>JAPWDM010000027.1:1699404-2968256 GCA_035578155.1 Brachynemurus nebulosus
GCTAACGAACTTAGCCGAGCGAATTCAGAATCCAGTCCGCACACAAAATTTCATAAGCATTAGACGTTTCGTTCGAGAGTTATCGTGGCGACACATAAATATATATATATATATATATATATATATATATATATATATATATATATATATATATATATATATATATATATATATATATATATATATATATATATATGTATATATATATATATATATATATATATATATAATTTTAGTGAATATCATTTTCGTATTCTAGGGACCTCAAAACAAATTTCTGCTATAGTCCCGGACTTAGATTGCGTCATGAGACCTACTGTAATAGCTGAATTTCGAGTTTTCGAAATTCGCTAAAAAAAAATTGTGATTTTTTTAATCCAAGTTATCAGACTACTGTTATTATTAGTAGTCTGAAGTTATCAGACTACTACTACCTTAATTGCACCAAATACTTTTCAGCGGATTCGAATTCAAATAATATTGTCCATATTCATACGCTTTTGTAAAAAACACTTTTAAATCTGTTTTATTAATCATTATTCACTTTTAAACAAATTTTGCACGTTTAACTCACACGCTAACAATTAAGAATTAAGATAGGAAGAAGCTAAAAATTATTTTAAAAAATTGTAACGGTTTTTTTTATTTGCAACAAAGTAAGTCTTGTTTTAAATCATATGTTTATATTTTTTTTTTTTTATGAAGATCGAATATTAATTACAGTTGAATTAAGTTTGAAAATATACCTTATTAGTAACTGATGTTAAAATTACACTAATTTATTGTCGGGTATATATTCAAATTCTATTAGGAGTATTCTTGTACTTGAAAACATACCCGATTTTGGCTCTGAAATGAGGTATATTTTAAAGAGTCATTTTGTTAGTTTCTGTTTTGTAAATTATACCCGATCCTAGATCGGTCAGTGACGTCACAAGCTCTGACTTCGGGTATATTTTCAAAATACGCCCCGGGGCTCGGGCTTGAGAAAGGATCCCTTAGTTGTCGGTAGAGAAGCGGGGAAAAAAGTGGTTGGGAGGAAATTTTTAGAAAATGCGGTTTATTCCCGGGGTCCGCAATTTCTCTCCCCAGCCCTGATTCTGAACTAAATCAAAATTAATAATTATATTGCTTTATCTTAATATGTTTAAATAATTTTTCCTTTTTCTATCCTACCACCTAATCTAAAATTCATTAAATCAATAAATTAATAAGATTTTATAATATGTATTATATTAATTAAAAATTAAACCAGACCAATTTATTGAAATTCTCAAATAAGTAAATTTCTTAATTAATAATAATAATAATAATAATAATAATAATAATAATAATAATAATAATAATAATAATAATAAGCATAATAAATAAGCATGTAGCAAGCATAGATAAAATATGTCTATTATAAATTTTTAAAATTAGAAAAGGGGATAAATTTCTAACGTCTATAGTTGCTCCGTATATCACGTATCTATATTACTCGCTTCTACCCATTTTCAAACTCGAAATAGCTTTCCAATTTGCCATCCATATTTCCCCTATTTCCTATCGGTTAAACCCCCATTTCTATCTTGTTCTATCTCTTACTGTTTTCTTAGTAACTCAATAGTTACTGAAGTTCTGACAAAGATGAAACCATAAGACATCAATAACTTAATAATTCTTGAAGTTGTAGTTAATAAAGAAAGATAGATAATCGAATAAAAGACATCATTACATTTATCGTAATAGTCGTTTCTCTTTCTATAAAATGAGACAGAATCAAGGTTATAAACCTAGTGGGAAAATCTGAGAACTGTGAAATGAAAGTTCAAAAAAAGTTTACATTTTAAGATTTCTTCATTACCTACAAATCGATGATTCCAGTTGCAATGCATTATGGGTGCGCTTATAATAATGGTGTAAGCGAATGTCAATTTAAGTGAATAATATAAAATCAAATTTTAAACATAATGCCCCGACCGAAACGTGCAGTAAGTTATTAATTTGCTTAAAATAACAAGAAGTAATAGAAAAACGTAGAAAATTGTATTTTAAAAACTTTTTAGTGCATGATATAATTTATTATGTATAAAAAGGTAATATTTTTTTAAGCTTTTTTTTTTAATTTGATTATAAAATTTTTTTTCTGATACATTTTTAATGTTGATGATTTCTTTTTTTATGAAACGCACAATAATTATGCCTCTTTTCAATAATATTTTTAGTAGTTTTTTTATTTTTAATTTTTTTTTTTTAATTTTTAAAACATTTATAATATGTAAATAAATAATTAAAAAAACTAACCTGTATGATTGACACATGCTTAATAATATGTTTATTATTTACCTTTAACTTTCTTTTTCTAACTTAAAAGATTATTTTAACTTTTGTTTAAAAATGTAACAATTTTTTTATTTTATTTTTTAAGTAATTAATTTTTAATTGTTTATACAATTTTTTTTTATTAATTAAATTATTATTAATATTTTATTAGTCATTTAAAAAATCAACTTACGCTGAAGAAAGTGATCTCGACGATAGTTCTGATTTTGATGATGATGAAGATCCCGATAAGATTGAAGTGCCAGGTATTCATTTATTTTACTGATAAAGTATTAAGAAGAAACTAAAATCCCGTCTATTTTTTAGGAGGTGGCAAGGATTTGGCCACAGCAATTAGCGGATTGCAGGCTCCTAAGAAAGAAGAAAATGTTGCACCGGTTACAACCGCCGCAAAAGCAACTCCTAAAATTCCTGGTGGTCTTGTAACCAAGGGAAATATGTTGCCTAGTTTCGAAATGGTCCGCCCTTCTTCAGGTATTAATTAGACATCTTTTTTCCTAGCTATAAAAATTAAACGTTTGTATTCTTTTACGGCATATCACAGGAATGTCTGGTTTTCCAATGAGTAAGTTATCTATGTTACATTAGTTTCTGAAAGAATAATAAACACACTCGAGAGTATCCGAAGTTTTGATATTCAGTTATACAAAAATTTAGTTACCATTATCCTAAAGCTAAGGTTCCACTAGCAAGTAACTTGTACAATTTATTGCAGGATTTTTTACGAGCTTTAAATACAATGTAGAATTTTAAAAAAAATTAAAAACTAAATTTTTTTAAATTGACCTTTAATGCAGCTGTAACTACATTGTGTACACACAAAGCAGAAAAAATTTAATTTACACAAACTTGAAAATATTTAAAGAAGTTAACTTGCAGTTGTTGTTTTCACATAAAAAAATACTTAAGTTAACTTCAGCAATATATTTGCTGCTAGTGGAGTCTAATATTATGTTATTATTAAATTATGTAACTAGTCTAAAAAGTACCACTTTTTAGGGATGGGCAAAAAATATCAATATATAAAAACATCGATATTTTTTTAGAAAATAATCGATAAATATCGTCTATATTTTTAATCTCGATATATCGATAATCGATATTTATTTTCGAGTATCAAATTCGATATTTTTTTAAGAGCTTTATTATATTTATTTTCTGTGGTAGATACTCCCTCTGTATGTATGTATGTATCAGCCCATCAGACCTCATACTTTTTTAGCGTCATTTTGAAAAAAAAAATAAAAATTGCTGTTTTCTTGACCTTTCAGGCGTTCTAAAAAATCGAATTTTTTATATTAAGGGCTAATTCTAGATAGTCTTACAGAGTTACAGAAAACACCATAATAATGATAATGCATCCAATCTTAGTTCAATCGGACTTATAGTTTTCTTTGAATGATTTGCACTGTTTCTTTTTTTTTGCTTGATATTCAACAGCCTTACAAGGGCACAGGGCTGATCAAAAATAAAAGAACAAATATTCAAGGTACACTTAATTATATGCACTCTAATGTATAAAAGTTTTTTTTCATTACGATAAATGGATTCCCCCCAGAAAAAAAATCCCAAAAAAGTGATTTTTTTTATAGCACTTCACTTGTAAAAGATCTCTTAAAATCTGAATAAGAAACTATTGTTTAATAAATAATAAATAAAACTAATAAAACTGCCAAATACATATTGATTTTTTTTCACATTCAAATATTCTGACATTAGGTAATCGCACATTGGGGTAAAAATATCGGTATATCGAAATATCGATATTTTTTACTCTGCATATATCGATATTGTCTAAAAATATCGATACGATATATATCGATATATTTTTTCCATTTGCCCATCCCTGCCACTTTTAAGATAATGTGACTGTGCTCAAAAAGTATCATTTTTATACTAAGTGCAAAAAATTTAATAATAGTTATAATAGGTTAATATTATTTAAGTATTTATTTTGGTCATCGACTGTACAAATTAGAGTGTTCCGTAACCAGTACAGTCAGATGCTCATACTTCGGACAGCGGCCTAATTTAGAACACTTTGGAATTTTTTGTTTTGCCATTTAAAGTTACTTAATGACAAAACAACAACCACTCTAACAATTAACAATTACAGCTAAATACAGAGTTACTGATATGTGTGTTCATCTCTAAAATAAAAAATTCCAAAACGTTTCAAGTTACGTCTCTGCCCCAAGTATAGGCACCTGACTGTATTAACACCTTGACGGTCATTGGCGTCATAAGATGTCAAGTTGAATATTACTAACACACACCACGTCGTAGGACATAAACAATTTCATATAAAGTGTATTAGCTTTCAAAATGGTGTACCAGTTGAGCGTTTTATCATTATAGGTTATAATCTGCCATTCTCCATAAATCTTTTATGAGAAAATATACCGCTTACTATTTCCGCTGTACAATAATTCTGGAGATGGCGTTGATAGTACTTGTAGGCTAGTGTCTCTATTATGGAGGGTAGATCTATCCTCCATAGTCCCTATACTGTGTAAAATCGAGTCAGGACGCAAGTTTTGATAGTTCGCCATTTTTCATCAGAGGTTCATCTAAAATAAATTGGAAATAAATTAACTCTTTAAATGATTAAGACGAGTTAACTCGTCCTGCAATATGGCGGCTCAAAATGCTGTCATATGTACATATCCACTGGTACAGGTGCCGCCATCTATGACAATACGGTATAATTCTAAATAATGTTCAATTTTATCAACATAGTTTAGTATAATTTATTTTTTATAAATTCCTAGGGTTCACTTTTTTAATGTTGGGATCTTTAATTTTTTTCTTTTTCTTTTTTTGTAGCCTTATCTATTGTACTTATCACTTGGCAGTAATAAGGCCGGCATTTTGAGACAAAAAATTTTACCATATGGTTTGTTTAAAAGCGTTAAATATTTAAAAAAATCATTTAATTCAACCTAGAAAGAATAAATAATTAAATTAAAACTTTTTAATTGTTGATTAACACATAACTTACAAACAGTAATTATGTACTCAAACATATGATAATTAATTTTGACATTTATTTGATGGAAAATGGCTAACAAATATGTATTTTGTTTAGATATTTTTGGTCCAACCATTTCAGTTGACTTTGCGAAATCTAATGGTGACAATCTTGTAAAATTTTCAAAAATCCGGAATTTTCACAGATTAAACCAGTTAGTAAATTAGAGGCATTATAATGAATTTTCTTTTATGAAACGAAACCATCCACCAACATCTTTTTTATCAATACATATATACCTGTTTGGGCACATATATGTAATCACTGGTCGCTGTCGGCCTCTACGGTTTTTGTGGCTATGTATAGATGATGTAAACGCGGAATGTAAAGTGTTAAATTTGTTTATAGCTACCATAAATTTTAAACCGCAACATTACATGAAGTATCCACTGAATGTACAATCAGGGGTGTACACTTATCAATAACATTCTAATTTGTATAGTCAATGTCCAGCATATAGACTTGAAAAAAGTCTAATTTTTGGGTAATTCTCTGGTAACGGAGGCCACCCCAAAAACTCATAATTTAAAATTTTTGATTCTTTTGTTTTTATAATCTGTTAGTGTAGTATAGTTGTGCTTACTGAATACTGAATCGAACATAATTAACATATGTTTCCTAGAGATACCACAGGCATTCAATTGTGAAGTATGACTCCATTTTATTAAACCCAACTTGTAACCACGGAGGCTTGTTTATAAATATTAGATAAACCATTAAATTAATGGTTTGACCGCCATTAAAGTAATCACATTAGTCAATTTTTTGGCTTCAATTTCTTAATGTATTTGTAATACACAGCATTCTCTCTAGTCGATTCTCTCCTCAACGGTTGTGCTGGGCTATAAGTTATGAGGTATTCACTTGTTTTTATAGAGTAGACATGAGTAAAGTGACACCTGTGTATAAAACTACTAAAAATAAGTAGCAAACGTAAATTCACTGGTCTAACTAAATCTAATAAGTAATTGAACTTATTGAATTTAGTTAGACTTATTGAATTTACAGTCGAATGCCCGTTATGCCTCAACTACTCCTTATAAGACTATTTCATTTCAATGTGACATTACTTACAGTTAGTTTATAATTTTGACAATCCCAGCATAGTCTTATAAGAAATGGTCTGGCACAAAATTCGAAAAAGTGTTTAAGTGGGGGAAATTACAACTTCTGATTGTGGGGAATCGTCTTATAAGGGGAAGTCTTATAACGGGTATTGGATTGTACTTGGAACTTTAACTAAGTTCCAAGTAACTTAATTTTATAATTTAAAATTTCAATCAACATTTTTGAAAAAGTTTGTAAATCGATTTGGATGTTTGAAATTTCTATCGATTAGCACTCATCAACTATACTATCACACCAGAAAAGAAAAAGATGATTTGTGTCTGTAAAGTTTTACCACTAATATTTGAAATCTTACCCTCTAAAATTTAATCCCCAACCACATTTATCAGTATAATTTAAAAAAAAAAAAATTGTCTTTGCTTTTATCTTTTTGGAAATAGTATATATTTTATGCAGTTTTTCTATAAGTGGCTGCCATCATCAGAGAATTACCCAAATATTTAATTATAAATTTGATTATTAATTTTTAAGCCTATTTATAGTGAAAATCATGGTATGATCTTCGTCAAATAGCTTTTGATTCACGAAATTTGAATGCAAAGTATAAAATGACAAGTTTTTAGATCAAATTCTCTACTAAAGCTTTCATATTCATACAGGTGAGTTTTTTCAGCGTTTCCATTTTATTACGACCAAACCATTGATTTATTAATCAAAAAATTGTTAATATAAAAAACAATTTTTACTTTACAGATACTACTTTATTTCAAGTTTTTAGATTTATGTGATATGTTTCGACCCATATGACTATTAACGAACATTAACTATTCGTTAACTAGAAGTTTTCATCATAGCTTGAAAACCATAAGAGTTATAAAACTCCTAAATGTAGCAGTCGGTTGCCTTTATCGGTATCTACAATTCTTATTGGAGCAATTTTTTTGGTTAAATCCACAATTTGATTGTAATAAAAATGGAAACTCTCAAAAAGCTCACCCGTGTATGTGTATTTAAAAAAAAATCATTTATTTCAGCTTCTAAAAGTTTACATTAGTTTTGTTTAAATTCATTTAAAATAGGTACATAACCAAATTCACTGTCTTCATAGTATATAACTATTATCTTCACTGTATTATTTTAAAATCATTTTCAATTATTCTAACAGTGGGTTCACCATTTGCAATGGGCGGAGGCGCCGGTATGTTAGGAGCCGCTATGGGTATGTTCCCAGGCATGAATGCCGGCTTTAATGCCGCGCAAGTGCTCCAACAGAGTAAGTCATCATACCATTTACATGGCATGAATGTAATGAAAAAGCTGTAATTTTCTGCTAATTTTATTTATTTATTTATTTTCATTTACTAACCTAGTTATATAAATATTTATGTGTTTCTATAAACATACATATATGTGTGCTTCTATAAACACAGTACCCACTAGTACAATTGACATTTAAATTACTTAAGCTGCTTATTTTATTAATTTTTATTCTATATTCATATTTTGTATTTATTTCTTGGTACTTTTCGTGCCAGTCAACTAACAGTACAAGTTTGCCATAACAGTACACAATATACATGTAAAATAATATAATTTTTTGTGTCTGGCACGAAATATATAAACAATATTTATTTCTTTATTTCTAACTAAAATTAATCATTTTTCTTTTGTTCTTGTAACTATATATTTGTTTGACTTCTTTGTATCCCAAATGTACAAGTTTCCTCTCCCTCTCTCCTCTTAAAACAAGACAGTTTTCAAATTTTCAGTATCATTTTCATTATATACAATGGGCCTCACCCGCCCGGATCAAACTTAAGGGTGTGGCCATCTTATAACTCTAATTTATTCATCATGTAATTACACCCTTTATAATAACTTTTTTCTACTCTTGTTGAAGAACACACTCATTACATATCCGTTAATTGTGGAGAAAGTTAGGAATTATTCAAAGGTGTAGAGGAATAATCATTACCCAATACCTTTCGACCAATGAAATCACCGTATTAACCATTATTCAATGGGGTTGCGATTGTTTTGTGAATAAGTTTTAATTTCATATATGTTGCATAGTAACGTGTAAGTAAACAAAACAATTTGAGTTTTATTTTGATTATTTCCATAGACACATATATAAACGTTTAATGAAATTAGAGATATATTAAAAACCACTGAGTACTGAATCGAATATATTAACATATGTTTCCTAGAGATACCACAGGCATTAAATTGTGAAGTATGACTCGATTTTACTAAACCCAACTTGTAACCCCGGAGACTTGTTTATAAATATTAGATAAACCATTAAATTAATGGTTTGACCGTCATTAAAGTAATCACATCAGTCAATTTTTTTTGCTTGAATTTCTTAATGTATTTGTAACACACAGCATTCTCTCTAGTCAATTCTCTCCTCAATGTTAAAAAGTTTATTCTTTTGATTTAAAATTTATATTCAATTTTATTTAAATCAAAAAGGACAAAAGTCGTCAAAAAATATAGTATTCTACTCGCTTGCAATGGCTATTACTCACTCAGATGCATTACGACACTCGCCTCGTAAACTTGGCTCGTGTCACAATTTCATCTTCGTGAATAATAGCTATCATAGCTCGTTGAATTATATACTATTTTTGTCACTTAAAAAGAACTTACAATTTAAGTGAGGAAAATTTACTTTAAAATTATTTACGTAAAAGTTATTTTCCCTTAAAGTTATATGGGAATAATGTGAAGGATGTGTTTCAGCCGTCCTATTGGAAAATGTCTTTTTCAAATAATCACTAATGGCCGTGTTCGTTGCTGAGTTTTTCTGCTCAAAGTGAGCTGTTTGCACATGCGCAAGAACTTTTTTTTATGGAATACGCATGCTCCAAAATACTTCATATTATGAGCACAAGTATTTCGTACTTCATGCGCTAACAGCTCACTTTGAGCAGAAAAACTCAGGAACGAACACGGCGAATATCTTGCAAACTATCAACTTTATAAAAAAAATGATAAGAATCGTTCCTATCGAAATCCAATTTCCTAAAATTTTTGTTTGATAGCATTGTATCGATAGCATTTTATTAGGCAATGATACTAATCGCTTTCTCACTATTTAGACCCCTCGCTAATTGTACCATCCAAAATAAATAATTTTTCATAGGAATTTTTTATACAAACAATAACATGTTTGCAACAATCTTCGAAAGAATTATATACATATGAATCTGTATTGTGTCTTGATAATTTATTGTATCTTAGAGTGAGACTTCACTTGTATTTGTGATTAAACGAAATCATTACCTTTCTTTTATTTTCTACGGGGTTCAGACCGTTCGGATAAACGCTTTTTCGTTAACATAAAAGAGAAATTGGCTTATGGAAGAGAGATGGAAATATACGTTACCCACCTCTTCATATTAAAACTGAAGCTCCACCTGACAACTTGAAAACGTCTAAACTAGAGTCCTTATAATAAATAGAGTTGTGACATGTCATCTATTTTCTATCCAAAACAGAGCGGGAAGCTTCAAAATTAATTATCACATGTTTGAGTAAATATTTTTGAGTACATAATTATTGTTAATAAGTTATGAATTAATGAACAATTAAAATTTTTTAATTTAATTATTCTTTCTAAGTTAAACTAAATGATTTTTGTTAATATTTAATTTATTTTCAATGTATTTTACGCAAACTTTGGACAGAAAATGCCGGAACCAATCAGCGTTCAGCACACATGTCACGATTCTATAAACCTCGATCGTTGTGCCATCTAATAGAAACAAGATTGCCTAAAATTTCCGTCCATATTGGCCCATAAGAATTAAAGTTCTATTTACGTCTGTTTTCTGTTGATGTATAAAAACAAGACGTTTAGAATAGTTTATATAATTTCGGTCGAATTCCCTATGACATGATAATTTGATTGTCTATATCTCTTAAAATTATCAACTGATGCATTTCGTAAACACGACTTAAAAAAAAAAATAACGGCGTCAGTTGAAACCTGACTAACTGCGACACAACGCTGTACCACTGTCAACGATTCCATATAAAGTATAGTAGTTGTCAAAATACTGTACTAATTGGGCGTCTCATTATGATAGGTTATGACTATTAACGTGTTAAAAGGCATTCATAACAACATCCCATATGTTGAGGTAAATTTTTTATTTCTTGTTAATTGATATTTTTAATTGTAGTATGTACATTGACAATTTCATGTCTATGGATTGAAAAATATATGTAGAAGTCCTGAAAACGTGAAAAACGAACATGATTAATTAAATTACGAGGATTCTGATATTTTGGCTACAGAACCCTAATGATCACTTATTAGTAAAGGAATGGGGTATTTGACAGTAACAAAGAAAAACAATAAAAACAAATTTTAATGAAAATTGATAATAAAAGACAGCAATTTATTATGTTAATTCATCCTAACTATCATTATTTAATTTTAAAAAAATTAATATTTTTCAGCCATAAATTACGTCAGCAGAAATGGGCTGTGATGTTGCTTTCTCTTATATTTCAACACTGTCGCCACTAGGGTCGCTACATAAATTCCGGTTAGCAAACATAACTATAGAAATTAATTTAAATTTAATTAATTTTTTTTAAAATCAACAATTTTTTTTCCTAGTTATAAGAAAAATAAACAGTTTTTTTCTTAGTTACATGACACCTGTTGCTATCTAGAGAATGTGACGTAATTGAAGCTAATGAACGTTTTCGCGCAAATTTTGAGAACTAATATTAAATTAATTTTTTCTAATGATTTTCGGCATTATTTTTAAAAATTAAAATTATATACATGCATAATACATAAATATTCGTATTTTAAAATAGTTTCCCAAAATTAGTCAAATTCCCCATTGTTATTAAATTAGCTAAATTCATTGTTCTCAACATTATTCAGGATTTCAACTAGAACAAGTTCAAAGAAGTCAAATAATTGATATCATTTTAACTCAGTTACAGCTGATATTTCAGATCTTTGATATTTCTCTCATAGAAAATGTAAATAAATCTGATAAATCTGTTTACATTTTTCCAGTGGAAATGGCTACAATGGGATTGGGTATGGGCATGAGTCCTCTACTGATTCAAACATTATTGGCCCAAAATTCACATATGCAAATACCGTGGGGAATGCCTCCGATGCAACAGGCTTTCAAAGGACCTCCGGGTTACTGGATGCATCCAAATCAAAAGGTTTAATCTGAATAATTTTTTTTGAAGGAATATTAAAAAAGTTAAATGATCGTAACGTGATTTAATTTTGTTTTCTACTATTTCAAATTTTGCGTTGTAGATGAATCCCGTTGTTGAAGAAGAGGAAGTAGATGATGAAGAAATGGGTGTTGCTGAAACGTATGCAGATTATATGCCTTCAAAATGTAAGTTCTTTGTATTTGACAAATGTGCCCGGTTTTAATTACAGATTCCGCTCAAAATAGGGAATAGTAAACAAGTCACTTTCCCTATTTTAAGCGTAACATACAGGATGAACTAAATATCTATTTATATGCATATACATATATTTACTAGGTCACTGATATACCGTAACCAAAAGCTAAGACATGCTGCGATGCCCAGTTCTCCAAATATTTCTAGTTTATTTTCTCACGTTAAATGTTTTCTTTTCTTAATGACCCCTGTCATATTAAAAATACAGTTTATTTAGTTATATAAAATAAGTACATAACTACATACATTAAGTAATTAACTTTTTCTATTTAAAATAACAACTGTACACAATAAATACATATAATAAATTGATAACAATTATTTTATTATTATTAATAAGAAAACACGTTTGTGTGTTCCGAATGAGACCATTTTAAGAATAATCTTTGCTAATGTTTAAGTACAGAACAAAAAGTAAATACGTACAGATACATATTGTGGAGTGAATGTCAAAGAAGCTATTAAATTTTAATTTATCACCACTTCATAATGTCCCAACGGTCCCAACAACACATTCACAAGCATTATATGCATGTATGCCTACTACCTGATACTATTAAATAATCAAATCATGGATAAGTTTATATATGCATAATTATATAGAATTATAGACAATTGTAGGGTTTTGGACGTTTTAAACATTTCATTTCAAACTCATAAGTAAATGTACAAATTGCAAAATTTTTAATTTTTCTGAATAAATGATTAAAAAGTTCATGAACACTTTATTATTTGTCACACCATTTATATTATTATTTTTTATTTTTTTGACAATATTTTTATTACTTTTGAATATAAACATGTTTGAATGTGTGTGTGTTTGTTTACAATATTTCCTTATTTTAGATTTGCTTATTTTAAGAGAACGGTGTACAAATTTTTACAGTGAAACTTGGAAAGAAACATCCAGATCCGGTCGTAGAAACTGCATCGCTATCCAGTGTTGCTCCAGTAGATGTTTGGTATAAATTGTCAATTCCCGAGGAAACTATTAAAGGTGGACATCTATCTGCGTTACAATTAGAGTCTATTGTATATGCGTCACAGGCACATGAGCATATTTTACCCGATGGTTCACGAGCTGGTTTCTTAATAGGTTTGTTTTATGAAAATATTAAGGGGTTACATGGGTTTTTTAGCAAAAAAAAAAAACTGTTTTCGAGTTGTTGTTTTTTTTTTTGCAATATAATAAAATATGATTTATTCCAACTTTTGGCATATTTTTATATATTATTTTAAGATATTGTAACCCTAGGTCTACACTGGCAATCATTTATTGAAAGCAATATTGAATTGAAACATAATTTTTAATGTAGACGAGTATATTGAAAGAGATTTCAATATTGCCTCCTAGATGGAAACAAAAATTGCTTTCCATCTCTGTAGCAATTTTTATTTTAAGAATTTTGACGTTTCAGTATCCAATTTGGCGGAAACTGAAAAATGAAGAATATATCTCTTTGTTACATGGATTATATGTATGTGTATCCGCTCTATCAACAACCACAACAGATACAACATAACCAAAAATAATTCTCTAATAATTCAGCCTTAATTCAACCCTTCTTAACTTTGTTATTTATAACATTCAAGTGTTCACTAGCTGATATTTTCAATAAATAAAATTGAAAGCAATTAAATGACCAAACACAAAAAATTGAAAAGTAAGTTGCACTATGTTTCATTATTGTTTTCAATAAATAATTGCTAGTGTAGACCTAGTGTGTTTAAAATTTTCATTAAAAAATAAATAAAAATAAAAATTAGGCCATTGCAGCTAGTAGTCGAAAATTGCTAATTTTTCGCCGTAGGCAGAGTAATTCGTAAAATCATTATTTGAAATCAAAAAACAAAATTTTTGATTGAACGATGGGTTTTAAAAAAAATGAAATTTTTACCGAAAATCAAAATTTTTTGTTTAAAACGCTGTAAAAAATTGAAATCTCATTTTTTTTTAAAGCCTTTGTTTAATTTCAAAAAATTTTGTTTTTTGATTTCAGATCAACGGCAAAAAATTAGCGATTTTCAACAACTAGCTGCTAATGATCTAATTTTCATTTTTTTTTTTTTCATGAAAATTTTTTTACAGTATCTCAAAATAATATATGTATAATAATATGCCAAAAGTTGGAATAAATCTTATTTTATTATATTGCAAAAAAAAAAACATGTAACCCCTTAAATGAGTTTAAAAATTAAACAACTTTAAAATTCATAGGTGACGGAGCCGGTGTCGGTAAGGGCCGTACTATAGCTGGAATAATATATGAAAATTACTTAAAAGGTCGTAAACGAGCCATTTGGGTGTCTGTTTCAAATGATTTAAAATATGACGCAGAGAGAGATTTAAGAGATATCGGAGCTGGAAAAATTGATGTGCACCCTTTAAATAAAGTAAGTTTAATAAAATTTTATTTAAAAATACAACAATAATATCTTTTTTTTAGTTCAAATATGCCAAAATTTCTTCAAATATAAATGGTAATGTGAAAAAGGGAGTTATATTTAGTACATATAGTGCGTTAATTGGTGAATCTAACAGCGCTGGTGGCAAATATAAATCTCGATTAAAGCAGTTACTACAGTGGTGTGGAGACGATTTTGATGGACTTGTATCTTTTTCAATTACAATAATATCTTTTTATATTACTATTTAATAACACTAACAATTTTTAAATGCAGTTGTTCCTTAAAACACAAATCAATTGAAATCAAATTGATAAATATATTTTTATTTATATTACACCGAATTTAGATTATATTTACTTTCTTATAAGTACATTTTAGTACATGTATTGCAGTTTTAATACGATGACGGTCTTGAAGAATTATGACAAAAAGACCAATTGGTACACTATTTTGACAACTAATACACTTTATATAGAATTGTTGACGTCGGACGACGTGGTGTATGAGTTAGTAAGGTTTCGCTTGACGTCAATGACCGTCAAAGTGTTAATAAACCTATCAACTCAAAGGAAATATTTAACTCTTCAGTATTCTTTCTCTGAGAGTTTATTTCTTTACTCAAATTATAACAAAAACTAACACATCTTCCATATGTGCATAACCTTAATATTTAAAATAGGGTACTTGTCTGGAAATAAAAAAATATTATAAAAGCCTTGTTTTTGCATGTCAGTAAAGTAATTTTTTTTATTTTCGATAAATTCTGTGAAAATCGTCAGAAAAAATTCTACAATTTAAAATGAAAAAAATTGGCGGGAAAAACATCTCACTATAATGACATCACGATTTGAAGCAATCAAACGTCAATATCAGTATTTATAACCTCAAAATCTTGATTATATTCGTAAAATGTCAAAGTAAAAGCAAGTATTTATTTGAATTCTTGTTGATTATTTTTACTGTATATACATACAAGCTAATAGAAATATTGAAAATAAAAGACAATTTCACTCCGCCGATAAAAATTATCAAAATCGACATATCTAGTTACAAAATGTTACGTCATTTTCAAGAAATGGCGTGTCTTCACTAATTTGAATCGTTGTTGAAAAATAACGATTTTGGAAATAAAATTTCTAAATAATTATCAATTATTTTTGTCTCATCATTAAAGCTGGACATATGTAATGACAATTCATAAAATTTTTTAACATTTGACACAAATTCTCTTTCACAATTTAGTACTGGACTAAGCATGACGAAAAAGATGGGAATCGTAGAATTTAGATAACGTAAAAGCCCTTATACTGAAACACTATTTTTAGGTGTGTAATTAAACTGACTTATAAAAATTGACAAATAAATTAAACACCCATTTTTTTTTCTTAATAAGCTTGAAACATAGTTTTTTTAATCCAATGAATATGTTTATAAAAAAAATACAACCCAAAAATTTTTATTTATTAATGTTTTTATTTTACAAAATGTCGACATCTATATCCAAACAAAGAAATATTAATGACACTAGGAGTTGGGAACCGATATACAAACAGACGTGTAATATGAGTAATATGACACATAGAGTGACATCTAGACGTCAATGTAGGAAATATAGAATGGTTTAAGTATCAGATGTAAATAAAGGATCAAAATACTGTATTCAACAAAAATTGTTATATATATATATATATATATATATATATATATATATATATATATATATATATATATATATATATATATATATATATATATATATATATATATATAGGGTGGTCCAGAATTATGTACCGTAATTGTTGGAGCTGATAGTACGTTCAAAAATAATGATACCTTTTCATCTACACTTTTTTCCAAAACGCAATAATAAGGGAGATAAAGCAGAGGGGTAAAATGTAGAGGGGTGGAACGAAACTGACTTCTTTTTTTTAAAATTTTTTAGGCGTTTTTGATTACTGGATTCATATTCTAGGGGCGCGTATTAACATTAAGATAATTAATTTTATGGTATCAATTATTCGATCACTTATGATTAAGGGATAATTTTGAAATAGATACTTCTACTTTAAATTACTCGAAAACGGTAATATTTATCGAAATGTAACAAGTATACCTTTTTTGCGTGAAACTGTCTGAGGAATCATATTATCAGGGATTTTGTTTAAATAATTGCAGATTAAAAAAGAAAAGAGTGATAACTCACACCTACCCCCCAAAACTATCCCTTAGTCATGAGTGGTGGAATAAGTGTTGACATAAATTTAATCCCTCTAACGCAAAAGAAGTAGCCCTAAAATATCAATCCGTTATTCAAAAGCGTTTGGAAAATATTTAAGAAATAATGGTTTTCGTTTCACCCCTTTACAGAGTTGTATCTCCCTTATTATTGAGTTTTGAAAAAAAGTGTACATGAAAAGGTACCATTGTTTTTGAACGTACTACGAGCTCTACCAATTACGGTACATAATTCTGGACCACCTTATATATGTATTTCTTTAATTAAGTAAGGAAACTTTAAATGCGAGGTGAATTTAAATTGAAAAATAATCATTCTATTAATAATAATTTTTGTTCTCAGAGGTTTCTTTTAGAAATAACTTCATTAATATATAAATGTCAAAACTGTTCCAGTATTGGATCGCGTTCCGGTATAGGGGTTTTTACCCTACTCAATCTAATTATCCAAAAAAAAAAAAACTGCCAGCAGACAAGATTTGTTTATTAGGTTTTTACAAGTCACAAAATTTATACTTTTTTGTTTGAAAAATACAAATTGGAATATTTTTTAGAATATCACACTTATAATTTATTATTTCCAAATAAAAACAAACAGTTCCAAATTGCTAACATTTCTTTAGCTGTCAATTTTAGCCATCTGGTGGCATATGAAAAAAAATACTTCCTGTAGATTAAACATTAAACCATGCTCCCATCGATTTTCAATAAATTTTGTTTTATTTAACTATGATTGTAAATATTTACTTGAAGCAGTTAACAAAAATCAACTTTTTAGTTCTGTAAGGTTAATTTATTTGATAAGAATTTACTGCCAGTAAAATCACACACAGATTTTTTGACATAATCAGAGTATCATCAATATATGTATATTACATATTTAAAAAAATATAAGTTAAAATTAAAAAGTTATATTTAGTTAAAAAATACAAAAATATGTACAGAGCAAGCTCCTATTTAACAGTCCACTAGGGCCATTGGAGGAGAAATTGTTAAATGAGAAAGTCATAGGTCATAGCTGTCAATGCTTCTGATTTATATATTTGTGTAATTTACTGTTACAAACTATTATTTAGATGACAAAACTTCAATACATAAATGAGGGGCTCAGAACTATAGTGATGTAAGTCAATTTTTTTAAGATTAGAGATATTGTGAAATTATTGTTATTTAACTCGACCTTTATTCAGTGCCAAAACGACAAAGTCATTACTTATACAATAAAGCCGGTAGAGACCATTATTTTATTATAGTTCCGTATATGCTCACTCCATATCCATATATGTTCCATGCTTCGCTCAAACTTTAACGTTAAATAACTTAAAACAACATATTTTGACTTACACCACTATAGTTCTGAGCCCCTCAAATTTCTATCGGTGTTTGTTTTTTTAACACAAGATAACAGCAGGTAAAAAAATAGAAAAGACGCACAAGAGTTAAATTGTAAACAACGCACCTACTAGTGGTGGAGAACTATCGATAGTACTATCGATAACTATCGATAGTTTTGACTATCGAAAACTGTCGATATTTTTTTTTTACTATCGATAGTTTTCGATACTTTTTTTTCAGTCATTTCGTTTACTTATAAATACTAAAGATAATAAAAATTTCGTAGAAATTATAGCCAGAGATATAAAAACAACCATTTTAAGGGAATTTTCGGGCAAAAAGGAATAATTCCGCCCCAGCGTAAAACCGGCGACCTTTTTTCTTTTTCTTTTTTTTTGCTTGCCGGCTATCTAAATGCCGCCCAACTTGGGTATCAAAAACTATCGATAAACTATCGGGACTATCGATAGTCAGAACTATCGATAGTTCTCCATCACTAGCACCTACATACTCAAACACAATTGCTTTGAAACACGGAGGGGTATCATTATACACATCTTGTGTGATGATGTAATTGTTAAATGAGAGCGTGTTACATGGGAGCTTGCTATGTATTCTTTCAAAAATTTGTTTAAATCGTATACAAGACATCCGCATCATTCAAGAATCAACTGTATTTATATTTTATTACCTATGTATTTTTATTGAATTTTCCTTAACAAAATTCTGTTAGATAATATTTGACGAATGTCATCGGGCTAAGAATTTATGTCCTACTGGTTCGTCAAAGCCAACAAAAACAGGTTTAACTGTACTTGAACTACAAAATAAATTACCCAAAGCACGAGTTGTATATGCTAGTGCTACGGGTGCATCAGAACCAAGAAATATGGCGTATATGGTTCGATTGGGATTATGGGGTGAAGGTACCCCGTTTCCAGAATTTTTAGATTTCATAAACGCTGTTGAAAAACGGTAATCAAAAAAATATCAAAGAGTATTTTCAGGAAATAATGCTTTTTTTTTCAAATGTTATAGTGGAGTTGGTGCAATGGAAATCGTGGCTATGGATATGAAATTGCGAGGAATGTACATAGCTAGACAATTAAGTTTTCACGGGGTAGCATTTAAAATTGAAGAAGTTCCTCTCTCAAAAGAATTTATTAAGGTTTATGATAGTTCTGTAAAATTAGTAAGTATTTTAGTAAAATAAAAATATTTAGTACAATTCAGAATAATTTTTAATAAAATTTTCTAGTGGGTAGAAGCAATGCAAAAATTCCAAGAAGCTGCCGAATTAATTGACGCTGAAAGTCGCATGAAAAAAACAATGTGGGGTCAATTTTGGTCAGCGCATCAACGATTCTTTAAGTATTTATGTATAGCGGCTAAAGTTCCTCATGCTGTCGTAACTGCCAGAGAGGCCGTTAAGTGTGGAAAATGTGTGGTTATCGGTTTACAAAGTACAGGTGAAGCCAGAACATTAGAACAATTAGAACGAGATGAAGGTGAATTAAGTGATTTTGTGTCTACTGCCAAGTAAGTACCGCCATACGCAGTAAATTTCATTTTTATAAAACTTCAATTTTTCCATAAATCAATGCTGTTATTTATTTCAGAGGTGTGCTTCAAACGTTAGTAGAAAAACATTTCCCAGCCCCAGATAGAAATCGAATACAACGGTTATTAGGTTTAAGTGCTCCGTCTCAGTCTTCGTCCACTCAGAATGGCGTTAAAAACAAAGAAGAGCCTAGCGGTTCAAGTGGGAAGAGAAAAACAGGTTAGATTTATTAAAAATCAATATTTCATACTTTGTTAGAAATGTAAGGCTCTGTCTAGAGTTCCTATAATGAGAGTTAAAACACCGTCAGCCGTTTATAGGGATATTAGGGCTTTCGCACAATAAACTTTGTGTAGTTTCTTAACCTAATCATTCATAGTATGTAAATATTTTTGGATATCACTAAAAGTTGCTGAAAACACAACATCCGTTTTGATTTTTTTTATCATCAAGTCAAAACATCTTCCGTTTAACAGCTCCTTATAGATTAAGATTAGAAATACATATTGGCAATGATTAAATTTCCCTGATGGGTATTTGCGAAACTAACGTATGATGGATACTTTCTGACAGCTATGTAGTAAATATATCGGGTTTAATGTTATTTCATTCTCTTATAAAAGTTTTGTGGCGATTTCGTTGTTGGGCGTTTACGAGATAATAAGTAGTATGAGTAATTAACACGAGGATGAATAGTATTTTAAAAGTAGCAATTGATGTGTATTGGTACTAAAGAACGAAATTACAGTAACGTAAAATGTCAACACTTTAAATCACGTGAATACTCGATTGTGTGAAATTGTGTGCCACACGTTAGTTCCGCCACTTGTCACTAGGGAATCTTAACCTGAAAATTTCAATATTAAACTCAATTTCTTTACTTTCTTCGATACAAAATATATCAATATTATACTTAGATTGTATTAAAATATTAGATAATTATGTTAATAAAATTTTTCTTACTATTGCATGATATTTATCAAAAAAAATATTATTTTTCAATTAATAATTGTATCTTAAATTATGTTCAATATTATTCCCTGTTACGTCTACTTTCATGTTACGTATAACGGATCAAACGACCAATCAAAAATCGAAAACGTGGTGTCCTAAGTCTCATTATTAGCGACGCAAAGATTACGCGAGCGCCTCTGGTTTTTTAAATTAGAAGCTGTATCAAGCAAAAATTTTTGTACACGTTTAATTGCCGATAGAAATATGTATTAAAAATTATGCGCGGATTACTAGATTTTATATCACCAATTAAAAGTGATTGTATATTTTGTTTATTGTGTTTAGCATATGAATCTGTTCTGCAAAACAGAGAAGGAAATATAGGGTCCATTCCAGGTGTTCAAATTCCAAACAAAATAAAAAGCTATACAGTATAGCACCGATAATGGAAACATCAGTTTTGGAAATTTTTTTAGAGCATCAAATTAGTCAACATCACTTTTGGAAAGTTGCATCAAAAATGTCAAGTATTTAATATTTATGTACTTGAGATTTTTGATGCAACTTTCCAAAAGTGATGTTGACTAATTTGATGCTCTCAAAAAATTTCCAAAACTGATGTTTCCATTATCGGTGCTATACTGTATATAGGTGTATATATATATATATATATATATATATATATATATATATATATATATATATATATATATATATATATATATATATATATATATATATATATATATATATACATACCTATGAACACCATATTTCCTTCTCTGTTTTGCAGAACAGATTCATATGCTAAACACAATAAACAAAATATATACGTATATTTTTACTTGATACTAGTTGTAATTTTACCACCTGATGCGCGAGTGAAAATTTTTGCGTCGCCAATAGGAACTTTAGATCTGTCGACTGGCATACAACGTCTGATGGCTGAAAATTCTCAAACTTCTTAAAATTCTCAAAATGACTCAAACTTCACTTATTGAATGTATATATTAAAGTAAACTTTTTTTCTTTTTCCAAAAATTATTGATGTGAACTATCAAAACAATGAAATTATTTGTTTTGTGATTTATGTCGACCGTATTTGCTAGACTATACCTCCATTTCAGATGCTAATGTGCAATATGCAGTATTATATGCTTGTATCAACCATGCTTTTAATACAACACTCTAATAAATAATAAATTTCATATTATTTCAATAAATGCTATATAGTCTAGTCAATAAAGGTTTTCATCTCTAAATTCTCTATAACAGATCCGATTTTGATAATTTTTTTTTCAATTGTTCCTTTTGTAGTATTATTGAAAATCATAAACATTAAAAATGGCGCTTAAAAGGTTTTAGGCTTTAAATTTAAAAATGAAAATTTTTGATTTCAAAAAAAGCGGTATTTGAATAGCAAAATATAATATACATATTTACTTACTGAAGTCCATTATTTTTAATTATTATTCTAATATAGAAGAAAAATTCAAAATAATTCCCGAATTTTACATATGGAAAAATAAGTGGTAAATTATAAAAATTATTAAATTTTTAAAAATTAATGTATCTGTTTTTAATAACAAAAATGAGAATTGCAGAAAAATTAAAGCGTTCGTATTTCTGGGTATCACGGAAATATGTTACCCATTTAGTAGCTGATAACATATAAAAGTTTCAAAAATTTTTCCCGTTAAATTTTTTTACAAACGGCAGCCAAAATTGTTTTTCTGACCATAAAAACACTAATCTGTATGAAATATTTATATTTAGGTGAAAATTTTTGGAAAACGACTTGTCGTACATTGTTTTGATTACTGTAGCATTTTATTGCCCATTGAATAAGAAATGACTCGTAAAAATTTTAAGTGTTTTCGATTGATCGTTTTTCCGCAATTAGAAGCAAAAAATTTTTTTGGTAGAGATAAAGCCACTTACATGTTTAATATATTTATGTTTAGGTGAAAATTTTTCGAAAATGATTTGTCATATTTTTTTGGTTATTTCAGCATTTTATTTCCTATCGAATAAGAAATAACCTATAAAAATTTTAACTATTTTCGGTGTATCGTTTTTTTGCAATATTGGAAGAAAACAAATTTTTGAAAAAATAAAATTTTGTCAAAATACAGTATTATTTATTTTGGACCCTTTCGAGACTCCAAGGCACTGGAGGACAATTTTGATTCCTCATTTATTTTTCCCCGATCTCATCAGTATTCGTACAAATTTAGTCTAGGTCCATTCAACCTTTTATTCGGGAAGTTTCTTGGGACCCTAGGACCCTGGAGCACAATTTGGATTTCACCTTAATTTTTTCCTTTTATTCTAACAGATCTAAAGATCATTTCCCACAATTTACTTTGGATCCTTTCTGGGACCCGAGGATCCGGGAGGATAATTTCAACCTAACGTTCATTTTTTCTGGAATCTCAATAGTGTTTGAGCAAAATTTGATCAAAATCCGTCTAGCCGTTTACTCTGGGCCTTTTTCGGACCCCAGGATCCTACGGGACTTAACTCCGCCACTTACAATGCTTATGATTTTAAATAATACATTGAAGCATACAATTTAAAAAAAAAATTCATAAAAATTGGAGCTATTATAGAGAATTTCGAGATTTTGATCATTTTGATGCTTTATTGACTACATTAATAATCAGGTTATTTATTTCATCCAAAGAAATTTTATATCTAGAGTGGAAAAAATATAGCAGTCTTTGCTAGAGGAAATGATAGATCGATAAAACAAGAAGCAAAACTAGTGACGTTGGCATCCTTGTTTTATTCTGTATGTACAATCCATAGAGACTGCATCGACAGAGCTCATACTGCGTATATCGCACGGGCATTATCTAGCAAGGATGACTAATTGTAAGACTTTCTAACTAAACTTTCCAACTCTAGGTATAAAATTTCTTTGATTGCATCAGTACTCATTTTTAATTCAAATTTTGATACAGGTTTGGAAAGTTTACACTTTGAATACAGAAAGCAAAGTAAAAAATAAAATATAATAAAAAAAAATATTCTTGTATAATCCAATAGTTGACACTATTAAAAATAAATTAATTTACTGATCGCAGTTAAAAATCCGAAATTAATTTACTATTTGCAATTAACACTTTATAGTCCGATAATACAGCATCTGAGTACAGCATCATAACCAGAACAACCGTAGAAGCCAATCGCGATCACCTGTCACACATGTGTGTGTTGCTACCGCGGACAGGTAACAGGAGTAACACATTTTCAGTACACTCTCTACGGAATTGTTGATGTGGTACAGCGTCGCGTGAACGTGTTAAAAGTATTGCCGGTTCCTTGGGAAGTTTCCTAGGGAATGACTATGAGCTTAATTTGAGAACTGAAGTTAGCTTTTGTGATTTATTTTAAAATTTTTTAACATTATAAATTAGGTAATTAATTGTAGATAGTTCAACTTTGTGAAAATCCATAATAATTATGATGAAAAATTTTTAATTTTGTCAAATTTTCACTTAAATATAGAAATATATTTTCCATTAACTATGTAGTTTCTACCTGATGATGGTTTAATCAACCGAAAACTAGTTAGTGGAAAATATATTTCTATATTTAAGTGAAAATTTGACAAAATTATAAATTTTTCACCATGATTATTATAAATTAAATTAGCATTTAATCAATTAGCATCATTTAAATAAAATTTATTAAATTATTCTATTTAAATACAAAAAGAATATTCAGATTTTTTTAAAAACTAAAACATAATACATACATAACCTACCATATCTATAATTAGGTCTGTTCCCGTACCGGTACTGTAGGAATGTGAATGCATTATAAGAAAAATGTAGGAAGTCATTTCTGTACACCAAAATCTTAGTTAGTTGTTCACTTCCCCTCCAGTAGGTCAATGTAGAAAGCAAGACAGCAACAATACATCAGATGTCATTTATTATTTAATTTTACCAAATCTGTATTAAAAGCGTACGCTTTCTAAACTTGCGACCGTTATAAAATAAGTAACCATTCTAAAATCACTTTTTTTAAATGCATACACTTATATTTGTAAATACTTTCCATGCTTCTGTAGAAGTAGGAGCTAAAAGAATGTCGGGTAAGGACAAATCACCGCTCATTTTAAGAATTTTTTGTTCTAGAAATTATATTTTAAATACATATTTTTCTAATTTAATAGCTCGTCAAGCAGCAGTTAGAGCCGCTAAAAAGGCGAAACAATCTTCATCATCTGGATCAGAGTTTGAATCAGGTTCAGAATATAACTTGTCAGGCAGTGAATCGGAACGTAGTGAAGAAGTATCAGACAGTAATGCGAGTAGTGATTTTAATCCATTTTATTCTGATAGTGATTCAGACGCCGATCCGTGGGTTGGTAGGAAGAAAAAAGCCAAAAAGCATAAAAAACCTCCTGCACCAAAACGACCATCCACACAAGACAAAATACAGGATTTATTGGCTAGAAAAACATCTACCACTAAAACAAACGGTGATTCTAAACAAGTTCCTTCTGTTGCTCCACCCCTGGATGCAATTGAACGAGCATGTAGAATGAAAGAAGAATTATTAGCACAAATTGAAAAACTAGGAGAAAAATTACCCCCTAACACGTTAGATCAATTGATTGATGAACTTGGTGGTCCTGAAAATGTTGCGGAAATGACCGGACGAAAAGGTCGTGTGGTACAAACTGAAGATGGTATTCAATACGAATCAAGGTCAGAGGTTGATGTTCCATTAGAAACGCTCAATTTAACCGAAAAACAACGGTTTATGGATGGTGAAAAAGATGTAGCGATTATTTCAGAAGCTGCATCCAGCGGTATTTCGTTACAGAGCGATAGACGAGCGAAAAATCAACGACGTAGAGTTCACATAACATTAGAATTACCTTGGAGCGCCGACAGAGCTATACAACAGTTTGGACGAACACACAGAAGTAATCAAGTTAATGCACCGGAATACATATTTCTTATATCCGATTTAGCTGGAGAGAGGAGATTCGCTTCAATTGTAGCGAAACGTTTAGAGTCACTAGGGGCTTTAACGCACGGTGATCGTCGAGCTACAGAAACTAGAGATCTCTCACAGTTTAACATCGATAATAAATATGGTCGAGCTGCTTTAGAAGCAACTATGAAAACAATTATGAAATACGAAGCTCCTTTAGTACCTCCTCCAAAGGATTATAAAGGCGATTTCTTCAAAGATATAGCAGACGCGTTAGTGGGTGTGGGTATTATTGTTAACAGCGAACATATGCCGGGAGTTCTTTCATTAGACAAAGATTATAACAATATGAGTAAATTTTTAAATCGGATATTGGGAATGCCGGTAGATCTTCAAAATCGATTATTCCAATACTTTACCGACACATTAACAGCGATCGTCTCACAAGCCAAAAAAATGGGACGATTTGATATGGGAATATTAGATTTGGGTACAACTGGAGACAATGTTAAACGTATTAAGGTTTATACGTTCTTACGAAAACATTCAACCGGTATTGCACCCACCGAATTACATGTGGTTCAGGTAGAACGTGGAATGAGCTGGGATGAAGCTGTCGAAAAGTAAGTATTCCAGAAAATAGTTAATATATTTTGTCAAACGATTACCATTTTAGCAAGTACTTTTACAAAGAATCCTACATATATTAGTAGCACTACATTCTCGCGAGGTCGCCTCGACGAGACGTTCGTCAAGGTTTTGACGAGGCGAGGCAACACGAGTTTGTACCGTCTACACTCTCGCTTATATACTCAGTTATTCATACTGCTCATACGCGTTCGTATAGTTTGAAATGTCAGTCATAGATGGACAAGATGGGTGATGTCGGTGACATGGATTTAAATAACTGCTGCTCCAGTTCTATGTACTGTTGAATACTATAATTTTCTTCATGCATATTACACAAAAAAGTTTAAAATAACGTTTTTGTAAACTTAAGGCATGATTTTAGGTTATGTAATAAAACATAATATCAGGCAATATATATATTCTGATGATATCTATGTACGCAGATATGCAACATATGCAATATCAACACACGAGTATATGCTAGAGTGTAGTTGATCGCCTCGCCTCGTGTCTCGTGTCCTTTGACTTGTGACAAAAAACCGACTCAGATCGGAGAGCTGGCGAGGCGAGGCAAGGCTTGACGAGGCGAGGCGAGGTAACACGAGAGCATCAACTACACTCTCGTACTCGCATCGCCTCGTGTTGCCTCGACGAGAGTGTAGTGCTACTATATAATTTTAAAATATGTTTTTCTTGTTGCACAGTAAAACTTCGTTAAGTAAAAATCCTTTAATTTTGCATATATGTAATAAAATTGTAACGAGACCGTATCTGTACGTGAATTACTTTTTGAAAATTTTTAGATATTAACCCTTTTATTTTAAGCATAGAGAAAATTTTTTTGGCTCAAGATGCCGGACCTTTTACTGCCAGTAAAAAGTACAAAAGATAAGGTTACAAAAAAATAAAGAAAATCTAAACATCAAAAAAGTAAACCCTAGGAATTTGTAAAATATAAATTATACTAAACTATGTTGGTAAAATTAAACATTACTTAGAATTATACTGTATTTCAAAAAACCTGTCATAGATGGCGGCACCTGTATCAGTGAATATACATATACATAGTGTATACATACCAAAGCATTTTGAGCCGCCATATTGCAGGACGAGTTAACTCGTCTTAATCATTTAAAGGGGTAAAACAGTAATTTTCTTTTCTTTTTTTGTCTGTCTGTGCACACATTACACAAAAACCTGGGTAACCATATAGGATATTTTTTAATCTGATATGATAAGATACCAAATTTTAAGATGGGTGGCCACTTTTTCTCAAGATCAAATTTTCCTGATTTTTCCCGATTTTCTAAATAATATTTGAGTTTTTTAACTTTACTGAAAAAAATCTTTTTTTACGAAGAAACTGGAAATGCAGTCGATTCACCACTACCTAGGCTATCAGTGGCATAGGTACCTAAAATCAAAAAAAAAAAAAAAAAAAAAAAAAAAAATGAGATTTTTTATTTGCTAATTTTTGTTACAATTTTCGATATTTTCTTTTAAGTTGTAGAATAATTATCAAAACTAGAAATATTAAGGATGTTTTGAATTTCTTTTGACGCCAACCTTGAGAGTATAAAGGCAAGAAATTTTTTCGATAAAATAAAGATTAATTTTTTTTTCATTTTCGGTACAACGGGAAAGTGCAATTAAACCGTTATTATGGAAGCTAGGCACCTAAAACTTCAAAAAGGCCCAAATTTGTAGATTTTTTATTCAGGAGGTTATGTTCTGTAGAGAAAAAGGGAATGCAATGAACATGGAATTTTGTACGAACTTCACTGTGCTAATTTAAATAACTTTAAAATTTTAGAGTTGACGTCAAAAGAAATTCAAAACACTTCAAATTTCTTTTTTTTTTTTCAATAATTCTACTAATTTAAAAAAAAATTCTAGCGTACCCCTTACAAAACAGACTGAATAAGAAATTTAGGTTTCTTTAAGATTTTGAATGGCATTAATAGGCTCGCTACTGATGATTCGTTTCCACTCTCAATTTTGTCGAAAATAAAATAAAAAATTTTAATATACTTTTCATTGTATTTCGATGATAACTTTAAAGTTATTTAAGCTAGTACCAAAGTAGATGGAGAAAGGTATGTTGACGCGCAGATCGTGATGACATAGATGGCGAGTTACATATATACAGCGTGAGTTTTTTGAAAGTTGCCATTTTTATTACAGCCAAATCGTTGAATTAACTGAAAAATTGTTCAAATAAAAGTTGTAGATATCGACGGGGGCAATCGATTGCTATGGTCAGGAGCTTTATAGCTCTTATGGTCTTAGCTCTTATCAACGGTTTGGCTGTAATAAAAATGGTAACTATCAAAAAACTCAGCTGTATAAATATAATAACAAATAATTGTAATGTTGTATTTTTCTAAAAATTCAAATATATAACGTAATTATAACGTAGATGGCGAACTGCACAAAAAAGGTTATTTTGGACTTAAATATAGCGTTACCTTTCTCTATCTATTTTGGCTAGTCCACACCTTATTCCATATTCATTGCTTTTTCTTTTCTTCTACAATAGGGAAACGTAGTCTCCTGAATAAAAAATCTCAAAATTGGGGGGTTTCAAATATCACTAGTAATCTCAATACTAACGGTTTAATTGCACTTTCCGTTGTACCGTTGTTGGAAATAAAAAAAAAAAAATTAAATTTTTATCGGGGAAATTTTCTTGCCTTCGTATTTTCAGGATTGACGTCAAAAGAAATTCAAAACACTTCTAGTTATTTATTCTTTCAATAATTCTACTACTATTTAAAAAAAAAAATATTTAATACACATATTGTCCTAAATAAATCTAATTTGAATTTTAGATGGACTGAATTGACGAGTTCCAAAGAAGGATTTTATTTGTCCCATCAAGTTCGTAACAATAAACAAACAGCTATTCTTGCCGCGGAAGTGGAATCTAATCCGAAAAAGAAAGAAAACAAGAATGATCAATTATACATGATATACAGACCGAATACTGGATTACAGTTTCGGCAAGAATCGCTAGCCGAATTAGAGAAGAAATATAAGAAAGTTCCAAACGATGAGGCTGAACCACATTGGAAACAACAACATGAAGCATCTATAAACACTTGCTCGCACGCATATTGGCGTGGAAACTGTCGAAATGCTTCACTAGGACAAGAATGTGAAGTTGGTCTTAGACGTAGACAGTATCACATTCTTGCTGGTAGTGTACTTAGTGTATGGAGTCGTGTAGAGAGTGTATTATCACTACGGAGTATTCAACAAAATAAGATGCAAGTGGTTCGTTTAAGAACAGAAGATGGCCTGAAAATAGTTGGTAAGTGACTAGAAATAGTGAATATTTTGTAAAACCTCTCCATCAAAGTCTGGATAATTTGTACGAACTATTTACCTGAAAAATATTCGTTTCGAGCCGAAAATGTAGTCATCTATATCAAGTGATTATTTGACAATTTATCAAGACGCCTTATTATTATAAATGAATGAAAAATATATTTAAAAAACTGAAATTTGTTTAATAAAAGCCGTACATCTGTTCTTTTTACCTTAAAAATGTTTTAAGATGGAATAGTTTTCAATAATTAACTAAGAAAAAGCATAAGAAGGTAATTTTCATATTTTTTTTTTTTGAAAATTTTATAATAAAATGACGTTTGGTAGTAGGGTTATAAATACTTTTTTTATTATTTTGTAAAATCTAATAAATAGACATTGTAACAAGTACTCACTTTGAAAAAATCAAAGACAGTATTTAAAAAAAAAAAAAATAAATAAAAATAGTAAAATTATGTGCAAACAGCGTCCGGGTAAATTAACATATTTGTCCACCTTGAGCGCTGTAGTCAAATTTCGTATCCCCTCCAGGCAAAAGCTTATTACGAATACGTATTTTAAAGATTTATCTTATTTTTTGTAATTATATATAGTTATATGCAAAAAAAATTTCTGATTCTTTCGATTTTAAAATATAAATTCTTTAGAAAAAACTTTTTTAATCTTACAATAAATAGGACACCAATTTTTGAAACATCAGTTTTAACAGAAATTTCAAGTACATAGGTACATTAGGTACTAAACCCATATGTATAATAGTAGACAAACTCTGGCTCACTATTTAAATAAAAAGAGAATAGTTTCATTCGTTAGTGTAGTTGTTAGAGATAGTAATAGATCTCAGAATAGTGGAAATGGACATGTGGTATCAACTAGGGATGTTATGGATATGAAAATTCGGATACGGATTTTTAAAAACATTTTTTTCGGTTTCGGTTACGGATATATAATAATATCGGATAATGTTTCAGATACGGTTACGGTTACGGATAATTGCTTTTAGTGAATATTTTTTAGGAAAACGGGGAAAATTGTACCGAAAAAACTGAACACCCAACACGAATCAACAAAAATATATAAGTAAAAAGAAGTACATGCAGCAAAAATTTTATTCGATTTAACTCAGTTAGTTTTCCAATGGCAGTTGTCTGTTATTATCCGAAACAAATCCGAAACTTTTATTTTCGGATACGGTTTCGGTTACGGATAATTAATTATTTCGGATATCCGGTATTTTCGGTTACGGATATCCATAACATCCCTAGTATCAACGTATACCTCATTTCAGATACAATTGATCATAAGTTTGCCTTAAAAAATTAAATAATTCTTATATTCGAAACAAATCAATCTTCTATTCTTTTCTAAAAGCAAACTGCAAATTTAAAATTTACGTAAATGCAATAATGAAAGGGATAAAGCCAAGAAAACGGAAATCATTTAAATTCAAAGTGACGAAGCATGGTTAAATTTAACTGCAATGAATCATACAATAAGTAAAATATAACCCTTTTATTTTAACTATAAAGAAAATTTTTTATCTCAAAATGTCCTATCTTTTACTGCCAATGACAAGTATAATAAATAAGGTTACAAAAAATGAAAGAAAATCAGAGATGCCAACATCGAAAAATGACATCCTAAGAATTTGCAAAATAGAAATTATACTGAATTATGTTGGTATAATTAAACGTTACTTACAATTATATCGTATTTCGAAAAAGTCACAGATAGCGGTACTTGTTCCAGTGAATATATGCATATTAAAGCATTTTGAGTTACCATATTGCAGGACAAGTTAATTCGTCTTAATCATTTAGTTTAAAAATATTTATAACAGTTAAAAAATTTTATGTCGGCAGTATACAGTTGAATATCTAATTGTAAATTTAATTAAGAAAACCACCGAGTCTTGTTAATCTATTTTCAAGAAGAATTTAAAGAATTAAAAATTGTCAGAGATATGTCAGTTAATCATTATTTCACCATTAGATGTCCAGACTTTGATCTGGAAACAATAAAAATCAATCTTACACAATGTTTGTATCTGTTTCAGGTACTTTGATTCCTAAAAATTGCGTAGAAGCTTTAGTAGAAGCACTTTCTTCAGACGCTGAAAGAGTTGATGAGAAAAAATTTTAAAGAAAAGACTTACAAATAATGCGCACTACAAGTGCACTATCCACATAATCACTATTCTATTTATTTTTATAATAGACAAACAAATTGTGCTCATTGTGAAACGATTTTCTTTCAGTGTTGTTATTAAACATTGTTTGTAGTATGACTGACTATAATTTTTTTGAAGAACATTTTTGAATTAAGCAATTTTTGCTTCTAATCTTTAACGGAAGATGATTATATTCTAAATTTCATTTAGAACGAATACACGTTAAATTATGTGTTTTGACATCACATTCTTCGTTTAGACTTGACAACGTCTACAACAATACATGACGTAACGTACACTGTTAATCAAAAATACAGGGATTTTCAAATACGTTTATTTTAAAAATAATTTAACTGAAGTACAACCAACGAGCGGATATTTTTAAGTGGTTAATTTATTTTAGTAATCAGGTAGAAAAATTCTTTTTAATAATATTAAGAAAAAAATATAACGTACAGGTGTAATTTCATAATTTGGTATTTCTCTTGAAGACTTCTTTAATAAATTTTTTGCTTATGAAAAATATATAAAAAGAGAGGAAGTATTGTGCGCATTGCGGATATATTCCTAATATTTAGAAGAAGTTTTTCAAAAATATTAGAGGTAATAGCTTAATTAAAGCTTATAAAGGTATGCTTAGACTAGTAAAGCTACAAACATTTCTAGAAAGTAGATAAATATCTATCTATATATCCGATTCATTTTATAAAATTGTCCCCTAACGTCAATTTTTTTTAAATATCCAGGTTTAAGTAAAATTTATTGGCGATGATAAAATTCCCTAGCGACGAGACACGAAACCAACTTATGACAGAGGATTTTCACATAATTAAGCATGAATTATGCGTATAATTACGTGATTTAAAGTGTTTGACATTTTACGTTACTAAAATTTCGTTTTTCGGTAACAATACAAATCAACATTCTGAAAAAATGCTATTCACCCTGACGAAGAGGTCTTGTCGCATTTTTCAATGTCTCGAAGTTACAACGAAATTGCCACAAAACTTTTATAAAACAATGAGATAACGTTAAATCCGGTTATCACATAATTGTCGGAAAGTATCTATGGTATCTATCATACGTTAGTTCTGAAACGTCCACCAGGGAAATTGAATCGTTGCCAATAAATTTATGTGTATTTATTACTTTCAAAAAACATTCTTTTAGTCTTTTTTACATTTTCTTATGTTCTCATCTTCTTCAGCGTATTCAACCATTTCTGAATTTTTTGACAGAAGAATCTATGAAGAATTTTTACTACCTATAATTATAATTATATAGATTTCTGTAAATAGTATTGTATTGTATTTTCAGTAATTTAATATTTTTTTATAAATATAAGAAGCACATTGAATTTACGTAATGAATAATTAAATAAAATGAATTTTTTGAATAACAGTGTATAATTTTTTACTTGAAACTCTTCAGTACATTTGGGGGTTAAAAAGACTAAAGTCTTTTCTTTTAAAAATTTATTACAGTAGAACTACTCTTTATGCTCATACTAAGCTAAATGTTTCATTTATATGATGTATATGTATATTCTGAATTCACTGGATTCCGTACAAAATAGATCCAAGAAAGAAAATATCAAAGAGGATATTGTCCATGCATGCTCTCATTAGTGCCTTTGGCGATGAAATTAGAAGTTGTCTTGAACATTCATTTACATATTATGTAACACATACGCGCACGCCCCTAGTGGTGAAACTTTTAATCCTCCCAAGAGAAATACGATTGAAATACGTAACTTACCATATTTTTATTTCGATAGCTTTTAATACCAATAGTAATGCTAGTTTAGTTAATATAAAGTATCTTTTTTACAAATAAAAATTGAAATAAACACTTTTCGTTCATCAGAAAATATTAGATATATCAATTATCTTAATGACTATTTTAACGTATTAAAAAACGATTTTTAAACGAGTTACGGTCTCTGTCACTAGAGTTAAATATTACATATTCATGGCATTTCTTTTGAACAGCTTTCAAGTAACGCCCCTAGAGGCGCACGCATAATATGTATTTCTAGATGTTCAAAGACAACATTTAACGGGATATTTGCTGAATATTTGACTAATTTTGGAAAACGTTTTATATTTATGCATTATGCATGTACAGTAGAACTTCGATTAACTGTCACCATCGGGACTGGGACATGTCGGTTCGTCGAATCAGAAATTTCATATTAAATTGATTTTACTACTAACTTTAGGATGAAAATGAAAATGTTTATGAGTTGATAACACATTTAATATATTTAATTTTACAAAATTATTCATATAAACTTTAGGTTACAATAAGAAAAAACTTTAGGTGACAAATGGCTAAAACCCCTGCATGTCATTACCAGTATAAGATAATTTCATATTCTTTATTTTAACAAAATGTTTATTTTTGTATACCAAATGCCACAGACTGAATTCTTTTATTAGGCGTTGAAAGATAACAGAAACTGAAGAATAATCGAGTGATGGTTAATCGAAATTCTACTGTATATATTTTTCATTTTTAAAAATAATGACGAAAATCGCTAGAAAAAAATTAATATTTGTTCTCAAAATCTACGCGAAAACGTTCGTTAGCTGTTAGTTACGTCACATTATCTTAATAGCAACAGGTGTTTTGGAACTAAGAAAAAGAACATTTTATTTTTTTATAATTAGGGGAATAAATTGTTGATTTTTTTTGATTAATTAAATTTGAGTAGTGACTCTAATGGCAATAGTGCTGAAATATAAGAGAACGTGACGTCACAGCCCGTTTCTGATCACGTGATTATAAATTTTCATTAAAAATTGTTCTGATTATTTTTCCTTGATTCTGTCAAATATCCCATTTCACTATTAGAAGTGCGAAAGAGAATCTTTGCATCATCAATATCAGGAGGAATAAGAGTAGAATTTCTTTAATTTCAAGTTATATAAGCCGTGTTTCAATATAAACTGTGAGTACTGCACCAGTAGTGTCATCCGTTCAGTAATGTATTGCCAGTGCTCTATCACAGTGCTTAAAATATTCATGACGTCTGCATGACGTCATTGATGGACGCCATTTTTTTACTGTAAGCACTGGTTTCACAGAGGTAAGACACTCACAGTAGTGGAGTAACCAATATACTATAGATTTGTTCCGTTATTCATGATTGACAGTACACTGAAATATGACAATTTAAAACGGAACGCTCTTGCCAGTGTACTGGCGTGACGTCGTAATCTACCGTGCTTCCAGTAGTGCCAGTATATATCGGAACACGGCTCTAATTTAAATGTTTTCAGTATACTCTTACCAAAGTTACAGTTTCTTCCATATTAATATAAAAAATATAACTGTGGGAGCGCTGTGCAAATGCAGACTTGCCGATGCTTCCTCCACAATATTGTAATTTTATATATTATAATATGAAATAGCTAGCTACATCATAGATCAGTGAACATACATATAGTCTATAGACTGAGTATTTCAGAATAAATGAGCTTCAAGATATGATCAACTGCTATTTTGTAATATTTCAATCAATGCAATAACCGTGGTATCCGTAGTAATAATTTTTAGCGCCTTTTCAAATAATCACCGTCAAAATATAATACTAATAATAAAATTTGGCTTTTTTGAGAAAAAACTACAAAATTTTCAAAAAGTAGTATTGATTTTATTTTCAAATATGTATATATACAAAATATGTCTTACAATAAATACGGTCCTGTTTACTGAATAGATAGTGCATTATAACTACGCGTTGTCTAATTACTATAATAGTGTTCATTGGTCTACGAGCCACATATTACCAAGATTTTTTAATAGTTTGTTTATTATGTTTAGAATATGCTCAGTACTCACCATATTTCCTTCTCTGTTTTGTACATTTTTTCTGTTCTGCAAAACAGAGAGGGAAATATGGTCAGTATCAAGTCCTCAGCGTAAGTGTAGAAAATTGTAACCAGTGGTGAGCCCAGAGTGTGCCCGACACGACTTAAGACATGTAGTCAGTCGGTGTCCGTCGCCGAACACACAGTGCATTGTAATACATTGTTAGACATTGTTACTTGAATTGGACAAGTTGGTCTGTCCCATAATAGGTGTTTTGTAGTAGTGTGTGTGAATACGCACACTACTACAAAACACCAAACCAACACCATTACAAACAGGGCAAACAATGTGTACCTACACAACATAGTGGGGAGATTTTACGTCACCCACTGGCTACAAGTAGAACAGTTTGATAGACATTCTAGTTTGGTCCCTTGGTCAGTATATTCTAAACATAATAAACAAAGTATAACAGGTTGGCTCGATCAATTGTATGATTTGACTCTCATTTCAAAATTTTTCAGTACTCCATTAACATCGTAACTACTTGCTATTTTTTTTTTCTGTATAATTTTCAACTTTTTCTAGACATTTAAAGTGATGTTTTTTCTTAAAATAATTTTAAACGACAGTAATATACGAAAAACGATTAAAAGTAATATTATTTTATAATACATTGCGTTAGTAAAGTTATCAACTATTATTTAACAAGAATTAAAACAAGATTGCTTGGATTCAACTTATTAGTCCCGAAATATTTCATTGAGAACGCGCCTGTATATAGAGTATTGGCAATTTCAAAATGGAAATCAGTCCTTATTGATCGAGCCAACCTACTATACGTTAGTACAAAATGTATCAAAAATTCTTAAAAAATTGAAATTTTATTTTTGAATTAAATTTTGATTAGGACAAGCTTTTTTTATTGGCGACGGAAAGATTAGACACGCACCTTTGGTGGTAAAATTAGAAGCTCTATCAAATAAAAGATGTACGTATACGTTCAATTAGCATAGAAACATGTATTATACAAATTATGTGCGGGTTATTAAATTTTATATGACCAATTAAACATATACGTATACTATATTTTTACTTGATAAAGCTTCTAATTTTACCATCAGAGGAGCGAGTGAAAATCTTTATGTCACCAATAATCATATGAATTTTGCATTGCACGCGGTTTTGCTCCAGACGTGGCAATTAATTCGCGTCGAACCATCCACAAAGCACGTTGTTCAGTGTCACATATCAGTACAGATGTGCATTTAGTTTTTGACCACTGAAGTACTGTGAGATAAAATTCACATGAATGTAAAAATCGTCGTCTAAATCATATAACTTGAAGTTACAAATTTTTTTCTGTGAATAACCATTCATTTTTGTTGCTTCAATAGTTCCATCCTTTTGTTTTCAGTGAAGTCATCCAAATATTAGAATTTTGATCAGTAACCTAAAAGATATATTTCTTTCTGAAAGAAAGGATTAATAACTTTTAAATTATAACATTGCTGTGATTAAAAGGTCTTTTTATTGTCGGTAGAGTAGCATTAAGGGAATCAGTTTTAACATTGGCGACGCAGAATATAATATTAGAAGCTGTATCAAGTAAAAATATATGTTTAATTGATGATATAAAAACTAGTAACCCAATTGAACGTAAACGTACATCTCTTATTTGATACACCTTCTAATTTCACCACCAGAGGCGCGCGCGTAATCTTTATGTCGTGAATAGATATACTGGGTGTCCCGTTCGGATGTATACATACGATTTACATGTTAATTGATAACATTGAATTCCCATAAGGAAAAAGTTATGTCACAAGAGTGCTTTGGATAAACGTATTTATATTTTTGGATATTTTCTTTTATAAAATAAATTTTTTCCATCAAATTTTCTGCACTATTTCTTCAACAGAGTATTCTTTCGGTATTTTTATTATTTTACTATTTATTTCCAAAGAAATAAAAAGATGCCTTTTGAATTTACAAAAAATGACACAAATATTTATGTGAAAATATGAATTGCTTGAAAATTGCGACATTCATTTCTTTATTTTACTGTATTATTGTTGTTAAAGCGATAGTAACAGTAATTACAATGTTAAATTGGTATTATTATTTTGTTCAAAGCACTCTTGTGACATAACTTTTTCCTTATGGGAATCCAATGTTATCAGTTAACATGTAGATCGTATGTATACATCCGAACGGAACATCCCGTATACATAAAGCACACAAAAATTTCATATTCATAGAAATAAAACATGTTATTTAGTTAGGCGACTTAGATTTAAATATTCTTAAATGCTTTACAGTGCTTCTCTACAACTCCGTTTAAGTTTTTGTGTGGGTACAGAATATATATACATATATTATGTATACATAATATGAATGAGACTCTTACTTTTACACGGGCCTACTACAAGTAATTTATTTATGTATACGCTAATTTTAAGTAAATTGCAGGAAAAATAGTCTCCAATTCTTCAAAAAATATTCCAACATATTTTAACAAAAATCAAAAAGTATTAATTAGTTTTAAAAACAATTATTTTGTTTATGGTTAAAAATTGCGTAGACAGGTGATAAATTAAAATAAAATTAACATGTAACATTAATTATCCAATTTAATAAAAATAAAAAAACTATGTATATTAAGATTGGATAACTTTAAACATCTTATTAGACAAATTTCCCTTTTGTTCCTATTAATTTATAAATTTAATTCGTAAGTACGTTAAGAACTTAATTTATATCTGATCCAAAAATTTAAAATAATTTATTTGGTAATTCCAAAGTAAAAAATTGGATAATTAGTGGATTTATTATAAATATATTTTTAATGTTCCCAGTTTTATAAAAAAAAATTGTAATTAGAATGGCACATTAAAAAATTAGTATTAAAATCTTAATCACGTTTATTTTCATTTAATCGCATAAATAGAAGTAAATTTCAATTAATATATATTCTATAAACTGATAAGTATTTAAATATTTAAGATGACATTTTTTTTTAAATGTTCATTTTTATGTTAATCAATTTAATGATGATAATAAATAAATATTGATTTAAACATGTCATATTTGTTGTGTATTTATGATTTTCGTCCAACTTCCTAGTATACTAAAATATTAGAAATAAAACAGTATATTCTTTTCTTTTATTTTTTATTAAACGTATGTTGCAGCATGTTCAGTGGGGTTTTACATACATACATATTGTGCCGAATATACCGTAAAATGTAATCCATCGGCACAAATTCAAATTTCACATGGTAGTTTTTTGAATATTTATTTTTAATATATTAAAAATTTACGTAGGCATGGTAATGTTTATTTTAGTAATCAAACTTTATTAGAGTAATCAAAAATTTTTGAAAAAATAACAAAAATTATGTAATTTGTATTTTATGGTAAATCGGGGTCAAAAGAGACCATAAAAGGGTGAATTGGGATGATCAGTAAGGCTGACTGAGGTATTTATACATCCAAAGAAAGGAGTAATATTTCTAATCAATTATTATTTTGTAGAAACGACTAGGATGATCACAAAACAGAAGAATAACAACAAAACAACTTCATTTATACTGCTCAAATATATTTCGGATTACTTGTAATCCTTCATCAACGTGAGCTCCATATTATGTAAAGTTCCACATTTCAAAAATTATTATGTAGACTATACATTAACGTTATTGTTAATAAATTATCACTTTTTACTCGTTATTATCAACAAACCCCCCATGTGGCTCTATATAACTACATATAGGTATATACGCACTATCTTGTCCAGTAGAAGACTATTAATACAAAAGAAAGGAAGACCACCTATCTGGCAAATGATCCCTTTCCCACAAAAGTGACTTATTTAGAAAACATTTTTTTGTCAGTTTGTTTGAAATTTTTGAATAAACTTGGTTCTTTCCGTGGTATTCGTCCTACATATTCAGTTGCGTTATTTCAATTATAATTGAAAAGCTAACTCATCGCCTTGACAAATATAATGAAAAGCGTTTTTACATGATATTACCCATGTATATACTATCAATTAAGTCCCTTAACAAAAATTATCAGCTAATTTTATTAAATTTTTCAAAATTTCGATTTTTTAGATCGATCTCACGGAATGGATTTTTTTTAACCGTTTTTTTTAATCGATTTTTTTAATTTCGATTTAAATCGATCCAATAATCGATCTTTTTTGGAGAATCGACATCTCTACCCCACACAAAAACTATGGAAAGTGGTTTTCTGTTAAATTGGCTAAAATTCCACTATGTTATAGTTTTCGCCACACTGATGAAAAGTTACCATTGCACCAAGTCTCAGAGGTCAATATTTCCCAAATATAAAAGGGTTGAAAGATCAAATATCACCATTCTCAAACGTTTGAGAATGGTCATATTGACCGAAACATGTCATAAGAGTTTTTATATACAATAAAAGTAGTATTTTGCAAAGTGTTTTTATTTACTAATATTAATTACATATGTATTCTGTAGATCGACCAAATTATATATGAATTTCTGTAGGTAGGATATAACTACGGTATATTACGATTGTCCATGACTGTGCTACGCATGTTGTTCATTGTACTAATCTTTTTGTTGACTTCAGTTGCATTGGTTGCATGCTTGCATAGTCAACACTTGCTTTGTTAAATTGCGCGTGCATGCAATTGTGTAAACAGTGAAAACCCCTAGAATTACAACACAATTAAGTTATGAAAAAATAATTTTAGGAAAGACATTTTTTACTAGAATAGGGTAAAAGACCCCATTGTCGATCGAGGTTATAAGTCCGATCAGTTTTGACATTTATATCTTAATGAAGTTATTTCTGAAAGAAACCTTTGATAAAAAAAATTATTATTAATAGAATGATTATTTTTCAATTTAAATTCACCTCACATTTAATGCCTCCTCACTTAATTTAAGAAATACATATATATATATCGAAAAATTTTTGTTGAATTCGTGAATTTTTAGTATGATGGATGATCATTATTCAAAACACATGAGTTATAAATTGTAACATTTTTCACCGAATTTTTAAAGTTATTAGCATAATAAAAGTATACAAATAATTGTTATTAGTCCACTTAAGAGATTAGGATAGCTAAATTAAATTTTATATGCGTTAAATATTATTTGTATGACTGATTCTTCTTGGGATCTGAGTTTTACAGTTAGGTACCGCATTTTGAGAATTATATATTGCATACCTATTTTATAAACATTTTTAATTAATTTTTGGGTTTAAAACACTTAACTAACCGTTTTTATAATTTTACTTTAATATTTTATTTATTTCAGAACGTAAAATCAATTGAAAAATAATTAATATTGAATTAAAACTTCCAAATTGTTATTTATATAGGTATTTTCAAATAAAAACGTCAAACATAATATGTATGATATGTATGTATTACATCTGAAACGACACATACAGATACAATATAAACTAAATTTAACTGTTTAAAAATTCACAATGGTTAACGGCTAAGTCAGATCTTATACAATGTTTTTTTAAAAGATCAGCAGAGAGCGAAACGAAATTGTGATTTTAATGGTTTATTTTATCGAATATTTAAACCGTTCTTGGCTTTTGCTTTGACGTTCTATGTTTCACTAGATGTCACTCTATGATAATACTCTATGACATATAGCCTCACCTAGTAGTGGATAGAGTGTCAAAGTGGCTGGAAGAGAATGGTTCAAATATTCGATAGTAGAAGGTACTTCATGTACATTAATGCGCGATTTTTCATAGGGGTCAGTGTATTGATCTTTCAAAGGAGGTTAATATTTTCTGTCCGCTTTTTTATAGACGTCAACAAATTATAAAACAAAAACATTAATAAATCAAAATTTTTGGGTTATATTTTCTTAAAAACATATCCATTGGATTAAAAAAACTTGGTTTCATACTTATTAAGAAAAAAAAATGGGTGTTTTGTTTATTTTTTAATTTTTTTAAGCTAATTTAATGATACAGCTAAAAATAGTGATCGGTCATCGGGTCTCTTACCCTAAACTAAATTATATATTGTTATGTACACCTAGTAAATCAAGAAAAAATTTTAAATGTATTTTTTAGTATTGTTGTAGACCAGGAGTTCTCAACCTTTCAGACTGTGAGCCCCCCTTCATACTTTGGTGTGAGGTCACGCCTCCCTTTACGAATTAAGTTAATTTAGACATATATATATATATATATATATATATATATATATATATATATATATATAATATATATATATATATATATATATATACATATATATATATATATATATATATATATATATATATATATATATATATATATATATATATATATATATATATGATAAATTTACGTACATTATGTTTGAGTAAAAAGACTTTGAACTTAGGCTAGACATACTCTGGTAAGGAATATAAAATTATATTTCTTCAAATACAAATCTTTATTACACAGATCATCGAAAAAATCACAAGTCAGCTAGATTCTCACGCCTGGCCGGACGCTAAATTACTTTTTATTGAGTTAATAGCTATAAAGATATTTCAATGATTGTGTGTTTGTATCCAGCATCAAATTCAAATTTTTGTTGTTGTAAATATACATACAAAAACAACTGTTTCAAAAACTATAAACTTATTTAATTTTTTTTTAATTTGTTGACGCCTCCCCTGGAATTCTTCCATGCCTCCCCAGGGGGGCGCGCCCCCCGGGTTGAGAACCACTGTTGTAGACGGTTGAACATTATGTTCAACAATAATATTAATTCAAATTTTTTTAAAAATATTTGCTTGACTTACTAGATGTACATAACAATGTAAGATAATATATATTCGCTTTTGCATTTAGTATTTTTAAACCAAGTTCAAATTTTTTTTCGTTTTGTCCTACCCCTACGTCTTAAAGGATTCCCATTTACGGTACACATATATTGCATGCTAAATATATATGTACGTACCTATGTATATCGTATATGTATACAATAATATATAGGTGTATATGGTGTATATGTATGATATGTATGTATCTTTATTTTTGATGAAACAAAGTAAATTAATAAAATAATAAATAAAAAGATGGGTGCCGAGATCAAATTAATTCTGTAATGAAGATAGAATTCATAGACAAAGTGTTGAAAAAAAGTCAAATATGTAATAAGGACACGAAGTATGTACTCTACTGAAAAGTGAACATTAGAGAGTGTGAAATCCCAGCGAACGGGTCGTTTAAGGTCAGGTCGTCTTATATGCATTTTAAAGAAGCCATAAAAAATTAATAAAAATATATTAAGGTCGCAGTGAAAAAAGTGCAACTCTCGATAGGACGATATGAGCAATTACTACTTTGTAATCAGTGCAATAACCGTGGTAATCACCGTAACCACAGTAACAATTTTGAATCCACTCCTAATTTTTATTTTAATCTTTACGAAAAAAGAACTCGGTGGGACCTACAGTTGATCCTTTTTTTGTGCGGTGGATAGGGACCGCATAAAAAAAATCGCACAAAAAAAAATATATTCAAAAATATCATAAATAGCTATAAAAAGTATAGTTCGATCCAGATTGTACAAAAAACTTTTTTATGCGGTTGGTCGGGACCACATAAAAAAAGTTTCATCGAAAAAACATCACTCAAAACGCTCAAAACTTACAAATTTCCTTAGAAGTTGCTTCTATAAACAAGATAAAGCATTAATTTACACGTAGAAACATTTTATTTCAATTTTATAATATTATGAAAATTTTGAAAAATACATCTGTAACAAAATTAAATGATGCAATAACTTATGTTCTTATGCAATGTATTGATTAAATGCTTAAAAGCCGTTAAAAAGTATTTTTATCAAAGAAAGTTATTATAGTAATTGTTTCAGTTTCTTACTGACTCGTGATTTTGATTTAAATTATGTATTTTAATGGCCATTTTTTACAAACCGCATAAAAAAAATCGCACAAAAAAGGACCGCATAAAAAAGAGTTCAGCTGTATTTTTCTGGCATTAAAAAATAATAGAAGGTATAATGTTTATAATTATTATTTTTTTTTTTGCCTGACGATAATTCAGTAAAACATGATGAAATTTGTAAACTTTCGCTACAAATAACACGTAATAAATGAGAACATTAACATTAATTATTTCGTAGATTTAAGCGCTACTTTATTAACTGTTCGTTAATGGCCATACGGGCCGAAACATGTCACAGATATTTAAAACTTTAAATAAAGTGGTATTAACAAAGTAAAAATTGTCTTTTTATTTTAATTATTTCGTTTAATTTATCAGTTAATAATAATAATAATGCGGTTTAACGTCCGTTTTTATGATAGTTAGTCTATACCAGACGCCACCCACATCATTATTTTTCTAACTTTATTTATACCTTAGTACATTACAATTACATTATGATGTGGATGGAGGAGAAGGAAAGTGGTGTGAGGGTTAGGATTTGGTAGGTATGCGTCTGCAGCCATCTTCCTAAGGAACTATGCCGATATTCATCTGGAGTTGTGAAGGAAAACTGCAGAAAACCTTCACGAGCATAGCCGGTCGTCGAATTCGAACCCTTGACCTACAATTTATCAGTAATTATATAATTTTATTTTTTCTAATCAACGCAGAATCGTCTATTGTTCAAAATATTTCAAACTCAAGTGATTCTTACGAAATTTTTTTCTCGTCGCTACCGATGTACAATATATTGTACATCAAATTTAGATTATGTTAACATTATTTTTTAATTGAGAAATATTTAAAAACTTCTTAATATTATTTAATATTAATAAATTACACTTATTTAAAAACGTAAGATTAAAAATTTTAATTAAAATAAACGCTTGTTTAAATCTTTCTTCAGTATGCTGGACAAAAATACACTCATTGACGTTTAAAAATTTTAAAAAATCAGTAGCTAAGGAGTTAAAGTCTAGATATTTTCTGTAATATTAGACACACATTAAAGTCAGGATTTCATAATTCAGTAATTAGAGTTTTTCAGAATTCTCGGGATAAAATATTTCTTGCATTAACTAATTTAATATTAAAATCAACCTTTAATTTGTTAATAATATGATTATCTAAACTCTATACTTTCTATGTGAGTTAAAAAATTCAATAATAATTTTTTAAAAATGACTGTCTCTTAAATTGCATAAAAACCGACACTGACTAATACAAAGTGGTCAAGTGCGGGTAGATCACTCAACGCGATGACACAGATGACAGACATGATGAATCCACAAGGATTTCGTGGTTAAAACTACGAAATCCTCAAGACCGACTTCAAAAAGTAACAAAAAAAAAAAAAAAAAAAAATGCAATAACACGTACTTTGAAGACAGGCGAAGTGTAATATAAAAAAAATTCGATCGGACGTGTGAGCAAAATTAATAAATTCTTGTGGATCTACATTTTTCTTTTATACTGCACCTAGGTGTTATTACATTTTTTTCTTACTTTCTGAAATCAGTTTTGTTAAAAGTTTTTTTATGAACTATTGTATTCAATTAAAATACATAAGTAAATAATTTTGAAATATGTAAATATTAATAAAATAATATGTGTATATTTATCAATGATGCGTAGATTGTTTCCAGTTCAGATATGATAATGTGTGAAATTTCGAATATCTTTACATATTTGATTAGATAAATAAGATTTTTGATTATCGATAAGTTGAAATTGCATTGTTAATTGTGTTCATAATTCGATTTTGTTGAGCACGCTCTGTTCTAATACATATTGACACATTTAAACAAAAAAATTCTAATATTTAATTAAATTTTCCACATGTTTAAAGCAACATAATAAATGCGGATATATTTACAAAAAAAAATTACGTCAAGTTAGAAAAGAAAATTGATAATAATGATAATACCTGCAAAAATAATGCCGTAAAAAAAATTGTCTACTTTCTCTGCATTTGAATCATTTGAATTGTCATTGACTTGATTGGTAGTGAAACAAAGATACCAAATATGGCCGTAAAAGATAGATATAGTACGTTAATTTCAGTCAGTCAGACGGAGGACATTTGTAATAAAAAATTGGTTAGTGACATAGACAAGATTCCCTAATGTTAAACTCATCAGCTGCTTAATTAAATTTCTTTATTATTTACGTTTAGCATTTTTATGGTAAAGATAAAAACTGATATAAATGACAAAATAACAAAGACCTTGGAAATGTGCATTTAAAGTGTTTGTTCATAACAGTTTTTTGATAAAGGTAGGATGTAAAAAATGAAACTTATGTTTAAGCCAAGTGTCAGTTTTGATAAAATCAAATACAGAACTATTTATTTTCACTAATTTAATTTTTACAAGTTTCTGTTCTAATATTTTTGTGTGTTCAAAAAAAATGGGTCAATTAAATTAATTTATGGTAATTAAAATAAATTATTAAAAATTAATAACGGTTGATTAATAGTGTAATGGATGAAGCAATGAGAGATTGTGAAAACGATCTCCAACAGCAAGGAGCATCGTATAAATATCCATTAACTCCTTTACAAAGTGATGTTGCTGGCCTTCAAATACCATTTGTACCATTACCTGGGGAATCTGTTAAAATCTTAGGAACATCAGCTGATGGTATTCTAGCACTATCCAATTATAGACTTTATATCGAAACGTTAGGTATTAACTATAATATACCACTTGGACTAATTGAAACTTGTGAAGTTCGCGATATATTTTATCTCCATATCCAGTGCAAGGAAGCAAGAACTGTTAGGTGAGTATATTTCCATTAGTTAAGTTTTAACAGATGCTAAGAAAATTCAAATTTTCATATGAATCATATATTTTTGTGTAGGTGTACGTTTTCTACGAACGAACAGTGCATGGAATGGTTTAAAAGATTACATCGTGTTACACAGACCCCAAACAATCTTCACGAATTGTTTGCATTTTCATTTTATGCATGGACGACTGAAATTGGAGATGCTGAAATAATTTCACGACTAACGGGCGACACACCATTAACTTGTGAACAATTATTTAAGAAAGAAGTCGAACGATTAAGGTAAGTAAGTCAAAAATATTCTCTTTATAGTTTTTGGCCTTCAGTGTTCTTACAAAAATTGTAAACATGAATGTAAAAATAACTCTGAAAAAACTAAAAAGGTGTTTATCTTTATGTAGAGCATAAACAAAATCAAAATAAATTTAGACTTTATCATACCATAATAACAAAATAACAAAAAAATACTAAAAATCACCAAATGAATCATACAATGTAATCTGGTTCTTGTATTCATAATTATTCTCATGTGTTTGTAGTAAACCATTAATGATTAATGATTAAAAATAAAACTGTATTTTTAAGGAAAAATTTATCCCGTACTATAAGTTCCACCGAAAGCCTTCTACGACAGTAAAAAATCTAAAAGATAATTAACATTTTAGTACTTGCTTACTTTTTTATGTAGGTTTTCATTAATATCCGACCGAAACTACGGCTTCAATCACATTCGGTTGCAAAATGCAGCTTCACAGCAGCCATGCCATATGTGATGCAGCCATTATATATTCGGCTTTAGCAAACAAAACCAAAGCTTTAATTTACCACGTAACATAATTTTTTCTTATTTTATCCTAACTTGTTTGGTGTATACTTACTTAAGGGGAGCAGACCTCAATTTTTTTTTTTAAATTGACTTTTTTATTTTGATTGATTATTGTAGCTCGTTTTCTGCTCTTTAAATTGATATATAACATTAGACATATTTGATTTGTATTAGATAAGAGAAAATGTTTTTCCGATACCATGCAAGCGCGATGTAAATAAATCCATTTCAGTGATTTTTTTACTAAACGTACCTTTTTCTCAATAATCGTTAAAGCTAGGAACTAGAAACTTTGCACACACATTTAGAGCATTATTATACATAATCCCTCCAATTGGTTTTTAAAAATATTTAAAAACAAAAAAGTTAAAAAATTTTTTATGTGTACTTTTAAATAAATTGAGCTAAACAAAAATCATTTTGAGAAAATGTTGAAAAAGGATGTAGAAAATAGTGGTAAAACTTTCAGATCTCTATCTCTAATGGTTTTTAAGAAAAAGGTACATAAGCTAACATGGCGAAAGATAGGGAGGTCTGCCCTTAAAATCTATACTCTATAGCAGTGGTTCCCAAACTTTTTTGTCTCGTAGACCACTTGCGATGATTTTCGGTTTTATATAGATCCCCTATACGAATTCAGAAATTCAAGACGAGCCAAAAAAAAGTCATTAGTCACCAACCATTCTCATTTTAGAACCATTTTCACAAGCAAAATGCAGGCGGAGAGTAAAGCTGTGAAATGCCGCAGTCACTAACTTCTCATTTTATCATTTTAGGACGAGCAAAACCCTCTGTACGTCTACTCTGCTGTTGTAGACCCCCATTTACATCTCATAGATCCCCAATTCTTTTCTCCCTTTACTGTGGACCCATTGCAGGTCGTTATATAGACCACTTTGGCAACCACTGCTCTATAATGTAAATTTAAGTATGGTTCATTTTAGTTAAATTTAACCATGCTTCGTCACTTTGAATTTAAATAATTTCCGTTTTCTTGGCTTTATTTCTTTTTAAATTGTATTTATGTAAATTTTAAATTTGCAGTTTATTTTTAGAAAAGAATAGAAGATTGATTTGTTTCGAATATAAGAATTATTTAATTTTTTAAAGAAAACCATGATTAATTGTATCTGAAATGAGGTATAACTTTTCCAGAGTAAAATATCCTTTCTACCTAATCACTGCTAATTAAAACATAATAAATTCTTTTGGGGTTTTTCAACCAAACGGTTGTTTTGCTTACTTCAAAACAAAAAAAAAAATAAATAAATAAATAAACCGTAACTTTATTTATTTATTTTAAATTTAATCCAAATTTAATTTTATATATTTATAGTTTTTGGGTGTATTGTTAGGTAAACCTATATTACAGCTTAAAATATCTTTTCAACTCGAAGGCAGAGTATTTTTTATCTCTCAGCAACGGCTGATGCTAAGAAAAAAACTTTCTGCCGGTTTTAATAGGTGAATAAGTAAGCAATTTACACACGATCAATAAAACGGTACAGTCGAAATTTTGACATGAGGGCGGCAAAGGGGGCATGGTGTTTTTTCTACTGATTCTTGTAGTACTCGACGAGACAAGAACAATGGTACCAAAATTTTTGATCTAAATCAACGGGAACAGGTCGAAAATCGAGTTCAAAAATCAAAAATTTAACATGTAAGTCTATGGGAATATAAGTTTTACATGCAAGTCTATGAGAGTTTTTGCCACCAGATGTCGCCCGTGCTTTTGTTTTGATTTTCGACAGCGCACACACACAAACATTCAATTTCACTTCATTTATGTGATTGCATGAAAAACTTATATTCTCATAGACTTACATATTAAATTTTTGATTCTCGACCTCGTTTTCGAACTCGATTTTCGACCTGTTCCCGTTGACCTAAATCAAAAATTGTGGTGCCATTGTTCTTGTCTCGTCGAGTACTACAAGAATCAGTCGAAAAAACACCATGTCCCCATTGTCGGCCTCATGCCAAAATTTTCGTGTATACTCCGCAAAAAATATTTAGTCTATTATACGATATCTTTTTGTAACGCATATTTTCGTTTCGTGACAACGTCACGACGTCGCTTGATGCCTCCGCTAGTGGTACTTTAGTGAAGTTCACTGCAATACCGTTGCCGATGAATCTCAAGCTGGTAGCTCAAAAAATTAACCGGAGATTTGTGAATATGGAAATTTACGAACACACAATATTAGTATTATTTTTGTGAGCTATAAAGAACTATAATAGATGTTATTTCATAATGGAAGATAGCAAGATAGGGAATAGGGGTAGAAACAGTACGGAAAACTGTTTTTGTAGTTGATTTTTTTGGTAGATATAACTTTTATTACTTGTTTTAAGGACTGTCCCGAAAAGTTTTGCACAGTTTTGTCTCCTGTCCGAAATAAAAATAATGTAATCATTTTTTTTTTAATTTTTTTTTATTTAAACTTTATACCTTAAACTTACAAATTTTGTACTTAATCTGTTTTAATTATTTTTTTTTTCTACTGAATAATCGTACTTTACTTTTCACGGGTCTCATTAAATTTTGTACTGTCTCATCTGTAAATTTATTGCTTGCTGCAGTCCATAATTTTTTTGATTTCTTCTAATGTATTTGCTGTTTGTCCACCTTGTCGTAATATGCATTTCACTATAGCCCAGTATCTTTCTATAGGTTGCAGTTCTTGGACATTTGATCGGCTCATGTCTTTTTGCACGAACTGTATACATTATTGGTTTTATACCACTCCAAAGTCGCTTTTGCGTATAAAGAAGTGACTGACTAACAAGTAAACGCCCCGAGGCCGGACCTATCGATTTTGATGAAACTTAGATATGTTGTAGAACACTAAAAAATAAGCGACACCTATTTTTCTTTATCGGCGAAAAAACGGTTTGAAGGGGTAAAATCGCCCTCCAAAAATTGGGGTAAAAATTTAATATTTTAAATATCTCGAAAACGGTAAGAGATAGAGCAAAAGTTTAAATTGGCGATATTGCTCTTTTTTAAAGAGCTATCTATTGGTACGCAATTTGTTCAAATTGTGTCAACAGGGGTGGCTGGGGGTTAAAATTTAGGGGTTAATTTTGCAAAAAGGGGGTGAAAATTAAACAATATAAAAATTTTGTTTACAGATTTGAAATCTACGTCAAAAAATCTAATTGACCTGTTTTTGCTCAATGTCCTAATAGTAAGTCTAGGGGAGTTAACTAGGGGGTGACTGTGTCGAATAGTCGTACTACTTGGGTAGTTTAAGAAGTTTTTCTTCATGGAAAATAGTTTAAGACATTTAGAATAACGTAGAAATGAAATTTTCGATTTCAAAATTCAGTTTGAGTAACATTGGAGAGGGGGTGAGTCACCCTCTTAAATTACATATTAGTTAACATACACTCATTTTTAATATTAACACACTGATAGTGGGTAATAATGTCACAATAAGTGGTTCTGAAGTTGGACTGTCGTATGTAAGGTTTTCATAAGGTTTGTTTTTTAATGGAAGTTATAGTTTTCGTTATCAAAAGTTATCGATACCGAAAATAACGATATTTTGAAAATGAATGGAAACCTAATAAAAACCTTACATACGATAGTCCAACTTCAGAACCACTTATTGTGACATTATTACCTCCTGTCAGTGTGTTAATATTAAAAATGAGTGTATGTTAGCTAATATGTAATTTAAGAGGGTGACTCAGCCCCTCTCCAATGTTGCTCAAACTGAATTTTGAAATCGAAAATTTCATTTCTACATTATTCTAAATGTCTTAAACTATTTTCCATGAAGAAAAATTTCTTAAACTACCCAAGTAGTACGACTATTCGACACAGTCACCCCCTAGTTAACTACCCCTAGACTTAATATTAGGACATTGAGCAAAAACAGGTCAATTAGGTCCGCCGATAAAGAAAAATACGTGTCGCTTATTTTTTAGTGTTCTACAACATATCTAAGTTTCATCAAAATCGATAGGTCCGGCCTCGGGACGTTTACTTCTAAGTATATCAAAGAATGTTTGAAAAACCGTTTATTGCCATTTATACGATCGCATGTAGGAGAAGCATTGTTTTAGCTAGATCTAGCCACTTTTCATTACACAACAGCGACTTTATCAAGCCAATAATATACAATTCCTGCAAAAAAACATGAACCGACAAAATAGATTAAATACAAAATTTGTAAGTTTAAGGTATAACGTTTTAATAAAAAAATTAAAAAAAAATATCATCACATAGTTTTTATATCGGACAGGAAACAAAACTGTGCAAAACTTTTCGGGACAGTCCTTAGTTATCAAATGTTATCATACATTCACACCTTTTTTGTGACTTCGTAGTTCACTAACTGATGACATAGTTCACTAACTGAAAATTGTGACTTAGTGTGTGTCATCGGTTTTACATTAGGGTTTATTGAAGAATTAATGAGCGAGAGTGGGAGCCCGGGTTTGACCCCACGCGTGGCGGCCAAAGGCTAGCGATCTCGTACTGCGCGCAGTGCGCTGCGCAACAATGAAAACCGCAGAACATTATAGAAGCAGTGTACATATAAAAATCTGTCGTTCGTAAAAGGTCCAATGTGTGTAAATTTACACCGCTTCTGATGTAGTTTGTTACTGTTCGTCATAAGGTTCACGTCGTAACGTGTATCATTGTTTTTTTAATCAACTCGTGAAATTTAACCCTTTTAAACAAACCATATGGAAAAATTTTTTTGTCTCAAAATGCCGGACTTTTTACTGCCAGTGATAAGTACAATAGATAAGGTTACAAAAAAAGAAAAAGAAAAAAAATCAAAGATCCCAACATCAAAAAAGTGAACCCCTAGAATTTACTAAATATAAATTATACTAAACTATGTTGACAAAATTGAACATTATTTATTGTACCGTATTTCGGAAAATCTGTCACAGATGGCGGCACCTGTACCAGTGAATATATACATATCACAGCATTTTGAGCCGCCATATTGCAGGACTAGGTATCTCGTCTTAACCATTTAAAGAGTTAAACAGAAAGAAATATGAAGTGTGCGGAATTTAAGTGTAAAAATTCTACTGAACAAAAAAATTCTCAAAATAAAGGGATATCTTTCTTAAAATAATTTATTTTTAATTGTTTACAGCTGTTCCAAGTTGACTCTTTTAATTTGCGCCGTGGAATGCCCAGCCTCTTGTAATCAACTGAATTCAATCGAATAAAAAAATTTTATTAAAATGTCATTACGCTTTGCATATACCTATTTCTGATGAGAAAATTTTTTTTCACAATTTAAAATCAAAAAGAAAAGAATTTCACTTTTTTTTTATAAACAATATTTATAGTAATAATTTATGTAAAATTTTAGGTATATGCAAAGGCCAATATCTTAAAGAATATCTGTACAAAATTTCAAGTTAATACCTTAATAAGTTTTTATGTTCCACGGCGCAGAAAAAAACCTGTTTTGAGAAATCGGCTATTAAAAAGTTTTCGTTCTTGAAAAGTAGAGTTAAAAGCAGTTTATCGTTATCTAAGATAATCTTTCTGTTGGGATTAAAACATTAGAAATATATTCCTTAAGTTTAAATGAACTTTTAAAGCAAAACAAAAAATGAAAAATTTGAAAGTTCTGGAGGACCCTCCCCCCTTAAAGCGCCAACTACCTTAAAAAAGACAACCTTGGATCAGAATCTATTCATTACATGTAATTAGTACCTCTAGATATATTATCTTTTGTAACTGTGATTTTGAATTATTTCGACTTTATCTCACACACTTCAAACTACTGATTCTATTTTTCATTCAGAAATTGTTTTGAAAATTTTAATTACTTTTAGGACAGAAAAAGTCTTCAATTCTTGTCTGTTTTTTTCCCCCAAAAATATGATTTTGTTTTGAATATGAGAACAAAAATTATTATTAGTTAATTCTCAACCAATTTTACAGTAGAACCTCTGATTACGGACACCTTTCTTAACCGGACCCCTTCGATAGCCGAACAAATTTTTTTATGACGGTGGCATGCTATACTAAAACTAATGCATTTAGCACTCTCTTAAGCGGAGCCTCTGTTAACCAGACGCGGACACAATATTCTTTGACGAAGACATATTATTTAGTACATTATTACCTCCATTAACTGGACGCGAGTACGTGTATTATAGTGCGTATTACCACATTATTTAATACTGTGTTTTACTTTGCCCCTCTTAAACGGCCACTTCTGTTAGCCGGACAAATTTTTGCGTGACACTGCTGTCCGGTTAACAGAGGTTCTACCGTACCACTTTTATTTACAAAAAATATTGGTAAGTCTTGAAGATTACACATCATACGATAAGATTTTATGTTGGTTTCTTTAACCCTAGAATCATACGTACACGTCAAAACGACGTACGAACTTCTCTACCTGCTCTAATACTACAACTTGTTGTTACTTGTTTGCTATGAGATTTCTGTTATCTAATTTATTTGTTATTATAACACACCACATATATTTATTTTGTTTATAGTCATTGTCGTTTTGTTTGTATTGAAATAGTGTCCTTCAAAAGGACGTCGATGTATGATTAACTTATGTTTTTTTTTGAAGATTTTGTACACTACATATAAAAGTTTTCCTAATTTTTTTTTAAATTTATTAAAGATATGGATGTTATAATTAATTTATTCAATGATTATGATAATGTGAAAGATGATTACAGCTGTTTGACTTATAGAGACGACATAATACTGAAGTTTTAATATATTGAATCGAAAACTAAAGAATGCATTTCGAATGACTTAATAAAAGATTAACAATTCATTTTGTGGAAAATATTTTAATTTTTATTATTTTTTGAGATCTTATTCGAAAAGTTACTAACAAGTTTTAGAAAATTTACAAATGTGCCTAATGGGGAAATAACTACATATCTATAGGAATATTTATGACTGAGAAATTTCACATTCTGTAAAGTCACACATGTCCACTGACTCATAATAGTTCATAAATTAATTATTACAATTGATGTATTTTTCTATTTTTTAATTTTTATAATGAAAATATGCTTTGATAAAAAGATTAAAAAATTTAATAAATATTTACATTAAGAAATTTTTCCAAATCCAATTTTTTTAAATATTTTGTTCGCTTTTGTAGTATTGTTATGTAAAAAAAATGTTTTTTGCAAATAAACTCTAAAACTCTCCGTAAAAAGTCCATCCGTCAAAACGACGTCGATGTATGATTAACGTTTCTCGTAGACCAACGTATGATTCTAGAGTTAACCACATGTGTCCCTAAATCCATTAAATCGTCGTTTTCATTAAATATATTAACACTCAAATCAATTTCATTAACGAATTTAAGTATTTATACAAAAATATAACGTTTAAAAATACATCGTTACATTAGAATCATTGTTAACAAGTTAAAACATGAAAAATTTAATATACCTAACAACTCATATAGGTATACAGCAATCCCCCGAAGAAAACGATTAATTGGTTCCGTGTTCTTTGAAATCGTGTTGTTCGAGATCACAAAAGATAGGCATTTTCTATTACAAGTGTGAAAATAAAGAAATATAAAAAAACTTCCCGTTTAATTTGCAAGTTGTGGGTATTCCAAACCTATTGCGACTGTTAAAATCTACTTTTCGTTATCGAACATTATCGATAACGAACTACTTATCATAAATTGGTTATAATTGTTGAATTTTAGCTCTATTAGTCCCTCTGATTTGGTCAACAATAGAATATTTTAAAAAATTACATTTCGTTACTTTTCGTAGTCGTAAACTTTTGATCGTAAATATCTCGTAAACGGTGTGTCACAGCGAAAAAATAATGAAATTTTTGAAGGCTTAAGCGAAGCAAGTTGTGGATGTTCCAAACATATTGGGACTGTTAAAATCTACTTTTCGTTATCGAAAATTATCGATGTCGAAAATAACGATATTTTCGGAATTTAAATATGTATGTAAATTTCTACATATTCGTTATCATTTCTGTTATAAAATTCTCTAAAATTTTTAGTAGGATTTATTTCCAGTATTTTTCCTCTTATAATTGACAGATTCAATTGACACGATTTTTATTCGTGTAAATCAAATCCACATGGAACTGATATATTCGCGTACCGTCAGTTGGGACGAATGTAGACGATTTTTTCAGTTTTTTGGCAGTAAATTGTTTAGAGTTTATCTAAAAAATTCTAAAAAAAAAAAATAATTTATATGCTTTAATATCACTAGCATATAGGGCAGTAATAAAAATATCAAAATTGGTACTGCAACATTTTTTTTTTTTTTTTGGTTATATAGTGTCTAAATTCGCCCCTGTGTGTGGGGCGAATCGAGACGATGCTTTATTTGCAATATAAATCACATTCAGTCACGCATATGAGTAAAATCGGACATAAAAAGATAAAAATAGCTGAATTTCCAATCTTAAAATTCGCTAAACTAAATAATTGCATCAGCGAATGATTTGATGGGTGGGATAAAACATTTTGGATTTAGATGAATTTTATTTCGATTTGCCTTTGAGTCTATCATGCAAGGTCGATTTGGGAACATGGAAATATTCAGCAGCTTGTCTGAGCGATTTTCTTTTATTTTTAATATCTGAAAGCAGGAGCGCAACAACTACATATCTACAGGGGGTCCAACAAAAATTTAAATTATCAAATTTTTTGATAACGCAGTTCTCCGATAACAATGGAAAATGTTGTAATAAAATGTCGTCTCCGAAAATTTGATTTTCAAATAAAAAATATTAGTAAATGTATGTTATCTAGACTACAGTTTATGTAGTTTATACCCATTTTCTTTTTATACTGACGCAACATGGTGTATGAATTCGCCTCACCTATAGACAATTTTTTGTTAATCAATTTATAAAAACAAAATTAAGCACAATCTAGCTTTCATTTTTGGTACATATATTGTCAAAAAAACGCCAAACATTTTGTTGCCAATCCCTACTTTATATATATAACTGTTTTTTTTTGTATAGCAGTTTCTTTACAATATTTCAAAACGCGCGTTATTTTTAAAAAATTATAAACAATGCGCCTGTAAAATAACAAAATACAAAGATGTCACGTTCACCGCTTTTCTTTGACGACTAACTCATAACTGACAAAATTCAGTAGCATAAATTGATCTATGACCTTATACGGTCATAACACTGACGAAAAAATATCGAGAGGCAGCTCTGTCTAGATTCGCCCCTACTGTCTCGGTTCGCCCCAACTGATGGTACATTGAGGACCGATGCAATCTTATATGAAATATAATATAATATGTATTTTATTATTTTTCAGAAGAATTACTTAAAAATCGTGTTGTTTGAAACCGTGTAATTCGGGGGAAGGGTACTCATGTTCTTCGAGACCCGTGTTCTTCAAGTACCGTGTTCTTGGGGGGTTATCTGTACATACGCATTAGATGCACTCTCGTTCGTTTAATGGAGGTAATAATGTACTAAATAATATGTCTTCGTCAAAAATTATTGTGTCCGCGACCGGTTAACAGAGGGTTCGCTTAAGAGAGTATTGGTTTCAGTATAGCATGCCGCCGTCATAAAAAATTTGTCCGGCTATAGGAGGGATCCGGTTAAGAGAGGTGTCCGTAATCAGAGGTTCTACTGTAGTAAATAACATTAATTGTTTATGATGCTAATTTATCCCACTATAATTTTTTTTTTACTTTTATATGCAAATAATTATTCTTAAATAAAAAAATGCGTAATGATCAGAAATCGTAACTTCCCTTTGTTGTCAGAGGGTTTAGTTGGTTGATATTACACGAAAAGATAAAAATTTTTTTAAATAAAAGTGAAGAAAATTGGTCGTTACGGTAAAGTAATATTTATATAAATCAATTTGATGTTTAGATTCGACACCCATGGAGCATGGCGAATTACTCAGGCTAATATTAATTATCGCCTATGTCTATCATACCCACCTCTACTCTTAGTACCAGCGTGTATTACGGACGAGACGTTAGAAATGGTTGCTCGATTTCGAAGTTCTCGGAGAATTCCTGTTGTTGTTTGGAGGTATTTATAACCCTTTTTTTTATAAAAAAAAATATTTTGCACTAATTTGTTCTGATTTGATAGGCATGTTGGTAATGGTGCAGTTATTGCACGTTGTAGTCAACCGGAAGTAGGTTGGCTGGGATGGAGATCTGGAGAAGATGAAGATCTGTTAAAGGCTATGGCAGATGCTTGTTCGTTTGATCGCGGAACTCAGTCAATGTTAGACGTCCATTTATCATTAGATTCATCACCGCATTCGTTAAACAGTAATTTAGAAGATCATCCAATTGGTACTTCAAGTGTTCCTTTGTCCGAAGGAAAGGTACTACTTTTCAACAATATAAATTTTTATCTGATTACAGCGAAGCTAAAAAAAGGGGTCGTCATTTCGTCTTCCTACAATGTATTCTATGGAACAGTTTTTTTAACATCAACAATTGAGTTGCCTAGTATCAAAATCTACTAATTCCACTTTATAAAGATCATGGGAAATCGCAAAAAATTATAACTCAGTTCAAAATTAATTTTTCGATTAAAAAGTCATAATTACATTAACTAACAAGGTAAAAAAGATGATTAGTAATATTATCAAAAAACAAAATTATCGTTTTACCCCTTTTTTAATCAAAATTATTTGAATTTATTAGGTTTTGATAGTAACATTTATGTAAAGTGCGTTTTAAAACAGAAATTATAAGGGAAATTTATTAAAAAAAAAAAAAAAACTTGATTCAGCAATATTGGATGTATCACGGTTAGACGGTACAATTTGTTCTGTAATATTGTAAACTATTTTCATTTTGTCACTTAAAACCAAAGTGCTTACTTAGTAATACATTTACAACTACGATTTCATTATTTAAAATTTTAGATAAATACTAAAATACAAATTTTACGTGAAAACATAATTTTATACTTTGTACGTCACGTATGTCAGTGAAAAAATTAAAATTTGAACGGTTAAAATCTTAAATATAGGTTATGTATGGGTATTTAGCAGGATTTGTAAAGTTTTCAATGTAATTTTAGCAGGATTTGAAAATTATGTTATATTTCAGTTGCAGATTTCTTTAGTAAGCAGTTAAAATTACAACAAAAAATGTTAAGGGGCATATGCCTTGTTGTATTTAAAAATTAATGGCCCTAAAAAATCAATAAATTCGAAAAGTGCATTTAGTAGATTTTGATACTAGGCGACACAGTTATCATTATTTTCAAAAAAGATTTTTTATAATATAACCAAAAACAAATTTTTATGTCTAACAATGTTTCTATTTTGCTTTCGAAACTACTAAAGTAGCGGAAGCATTGGTTTCACTTTGGAAAAAAAAATTTTCCCCTCCAAAATAAAATTTTTTACGCACACTTTACGTTTTAGAGCTTTCTGAACGATTTTGGTTTGATCCCATTAAATGTCAATATCTTATTTACTGCTAGTTCCACTTCGCTCAAATAAGTAGTAAAAAGTATTTTGGGGGTTAGTTTCTAAAATATTTTAGCTATTATTTTATAATTTAGCCTTTAAGTATTTTGAGTTACAACAATTTTTTATGGACTTTAAAGCGAAAATATAATTTCACGATATATATATATATATATATATATATATATATATATATATATATATATATATATATATATATATATTTGGTAGAATACTCTTTTAAGTTTTTTACGAGTACGAGGAAGCTGTGTGCCACACTCCATTGGCAATGTATTTCATTTATTTTATAAAAAATATTTTGATTTTTTCGACTTTTTAACTTTGTTAATAATTTCTATAACCTTCTTTTTCATTTACTATTACAGTCATCTAAACCAGTGATTCTCAAATTTTTTAGTCCGCAATCCCCTTTCGCGCTTAAAAAAAATTAAAAAAATTCATTAAAAAAAAAATCCCCAAATGTGTAGAAAATAAGTATATGATCTGTAGTCAATTGTTTTTGCGACCCCCACTTTGAGAATCACTGATCTAAACCATATCCTATATATTTTTTATCTGATTAAAATTTCCCATGGGATATAAGAGAAATTATTCAATAAATTTACTTAGATTAAATCTGGATTAATCTAAGTAAATTTAAGTGTAGTGCCATTTTTTTTTTTTTTTTTAATTGAAAGATTAGATATCTAGATTCCAAGAAAGATTATAGACGTCTCTTAATTCCAGAAGAATATTCTTTTATCAGTACAACAAATTTATTATAGTTACACAAAAATGGCTAGACTGATTTAGGTAAATTTTAGTACAGAAATAGTCTACATTATGAATTAGCATATGATTAAAGATTCCCATAGGATTAAAACATGTTTTTATTGTTTCGTATTTGGGTTTTAGTTTATTAAGGAGCACTACTAGTGTGGCCGACTGAAAAAAGGTGATTTTTGGGAATTTTTTTTTTTTAAAGAAAACTACTGCATGGAATGTTTTAATGTTTTAAGGATATATTTGTGGATATATAATAAATACATGATAAAATTTTTGGATAAAAAAATTGAAAATTCAGCGAGTTATTCGCAATCTTCCAAAGCTCCAAAAAAAGTCTCCCAGTGCTGCAGTGATAGCGACCTTCACAGTGCCTGAGATTAAAAATAACCAAAAAGTTTATTAAACTAGAAGATATTGTCTGTACCATGATCTTCAATAGAAAAAAAATTAAAATTTAACAAAATGGCGGAGTTTTTAAAAAAAAATTTTAAAATTTCGCGTTTCAGATTTCAAAGCCCTGCCAAAATTATATGTACATTTTTTATTCGATCGGAAAACTTCATGGTATGGAGAAACATATATAAAAGAAACTACAATAAGAATCAAATCGATCGGATGATTTGTCTTCGAGTTATAACTGCAGCAAATTTGAAAAATGTAATTTCGAGAAAGACGCGTTTGATATTTTTAAAGGTATCGACTATCGAAATATAAAAAAAGAATCGATTTTTTTAAAAATTCACACTAGTGGTGCCCCTTAACTTTATTATTTAAAAAAATAATATTAATTTTTGTTTTGTATTTTATGTTAAAGTCTTTCCATTTTTATTATTTTTATATGATTTCAGAAAATATTTGAAATTTACAATGAAGATTTGAATTTTTTTAGAAAGTACTAATTATGGACGCTCGCTCGTACACCACAGCTGTAGCGAACCGAGCTCGTGGTGGAGGTTGTGAATGTCCAGAGTATTATCCCAGTTGTGATATTGAATTTATGAATTTGGCTAATATTCATTCAATTCGAAAGAGTTTTCAAGCCATTCGTCAATTATGTGCGTCACCGGCTGATCAGCCTAAGTAAATATTACATTTTTATGTAAAGTTTTAAACATCGATTTAATTTAAAATATTTGTAGCTGGTTTAGCTTATTAGAAAGCACACGATGGTTGCATCATATGTCTGGACTTATGCGTGCAGCAACCATTCTTGCTTCTACCATTGAACGAGAAGGTCGACCAGTTCTAGTCCACTGTAGTGATGGTTGGGATCGAACGCCTCAAATTGTAGCACTTGGGCAAATATTATTGGATCCTTATTATAGAACAATAGAAGTAATTTAATTTTTTTGCTAAATAAAATAAAAAATGGTTTGATTAATCCAAAAAAAAAATTTTTATTAGGGCTTTCGAGTGTTATGTGAACGTGAATGGTTAGATTTTGGACATAAATTTGCTGATCGTTGTGGTCATGCCGTTGGACAAGATGACCCAAATGAACGATGTCCGGTGTTTTTACAGTGGTTAGACTGTATACATCAATTAATACATCAGTTTCCTTGCAGTTTTGAATTTTCGCAAACATATTTAGTATGTGATTATTTAATTACTTGTCTTTAAATGATTATTTTTCAATTTTATTTATTTATTTATTTTTTTTTTTTTTTTTAGGTTAAATTAGCAAAACATACGTATTCTAATTTATTTGGTACATTTTTATGTAATTCAAGGCAAGAGCGTGAAAGTAAACAAATATATAATAATACGTTTTGTGTTTGGCCATTTTTAAACGATATTAATTTTCGAAATCATTTATATTCGCCGCCAAATGAAAACGAACAAGTAAGTTGAAAAGAAAAACAAACAATTTTTCTTTACATATTTTATTTAACTCTCTTATTTTAACCATAAAGAAAAGGTCTCAAAATGCCTGACCTTTTACTGCCAGGGACAAGTACAATAGATAAGGTTACAAAAAAAAAAGAAAATCAAAGATGCCAACATTAAAAAAATGACACCCTAGGAATTTGTAAAATAGATATTATACTAAACTATGTTGGTAAAATTGAACATTATTTACAATTGAACCATATTTCGAAATATCTGTCACAGATGGCGGTACTTGTACCAGTGAATGTATACATATCAAAGTATTTTGAACCACTATATTGCGTGACGAGTTAACTTGTCTTAATCATTAGAAGAGTTAATTTCTAATTTCTGGGATTATGTAAGAAACTATATCATAGTTTTAGATCTTTGAGCCTATGAACATAAAATTTTGCAGAGAACTTGGTGGAATCTCAGTCAATAAACAAAAAATATTGAAACCCTTATAATTTTGTCAAATCCGTCTATTCGTCACATCTTTTTTTAATTTCTATATTTTTCGGCCTATGAACATGAAATTTTGCATTTATATGGTACAAAAAATTAGAAAAAATTACAGATAGTAGCACTTATTAATACGTTGACGGTCATAACCTATTATGACGAAATGCCTAACTGGTACATTGTTTTGACAATTAATACACTTTATATGAGTGTTGAGGCGGTACAGCATTATGTCGTAGTTAGTCAGTTTTCACTTGACGCCGTGTGGCGTCCATAACCATCAACATATTATAAACTTTCAATTAACACCATAACGGTCATAACTTATAATAACAAAACGCCAAACTAGTACATTGTTTTGATAGCTAATACATTTTATATGAAGTTATTGACGACTTATGACGTGTGTGTCAGTTAATAAAGTTTCACTTGACGTCTTATGATGTTAATGACCGTCAGTGTGTTAAAATTATTTCGGATGAGTTGAGCCGGTAATATGGATAACCAACTTATCACGTAATGAGTACATATATGTATAAATAACCTTATTGAATATAATTGTGTATTTTTATGGTAAATCGTAATAAATAAACTTAAATTTCCTCTTATATTTTATCCTGAAGGTTGTAAAAACTCTTAGTTACATAATGTAGTCTACGAAATTCTAATTTAAAGCATGTTCAACACGCATTAGGCCATTTTCCATATATGTAGTACTTCTATATTGTTAGTTTTGTATCTAGCCTATAAGAGGAATTGGTCGTAATCAAAGAGAGACAGACAGTATATGGATAGTGTTCATTTTGCTCTACTGCGCATGTGTAACGGTTCACTTGAAAAGTATTAAACAAAATCATTCATATTTTTAATATTTTATTGTTTGGATTTTTAACTCAAGGATCCGGGCTTCAGGAATCTCGGGTCATCACTAAAATGATAAGCGACTCAGTGAGGCCCGAATATAATTTGGATCACAAATATCATGTGGTCATACCATCCAGAGAGGAATGGGTAGGTAGTGCCCTTTCATCAGCCATCAAAGGCTTGGTTTAGTATACCGACGGGTTCAGGACGGCGGAGGGTACGGGAGCTGGGGTTTTCGGACCCCGAACGCGACTGGCCTACTCTCTGGGGAAAGAATCGACAGTGTTCCAGGCGGAAGTGTTTGCAATCTCTGCCTGTACAAAGTGGATACAAAGCAGACTTGGCTGGAAAGGACATAGAGTAAGCATCTGCTCGGATGGTCAGATTACTCTTAACGCCCTTAAGGGTGAAAAACGACATCACGACTGGTACGAGAGTGCCAAGAAACGTTGGATCAGCTCTCAGTCCACTGCCCACTTACCTTGGCGTGGACACTTGGTCACACCGGAATTAGTGGTAATGAGAGGGCAGATAAGTTAGCTAAACAGGGCTCAACTTAACCTTTAACAGGTCCAGAGCCAGCTCTGGGGATATTATTCCAGAGAGTGAAATGGGCTGTGAATGACTGGGCTGCAAGACAGCATGCTCACCTCTGGAAAGTATGTGAAACGGCTAGACAGACCCGAGAATTTATAACCAGTTTAAAACGAAGAAGGGAGTTACTTTCTCTAAGCAGGGTACAGTTAAGCCATCTAACAGGTTTGCTTACTAGGCATAATGTTCTGAATAAGCACCCTTTGATCGTGGGACTAAGAGAGAGTCCTTTTTGCCGCAGGTGTGGGTTGGATCGAATCCTCGTTCCATGTTTTATTTTCGTGTGAGGCATTGTCCTCCCTGACACAAGTGCCTGGGATCTCCTCTGATGAGTTCCGAGGAAATCAGAGGAGCAGATTTCAGGACACTCTTGACATTCTACGAGGGACTGGGTGTAAGCTAGCCCCTCGTAGATCACGTGGGGCACAATGGACCCATTTGGTGGCCTACGTGCAACAGGACGTCGAATCCCGACTCACAACTGTCATTATTATTATTAACTCAAGGATGTCAATTTATTTTATTTATCTAAATAATAAATAAATTTATTGCTTATTAAATAAAATTTATTTTGTAATTTGTGGTCGTATATAATGAATGATAACTTAGTTGGCTAAAATGGAGACACTTTTGAAATTGCCAGCGCATGCGCATAACGTAAAAAAGACATTAAAATAAAAAGAGAATAGTTTGTTTACTTGTTTGCCCAATTATTTGCGACCAAAAATACAAAGAAGCAGCAATATGAAAGTACTATGTACATATTACATGGCATTTTTTCTATTAAACAATGAAACAAAACAATAGAACTAATTTTTATTTATGGTAATTGATGAAAATATGTACCTTACAGGTGCTGTGGCCATCGTACAACGTCAGAGATTTGCATCTTTGGTCCGAAATGTATTTGGGTTCATTAGAAGTGGACACATCTATTGAAACCGGGACAAATCATAACAGCAATACGGGTTTCGTGAGCGTTCGTGAGAGCAACGTTAACGGCGAAATAAATATCTCAATGACGAAGACGCGTTCGTACGGTGATCTCCAACTGGCAGCTGATACGATGTTCAATCAACCGCGACGCTCTAGTGATCCGAATATATTAACGGACAGTATAAAGTTAGAGACGCTGTCGTTGTGCGACGCAACAGAAAAAGACATAACAGATTTTGAAACAAAAACAAATAGCACAACAAAGATAATAGATGTAATAAGCACTAGTAAAAATGAAATAAATGATATTGTTGACAGTAAAGAATTCGAAATTGAACATAATGTTAATAGTAAATGTAAAGAATCTGATTGTATAAAATTTCAAGAAAATAAGTCTGAGATATTAGGTAATAGTAGGCAAGAGACTGTGATACAAACGAATGGTGTAGTTAATGGAAATTCCGTGGAAACGTCAACGGAAACAATAATACCCGAAAATGGTGCTAATTTGCACAATAATATTTCTTCCGAGCCAAATGATGATATCTCCAGCGACAGTATACGTAACACATCAAATATTGGCGGAACGTGTAAAATATGTTCGCAACGACGTCGCTATATTGCCGACAAATATCGCAGGAAACATAAATCGTGCGTAGTTTCGGAGAAAAATAGTCGCTATTCAATTTCACCGTCGCACACTTGCACACCATTATTACCCTCCGGATCATCACCGAAAATTTCAAGTCGTACGTGCGATTTAGATGGTTTGACGCCGTTGCAAAGCAGTATTCAAAATCGGTTACGTCAAATAGTTAGTGACCATAAGGTAAATTAATTTACTTTAGAAATTTCTGTAGTACTAAGAAGTTAAATAGGAAAATAATTTTTCTGGAACAATTTTCTTTTTTTTTAACTTCTTATTCAAAATATGATGATTACAATTTGTTCTGACAACGCAATTATCGATGGTTATTGATAACACAGCCACACAAATAAAAAAAATTTTCTGACCTGGAGGTCTCACTATATGTACGATATGTTTTTTGGGTCGCTGAATCCGAATTTGGGGTCAGTTTCATTCCAGTACATCTGGGTTCGGCCATAACCTCAAAAAACACCCTCAAAATTGCTATATTTGTTAATTTTGAGGGTGTTTTTGAGGTTATGGCCGAACCCAGATGTACTGGAATGAAACTGACCCCAAATTCGGATTCAGCGACCCCAAAAACATATAGTACATATAGTGAGACCTCCAGGTCAGAAAATTTTTTTTTTTTTTTGTGTGTGGCTGTGTAAATCTATCGTTTTGGATAGTCAAGTTATTGTTGCAAAAATCATATTATGTAGTCCAATGCAACTGAACGTCTAAGTCATTCAAATAGTGCTTATGTGTAATTGGACTTATTTAAACTTACTATTCCCAAGCAATTTCATTATTTTCAACAAAAATTTCATTATAAATAATAAACAAATATTTTTCTTTTTCGTTTTGACCGCTACCCAAAGTAATGAGGATTACAGGATTTGTGTAAAAATTAAAATTTTTTAACAAAATCCATGAAAGAATTTTATTTCGTTTTGTTCAATATATTTCGGCAATATATGCCGAAATATATTGAACAAAAGTAATGAGGATTACAGAATTTGTGTAAAAATTAAAATTTTTTAACAAAATCCATGAAAGAATTTTGTTAAAAAATTTTAATTTTTACACAAATCCTGTAATCCTCATTACTTTGGGTAGCGGTCAAAACGAAAAAGAAAATTATTCTTCAACCCAAAAATGAAAAATCATCAATAAACAAATATTTTATCTACTTCAACAGATTCTGTTTGAAAATGAATTTCACCTAATCCTGACCATTCTATCACGTTTTTGTAGATTTTTGTTAATTTTTACATTAAAAAGTGATCATTATGAATAAGATATGATATTTTTGTCTATATTTCAAGAGTTACTTTATAATTTATTATCCTGTTTGTTGTCCTTTATGACATATTAAATGTTAAATAGTTGCCTACTTACTATTTAAGGACTTTCTGTTAGAATTCTGACCTTTTGTCGATAAATCTAGAAATTTAACTATATTTATTTTCTTTAAAATATAGTAGAACCCCTCATACCAAGTTATACCAAGAGACCAACAAACGTCTCATAAGTTATAATTCATTATTCTCCCACCTAAAGTGTCTTAACTATTTTCCCACCGAAAGTGTCTAAATAAAATGTCTTAATTTGACGCATGTGTGTTATACCTTTCTAAGGCTAAGGTCACATTGGAAGCGGGTACGTACGACTTAATTTGTCTGATGTGAGACTATTGTCGTCAGATAAAATGGTCACACTGTTAGCGTATACATACGTAAATCTATTTTAAAAATGAATCTGTTAAGAGATTATTTGTTTCTCGATAATAATATAATTAATTATTATTTGATGAAAAATGCGAATCGAAATTTTTGGGTTTATGAATTATACAATAGATCTACTGTTGGTGAATTTAGGAAATTATTTCCATATTTGAAAATAGACAAAAACACGTTTTTTCAATATTTTCGTATGAATGAAGGAAGATTTAATGCTTTCCCAACCTCTAACCAAAGTTTTCTACAAATTTCTCTGTTATAGTACTTTTTTTTGCTCTCTTTCAAATACGACAAATATTATTTTTTCTATATCCATTTAAATCACAGAATATTCAGAAACAAACTCCGTATCTCTGTACTAGCTTTTTCAATGTGGACAGTAGCTTACGTCACAAATGACGTAATTTCTGTCCCCTCCAAACGCACAACATGTTACAACATAGATCTCGTATCAATGTATGCGTGTAATGTACAGTTGTATGTGTACCAACATCACACGCTGTCCGTGGAGGGAGACGACTGCTCTGCATATGTATGCCAGTATTTCCGGTACCTGCATATTACTATATATGTATTCTTTTATTGTTGAAACTGGTTGATAACAATCGATCTGAACCCGGCTACAGTTGCTGTGTGACTGACACACTTAAGCGGTATCAAGCACACCCAAGCACACAGCTATCCACAATTTTTTACAAACACGCTTAGGGCTTGATTTAAATGTATCCTTAATTTATCAAATAATAAGTTTTATAAAATTGTAATTTGGTACTAGAAAAATTGTAACAAATGAAAATATCCGTTACAATTCAAATAATATTTATAAATTGTATTACTTTTACTTAAGTTGCCTATCTTCTTTGTCTTCTACACGTACGACTAGTGCGAAAAAAACAAACTTTTTTGTTTCAATTTTTAACACTAACGACTACGTAAGTGCGCGCAAGAATAACTCGTATCTGGTGTGACTATCTTCGTTCATTTGTATTATTTGTTTCAATCTGACGTGTACGTACAAGTACGCGCGAGTGATTTGTCGTACGTACCCGCTTCCAATGTGACCCTAGCCTAACAAACCAAGCACTGTTGCGCATTCACTACTATAAAGCTACGCATGCGCTTATAACTGTAGTAGAGGAAGCAAAAAGGAGAAAATATAACTTATGAGAGGTTCAAAATATAACTTACGAGAGGTTTATAATTTATGAGGAGTTCTACAATACTGTCAACTCAACATTGTTTCAACACAATATTTTTTATTACAGGCCAAAGAGGATGCTTTAGAAAGAGAACTTCATACCACTCGAATGGCTCTTATACAACAGGTTTGCCATCATTGTACAAATGATGGCTCAGACACACATGATGAAACAGTAAGATTTCATTTTTAAATTTTCACTAAACTTAACCCAAATAAGACCACATTTATTACACATAATATCGTAGGCAAGTCAACTTTTGACAATGGGATAACTTTTTTTGAACCATTGCACAGTGTTTCGTCTAGTACAAGCTAGCTGGACAAAAACAAAATTAAAATTTATTGAAACCATTAATGACAATTTCTCAAAAAGTAATTAATTTAGAGCAATGGTGTAAAAACATTTTTTACGCATATTGCCTTTTACTTTGGCTTGGTGTAAAAAAAAATTTGAAAAATTGCTTAATTCTGGCAAAAAACTCATATTGTTGACAAAAAATGCCCGAAAAATCTACTTCTGGGCATCCGATGTGTCTGGCTAACGAACTTAGCCGAGCCAATCTAGTCTTCAGTACGCACACAAAATTTCATAATCATTAAACGTTTCGTTCGAGAGTTATCGCGCGGATACATAAATATATATATATATATATATATATATATATATATATATATATATATATATATATATATATATATATATATATATATGCTCTCATGACGCAATCTGAGGCCGAGATTATAACAAATATGTTTTGAGGTCACGAAGAATTTTTTCAACCTTCTCCCAAATTGCGTTACGCAATTTGGGAGAAGGTTGAAAAAATTCTTCGTGAAATTTATATATCCCAAAAAAAAAAATATTGTTGTAATTTATGTTTTGAGGTCCCTAGAATACGAAAATGATATTCACTAAAATTTATATATATATATACATATATATATATATATATATATATATATATATATATATATATATATATATATATATATATATATATATATATATATATATATATATATCACTACGTTCGTGCGCTCGACTTCGCTCTCGTGGGCAATCGACAATTTCCCGCACTTATTGCACAATATACTATTGTCCAGCTAGCTTGTATTTAGACAAAACACTATGCATTCTCTCTTCTCTTGTGTAAAAATTACCATTAAAAAACTTCCGACTGAATTTTTACAAGTACTTAAAAAAGAGTCTACAACACGCAATGTAGGTTACCACAGATTTTTGCGTTGATTTTTAAATATATTTTAATTTAAAAAAAAAAAAATACCCAAGATTGTTACTTAATCCTTTAAATGATTAAGACGAGTTAACTCGTCCTGTAATATGGCGGCTCAAAATGCTGTCATATGTATATATTCACTGGTACAAAACAGTTTATATATTCACTGGTACAAAACAGTTTATATATTCACTGGTACAAAACAAATTTAACAAAGTTAAATTTTTCCATATGGTTTGTTGAAAAGTATTAATCGTAGAGTAGTATCTTGTAGACATTATTCCACGTATTTTGTTCTAAGTATTTCGTTGCTAACTTCGTGGATGAAAAGATAAAAATAATTAGTTGTAATTAGTTAATCAAAGAAAAAATGAAGTGCGATTTACGTTTTGAGCTGAGCGTTCATTAGGTCGGCAAAACGGCGCGGTACCGCCCCGGAGATTTTCTTGAGGTGAGAACCGCGCCGCGCCAGGTTTCCGACCTAGTAGACGCTCAGTTTTAGGCTGTAATAATATATTATGAATTTTTTTTTTAAATTTAACAAAGTAAATGGAAGTATAGAAAAAATATGTTCTGTAATTATTTTTAACTTCCCATAGGAAGTTATTGTAATGGGTCCGATTTTACGAATCGCTAATTTTGACATATCTCCACGTTTCAAAGTCACTAGAATCCGAATCCATCGTTTTTATCGTGATGTCTGTGTGTGCGTTCGTTAGTTCGTTCGTTCGTTCGTGAATTTTTTTTTTGATCTCGAATATCTCGAGAACAAATGATGATATCAACTCCGGACTAATTTCATTAGATGCGTAATCAAAAAATGAAGACCGGATAAAGTTTTCAGCAAATTCGGATTAGCGGTTTGTTTTTTGTGGTAAAAAAACGGAATTAACTTTATTAAGATAACATAGATTATATGGATTTTATACCATAACATTATTATATAATACCATAACGTTATTATATAATGCCTAAAAACGAAATAAGAAAAATTGAAAAAATTAGTTTCTTGCCAGAATATATTTTGTCTCGCATATCTTGAGAACAAATGATGTTATCATTTATTTGATAAGAGTACAGAAGGCGAAGCCCCTGGTATGGTGCAAGAGGCAAAGCCTCTATCGGGGGCCCAGGGGAGGAGTTGCTTGAAATGAAGAAAGAATTATTTATGTACAGTAGTCTCTAGTCTTTAAGGACACCCAATGGGAAGTTGACAGTGTGGGTAGACCTGTCCCCCAAATTTTTATTTTAGTAATGCCATTCTTAAAAGCCTAGAATGATAACTTAGTTTTTAAAGAAAGTTGATTAACCTTTTAATTTCGTTTTTTTAATGTTAACTTTATTTAACTTTACTTCTGAATAAATTTATTTCAAATTTTCCATTAAAGTTTTTATGTACACTAAGACTCTGAATATTACATATAATAATACAGTGCTCTACTCTTATATTGAAAATGATATCAAGGTCTCATTTGGGAATTTACGTAAAATTTTATCAAAATCCGACAAGTAGAAATAGGAGTGTGATATAATGAGTTAATGCCTCTCAAATATCTATTTAAAAAAATTTCGTATTTCTTTCAGTGTTCCGTTGGTGGATCAGTATGTTCAGTTGGCGAAGGTCGAATGTCTGCGAATGATTCCCTACCATCAGATATATCATGGGAAACTCTCGACGAGCCATCACATATACCCGATGCGGTAATTTCAGCGCCTACGTTGTGGGTGCCTGATCATGCTGTGTCCAGGTGCACGGGTTGTCACACAGAGTTTTGGTTGGGGCGAAGGAAACATCATTGCAGGTTTGTGTAGTTGTAGTTATGGCATAGCAGTAATTAGTAATACTTATATACGCTTTTTTCTTGATTTAGAAATTGCGGCCGAATTTTTTGCGCTGACTGTTCAGAGAACAGTGCTCCATTACCAAACGAGCAGCTGTATAATCCAGTTAGAGTATGCACGTCATGCTACAGCCAGTTAAATCTTGGTGCCAATAATAACTTAGCTCTACTAAATGCTTCATCAAGTTGTGACTCAAATAATATTGATCAAACAAATAAAACAAACGGATCATATGTTGGCGCACTGTAAATTTTATTTGAGCTTCTCTAGTTTATACACACAGACTGATGCAAAACAATTCAAAACAAAATAGATTGACTTTTTATTTTTTACTTTTGTTGTTATTAATCAACCAACCATCTTCGATTTCCAATTGGTGCACGAGTGTGATTGTTGACATGCGCTGTGAAACGGCCAAATATCAACTCAAAATTCTATAACCGTATAAAATTTGGGTGAAATGGATAAGTGAATTTATTTTCGTAATGATCAAAGATGAGGCCTAAATCGTCCGGAATATTAAAACTATTTTCTTTTTTTTTTTTCGTGTGAATTTTTTTTTACAAACTATTATAGAGTGAGGCAGAACTTTCTAGTGATGGGAATACAAAAATTAACGTTATGTGTCAATAATTGTTATTTAGACAAATAATTTTGGATTTTAATTGTTTTGGACAAATTATATTTATTAGCATACTATTGTGTAAATACAACTTATAAAATTTCTTATCCAAAGAAATTTCATGTAAAGTTAGTTTTTTTGCACGTTTTACTCAATTATTTGTAAAAATGTCAAAGAAGACAAGAGTGTTGGGTGATTTCGATTACTTTTTATAATCGATTTATTTTAAGTTTATGTGACCTCGATCATATCTTAGTGATCTACGTACATGTTCATCTTTTTATTGATTGCCTTAACCCCTTAAGTGGTTAGTTGAATTAACTGGGCCCTTTTTTGCCATTTGACATTTTTTGCCACTATTTTATTTATGTATATCCATTGTATGTGTGTCTTCTACCAGAATCAGAAATAAAATAATGCCTACTATATTTTTAAATTAAAATCGGCTCTATTCGCTATGAGCTTTTGCCTGGAGGGGATACAAAATTCGACTACAGCGCTCAAGATGGACAAATATGTCAGTTTATTTGGACGCTGTTTGTACACACTTTTACTATTTTTTTTTTTTTTTTTTTAAAGAAAAAGTATTTAAAAAAAAAAAAAAACTGTGTGTTTTTCAAAGCGGGTACTTATTACTATGTCTATTTATCAAGTTCTACAAAATAATAAAAAAAAAATTATTTACAACCCTAACCTAACCGTACTATCTAACGTCACTTTATTTTGAAATTTTCAAAAAAATATCGTAAAAATGACCTCTTATGTTTTTCCTTAGTTAATTATTGAAAACCATTCCATTTTAAGACTTTTTTTTAAGGTAAAATGAGCAGATGTATGGCTTTTATTTAACAAATTTAAGTTTTTTAATATATATGTTTCATTCATTTATAATAGTAAGCCGTCCTGAAAAATTGTTAAATAATCACTTGATATAGATGGCTATACGTTCGGCTCGGAGCGAATATGTTACACATTGCTTTTATGATCTGTTTGTGAAAATTTTATTTTTATTTTTGGATATAACTTTATTTTTTATTTAGCATCATGTTTTGCTAATTATTCTTCAGTAAAATTAAAATTATATTTGAACCTAAATTGACATATAAATACAAATACCAAATTAACAAATTAGTTTGTCTTAAAATGTACAGAATAGATAAAAAACACACCCACTTTTATATTTTAAGTTTTGGATTATTTTTATTTGGGCAGTGTAAAGAGAAACTCATTATTTTAATTCAAGGATGTGATATTCAAAAAGGTTTAAATTTTATGACGAAGGATCTTTAAGAGGGCCGGATAAAATCAAGTTGAGGGCTGGAGCCGGTCCGCGGGCCGTACATTGCACATGCCTGGTTTATATTAACCCTTACAAGGAGGGGTCCAGGTGTGGTCGTCACCGATTTCGATCAAATTTCGTCTACTAGTAGAGCATAATATCTATATTAAAAATCTAAAAAATTAAGGTCCACCTCTCAAAAATAAAAAAAATATTTCAATTTGAAGTTTAAACAATTTTATAATATAAGATATGTACAAGTTATTAAGTCATTTTGACAAGAGCGTGAAATAGCTCCGTGGCAAAGTATCTGGGTGTGGATGCATTGGTACTGGTTTCGAATCCCACCTCAGACATTGAATTTTTTTTTAATTTTAATATTTTTTTTTTAAATTTATTAATTATATTGCTAAAATTATGCTACCAAATATCATTTGCTCCAAAAAATTCTTAATTTTTTTAGTTTATGAACTTTATGAATTTTTAAAGATAATGCATATCATAAAACCTAAACCTAATTATTGTTTATATTGCAAGTACACAATACAAACATTTTATTACATGCAGAGATATATAAATGTTTATATTTATTTACAGAAAAGGATTGCGATAATGTAAGGTATGTTTTAGGCATATTAATTAGGGAAAATTTTCTATCGTTCGTAAGACCCAATTTTAATTTTATGATCCAAGTAAATATATTTACTTGGAATTCTAACAATATGATCATAAAATTAAAATTGGGTCTTACGAACGATAGAAAATTTTCCCTAATTAATATGCCTAAAACATACCTTACATTATCGCAATCCCTTTCTGTAAATAAATATAAACATTTATATATCTCTGCATGTAATAAAATGTTTGTATTGTGTACTTGCAATATAAACAATAATTAGATTTAGGTTTTATGATATGCATTATCTTTAAAAATTCATAAAGTTCATAAACTAAAAAAATTAAGAATTTTTTGCAGCAAATGATATTTGGTAGCATAATTTTAGCAATATAATTAATAAATTAAAAAAAAATGTATATTAAAATTAAAAAAAAATTCAATGTCTCAGGTGGGATTCGAACCCAGTACCAAAACATTCACACCCAGATACTTTGCCACGGAGCTATTTCACGCTCTTGTCAATGTGACTTAATAACTTGTACATATCTTATATTATAAAATTGTTTAAACTTCAAATTGAAATATTTTTTTTATTTTTGAGAGGTGGACCTTAATTTTTTAGATTTTTAATATAGATATTATGCTCTACTAGTAGACGAAATTTGATCGAAATCGGTGACGACCACACCTGGACCCCTCCTTGTTAGTATCCAAAAAAGTTTCGCACGCTTACGTTTTAAGTCCCAGTGGTACTTTAATTCCCAACTTTCCTTAAAAATCATTTATAAACAAAGTAGTTACCGTCTATGATATCTGCCTGGCATCATAGACACTAAAAAAAATTAAGTCATATACACAAGAAAATAAAATTGTTTCATATGCCTGGAAAAGCTGTCTTACAAATGGTTAACCTCGATAACTTTTTTAATGCAGATATGCTAAACGGCAATCATCTCTTTTAACAAACCACTAAAGGGGTTAAAAAGTTACCTGAATTTCTGTTTTATCATAAAATAAAAAAAGAGTTATGCTAATAACTTCAAAAAGTCTTAATTGTAATAACTGTTATCAAAGAAAACCGACAGTGGTGAAATTCTGTTTGGAATAAAAGAGTTTAATACGTACAATTTATGTTTAAATTAATATGAATTTTATTAATTGACGATGATTTCGAATTTCGATTATTTAAAAATGTGATAATCAATTTTGCTCAACACTAATTTATTTATTTATTAGGTGCAACCGAATGGAAGTTGTTGCAATATATTTCTGCTTATATGAAAAGCACGAGGGTTATGTATTATTCCTAAACATGTATTTATTATGATTTTATGTTTTTATTGCCTTCGTTATTATATTATTATGTTGTATTTGTAGAGATGATTTTATTTTTTGTATTTATTGTTAAATTAGATATTCAGATTTATATTGAAAGTTTATTTTTGTATACAGTTAAAGGAAAACGGTTGCTCGACGTTTTTTAAATGCCTGCTATTGCCTCAGCTTATTTGTGCATTGATTTTTAATTGTTATGTTTAAAAAAAAAAACGTACTATCTGATTATTATTTATTTTTATATACAAATGAGACCGTGTCTTGAAACAGTATCGTGGTTAATAATATTACGATATCAAAATATCAGTAAAAAAAAAATTACAATCAAATTATTTTAAGTTTAACAACATAAGAAATTTTCGTACGTTTCCCCTATTCATAATCGTTTTTAAGAATATACACAATATTAACACTATACGGTCCGTGCATTTTCAAAGTAAATTTCCCCAGGGGTCGGCAATATTTTTAAAGAGTTTAAAAAAAAAAAATTAATAAATTCACGAAATGATTCAACATGTGTAAATATACACATTTTTAACAAAAATAATAACAGACAAACACACTGATAATGATAAAGAAATATAAAAAACACTTTGTACAATTAAATACTTTTGTTACAATTACATGTATATATTTCAATACAATTACAAAAAAAGAACATAAAATTATCTATAAATGTTTACAAAAATCAACACACAGAGAGTGTTTGTTATAAATCAATACCTGTTTGCGGTAAAATCACACACATATGTGATCACTAATCGTGATCGGCCTCTACGGTTGTTCTGGCCATTCACAGATGCTGTGAACGCGGACCGTAAAATGATAACAAATGAAAATCCGACTATGGAAAATCGTAATGAAGTTTTGATCCTATGAAAACCTTTAACCAGAATAAATGTAGCCTACACTATTTCTGGACCCCTCCTTGTTAACTGATAATAATTCAGGTGTGGTAGGGAAACATTATTTTAAAATACATCTAATACAAGTATCTAAATTTAAATAATTCATTTTATGGTGAAGACAAATTCACTCGTCCAGCATATAGGCAATTTAAAATGCTTCGAGCGTACATCGATACATCTATGCATGAGATTGATATCTATAACGGGCTTTCTAATCTATGGTGAAAGAATATTGTGACAGCTAATATTTTTTGAGTGAAAAAAAAAATGTTCATCGTGTTCATTTCATTTTTTTTATTTGTAAAAATGTATGGGTCATATCAGTAAAAACGAATTGTGTAAATAAGATAAAAATCAGTGTCCGGCTACACGAACGTTTTTTAACGCCACTGTTAGGCATTAAATAACGCTAGAAATATTGACAATACTGATATGAATTAAAGTGGTTACACGTAGCGGAAATTTTCGCTCAATTCAAAAAGAGACTTACGTCGTCATTCAAATACTGATTGATGCTTCATTTTGCTGGTACTTTGAATTTATAACAATAAAAAATTGAATTAAATGAAACTAGCTGACTGTAAATATTGTTGATTTTCAAAGTTGAAAAGTATAAATTTTAAAATATGTATTATAAAAATATGGTTGCATAGATCAGTATGTATTTTTGAAGGAATAAGGACAAAAAAGAAAAAAAGGAATCCCCTTTGAAGTCATGCTTAATTTTATCGTAGGTATTGTTTTATTATTATTATTATTATTTTAACCCTTTTAAACAAACAATATGGAAAAAATTTTTTGTCTCAAAATGCCGGACTTTACTGCCAGTGAAAAGTACAATGGATAAGGTTACAAAAAAGAAAAAAGATCAAAGATCCCAACATCAAAAAAGTGAACCCTAGGAATTTACAAAATATAAATTATACTAAATTATGTTGATTAAATTGAACATTATTTAAAATTATACCGTATTTCGTAAAATCTGTCACAGATGGCGGCACCTGTACCAGTGAGTATATACATATCACAGCATTTTGAGCCTCTATATTGCAGGACGATTTAACTCGTCTTAATCATTTAAAGAGTTAATAAAATATTAGTTTTTAAATAGAGTAAATCACATGTCTACACACTGGAGGTTATATGTATAAACCAGTGATTCTCAAAGTGGAGGTCGCAAAAATAATTGATTACAGATCAAATATCCATTTTCTACACATTTCCTATCCATTTCTACATATTTCGGGGGTCCTTCGAAACTTTAAGTGCAACGAGGGGTCGTGGATCAGGAAGTTTGAGGATCACTGATATAAACAACTGCATTAAAAAACGTTTGTGTAACCAGTTCTCTTGTGAAATGGGCTTCATTTAACGCTTAACTGATAGCGTTTATTTATCGTTCGTGTAGCCGGGGTCAAGCGTCAAAAAACGTCACGTTAATTTTCGCTCAAAAATGGGCGTTAAAAACGCTAAAAGTGAGTCACCAGTGCTAGTGATTTCTGATTAAAGATTATATCTACTAACCTGTCATGGAAAGTATGGCACTGTGGAGTTTTTTCTTTTTGTTTGCATCATTAAAGCGGTTAAATCACAATGAAAAGAAATACATTTACAACAAACATTGCAAGGATATTATTCTTTTCCATTTTCTCTTTTTATAAACATTACCTGCCATTACAAATTACTGCTTAAAATCGTTTTCAGCACACTATTAAGTAAGTGAATTGTAAAATTTAAAAAAAGATAACAGATAACAAGTTTGTGCCACTATCCACGTGATCCTTAAGTGAAGATGGCTGGTAAAGTACGAACCATAGAACACTAGAATAAATACAACTATCTCTTTTCTGCAATCACTTATGGGCATTTATATGCATTTTGCAGAATTATGTTGTCATTCACTTACAATTAGTAGCTACCAATGGGTGTGTTTCAATTGTTATCATATTGTTGCCGTCGTATTAACACAGTATTCGTGGTATACGTACATGATACGTACCACATACATATTATGTATATGCGTATGCAAGACACCCATACACACAACCATCCATCGCACTAACACACACAACTCCGCGTGCGCATATATAACATATTGGTGGGATATTTTCTATCCTTTGTCGTTATACTGGTTTCAGTAGTATAGAGATACTAGCGTTCGTTCTGTAATATTGTGTGGTACGAACAGTGGAAATGCACGAAGTCGCGTCGCTGGGTACGTTCATGGTACGAAGCGCTTGAAAGTAGCCTGCAGTAGCATAGCACTTGATATCTGTTGATAACGTTTTAAAGCAACATTTTATTGTTGATACAGTTTATTAAAAAGGAGTAAATGTCATTTCAGAAGCTTCTTTATTTAAGAAAGCTTGTTGGCTTCATAGCATTCATAATACTCCTTTCTCTTAATCTTCTATTATTTAATAAACAATAAGACAATGCTTTAAAACATCACCAATAGATATCAAGTACTTAAAGTACTAGGCTACTGCAAACTACTTGCAAGCGCTTGGTATTATGAACGTACCCATTTTGTATACGATAAAACGATTTGTTTTATGTTAGAATACGGTAGAATTTCTGATTACAGACACCTCTCTTAACCAGGCCCCTTCTATAGCGGGACAAATTTTTTATGACGGTGGCCTACTATACTAAAACCAATGCACTCAGCAATTTCTTAAGCGAACCCTCTGTTAACCGGACTCTGACACAATATTTTTTGATGAAGATACATTATTTAGTACATTATTACTAGTGATCGAAGAGGTTGCGGGGCTGACAGTATTGTCTTTATTTTTTTTAAGGTATTAAAAATCGTTTATTTTTTTTAGATAAAACATTTTGATGCGATTTTAAATATATACAATAGGTAATTATGGATGCCTATATACGGACAATATCCTCTTATATTAATATGTTTTGAATATATTGAATATGCGTGTATACATTTGTTGTCACAACTTGCTTGGTCCGATTTTAATTTTATGTATTGTGTAAGGTATGTTTTGATGTTATAAGTAAATGATTTATGTGTATCAATTGTCTTTTTTCTTCCAGTAAAATGTGAGAGAGACAACACATTATTTTGTTTTCCTAAAAATCTTTTTTTAAATGACAGCTTATTTTTTTATTAACAAGTTTTAAGTTACAGTCAGTCAGTCAAATTTTCAACAATTTTAATTTAAAAAAAAGTTAAAATTTTTGTACTTTTTTAAAATAACTCTTTTTTGTAACTTGAAACTAATTTTTATTAACAGCTGATGGTTAATAGAGAATATACTGATACAATTTAAAAAAAAAATTATTTACCCCGATTTTTTAACGTTTTAAGTTTTGAAAATATAAGTACGGTCGTCAGCACCGCAAGATTTCGAACATTAATTATTACCTCCATTAATCGAACGCGAGTACATCTAGTGCGTGTGTATAATAGGTATACTATATGGGTTAGGTATAATTGTTCATGTTTTAACTTGTTAACAATGATTCTAATGTGGCGCTGCATTTCTAAACGTTATATTTTTGTATAAGTACCTAAATTCGTTCATGAATTTGGTTTGAATTAAAAAATTAAAAAATTAGTTATGAATACTAAATTATTTAATGCTATTATTTACTCTGCCCCTGTTAAGCGGACACCTCTGTTAATCGGACAAATTTTTTCGTGACACTACTGTCCGGTTAACAGAGATTCTACTGTAGATTTATTTGATGTAAAGAAAGGACTTACTCGATATTAATAAGTAAGAAACGGGACTTCTGATAAAATTACATAAAAATACACAAATACATAGTATATGATCAAAGAATGATCAAAAGATCCTAACCAGTGTGAATTCACATATAGTCATTTATTACTTTAAATTTTAATGCAACGGTAAAACAACAGAATATACCGTATAAAAATTTTAAAGAAAGGTAACAGCACGTGTGTTTGAGTCTGTACGTTTACGAAATTAAGTAAGGAAGTAAAAATGCCAAGTTATTTTATAACAGTACATTTCTCTTTTCAAAAACGAAAACCACAGATAAAAAGCGACGAATAAACATGAATTAACCCTTAGCGCCTTAGAGGCGGAAAATCGCATACGCAGTAAATAAGGCCAAACTTAATACGTATTTTTGTGTGTGGTTGGTAATTGTTTATTTCGTTTTAAAACATTACTATCTCTTTTGTTTTACATGTCACCGATCAAGACAGAAAGCACAGCGTCTTTGTTAATAATAACATTTGATAGTATTGGTTTTGTAATCTTTAAGAGTTGAAGAGACGATTAAAGCAATTTTTCCGACGTAACGATGTAACAGCAAAGGCAGGATTATATTTTTTTTTTGCGTATTTATATGGAGGGTTATTTATTCTCTTGTAGCATCCAAACAGCTGAATAGATTTTCATAAATAAGGGGTCATTAAATTTGCCTTAATCTCGAGAATGATATAGGATGTATAGTGTTAAGAAATATAATACATATAGCGGCTGTCATCGTCGTAATGTCGTCCTATATGTATACTTTTTTCTTCTAAATAATTAAGTAACATTAATTGTAAAAGGACGCAAACGGGATGAAAAAGGAAAACAGAAAAATGAAAAAGAAGTAAAGCAGTCGGAGGCATATAGATTGTAACAAGTTGAAGAGAAATATCTGATTCACTTTTCTGTTCTTCGATATTATCTCGTTTCAGTCTTTTTAGTTTCCTTTTTTTCCTTTTTATTACCTAAATTAATTGTGTAGAGACAAAAATCATTAATGTTTGATCTTTGAATAAACTAAAAAGTCTTCTGATATCGCGATATTATTTACCACGATATTTTAATGTAGAATTATTTGAAATTTACGACTTTTTTTTTTTTAAATTTTTGTTTGAAATTGTACTTATTGTTACGTGCAATCTCAAATATTTTTAATTTTTATATTTTTCTCTATTAAACACTTTTTTTTATCTACTAAATATGACTCTGATCACGTAATTTCCCTCTTTTCATACTACAAAGACCAATTGAAAAGTCTCATGATGAATAGTACCTAACTGATATCTCTGTGTACCTACTAAACTGTCCGGAATTTATTGTAATTCGTTCCGTCATAAAAACTACGTCGTTTATACTACCTACACCACAGTTCGTTACGGAGAGACACAGAAGAACTCGCCTGAACAATGTAGATAGTTATATAAACAAAATTGTAACAAATAATTGTATAGTTTTATCATTATTTGATTGATTACAGATATTTAAACCATTACAAAAACATTGTCTTTATTATATCACATATCCTGACAATCGCTTACATTATAAAAAATAAAATCCTTCAGCAAGATATTTGTAAGTTGAAACATGTTTCTATTTGTTTAAGGACTAATCCTGAACTATAGACGGCAGCACTGACGCCGATAGTGGCGCTTTAATGTGACATAAATGCGAAATATTGTATATGAGTGTTACCTGTTACTATTTGGCGATGCAAAGATTACGCGCACGCCTCTGGTGATGAAATTAGAACTAGTATCAAGTAAAAATATATTGGCATAGAAATACATATGGATTACTAGATTTTATATCATTAGTTACGTACACATATATTTTTACTTGATGCTAGTTCTAATTTTACCACCAGAGGCGCGAATGAGAATCTTTGCGTCGCCAACAGGGTTGCCAGATTGGGCGTATTACCGCAATTTGAGCGAATTTCAAACACGTTTTGCGCTTAAATTTGTATTGGGCGATTTTCCACAATTTGGGCTATTTTGAAACTAATCCATATAATTATTAAACATTTTTAAATTTTTAATATTTTTCTTTATTTTTGAAAATTTCTTATTTTGTTCTTGGTTCACTCCAATTCTCATAACTATTACTATAGGTAACTTGTACATTGTAACTTTTACAATGCTTTAAACAATTATTTTAAAAAATTAAAATTGGATCTTCTTAACTGTTTCGCAATTGCCACTGATGGCGGATCAAACTTACGTGGCGTCAATAATTCTTTATTGACATTAATGAGGAACAAGAAAAAAAATTTAATTCTGTTTAAATGTATTTGTCATTCCAGCATTTATGAAAAAAAAAAAAACTCGTGAAGAAGAACAAGAGGAAGAAGAAATACTACTTGAAATGTTAAAATTGTAATTAAATCTGTACATGCATATTGACTCTATCTTTATTTATATATGATCTCATATTATTTAATTTCAAAAATTTCATAAAATTATTATTTATTACATGTATCTATTACACGTTATTATTAACTATAATTTATTATAGTTAGATAATTTAACTTATAACATAATTTATTAAATAATAATTTTTTAATAATAACTAACTTTATGATAATATAAAAAATGCAAACCATATATTTTTTTTAGTTTTAAATTTTGGGCGGTTTTTTTTATTAGTGTGCGCTTTTTCCGTCAGGACTCGCGCTTTTTCGGTGTGAACTTCTGGCAACCCTGGTCGCCAACGGTTAAGTGTAAAAGTAAAATAAACTACAACTGGCGGCGCAAAGATTACGCACGCGCCTCTGCTTGTAATATTAGAAACAGTATCAAGTAAAAGCTATACATTTACGCTCAATTGGCATCGAAATATGTATAAAAAAATTATGTGCAAGCTACTAGATCTTATATCGTCAATTAAGTGTATGGGCCGAGTGCAGACTACAGGGTAGGGGTAACGAAAGCGATCGCAGCGCTTGCTCTGGCGGAATGAGCAATTTAAGACGGCTCTTGCTATTTAGTACAGCTACACTATCTGGTGATAAAAAATTAAGTTAATAAAATTCGGTCTAATTTCTATGGTATTTATATTATTATTTTATTTTATTTAAAATTTATAAGACACAACTTTAACGAAGGATGTAAATCCTATTAGATATAATTTTGTAAGATCTTAAGCGAAACTACTGCTCTCAGTAAATTTGACAGTTACAAATTTTCGAAATGGGTCACGATAATTGTGTTCTCAAATTTAACGTTAAAATACAGGAAGAAAGAACAAATGTAAATTTACAGATTTCTAGCCGATTTTGGAATAATTAAAAATAAAAATAATTTTTGATGAAAGTGGAAAAGAAGTAAATATTTATATATCACCACTTTTAGAGGGCAAAACTGAACTTCCCAAAGAAACTCAAGGAACTAGTATACTACAATATGTTGTTCGAGTTCATGATGAAAGACATAAAACTGGAACTACCAAATTTTAAATAAAATTCCTCACAATTTATTTCATTTTACTAATAATGTTTTATACATGTATGGTGTATTTTAGAAATTTTCCGACTCTAATTTTTTTTTTTTAAATTGTCAAATAGAAGTCGTCTAGTTATATGGGCTTGCGTCAAATAACTGTGGCCACTAGTTCATAGCTCTTCTACATTTCTTACATGTTGTACAGAAACTAATTGATTGCTTTTCGGTGTAATTTGAGGAGTGTTGCCAACTATAGCTGGTTAAAAATCCCACAGAGCTGCTTAAAAAATCCCATTTTTCCTACAAAAATTCCGTATTTTCCAAAATCCAAAAATACAGCTGACGAGCAAAATAAAAGCACTTTAATTTCAGTTTTTTCTTTTTAAGTGGTACAAGACCCCAAAAGACTACAAACACCTTTGTACCGCCTCTGCATTTTATAATGAATTTTTCAAAATAAAACATTGTAAATAATTGTTAATGGTTTATTGTAACAAAAAAGTATATTTATTCTTTGCTAAGGATAAGTATTAGACTAGGCCATATTATATACCTAAAAAATCTCACAAATTAGACCATTTATCCCTCCATTCCACGAAACCTCAAAAAAAACCGTGAATCGGGATAAATCCCTCAAGTTGGCAACACTGCATTTGAGGGAACGTTATATTATGGATAATACTTTGAAAGTCAGTCTTAATTATTACACTCACTATAATACTATATAGCGCTAAAAACGCAAATACATTGCATACACTGGATTCGGACAAATTTCATCTTCTTATTTATTATTTAATAAAAACAGAAATGACACGACTTTAACAAATATAAAAAAAATAATAATAAATTAAAATGCACATAATCTAGTCATAGTCGATATTTACTATTATTATTATTTGTTCACATGGAAATATTTAAAAAAGCCACTAAACTACTTATAAGTATGGAGAGAGCCGACAAAGTTGCAAACGCTAGGTGGCAATAAGGTCGCGCACCCGGCCCATACGTATATTTTTTTAATGTAGCCGCTGTACAATAATCCACGAGATGACGTTGATGGTACTTGTAGGCTGAATGAACGGAAATTTTAAGTAACTCAGAATCCATTTTGAAGTTTTTGGAGCGTGTCAACGAATAATAATTTATTGAATTGTTTTAATATTTTTTATATATGTACATCAGTCATAACAGGTTCGGTTGCACAAACAAAACTTAATTAAAATTTCCAACTATAATTTAATAGCGGATTTACATTTGCAATGATTTACTGGCGCCACTTTTAAGTTTGAAAGTCTGTTTAATTGTCTCCTGGTTTGCCCTATGTATAATTTTTCACATCTTTTACAGTTGATTTGATAAATTCCATAACTGATCGGTAAAAATCTGGAATTGTGAAACATGGCAAACTGGCAAACATGTGAAAAATTATACATAGGGTAGGAGACAATTAAACACCAAATACAAAGACCATATTGCTTATTTCAAGTATGGAAGGTTAGAAAAATCGTGCATTGCTGGTCACATTTTGAACACAAGCTACGAAATCGGAGAAATTAAATGAATTAAAGAAGTACGCCAACCGCAGAAAGCGTTTATATTAACAAATTTAATCGGAAAATCCTAAATCAAGATAAAGGCCCCATCCCAAATTCAGATTTATACAGTTTATTTGAAAAATCAGACAGATCAAGTAATTTTAGAGAGGGCGCCATTTTATTTACAGGATCAACCAATCAGAAACAAGCAGCTCAACAGAAAATACAAACCAGGAGTATAAAACAGGGAAAAATTACTAATTGTGTTACTATATTTATCAAAGGGTTTTTGAAAATTTTTCCCTAATTATTAAGAAAACTCTTTTTGTAAATAGAGATTAAAAAATAAAATTAAAATTGTCTACATTAGGAGTTAAAGGAATCCAAGTATTGTGATAACACAAATGTTAATGTAAAAACATTGTAGCACCATAAATCATCAATAAATTCAAATTCAAATTCATTAATTTTGTTACACTCTCGATCAGTTCTTCAAGGTGTTAAAAAGACCCCACCAGTGGTAATCGACTTAACAAACCAGTTGAACGGAAGGCATACTTCATCGAATGAGCGTTTAAATTGTTTTTTTTTTTAATGTATTAGTTAACATTGTTGTTAACAATACTCAACTAAGGATCGATATATTATTGCGATTTGCGATCAGATTATTAAAATTTCTAACGTTTCTTTTTCTTTCAGGTATTTTACCTAATTCTCTTTTCTCTTTCAGATACTTCTCTTTTTTTTCTTTTAGATACTTAATTTATATTCTCTTCTTTTTTAGGTACATAATGTATTTTCTCTTTTTTTTTTAGGTACTTAATTTTCTCTTTTTTCTTTTAGGTACTTAGCTTATATTCTCTTCTTTTTAGTGTTCCGTACCAGAATAGGCAAAACGGAACACTTATGCAATCCGAGTGTCACAGGCAATTTTCTCTGAAACCATTCAACGCAATAATTTGAAACTTAGCACGGAGATAGGGTGTGATGGCCTAATTCCAGCAGATGTGAAGTTGAGTTTCAACTTTGGGGGTTAATTTTAGGGGATAACCTGAAAAGTGAAATCGAAATTTTTCCCCAAGCGCACCGAGTAGGGTATCAAACGAAAGCCTATTAAAATTCATATTCAGTAATATATATATAACTACAAACTTTTGTCCAATTTTTTTTTCTTTTTTTTTTTTTTTTTTTTTAGAAAAACCATAAAAATTGCTGTCTCCGGCCCTTATTACCAGAAGGATTGTTCAGAAAAATCTGAAAAAATTCATTAAGAATGAGGTGTAGATTGAGCGAAAATTATCAAACCTGAATTTCCTTGCACAACTTCCTTGGTATGCAAAAAGAAAAGTTGATGACATACTTTGCTTTGATTAAGATGTTAATCAATAATTGTATTAATAATATGTTAAACGGGTATTTTACTAACTTTTTATACATTGAGTTTTAAAAATTAAAGAAGTAAGGAATAGCTGATAAATTTGTAACCAAAAATACATATATTACAATCTCTGCACTTGAATATTATTTAATATTATTTGTAAATTTTTTAGGTATCCATAGAAATAAAAAATTCAAGCTACCTATTCAAAGAAATTGGTAAATAATATCATAAATTATTTAAATAATTTTTTTCTACTCCTGTTGAAGAACACACTCATTATATATACGTAAATTGTTGAGAAAGTTAGACATTATTCAAAGGTGTAGAAGAATGGCCATTACTCAATAGCTATCGACCAATGAAATCACCGTATTAACCATTATTCAATGGGCCGGCATTTGTTTTGTGTATGATACATGTATCAAATTTTAATTTCATATATGTTGCGTAGTAACGTCAAAGTAAACAAAGTAGTTTGTATTTTGTTTTCATCGTTTGTACATACAAAAACATTTAAATGAAATTAGAGATAGATTAAAAATTGTATTCTTTTGATTTAAAATTTATATTCAATTTTATTTAAATCAAAAAGGAAAAAAGTCGTAGGAAAAAATATCGTATTCAACTCGCTTGCAATGGCTATTACTCACTTAGATGCATTACGACACTCGCCTCGTAAACTCGGCTCGTGTCGCAATTTCATCTTCGTGACTAATAGCTATCATTACCAGCTTGTTGAATAATATACTATTAAATTTCTAAAGCGGCGACTCTTAGTACAATTACTTCATTCAGTAAATATCACTGTTCGTTTCTGGTAAACGTAAACAGACCAAGATAACTATACGATCGTTTTGAAATCGAAAAACATGGTTTATTTTAGGAATAAAATTTATTATTCATTAGGAAAAATATTTCATCCACTTTCATATCCCGTTACAAAAAATTCATAAAAACAATTAATTGTACGGAACACTGTTAACGCAAGTACAACTTGCACTTGACGACTTTTTTTGGTACATAATCTATTATCTCTTTTCTTTTTTAAGTACTTACTTTTCTCTTTTTTCTTTTAGGTACTTAATTCATTTTCTTTTCCTTTTTTAGGTACTTAATCTATTTTCTCTTTTCTCTTTAAGGTACTTAATTCATTTTCTCTTCTTTTTTAGGAACCGTCAAGTGGGATTACTTTGGCCCAAAATATAACATTTTCAAAATTTACTTGTGATATATTTTATACAAATGGCAGCATATTATTTTAAAAAAATTTAAAATAATATTTGTATAATTCTGGTGCTGTGGCTACCATTTTTTTTTAATTTTGGAAGTATGCATATATTTTTTTTAATATTTTTAAAAATTTGGCCAAATTTACTCAGGGGTTAGGGTTACTTTAGCCACTTGTTATTTTAATTGTTTAAAATCCACAATAAAGGAATTTTAAAGCAAAGTTACCTTTCCTTATGATAAGTTATGATATAAGGCACAGTTAATAGACCAAATCATATAGAAAAAAATTTTATTTAACAAATGGAAGTAAAATATATATTTAAAACCTATTGTATAAATTTTATATACATTTATCAGTCGGAAAATTTGAATCAAACTAAAAGTTGCTGTGATCACTAAATTAAATAGACCTAGTTATAACGAAGCAAAAAATATCCAGTTCAGGAACTTTGAAATGTCCTCTGAAATTTAAGAGTTTTGGTGGATTCATTTTGGAAACAATATTTTCCCATTTGTAAATAAGTTTATCCTTTTTTTAAGGCTAAATTCAGCACATTTTTTTTTCATGCAGTCAACAGTTGGCCTTTCTTCACCTTCATCAGGCATCTTGTAAATCAACCCAAAATAGTATTGTTTTTTATAAGAGACAATGATAGTAGGCTTCTTTTAAGCGTTTTTTTTCTTCGCCAACTTTTCATATGTAATTTTTGGGAATACCGACTTGATTCCGCTGCCATTTGAATCTCAGTTGAAACTTGAAAGTAAAATAATGATATTAGTAAACAATTCGAATAGTTTATTAATTTATTTTACAATAATAGCACAGAAAAAACACAGTTTATAAGATTGGCCAAAGTTACCCCATTTAGGCTCAATTTTGTTATCTTGCAACATTTTTTCAAAAAAGAAATAAACAACGAAATATATTATTATTAAACTTTAGTTAATGTTTAACAACTGTTTATAGTTCCTATTAAAGTACTTACCTTTTTATAAAAGCGAATACAATTAGTTGCACTGATAAAAGTTTCACGGTTAAAATTTATGAATATACATAACCATCAAACTAAAACAGCCACTGATACAGAACTATGAATGTTTAAAAATGAAATTGCCTGTATAGTATATTGGCTACAAGTATAATGTGTAATATGTAATAATACATAAATGTAAAAACTTTCTGCTTCTAATATTTATAAAAAGAAACATCTTTTTACCGGAGAGTGGCCAAAGTTACCCCGGCGGACTAAAGTAAACCCTCTTGACGGTACATAATCAATATTTCCTCTTCTGTTTTTTAGGTTCTTATTAATATGTTTTTTTTTAGGTACGTAATTAATAATTTTTTATTTCAGCAAAAGATCACAATAATCACATAACTACTGAAGAGGATCACAAAAGTGATCGAAACCGGTCAAGTAAGAAAAACGAAGAAAAAAGAAAAAAACAATTTTTTGTGGGAAAGGGGTACAAAAATATTATTGTACAAAATAACCCACAATTTTCTCTCTTAATGTTATAATCATCCATTAAATTATCTGATGTTGTATTCCTTGTAATAAATATTTTTTTTTTTTTTAATTAAAATTGGGGTACTGCTGCCGGTGGATGGCGCGGCCAACAGCACCCGGCGGCATCGCCTACAAAGGGCATGCGCCGCCATAAACAGTGGAAATAAAATATACACAGAACAGACAGGGACGCATAAATGCAATAGACAACGGATAAACACATAAATTAAAACAAAATAGCGGGCAGACCCTGCCATCCCAGGGTGTAGTAAAACGCTCGGTTAAGGCAGGACATGACGCACTAGGCGATAAGATGTAGTGTCCTGTCCTCAAATGGGCAAAATTACGTTCTTCACACCACTGGTACAGACACAAAACTCAGTGGTGCGGAGCAATTTCACAAATAAACAATGCAAAAAAAAGACGGCACGAAACAAAAAGAATTAAAAAAATACCACCAGGGGTGTAAAGAGCTCTCTGGTGGCATAACAAAAGATAAAAAAGTTAAAAAAAGCACAAGGCGATTAAAAACAAACAACGCGAACTTTGATTAAAAAATAAAACAGCAATATCACATACGTTTCAGTCGAATTAATTGCTCTGTGACACGATCCTGGTCCCCATAACTCCGACAATTCCGAAACGGCTTCGTCAACTCATAGGAACTCATCCGTGTAAGGAACAAGTGACGTCTGCTTACTAAGTGAGTAACTTACAACCTTTCAGTCAGACGTCGGGGTTCAACTTACACGGAAAACCGGTACTTGATTCAGCGACGTTCGTCCGAATCGGGGCTACAGGGAACAAGACAATGTCACAGAGTATCACAGACAAAATCTGACCAAGACTGTCTTCACCATTTCGACGGGGCGGAAGCGGCCACATCGACGCCCAGGACCGCATCCATATGAGGGACGACGACGTCTACTTACTGGGCGAGCTCGCTCAAGCTGTTCGGTTAGACGTCGACTCACACAGCGAAAGAGTGCGTCGAGTACCACATTCCTACCCGTCGAAATAACAAAGACAAAGATCGAGAAGTATCACAGTAAATATATATCACAGATGTGTAACACTAGTGCGCACAAACCAGTGTACACTATAAAGAGTAAAAACAATAATATCACAGGACGAAATCTATCACAGATCAGACTATCACAAATCACAGCATAAAAATATCACCAGTCGACTGGGCGGAACACGACTCACGACTTTGAAAATCACACACATACGGATACTAAACGCACACGAACTGTTGCCAGACATCCGGCTAAGAAGCTATTGCACAATCAGGCGGTGGTGTTTCTCTCATACGGTGGATATCTCTGTCGGTCATACGACGTTCGTCCTCGTCGAAAAAATACCAGAGCCTCGTCAGCCTGCTAGCCGAAGCTAACAGTTGCCCGCCGGGCACGAACGGGGACGTGAAGGATGGATTTTAGCCCAGCGTAATAAATATTGTCAAGATATTTATTAATAAATAGTCTCAAATTACAATAAAAATCACATACAAATTAAGAAATATTCACTATGCCAACGACCTTTATAAAAGATATTAATGCGTTTTGCTTCAAAAAATAGAGATGAGTATTCCATCTATTGTATGGTACATATACATATTCTAATTATGATTCTTATAATTCATTTGCTGAAATGAATTATCTTCTTCTAAATCCTAGCCACGTCATCACTTTCTTCATCCTCCACTCACATCATAATGTAATGTAATATGTATAAAGTATTGTAGGATTAGCGATAGTTTGTGCCTCGAGTATACTCGGATTTTTAGCCCTTTCGCTTAAAATTTATTTATGCACATGCGCAGTTAACTTTCAGCCGTCGCACACGCTATAAACATGATAATACGCCAAAATACATAAGACCGGCCGCCATACATTCCGGTTGTAACCGGGCCGGTTAACCGATCGTATTAGCGCATACATGTCGGTTGATTGAATTCTTAAAAAAAATATATATTTTATTTGACAGTTCGGTATTATTGTAACTACTGCATTATTGTCGATTTTATTAAATAAAATGGACGACGACGTATTAATGTTTCTGACATGTTTTATTCTAATATTTGATGTGTTTCCTCTGTTTCTGACTGCCCGGTCCGAGCGTCGCCGGTTGCATTCTGACCGGTAAGAATAAGAAAAATGTGCGGCAGTAAATGGAGTTACATGTTATTTTGTACCATCAGGTACCCGGACCAGGCGCCCGGCCTTGGTTAAAACCGGAATGTATGCGGCCGGCCTAAGGAAGGGGTTAAAAACCGAGTATACTCGAGGCGCAAACTTTCGCTAATCCTATTATATAAAATAATGGTGCAGATGGCGTATGCTATAGACAAGATGTCTAAAAAAAAACGTTAAACCGCATTACTATGATAATAGGGGCATTTTAGACCATGTCAATTCAACACACCCATTTTATCACACCACCTCAGATTTTCTTAAAATTTGGTATACTTATACTAGGTACTAAGACTAAGAATAATGCCAATTTTTAAATTTTTATTTCAAACAGTTTCTGAGGTATGGCTATGTAGTCTTCAAAAACTGTAGTGAACGTTCATTTTTTAAATAGCTCTAGAAGCTGCTCTAATCCAGTTAGAGAGCTGCGAGAGGTGTCATTTTGCAGTATTTTAAATGCTCTTTCAAATGATATACATGACAAGGCTGTTAACGAAAAGATTTTTTTCAAAATCCATATAAAGACTTTGATTTAATTTTTTTCAAAAAATACATAATTTAAAATTCTCAAAATATTTGTATAAATACTTAGTACTGTTCTGAATCATATAGTAAAATATGAATGTGGGGTCTTAATAGGTTCATTGATAAAAAAAATACTTCTTTTGCTGGTTTTTCACTGTTACCCAATTTTGTCAAGATAATGTATTTATTCATTGTCTTTATAAATTGGATTCATTTTTTTGGTGAGTTTTTGAAGACTTTACATAGCCATATCTCGGAAACGGTTTGAGATAAAAATTTAAAAATTGGTATTGTTCTTAATCACAGAATAATCAGAAGCCAAGTTGCTATCTCTGCACTAGTGATACCAGTGTAGACAAAAAATCCCCTCCAGTTCCCACCACTATGTTGTGTAAGTATACACTGTTTATAGTGGTGTTGGTTTGATATTTGCAACTGTGTCAGTTGTCACACACACAATTACAAAACACGTATTGTCGGACAGAGCAAGGTGGGGTCCAAGCTAACAATGGTCTAACAATACATTACAATGCGTTGTGTATTCGGTGACGGACATCGACTAACTAAATGCCTTAACCGGTATCAAGCACACTCAGGCACACTGCTATCCACAATTTTTTACACATACGCTTAGGGCTTGTTCTTAATCTTATAATAAGCACCTAGTATAAGTATACCAAAGGGTCTCACCGGGTAAGCATATCGCATCTTTGCCCAGCGGCTTTTTCGGCTATTCTTTTTCATGAATGTTGCTTATGGTGAGTAATGTTCGAAAATATGAGTATTAGACCTCTACTCCCTATATTGTCAGAGATATGGGGGTAACAACCCTTTAAAATTTTTTTCTTCGAAACTATTGAAGATAATTAGATGAAATTAACAGAGGATGTTGATATATAGTAGCTTTATATTATTTTTTACATTCGTATGACGTCATTTACTACATTAAAATAATAATTGAATTTTTAAGGGTGCGTGTTTTAGACCAACCCCGTCAAGGGGTTGGTCTAAAGTGACGGAACGCATACCCAAACATCTTGCACCCTTCTCAACCAAACAGCTCTCCTAAAAGTCACCACCTCCGACTTTTGGAAATTTGTGATAAAATGAATAAATTTTCATTAAAAACACTGATTTAAAAAAAAAATTCTTGAAAGGTGCCGCGGCACCGTTTCGCCCCGTTCTAACCGAAATTAAGCACTGATTTTCTCAACTAAGCTTCTTAATTTTTATGTCGCTGAAGCTAGCAGTAGCAGTAGCAGTGAAGTACCGTTGTGGATGGACATATCGGAACACACGATTTTAAAAGTAATTTTACAACATAAAAATCTTTATATCGACATATATTGCTAATTAGGATATAACATGGAGCTGTGGAGGTGGCCACAGGAATCAGTCGAACGCGGAAAACCCAGGGCCGAACCGATCGAAGGGCCCTGGTCGAAATTTGTTACTAAAATACCCTAAAAATTTGGTTACGTCTGTACAAAATCTTATTTTCGAATTACAATGATATTGATTAGACAATATCAATTGATAGGACTTGATTACATATTTCGTCTCAATCGTTGTGATCCCTTTAGCACTTAGAGACACTTTATTCAATAAACAAAAAAATAGAAGGCATGCCCGGATCTTATTGATTCCGCTCCTGAATCATTCTGACATTTATTCATCGAAAAAAAATTAGACCTCACAGAATCAACCTGTACAGAGGTTGTTTGAGAAAAATTATTATCTGCTTAGGGCATTCAGGAACACTTTATTGACTAAAAAAAAATAGAAGGCATGCTCGGATCTTATTGATTCTTCTCCTGAATCATTCTCAGACATTTATTCATCGAAAAAAAATTAGACCTCACAGAATCAACCTGTACAGAGGTTGTTTGAGAAAAATTATTATCTGCTTTGGGCATTCAGGAACACCTTATTGACTAAAAAAAATAGAAGGCATGCTCGGATCTTATTGATTCTTCTCCTGAATCATTCTCAGACATTTATCCATCGAAAAAAAATTAGACCTCACAGAATCAACCTGTACAGAGGTTGTTTGAGAAAAATTATTATCTGCTTTGGGCATTCAGGAACACCTTATTGACTAAAAAAAATAGAAGGCATGCTCGGATCTTATTGATTCTTCTCCTGAATCATTCTCAGACATTTATTCATCGAAAAAAAATTAGACCTCACAGAATCAACCTGTACAGAGGTTGTTTGAGAAAAATTATTATCTGCTTAGGGCATTCAGGAACACTTTATTGACTAAAAAAGATAGAAGGCATGCTCGGATCTTATTGATTCTTCTCCTGAATCATTCTCAGACATTTATTCATCGAAAAAAAATTAGACCTCACAGAATCAACCTGTACAGAGGTTGTTTGAGAAAAATTATTATCTGCTTTGGGCATTCAGGAACACCTTATTGACTAAAAAAAATAGAAGGCATGCTCGGATCTTATTGATTCTTCTCCTGAATCATTCTCAGACATTTATTCATCGAAAAAAAATTAGACCTCACAGAATCAACCTGTACAGAGGTTGTTTGAGAAAAATTATTATCTGCTTAGGGCATTCACGAACACTTTATTGACTAAAAAAGATAGAAGGCATGCTCGGATCTTATTGATTCTTCTCCTGAATCATTCACAGACATTTATTCATCGAAAAAAAATTAGACCTCACAGAATCAACCTGTACAGAGGTTGTTTGAGAAAAAATTATTATCTGCTTTGGGCATTCAGGAACACCTTATTGACTAAAAAAAATAGAAGGCATGCTCGGATCTTATAGATTCTTCTCCTGAATCATTCTCAGACATTTATTCATCGAAAAAAAATTAGACCTCACAGAATCAACCTGTACAGAGGTTGTTTGAGAAAAATTATTATCTGCTTAGGGCATTCACGAACACTTTATTGACTAAAAAAGATAGAAGGCATGCTCGGATCTTATTGATTCTTCTCCTGAATCATTCACAGACATTTATTCATCGAAAAAAAATTAGACCTCACAAAATCAACCTGTACAGAGGTTGTTTGAGAAAAATTATTATTTGCTTAAGGCATTCAGGAACACTTTATTGACTTAAAAAAATAGAAGGCATGCTCGGATCTTATTAATTCTTCTCCTGAATCATTCTCAGACATTTATTCATCGAAAAAAAATTAGACCTCACAGAATCAACCTGTACAGAGGTTGTTTGAGAAAAATTATTATCTGCTTAGGGCATTCAGGAACACTTTATTGACTAAAAAAGATAGAAGGCATGCTCGGATCTTATTGATTCTTCTCCTGAATCATTCACAAACATTTATTCATCGAAAAAAAATTAGACCTCACAGAATCAACCTGTACAGAGGTTGTTTGAGAAAAATTATTATTTGCTTAGGGCATTCAGGAACACTTTATTGACTTAAAAAAATAGAAGGCATGCTCGGATCTTATTAATTCTTCTCCTGAATCATTCTCAGACATTTATTCATCGAAAAAAAATTAGACCTCACAGAATCAACCTGTACAGAGGTTGTTTGAGAAAAATTATTATCTGCTTAGGGCATTCAGGAACACTTTATTGACTAAAAAAAATAGAAGGCATGCTCGGATCTTATTGATTCTTCTCCTGAATCATTCTCAGACATTTATTCATCGAAAGAAAATTAGACCTCACAGAATCAACCTGTACAGAGGTTGTTTGAGAAAAATTATTATCTGCTTAGGGCATTCAGGAACACTTTATTGACTAAAAAAGATAGAAGGCATGCTCGGATCTTATTGATTCTTCTCCTGAATCATTCTCAGACATTTATTCATCGAAAAAAAATTAGACCTCACAGAATCAACCTGTACAGAGGTTGTTTGAGAAAAATTATTATCTGCTTTGGGCATTCAGGAACACCTTATTGACTAAAAAAAATAGAAGGCATGCTCGGATCTTATTGATTCTTCTCCTGAATCATTCTCAGACATTTATTCATCGAAAAAAAATTAGACCTCACAGAATCAACCTGTACAGAGGTTGTTTGAGAAAAATTATTATCTGCTTAGGGCATTCACGAACACTTTATTGACTAAAAAAGATAGAAGGCATGCTCGGATCTTATTGATTCTTCTCCTGAATCATTCACAGACATTTATTCATCGAAAAAAAATTAGACCTCACAGAATCAACCTGTACAGAGGTTGTTTGAGAAAAAATTATTATCTGCTTTGGGCATTCAGGAACACCTTATTGACTAAAAAAAATAGAAGGCATGCTCGGATCTTATAGATTCTTCTCCTGAATCATTCTCAGACATTTATTCATCGAAAAAAAATTAGACCTCACAGAATCAACCTGTACAGAGGTTGTTTGAGAAAAATTATTATCTGCTTAGGGCATTCACGAACACTTTATTGACTAAAAAAGATAGAAGGCATGCTCGGATCTTATTGATTCTTCTCCTGAATCATTCACAGACATTTATTCATCGAAAAAAAATTAGACCTCACAAAATCAACCTGTACAGAGGTTGTTTGAGAAAAATTATTATTTGCTTAAGGCATTCAGGAACACTTTATTGACTTAAAAAAATAGAAGGCATGCTCGGATCTTATTAATTCTTCTCCTGAATCATTCTCAGACATTTATTCATCGAAAAAAAATTAGACCTCACAGAATCAACCTGTACAGAGGTTGTTTGAGAAAAATTATTATCTGCTTAGGGCATTCAGGAACACTTTATTGACTAAAAAAGATAGAAGGCATGCTCGGATCTTATTGATTCTTCTCCTGAATCATTCACAAACATTTATTCATCGAAAAAAAATTAGACCTCACAGAATCAACCTGTACAGAGGTTGTTTGAGAAAAATTATTATTTGCTTAGGGCATTCAGGAACACTTTATTGACTTAAAAAAATAGAAGGCATGCTCGGATCTTATTAATTCTTCTCCTGAATCATTCTCAGACATTTATTCATCGAAAAAAAATTAGACCTCACAGAATCAACCTGTACAGAGGTTGTTTGAGAAAAATTATTATCTGCTTAGGGCATTCAGGAACACTTTATTGACTAAAAAAGATAGAAGGCATGCTCGGATCTTATTGATTCTTCTCCTGAATCATTCTCAGACATTTATTCATCGAAAAAAAATTAGACCTCACAGAATCAACCTGTACAGAGGTTGTTTGAGAAAAATTATTATCTGCTTTGGGCATTCAGGAACACCTTATTGACTAAAAAAAATAGAAGGCATGCTCGGATCTTATTGATTCTTCTCCTGAATCATTCTCAGACATTTATTCATCGAAAAAAAATTAGACCTCACAGAATCAACCTGTACAGAGGTTGTTTGAGAAAAATTATTATCTGCTTAGGGCATTCACGAACACTTTATTGACTAAAAAAGATAGAAGGCATGCTCGGATCTTATTGATTCTTCTCCTGAATCATTCACAGACATTTATTCATCGAAAAAAAATTAGACCTCACAGAATCAACCTGTACAGAGGTTGTTTGAGAAAAAATTATTATCTGCTTTGGGCATTCAGGAACACCTTATTGACTAAAAAAAATAGAAGGCATGCTCGGATCTTATAGATTCTTCTCCTGAATCATTCTCAGACATTTATTCATCGAAAAAAAATTAGACCTCACAGAATCAACCTGTACAGAGGTTGTTTGAGAAAAATTATTATCTGCTTAGGGCATTCACGAACACTTTATTGACTAAAAAAGATAGAAGGCATGCTCGGATCTTATTGATTCTTCTCCTGAATCATTCACAGACATTTATTCATCGAAAAAAAATTAGACCTCACAAAATCAACCTGTACAGAGGTTGTTTGAGAAAAATTATTATTTGCTTAAGGCATTCAGGAACACTTTATTGACTTAAAAAAATAGAAGGCATGCTCGGATCTTATTAATTCTTCTCCTGAATCATTCTCAGACATTTATTCATCGAAAAAAAATTAGACCTCACAGAATCAACCTGTACAGAGGTTGTTTGAGAAAAATTATTATCTGCTTAGGGCATTCAGGAACACTTTATTGACTAAAAAAGATAGAAGGCATGCTCGGATCTTATTGATTCTTCTCCTGAATCATTCACAAACATTTATTCATCGAAAAAAAATTAGACCTCACAGAATCAACCTGTACAGAGGTTGTTTGAGAAAAATTATTATTTTCTTAGGGCATTCAGGAACACTTTATTGACTTAAAAAAATAGAAGGCATGCTCGGATCTTATTAATTCTTCTCCTGAATCATTCTCAGACATTTATTCATCGAAAAAAAATTAGACCTCACAGAATCAACCTGTACAGAGGTTGTTTGAGAAAAATTATTATCTGCTTAGGGCATTCAGGAACACTTTATTGACTAAAAAAAATAGAAGGCATGCTCGGATCTTATTGATTCTTCTCCTGAATCATTCTCAGACATTTATTCATCGAAAGAAAATTAGACCTCACAGAATCAACCTGTACAGAGGTTGTTTGAGAAAAATTATTATCTGCTTAGGGCATTCAGGAACACTTTATTGACTAAAAAAAATAGAAGGCATGCTCGGATCTTATTGATTCTTCTCCTGAATCATTCTCAGACATTTATTCATCGAAAGAAAATTAGACCTCACAGAATCAACCTGTACAGAGGTTGTTTGAGAAAAATTATTATCTGCTTAGGGCATTCAGGAACACTTTATTGACTAAAAAAAAAGATAGAACACATGCTCGAAACTATAATATTCTCTATAGTAGCAACAATGATTTAAACAGTGTGACAAAATTAATAATTATTAACTATGCGCATATTGTGTGTCGTACATCTTGAAGGATTTTTACAATTGATTATAATTTTCACTATTTATACCAATATTTATCAATTTAGAAATAATTCTTTCCACACTTGTAGTACTACTATATTTGATGCTTAATTCCTTTATGTAATTATCAATCTGTGTTTACATTATTATTTAATTTTTCGCCATCAACGCTGTTGGATAATTCTAGTAATCGTGCACAAAACTCTGTCGTGCTACGACTGCCTTCGGGGTGTGAGCGTATGATCTTTATGTTATATTTTCTGGCTTGTAGAAGTTCTGTTCCAATATTTTCGAAAAATTTGCGCCTGATCTCATCACGGCACTTTCTGTCATCATCCTCTGCTGTATCACTATTAAGAAGCATTTGGAGAATGCTTGGTCACGCTTAAATTGCATCTTTTTGCTGGAATTGCAACTCTCTTGCGTTACAAATCATGTATAACCAGATACATACAAACACTCCGCAGCTATGTCCGTCTGTTTGTTTTGGTGTATCTGTGGGAGCATAATATTTCCAATTTTCATAAAAATTTGATATCTCGTTTGTGCATATCAAATTATCGAGTTTTGAAAAAATATCAATGAATGATAAAATTCGATTCTTTTTCTCTTCTTCTATTAACTTGTAAAATGAGTCCAAATATAGTATAATTTTTCTTCGAATATCTACAATTAACAGTGTCCAGTGTACGTCATTAATATTTAATGGCAATAACCAACACTGATAATTCTGCAGATGATTGTCTGCTAGCCAGTTTTTGAATCCTCTGCTCATTGTGCCATCCATTACAGCAGTGGTCAACGACGTCTCCAAAGAAATGATACTATAATTTCTCCGTCTTGCGATTTCTGTTTGATCGGCTGCAAAAGCATTGATGACATTGTCTGTCAACCAATTTTTTTTCTTTAATGACAAGAAATCAGCATTATCCAAAACATAATCTTTAATTATCTTTTTTAATTGACTAAAATCACTTGGGTATTTTTGGTTTCTTGAAAATGACAAAGCTTGATTGTTGTTGTCAATATTTCCTTTTTCTGATAAATTTATAGAATCGACATCATGAGCATTTTCATTGATATTTCCTTCATCTGATAGAGTTATAGAATCGCAGTCGTGAATATTTTTAATACTATTTTTTTGTTCTGTAATACTTGTGAAATCAGAGTCTTCAGAACTTGAAGCATTTACTTCTTTTTTCTCAATCTCCTTACATTCAGAATCATTTTTGTGAAACTGAAAATGTATATTGGCTCTGGACTTGGATAAGCCGCGTTTTCTTTTCCAAAATTCTTCAGCCGTTTCGTCGTCTTTGTCGTATTTTTTTTTAACTTCCCCATAAGAGATATTGTGTGGCTTTTTGATACTTTTTTTGTTTTTCTTCTCTCTTTCTGTTAGTAATGAATGTGTCCTCTCATGTATTCTTCCTTGTAATAATTCTTCTTCTTTTTGTATAAATCTGGGAATTCTAATATTTTTTTCTTTTTGAAGGATGCTTTGTTTAATAATTCGATGCCAGTTTTCCACTGTACTGTTTGAATCTCTCAAAAAACCAAATTTCTTTATTATTAGTGCTGACCATAAAGGGTAATACGGCATCCAATATGTAATTAAATAATCTGCAAATGCTGGACAATAAAATTTATTGTCACAAGGTTCACAGGTAATGGTATTTTTCAGATTCATGTAGACTTCGAAGAATTTTATATAATAGAACGAACTTTGGCGAGTCATTGCATCAGCAAATTCATCATTCTCCATATTGTCGGCATAATCGTTATCTTCTGTTTCGTCGAGCTCTTCGTCGTCTATATCGGGAATTATCGGCACAAACTCCATTATTCTTTCAACACATTCTTCTTGGACTTTATCACTTTCTTTGAAAACAAATATTTTCAAAAAATTCTCAAAAATGTATAAACCTGTCTGTAAATTGTTACTGTGGATGAAATTGACAATAACTCTTATGGCTACTTTTTTCAAAAAGCCCTTTAAACCTAATTTTTTTATCCGTTTAATACCAGTCTTCAACATGTGGGATGAACAAATGTGAATTGCTGTTATTTGAAAAAGTCTATCTGAATTTTGATAGCATAAATTGATATAATCTATGAGGGATATTTTATTAAAAGCCAACAAAACGGATTGTAAGAGAGCCAAACTAAAATCTGTTTCTATTTTTTGGATTATCGGTAATGATGATGACAATTGTTTCAGTCTATATGCTACTTGTAACAAAAATGCGGTAATGTATGGCACAACTTGCACTGAACTGACAAATTCGGCAACAGGAAATGATTGAGCTCCATTGTCATTTCCGGGCAAAACAAGGGCGTAATAATATAAACCTTTCTTAAATTTACTTACAGTTACACTCCCCGTAGCATCTAAATAACAGAAGCGATTACTAGTCGATAAAAGTACGTTAAGTTGTTCTTCGGTGAATAAGATTATTTTGAATGGATGTGACGTATATTCCTGAATGAAATTGTTGAATATTTTTCCTTTATATTTTATTCCATATTTTTCAATTAATTTTAAAATGAAATCATGTTCATCACGACTCAAATCGGAATGACAACGACAGTCACTGGATATTTTATGCAAAATATTCATGCTTGGAGCATCATTCAAGTTTCCATGCAACAGTTTATCTTCATCAGTTCCACCAATTGACTTATATTTAATTTTAACGGCTGACATTCTTCCAAGTTTTTCGCCAAGATCATTACGCTTAGCTCCCCGAAAAAAAAGTTAAAAAGAGATAAGGAGTTTGTTTGTCAATTGATACTCAAAGAAAGCTGTCGGTGGGAACGGAAGTAATAAATTTTGTTTTATATGTAACTGCGAGCTAGTTAGACAAATAAATATTGCAAAACTTTAATTCAATAAAATTTGGGGCCCCTTTTTATTTTTGATATAAATCTCACATAATAAAATTTTTCTAAAAAGTTTTTGCTTCTCTATGTTGAATTTCAATAAATTTTCAGGATTCTGTTATTTCTGTTGTAGCAGACTCATACATAAATACAAACAGTCTAACAGTATTACACTGAAATCGTTAAGCCGGTCCTGTGAAAAATTAATTTATCCGGACTATAGTATGCATTTTTATTATAGGCTTAAGTTATACATATTTATATATGTATACCTGATTGTGAGTGTTGATGTTTCTATGGTTGATGAGATCACCAAACCGTGGGAAAATTTTTTGCTAATAATAATAAACAGGCTAGAGACATTCATACGGATTTACAGGGGTGAACTTTTTATTTTAAGGTACAATATATTTTTGAGTCAATGTTCATATCTTTACATATATATTATGACATAAAAGTCGTTTGAAAGGCTTTCTTTAAAAGTAATAATCATTAAGAATAAATTGTTTTTCTAAAAATATCTTAGTTTTTTTTGTTTTAACAATCAATAAATAAATACAGCATACTTTATATAGGTTGATTCTGTGAGATCTAATTTTTTTTCGATGAATAAATGTCTGAGAATGATTCAGGAGAAGAATCAATAAGATCCGAACATGCCTTCTATTTTTTTTAGTCAATAAAGTGTTCCTGAATGCCCTAAGCAGATAATAATTTTTCTCAAACAACCTCTGTACAGGTTGATTCTGTGAGGTCTAATTTTTTTTCGATGAATAAATGTCTGAGAATGATTCAGGAGAAGAATCAATAAGATCCGAGCATGCCTTCTATTTTTTTTAGTCAATAAAGTGTTCCTGAATGCCCTAAGCAGATAATAATTTTTCTCAAACAACCTCTGTACAGGTTGATTATGTGAGGTCTAATTTTTTTTCGATGAATAAATGTCTGAGAATGATTCAGGAGAAGAATCAATAAGATCCGAGCATGCCTTCTATTTTTTTTAGTCAATAAAGTGTTCCTGAATGCCCTAAGCAGATAATAATTTTTCTCAACCTCTGTACAGGTTGATTCTGTGAGGTTTAATTTTTTTTCGATGAATAAATGTCTGAGAATGATTCAGGAGAAGAATTAATAAGATCCGAGCATGCCTTCTATTTTTTTAAGTCAATAAAGTGTTCCTGAATGCCCTAAGCAAATAATAATTTTTCTCAAACAACCTCTGTACAGGTTGATTCTGTGAGGTCTAATTTTTTTTCGATGAATAAATGTCTGAGAATGATTCAGGAGAAGAATCAATAAGATCCGAGCATGCCTTCTATTTTTTTTAGTCAATAAGGTGTTCCTGAATGCCCAAAGCAGATAATAATTTTTCTCAAACAACCTCTGTACAGGTTGATTCTGTGAGGTCTAATTTTTTTTCGATGAATAAATGTCTGAGAATGATTCAGGAGAAGAATCAATAAGATCCGAGCATGCTTTCTATTTTTTTTAGTCAATAAAGTGTTCCTGAATGCCCTAAGCAGATAATAATTTTTCTCAAACAACCTCTGTACAGGTTGATTCTGTGAGGTCTAATTTTTTTTCGATGAATAAATGTCTGAGAATGATTCAGGAGAAGAATCAATAAGATCCGAGCATGCCTTCTATTTTTTTTAGTCAATAAGGTGTTCCTGAATGCCCAAAGCAGATAATAATTTTTCTCAAACAACCTCTGTACAGGTTGATTCTGAGGTCTAATTTTTTTTCGATGAATAAATGTCTGAGAATGATTCAGGAGAAGAATCAATAAGATCCGAGCATGCCTTCTATTTTTTTTAGTCAATAAGGTGTTCCTGAATGCCCAAAGCAGATAATAATTTTTCTCAAACAACCTCTGTACAGGTTGATTCTGTGAGGTCTAATTTTTTTTCGATGAATAAATGTCTGAGAATGATTCAGGAGAAGAATCAATAAGATCCGAGCATGCTTTCTATTTTTTTTAGTCAATAAAGTGTTCCTGAATGCCCTAAGCAGATAATAATTTTTCTCAAACAACCTCTGTACAGGTTGATTCTGTGAGGTCTAATTTTTTTTCGATGAATAAATGTCTGAGAATGATTCAGGAGAAGAATCAATAAGATCCGAGCATGCCTTCTATTTTTTTTAGTCAATAAGGTGTTCCTGAATGCCCAAAGCAGATAATAATTTTTCTCAAACAACCTCTGTACAGGTTGATTCTGTGAGGTCTAATTTTTTTTCGATGGATAAATGTCTGAGAATGATTCAGGAGAAGAATCAATAAGATCCGAGCATGCCTTCTATTTTTTTTAGTCAATAAGGTGTTCCTGAATGCCCAAAGCAGATAATAATTTTTCTCAAACAACCTCTGTACAGGTTGATTCTGTGAGGTCTAATTTTTTTTCGATGAATAAATGTCTGAGAATGATTCAGGAGAAGAATCAATAAGATCCGAGCATGCCTTCTATTTTTTTTAGTCAATAAGGTGTTCCTGAATGCCTAAAGCAGATAATAATTTTTCTCAAACAACCTCTGTACAGGTTGATTCTGTGAGGTCTAATTTTTTTTCGATGAATAAATGTCTGAGAATGATTCAGGAGAAGAATCAATAAGATCCGAGCATGCCTTCTATTTTTTTTAGTCAATAAAGTGTTCCTGAATGCCCTAAGCAGATAATAATTTTTCTCAAACAACCTCTGTACAGGTTGATTCTGTGAGGTCTAATTTTTTTTCGATGAATAAATGTCTGAGAATGATTCAGGAGCGGAATCAATAAGATCCGGGCATGCCTTCTATTTTTTTGCTTATTGAATAAAGTGTCTCTAAGTGCTAAAGGGATCACAACGATTGAGACGAAATATGTAATCAAGTCCTATCAATTGATATTGTCTAATCAATATCATTGTAATTCGAAAATAAGATTTTGTACAGACGTAATCAAATTTTTAGGGTATTTTAGTAACAAATTTCGACCAGGGCCCTTCGATCGGTTCGGCCCTGGGTTTTCCGCGTTCGACTGATTCCTGTGGCCACCTCCACAGCTCCATGTTATATCCTAATTAGCAATATATGTCGATATAAAGATTTTTATGTTGTAAAATTACTTTTAAAATCGTGTGTTCCGATATGTCCATCCACAACGGTACTTCACTGCTACTGCTACTGCTAGCTTCAGCGACATTAATTTTTCATCAAACAAAGTGTATGTTCGAGCGAGACAAACATTAACCAATATACTTCTAATTTTAGCATCTTTTATGCGAGAAAATGTAAACCTCTTGTGTAATTTTAATTTAATTACTCGGGCTTAAAAATTAGGACAATTGCAAACGTGTTTATTTATTTTTTTTTAAGACATAATTTTATTTAGCAAATCAGAGTTATTTCTTATAAAAAAGAAATATTTATTGACTAAAACTTTTCAAAATATTTAATTACAGTATCATGAATCTTATAAAGTTTAGGTACACGTTTAGGTATAATCAAGTTTAGGTTTATAAAAAAGAATCGTAAATTTAAGAAAAAAATGTTCATTCACACCGCGTCACTTAAATAATTATCGATCTCCACGTCCTCGTCCAGATGTACTTGCACCTGGCTGCCAGGGAGCATTACCACGTCCGCGACCTTGTGGCCCACCACGACCTCTTCCCCGAGCAGCTGAAATAAATAAGTGGTAAAAATCACGATACTTTTCAGCAATTAAAAATTATTTACATGTATATACCTTGTGCTCGTAAAATAGCCGATTTTCCACGTCCAGCAGTTCCAGCTTTTGTTTGTTTCTTAAACATAGGGGCGTTTTTTAACATATCTGGTAGTATTAAAAATCTTATTTTTGATCCACGCATATAAACATTTTCTAATTGTGCTACTCTACCATCACGATACGTTACGGTTATCTGAGTCATTTGACAGTTCATATTATCTTCGGCTTCAAGTAATTTACCACGATAAACCTCGCCGGTAGTTGTTTCACATGTTACAATGTGTCCCTCGGCCTCATGTAATACTTTAATTGGCACTCCAATAGACATATTTAACGAAATTAAGTAAAAGTAGTGTTTACAGATTAACTTTATTTGTTAAAAATTAAAGTAATGCAATTTTCAACTACTTAACCGCTTTTAAAATGAACACTTAAATGAATTTTGAATGTTTATGGGACTGTCTTTTTGAATACCTATAGCATTTATGGTATTTAGCGTATTTCACGTCTATAGTACATAAGAATAAAGATGTATACATAAGGTACGTAAGAGGTTTGTTCCCGTATCAATAGAAATGTGAATTCTTTAGAAGGAAAATGTAGGTTGTATTCCATGTATTCCATTAACAAAACACAAACGACACTGTGTGACACAGTGAATAGGGAAAAAGTAATGCCAAGCAAATTTTAGTGATTTTTGTACTTTCTTTTTTCACAAAAAAACAATTTTTTTAATTTTAATCTAAAAGCCCCTATACCCGAACACGTTCAATACTCAAACAGTTTTAATATTTATCGGTTTTTTTCAGAAATAACTTCATTAATATATAAAATATCAAAACTGTTCGAATATTGAACGCGTTCGGGTATAGGGGCTCTTACCCTATTACAAAACTTTTTAACTGCTTTTAACTAAATTATGCATGCAATTATAAACTACATATAAAAAGTATACCAAGCAGACTGAATCTATTTTTTTTTTAATCTAATAACTTTATTTATGCTGCCCTCTGCAGAAACACACTGTAATAAGGTTCATGTTTCATTAATGGGTGCGATTTAATTGTACGCCGAAAAAGGTGAAAATCACGTCAAAAAAGTATGTTTTAACGCCAGATAATAAGAGGGAACAGTTCTTATATAATATGCACAGAAAAATATTATATTGGACATCTATGTATGAAAAAAAACTGCAACAATGGTTATTTAACAGCATTAAAATTTAATTTACAGCTATATAACGTAAAATTATTTTAAATATGAACAACAACATCTTAATATTATAATAAGTTCGTAAAAATGTTTAGATTTGCAATTTACCCGCCAAATTAAATGTCAGATTAAAAAAGTTTTTTTTTGGTTATATATCTATAACAAAATTAAAGGATGCAATAACTTATGTTCTTATGCAATGTATTGATTAAATGCTTAAAAGCGTTAAAAAGTATTTTTATCAAAGAAAGTTATTATAGTAAATGCTTAAGTTTTTTACTGTCTCTTGATTTTGATTTATGTCCATGTGGACCATGACAAATGTACATTATGCATTTTAATGGACATTTTTTAAAAACCGCATAAAAAATCGCATTAAAAAGAGTTCAGCTGTATTTAAGTATAAAAATTCTATTGAATTCTATTATAATTGTTGGTTGTTAGTTAAATAGGTTGGCCATGACAGTATATACAATATATATATATATATATATATATATATATATATATATATATATATATATATATATATATATATATATATATATATATATATATGACAGTATATACTATATATATGCAAGCTGCGTAGTAATTCATCACGATATTTCACTAACACATTCGCATGTTTGTGTAAATCAATGATCTGTTTTGTTGCATGTATCATAATCATTTGGTAGGGGTAGCGGTGCCACATCATTTGCTGGTGACAGCGGGCACGGTAGTTATAGAAAATTGGGATCTTTGGAAACAGACGTATAACCTACATATATGTATCATATCTACGATCAGTGTTGCCAGATTGGGCTATTTACCGTCGATTGGGCTATTTATATTTTTGATTGACGGTAAAATTTTACTGTTGGTGGCAAGTAGCCGTTTGGGCTATTTTTAATTTTCCCATTTTAAGCTACCCATGTTAATGGCGCTTGCCCGCATCCATGCTCATATGAATGCATTTAAATTTTGTTGTAGCACTTATGCTCCCTCATAGTTCATGTTACAACTATTTAACAGTAATATTTACCAAAATAACAAGACTGATGATGATGATTCTAGTTTGCTGGAATCGATTAATTTAATTGAAATAAGTTTATTTTTCAGAAAGATTAAGTTTCAACACTTTATGGTTGTGATAGTTGCCATTTCAGTGATAAAAACAAAAAACAGTCATTTCAATTGTTATTATAGCTTTATGAAAAATTTTAAGTTAAAATTTAACTATTTAAAAGCGATTACTCGTAGGATAAATGTTGATTATTTATTTAGACTTTTTGTGATTATTTTTATGATTGTTATAATCATAAAAAATTTTAAATTTAAAAATAACATTGTTAAATTTGATTAATAGTAAAATTTGTGTTTAATGTGTAATGATTAAAAAAAAATTGTCATCGTATTTTATGGTATTTAAACATTGATGAAGATAAATATTTATTATAAAGTTGAAATATTTTTAAATAGTTTGCATTGCCTGTTTATTAATTTTAATTAATAAAAAAAAATTTTTTTAAACAATCATTATTAATATAAAGTTTTATTAAACATCATTAAAGCTCGTGTAATTTCATCGAAAATAAAATTCAAAAAATATATAAATGCACTTTGCTCCGGAATGGGCTACTTTTGGGCTACTCGAGCGCCTCTTATCGGCGGGTTTTGTTAAAATTTTTCTGACAACACTGTCTACGATCGTGTTCCATTAGCAAAACACAAACGACACTATGCTGGCGTTCGGAAAAAAATTTTGTTAGCCTAACGTTAGCTAACGGAGCTTTCACCGTTACCAACCATTTTTTCATGGTTTTTCACGGTATAAATACTTAATTTCTGAAGTACAGTCACATTTAAAAATTATAGAATAAAAATAATTAGTGACCATGTTAGAAATTGTTGTTTTAAATGTTGTTTATAATGTATGTTATTTTTTTGAATGCGTGCCCTCTGGTTTGTACCGGTGAAAGCTCCATTAGCTAATGTTAGGCTAGCAAAATTTTCGTCCCGAACGCCGGCTGTGTAACACAGTGCATAGGGGAAAAGTAATGCCAACCAAATTTTCGTGATTTTTGTACTTTCTTTTTTCACAAAAAACTAATTTTTTTAAATTTTATTACAAAACTAACTTTTTATCTGCTTTTAACCTTTAAATGATTAAGACGAGTTAACTCGTCCTGCAATATGGCGGCTCAAAATGCTGTCATATGTACATATCCACTGGTACAGGTGCCGCCATCTATGACAATACGGTATAATTCTAAATAATGTTCAATTTTATCAACATAGTTTAGTATAATTTATTTTTTATAAATTCCTAGGGTTCACTTTTTTAGTGTTGGGATCTTTAATTTTTTTCTTTTTCTTTTTTGTAGTCTTATCTATTGTACTTATCACTTGGCAGTAATAACGCCGGCATTTTGAGACAAAAGAATTTTACCATATGGTTTGTTTAAAAGCGTTAATTAAATTATACATGTAACTGGGAATCATAGAAAGTATACCAAGCAGATTGAATCTATTTTTTTTAAATCTAGTAACTTTGTCTATGCTGCCGTCTGCAGAAACACAATAAAAGTTGACGTTCCATTTTCCATTAGTGAAAAAAGTAGACACAGTGTAATACAGTGTCATGCACTGTGTAAAATTTTCCCTAATGTAATACGGTCTATGGGCACGGTCTATGGGTGCCAGATATTTAGCACCCCATATTGAGTTATTGCAATTTTTTAATTTGCAATCGTTTGATGGTCTTTGATGATGTATGATGGTCTACTTTTATCGTTTGATCGTAAATTGTTTATTTAAAACATAAATTTAAAAAGAAAACTGGAATTTTTTTTTTTATTTAGCACCCCGTTTTTTTCAAAATTTTTTATATATACTGTGTGACTTTTCTGAGAGTTGCCATTTTAATTACAGCCAAATCGTTGATTTGGCTTCAGTCTCTTATCTGGCTTCACATTTCACACTTCAATAAAAAAAAAAAAAATTGACCTTTTTCGAGACCGTAATAAATTTTATGACTTTTTTTGGTAAAAATATTTTATCCTTTTAAATTTTTCAATATTTTTAAATTAAGTTAAAAAAAAGTTTAAGTTCAATATGGATTTATATGTGACGAAGCAAAAAATCATAGATCCTTGATATTGCTTGCATTAAAGTTGGGAATTTCAAAATGCCAATTAGATTGTGAACTTTATTTTATCGGCTGATTTTTCTGACATAGCAGTAATTTTATTAGGTAAATTTAATAATTTTAATAAATAATTTTTTCTTATTTGAAATTGAATTAACTATGATAAGTAAACTAAGTAAACTAAGTAAATAATTTATGATAATTTTTATAGCGTAATGATTTCCATAACAGTTAATAATTTAAAATAATTTTCTTTTTCATATCATACTTTGATGTTACATATGTTACGTCACAATACGTACGTTTGTAGCAACGTAACAAAATTACACGTCAGTAGTTAAGGGTTAATTATACATATAACTTTGTGTGCATGCACGGGACCTAATTTTCATACAGCATGTTATTATTTTTAAAAGCCACTAAAGGTAAATGAAAAAATTACTGAAAATTATTACACAGAATAATTATTCCACTTACCAAAAGCGGCCTTTAAAAGACCTTGTCAAGTATGAAAATCCGCTAAGTGTGTTAATTTATAGAGGACAGATGACAGAAGGCAAACAAATAAGCAGGGAGGAATACAAACAGACAGACAGACTGGGTAGACTAATGGACAGACGGACAAAAAGACAGAAAACACAAACATACAAATAGGAGAAAATGGATATACAGACATTGACAGACAAAGGACTAGTAGACAGACAGATGGGACCGACTGACAAACAGACAAGACCGATTAACAGACAGACAGGACTGGTAGACGGACAGACAGGACTATTATACAAGACAGACAGGATAAACAGGCAGACAGGATTTGACGGGCAGACAAAAAAGACAGCCAGACAGACAGGATAAAATTAAAATACAGACAGACGAACAAGCAAACAAGAATGACTGACAGACAGACTGTAGGACTAAACGGACAGACAGACACAGAACATACAGCCAGTTAATAGGACAGGACTGACATACAGACAAGACACGGTAAGATATGACAGACAGACGGGGCAAACAAACAGACAGACAGACGAGGAAATTTTATTGTGGAAAAAAGTATTTTATTGCTTCTATATAATTATAAAACAATTCTTCTGAGTTAGGAATCATGCTTCTCCTCTTCAGTGAGGACAAATGTACCCTGTGACCGCGGGATGCAATTCATGTTTTTTTTACGTCCGAAATTTTCAAGTCCACACTGTAGGTAATTATTACAGACAATTGCAAATCCCTAAAAACTAAGTATATATGTATAGTTTCAGGTAATATTTTTCTGAGAATTTGAATATAGCGGAAAAATCCAATTTTAATCCAGTTATAGGACAGTAAATAATTACTACATTCATTCTTTAGGAATTAAATTAACTATATAATTACGAAAATATCAAATATTATTAATTAAATTCTGCCCCACCCCCGTTTTGAAAATATGGCTATGTAAATTGTTCAAAAATGGTTTAAAATCGCACTACAAGTTTTTCAAATTTTCAAAGGATCTCTGATTTTTTGCTGTTATTATAATTAAATAATATTGAATCCCACAGGAACATTTAATCGGGATAAGATTACACCATGTGTTAGATCAGGGTAAATAGTGTCTCTGTGTGTACTATAAATTTCATCGACTTCGATTTAGTTAGTTGGATGTGATTTAGCAGTTGATTTTGTTTCCACCGGGAACCTTCAATTGGGATAAAACTATCCTATGTATTATTATTGCTATTGCATTCACTATGAATTTCCATAATCATTTCAACACATTTTTATAATATAACTAAGTCTGACCCGCGGCTTCACCCGCATGAATTAAGCCCCCCCCCCTTATGTCTCCCCTTCTTCCCCCGGAAACCTTCAATCGGGATTAAACTATCCCGACTAAAACTATTCCAAAATTATTACTATATATGTGTTCATAGTAAATAACGTTTGTATATTAAATTTTATCAAATTCGATTCAGTCATCCTACAGGAACCTTTAATCAGGATAAGATTAGCCTATGCGTTAATTCAGGATTAATCATGTCTGTGTACAAAATTTTATCAAATTCTGTTTAATTATTTGGACATGATTTTGGAATTTCTTTTGCATCCCCTGGGAACATTCAATCGGGATAAAACTATTCTACGTGTTATTAAAATTCTATCTACATGTGCTCATAGTAAATAGTGTCTCTATATTTTATTTAATCGAATTCGGTTCAGTCATCCTACAGGAACCTTTAGTCGGGATAAGATTATCCTATTTGTTAACTCAGGATAAATAATGTCAGTGTACCACAAATTTCATCGAATTGAGTTTTGTTTTTTGGGGTGTGTTTGAATAATTGTTTTTGTATCCCTCAAGAACTTGCAACCGGGATAAAATTTAAACATCGAACAAATTTAAACATCTAAACATCCAAACTTTCACATTTAATTATTTAGATATTAATTTTTAGTTAAGTTACATATAAACCGATATAGAACTTAAACTTTTTTTTTAACGCAATTTAAAAATACTGAAAATTTAAAAGGATAAAATATTTTTACCAAAAAGTCATAAAATTTATTACGGTCTCGAAAAAGGTCAATTTTTTTTTTTTTTTATTGAAGTGTGAAATGTGAAGCCAGATAAGAGACACAAACCATTCTTTCAAACATTATATGGTTCTTGTCTTTGCTGACGTTACGAATTGAACTGTTTCTTTATCTGATGTAAGGTCGATGTTTAAGCAATAAAATTAAAAAATATTATTATATTTTGTTTTAGCACGCTCAAGAAGTAACCAGCTTGAAATATTTTTGGCTACAATGCAAATTTTTATAATATTTATGACATAATTCCTTCTTTGTCTTAGTACTTAGTGGACGAGAAATTTTTTTTTTTTGATAAATTAGAAAATTTAAGAAAAAATATTTTTGCTTTTATTTTACTTTGCATAAAAACGAAACAAAAAGAAATTACCAAAATAATATATGTCCTAGTACAATTTAATAATAGAGTTTTTATTTTAAAATAATATTATTTACAATTGATTTATTTCACATTTTTATAAACTATTTAAACTTTTTAGTAACCTTTTTTTATAAAAATAACGAAGTTGTTTTTCATTTATTCACTTAATAAATCCATGTTACCGATATTCTTTATTCTTTACATTTTATATAAAAAAAATGATAAAATGATCTATGTAAATGTTTACTCAGGAATAACATAAATAATTCAATCTTTTCTTTTTTAATTACATTTTATTATTTTTCTTTTTTCAATACATCCACATATTCTTTGAATATATTACAAAATCGATTTTGAATATACAAGTATTATTAAAAAATAATTATAAAAAAAGTAACTAATTAAAAACTAAATAAAATTACTTAATAAACAAAAACAAACGCTACTACTACAAAACAAGGTTATGTCGAAATTTTATTTCTACTATTAACTACTATTAAAAAGAAAAATATATAATTTAAATAAAAAAATTAATAAAAGATAAAAAATAATTAAAATACAAGAGAAAAAAGTAAAAAATTAAAACAGTTAATACAAAACACAGCTAGCTACTCAAAAATCACAACGAACGCAAATGGAGTGGACGAAAGATGGCAATAAAATGATAAATGTTTATAAATTTTATTTTTTAAATTCCACATAATATGTAACCGAAAATGAAAACTGTGTACCATAAATAATACCTCCTCTTATTAGTAATCAATTTCGTCGATAGAGTACCCATTATCATAATAATGTGTACCTACCAACATAGCCTACCAACTTATAAAAATATAATTTGTTTGGTTCCGTTCTCAGCTATTTCATTCCATTCCACTTCACTTTAATTCACTTTTCAAGAATCGCTACCCAAGGCGGCGACACAGGTAGGTTGGGACTACATCTCTATGATCGAAATTTTAATTTAAAAATTGCTATGTAACCGTATAAGAAAATGGTTTAACACCAGAGCGGCGACACGGGTTATTCGGAATTACTCTCTAGAATTTAAATATTAATTTCCAAAAAAAATAAATAAAATTCCTATGTATCCGAATTGAAGAATTTTGTTGTTAAAGTGGAATTAACAGAAAATAATTTTTGATTGGTTAAATTAACATCTTGATCATAGAGATGTAGTAGATCTGTGTCGCCACCCTGGTGACAGACTGCTACATATTTTGAGAAAATGGCTTTTATACGAATATGCTCGTCATAGGCATTGTATATACATTAGACTCGCGATTCTGTCACATAAATGTTGGAGCCAGGGTGGGGAGGGCCAGAATCGAGAGTGACTATCCAGTCACGGTTTGGCGGTTCACTTGCAACCCTTGCAACATGTGGAATCGTGGTTTCATTACACTAAATAATTATTGTTTAATATAAATCATTGTACGCTAGCAACACACGCAACACACTCTTGGTATATGAAAACACATGCGACAAGTGACAACACATTCATTTTGAAAAGTTCAGTTCAATAATAAACTACAACAGTCAATAACGTTGTCATTCACAATAACAACGAACCCTGAGAAAAAATTTTAAACAGATACATAGAACACTCCAAAAGAAATACATATTCAGTTGTAAATAAATATCACTTAATTAACTTGTCTGTTATACTTTTTTATACGGTATTTGACGGTACGTACCAAAGATGTGACTCATACATAAACAAATAAACTAATATTAGTTTTTATTTTGTGCAGCAAAATCATAATTATCCAACCTAATGTGAATAAAATTTTATGAATTTTCTTACTCTTAAATCAGTATCTCTTTGAAACATTAATAAAGATATCTTATGTTGCAAAAGGCAAGAAAAATTTATTCTTGTAATTTTATTTTTGCGAACCGCTAATGATGGCAGTCTATTACACATGCAATCTCAATTACTAGTTCACACGTACACAAAGAGGCGTGGCCTATGTGACAGAATCAAGTGTGACAGAATCACGTGAGGTATGTATTGCAACCATACACGGGCCCGTATATAGTCGCACTGAACGTGTTAATAAATGTTAACATTTTTAATTTTTTAATTCAAGGGAGTACACACTCAACTTCAAACACAATAAGTTTTGACAATTTTTCCAGTGAATAAAAAAAAATTATTAACTCGTTGAATCAATCGCCATCCTCTACGTTAGATTGACCATCGTCATAATCGTCGTTCTCGTCATCAGTAATAATCTTCGCCAGCAAATCAGAATAGTCTTCAGCAATTAACAGTTTCCTTAAACTACTTGGCGAAAAGTTAAATATTTCCTTCTCTTTAAGAATTTGACACAGGCTAACCAATGTAAAATGCTTTCCTAAAAATTATTGCAAATTAAAAAAACATATTTTTTTTGTGTTATTAATAGGTATTGGACATTTTTCGAATCAAACAACATCGTGTTTTGTATATGCAGGCAGATAGATTATATATATATATATATATATATATATATATATATATATATATATATATATATATATATATATATATATACATACATATATATATATATATATATATATATATATATATATATATATATATATATATATATATATATATATATATATATATATATATATATATATATATGTATATGTCATCTATTCGTTTTTATTCACATTAATTACATCAAGTGCGATATACGTGCATACACAAAACACGAATGCTGTTTGATTCGAAAAATATCCGATACCTAGTTATTAAATTGCATACCTTGAGTGTGTAAATCATAAATTGTCTTTTTAACGGCATCTTTTACGAAATTATCAACATCAGTTGATTTTCTACAAAGGCGCCGTTTTTTAACTGGGGGGCCAAATGTTCCATCAGCAACACTTTTGCGGATCCTAGACACTGTGGCCTCTGAAATCCCACAAGCTTCAGCCGTTCTCTTTGAAATCAAAATGATAAATTTAATATAATCAAGTATTTTAATAATATTTCTATCATACTCACTTGACCTACAGAAGTAATAGGTATAAAAGGGCCGTTATTTTGGTTCTCACGCGAAAAAAAATCGTATACTTTCAAAACAACCTGTTTTACTCGCAAATCTAAATGTTTGCCGGACATTTTAACTTTTCAAATATGTAATATGTAATAAAAAATAAACAATACCTAAATATAAAAAATTTACTATTTTATTAAATAAATAAGAATTTAACAAATTGATTTAAGAAAAAGATAACTATTCTAAACAAACCTAATTTCAAAAATAAATACATAAAACCTAACCTAAAAACTACAAAACTTGAGAAATATAAAAAAATATATTCTGCAATGAAAAAAATACATAAATATAAATATAATTATCTTTTAAAGTATAAAACTAATAAAAAATTAATAATAGATAAAAATAATAAATGAATGAAGAAACTATGAAGTTTAGACGGAGTCGAAACTCATTGTATTCAAAAAAATGTTCAAATCAAAGATGACACTCGTGTTCGTACGATACGAAAGCGGTACAGTACTTATTCTCAAATGGAACACTCTCAAATGGAAAAGCGAGCTTCTACATATATTATCTTTGTTAGTTTTTGAATAGAATCTTCTGGAATCTTTTTCAATTTTCAACTCAGTTATAAAGTGGGTTTTTCGATCGTTTTTAAAATAAACTTAACAATTTTTATTTTGCGTCGCGTCATTTATAAGAGTTCGTTTCAACTATAAGAGTTTATTTCATACATATGTAATTTCTATGTATTTCCTTATTATTAAATATCATCAACCGACATTGTTGATTCTCAAATGGAAACACTCACTTCCCCAGTCCCGGCGTGTTTCTATTTGAGAATAAGTACTGTAGTTACATTCTGTTTGTTTTATGTTACTATATTCGCTGTATTCACATCAGTATTTTGAGATTATTAACGCCGCCAGTGGTAAAAAAGAAAGCCCTTATATTTACCATTTTCCTGACCAATTTTGTCAATTCCTCTCATATGAGTTAGATCTCCATCTTATAATACTCCATTATTTTCAAGTTCATCTTGCTCCACTTTCATTTCAAATGTATGGTCAAGTTCATGTTCATCTTTCTCCATTTGATTTCAAATGTTTGATCATTTTCAGGTTCATCTTTCTCCATTTTAGTTTCAAATTTATGAAAACTTTCATGGATCGATTTCTCCATTTCGGATTTTTGTTTTTTGTACACAAATAATAATTAGACAATGCCTATTTTAAGGTAGTATATGACGGATTATATCCAACTTATATTTTGAGAACGACGTCAATTAGGTCAGTTGCTTGGTCACACAGATGAAGCTTACATATAAAAAGTGTGGTCCGAAAGTTGCAATAAGTTGTATTTTATACTGCTTACCCTGCTTACTGACTAGTCGTCCATCGGCTCCACAAGAGTACACAACCATTGTTAAGTGGTGGCTCTTGATTGTTACATCGTGTTAGTAGCAGGTACATGCATACAGTTGTTCGGTAGTTTGTATCCACTCTCACCATGCACCTCGACCACATACGTAACGAATATCACACATATACTAACATCCACTCCATCCACTATACTACATACGCAAACAGAAACTCTGAATATGTATAACCATAGAGAATGGGGAGGCTTCGCTGTCAAGTTTGATGACATAAAATACTGGCGACAGCCGGAATGCTAACTATTATATAGTAGTTTGGCCCTTTGGTGTACATATAATAGTATACTTAGAGATGTAAAATTACCGGTAATTTTGAAAATTACGTTACCACTGGTAATATTACGGTAATTTTCGATAAAATTCGGTAATATTGGTATATTCGTATTTTAAATGAATTAAATGTACATTAATTTGATTTTTTAGTTTTTTCCTTTTTTTTAATAAAACGGGAGGGGTGTGTATCAGTTAAATAATTTTCTTTAATTTTTGATTATTTTTGTAAAACTCATCAAAAATAAATTGTACAATTTTAAATAAAAAATAATTGCTGTTACAGAGTAAAAACAGTACACTACAATGACATCACAATTTGAAGACAAACAGTAAGTCAAAGTGGGTATTTATTATAATTATGGTCGATTATCATTATTATTGTGTATTCAAGCTAACAGAAATATTAAAAATAAAACACAATTTCAATTCATTGATGAAAATTATTAATACCGACATGTTTGTTTATAAATTGTAACTTCATTTTGAAATAATGGCGCATTTTCAATAATTTGAATCGTTGTTTAATTTAAATTAAATAAAATAAATGTAAGAATCATAAAAATCATAACACAATAATATTTGCTACGGAGTAAAATACGAATTGCTGTTTTTACCGCTTCTCCACTATCTTATTCACATTATGTCTGTAATTAATATTTCAGATAATAGATGTCATAAAGATCAAAATTACCTGTGGTAATTTTTGTCGGGTAAATCACCAAAATTACCGTCGGGTAAATTACGGTAATTTGGTAATATTACCAGACTCACATCACTAAGTATACTCATGTATACCATGTACACACAACAATTACAGATTTGTGTACATACCACAGAATAATCTACATACAATGATAGGTTTATGCCCAGAGTACAGAGGTACAGCAACTATCTCTTTTCTGAAATCATGAGTGTGTACTTCTGTGCTCATTAGGCTTCTTAGTTGTAGGGTTGTCAGTTTGTCAGTAGCAGTCGATGATTGAAGATCAACCACACGATAATGGACTTGATTGTTGTTGGTATTGTTACATCCACGTTACATCGGTTACATCCCTTAGTACATGCGTGTGGTGTCTGAGCCACGTGACCGCCCCTACTATGTCCGTTACTCACACAAATACACAAAATCGCACTAATACAATGTAAACCCAGTGCACGTATACAACATATTGTCTATCTCTTACATGTTACACTGGTTCCAGTAGTGTAGGCATAGATATGTTGTCTCTATTACTCTATGGGTTTATGAATATGTGTGATGTGTTGCGAGTACGCACAGTCGGTGGCAGCACCACTCTTATTATTTCATATTTTGGCGACAATAGATCGCCAGTATATAGACAGCTAACTTTGCATCTAATCCATCTGTGGTTTTATACATATAATAATTATACAATAAACATCAATAATTTTAGTGCCGATGCACACATGCGTTGTTTTACCGCTGCGTGCACGCAACTGCGGTCGAAAGTACATTGAGTTAAATTGTGTGATGCACACATACGAGCGGTGCCGCGCGGCACCGCTGCGTGCATTTTGTGCGGCAGTTCCCTACAGCACCGCCGCGGCAACGCACCGACAAATTGCCGTAACTGCCAGTGGCGGTTATTCCAGGTATGCGGGGTAGGCGCCGCTTACCCTAGCTGTTTCTTAAAAACTGAAATAAATTTATAACGAAAATAACATTGTTTACAAAATAATTTAAATATACAATTTCCATAAGATTTACCTTACATTATTACATATATATTGCACATTAGAATGCATATATTATACCAATTATACATACCTAATTATGATATACCTAAAATGCATAAATATGGTCCACAGTACGTGTTACATATAGACACGATCAACAATAGACCCTGTAGCCAGTCTATGTAGCTGTGTATAGGACGTACATACGCATATGTACCTACTCAGCTATGCGATCATCATCTGAGCATATCCGTGTGTACTGAATCTGCATATGTATATTATGTATCTGTGCAGTTGTATTAGTGGTTTATAATACTGGTAGTCCCACAGAAAAAATAGAACGAATATAACTGTCTCTTTTCTGCAATCACTTATGTGGAAGTATGTGCATCTTAGGCTGCTTAGGTGTCAGTTGCTCAGTACCCGTCGTTCAGTGTAAGTCAGTCAAACAACAATAAATTTGATTGTTGAACCGGCACAAGTAGCGTTGTGGTATCACACACATCACATACATGTATGTGAACCAAAGGTCACGTGACGGCTATCACCACTCACACAAACAAAGTTTACCGCACAAATACAAAGTAAACACCGTGCACGTATACAGCATATTTTCTATCTCAAGTGATTACACAGGTTCCAGTAGTATAGAAATATGTATTTTCTCTCTAGATGCTCTATGGGTAGTCCTTTGGCATGGTAGGCACCAGGATCGGCGCATATCGTATATTCGATAACAGTCGATGTAATGGCTATACTGAATCTACATATGTATATGTATATGTGCAGCTGTATTAGTGGCTTATAATACCGTATAGTTCTTTTCCATCGTAGGCACCAGGCTCGGCGCTTATCGTATATTCGATAACAGCCGAACTAACCAAATCTTAACTTGTGCTCTAATCACCTCAGCTTTTAAATTTTTTGCATGCTTCCTATACTTATAAATTTATCGTTGCTGTCAACTGTGATTTGATTATTAAGATTTTATTACCTACTGTCTTTTTTTTAAATGACTAAAAAACAACGGTTGCGTTATTAACACAACATAAAGTAATTAACACAACTTTTTTTAAGGAATATTGACGAAAATAATTTTTCTTTAGACTATTGAAGGTAATTTAAATCGTGTTTATTTAGCCTCATAAAAATATTGCTGGTGTTTTACTTTGACTGTGAAAGAAAAGTTATTCCATATTTTTATATTTTTCCTGAATCTTATATTTTCTACAACTCAGTTTGTTACAAAAAAGCGTTTGCACATCATTTTCCAAACTTCTTTTGATAAATATTCTAAAATTAGGTGGTTGTTTGATACCAAAAAAGCTTTTCTCTTGTATGTTATTCAGGCCCGGACTTAGCCTAAGTGGCGCCCGGGGCAAGGTCAAAAAATGGCGCCTCTGTAGAAAAAGTATTTCCTTTTTTCCTCCCAAAAAGCAAGTGACGAGCAAAAGAAGAAAAAAACCTGACATACCTAATTTTGGCGCCCCTCAAAACCTGCCGCCCGGGACACGTGACCCGCCTGCTATTTTAGTACCTCTTTACACATTAAGTGTGATTTACCTTTTTGAAAGCGCATACCCAGTCTTAAAGTTCACGAGCCGCCACTGGTAACTGCGTTCTTGTAGTACATTGTTTTCAATTAGTCAAGCACACATACATTTTTTTCACGCAGAAAATACACAACTGTTGAAAAAAGGACTTTGAACTGTTGTTTATTTTAATTGATGGAATGTTGAATGTTACAGGGTTATAGCTAATAATTCCAGTGGAGGTATAGAAATATGTATGTATTTGGATTTAATTTCCTCTCTATTATTTACACAAAACTCATCAAATAGTTGAATCCTAATACATAAATTATTAAAAAACTTTCATTTTGCATCTGAACACGATTCATTTTCTATATTTTGTAAATTCCATTAAAAATTTTAGTTTTAATTTTTTTCTGCCATTTGTAAAAATTACTGTACAACAAATTCCGAGAATGATAACAAACAGCAACTGATTTGTTTATTGGTTTATCAACAATGTAGTAATATCAGTTTTAACATACCAATTTTATGAATTTTATTGTGTAACACAGAGTTTTAATTATAAAATTGTAAAAAATTATTTATAAAATCTAAAAAAATAAAACATTTTTCGATTGTTTGGAATTGTATTTTGTACATTTTTTTTAATTTTATATTTTGTTTACAGTTTATTATTGTTTTGTGTTTTTGCTTATAGTATGTTCTATTTTTCCTTAATAATGGTATTTTTCAAAAAAATTGTTGTCTTTTGCTTTGTCGAAAAAAAATCCTTTTTTTATTTACTCAACTATAATTTTAGATTGTATTACAGTTTCTCACGAGATACTTTATTTTGGTAAACCTAATGACAATTTTTACTTCAAAAAATCCCAACACTGGATTCCCGTGAAGAGATAGATAGAAGTAAGAAATTAATTTTATATTAATTTTTACGTTAACTGATAGTATAAAAATTATATTTTATGCATTACGTTGTTCAAATTTACAACAACGCCACTAGTTTTGCAATTATGACAATCGGTTAAATGTGCGGCGCCGCTGCGTGCACGTAACGTGAAAAAACCGCATGTGTGCATCACATTTTGCGGTACCGCTGCGTGCACGCAGCAGTAAAAAAACGCATGTGTGCATCGGCACTTATATTGTTTAACCTGTACGTATTTTGAGACAATTAAGTTTGTACTTACTTTAAAAGTGAGTCCTGAGAAAGTCACTATGTTACGCAAGAAACTGTGACAGAGGATTCTAAGATTTCACTAAAACATTTGATTGTTTCACAATGAAATTCTAGGTCACAAAGTATAGTCTTCCGCGGGTTAGTACAAATTTTATTAAATCTTATTTAAAAGGTTCCAAACAATTTTTCAACTTTAAAGGCAATACGGAATACTTCAAGGAATTGTTCTGGGACTTATTCTTAATACAAATATACTTCTTATATAATATTAATGATCTGCTAATATGTTATTTTCTTGTTAAGTTACTAATACATAATAAGTACATAAATAAATAAAAACCGTTACTGTATTAAATTTTTTAGTTAAATTTTATTAAAAAAATTAAAACAGCTTATAAATACATGCGAAAATTTTATATTAAATCAACAACAAATCTCATTTGATTTAAATTTAAAATTTCTAAAATGCATTATTGTGCAAGCAGTATATTATGTTTCAGGTTTAATGTCAGGCTTATCCTGATCCTTTTCACCGTCATAAAATTCGTTTTTAGGTTCAACAATTTTATCTTCTTCGGCTTGTGACAATCTCACATCTGGATCAGGCTCTTCTTTGATTTTCTCGTCTTCTGTAAATGCGTCACCTAAAAAAACAATATCGAAAATTTTGTAAATAAAAAATAGACTATTATATTATCTTTTATATTATCTTCCTATAAAAAAATTGTGATACTTAATTAATGGCTGAAAAATACTATTGCGCTTAGCAACTTATTAACCCATTTAGTGCCATTGGTATACGAATGTGCTCAAGAAGACAAAGAGAGAAATATATGACAACAAAAGGTAGCACTGTCTCTGATATTTTTATTATTTAAATGCATTTACTGTTAACGCGATATGGAATAATTCCATAAAAACATAAATTAATTAAATGAATTAAAAAACTTCATTTGTCATATATTTATTCGTTTGTGAATCGAATTAAATTTATTTAAATTCATGAGCGATTTTCTTAATCAGTATTTGAAAGACTAATTTGTTTTTTTGAGTACGAACCATTTTTTCTGAGATTTACTCATGAGCAAAGAGTTCATGCGTGATTCAAATTTTAAATTTCTTATATTATTGAATCTATTCATAAATAAGTTTTTACAGAACCAAATTTTTAAATTTGCGATTGAATGAAAAAATAAAATTTCCATTTGATCTATTTAAAAAATCGATCAAGAGTGAGTCAGGCCCACACAATTAGGGTTTCGTACAATGAGCAGTCAATAGACCAAATTAAACTATTTTTAATTATGTATATTTAAACCTTACTCAAATTTTATATATATATATATATATATATATATATATATATATATATATATATATATATATATAAATATATATATATATAAATATATATATATATATATATATATATATATATATATATATATATATATATATATATATATATATATATATATATATATATATATATATATATATATATATATATATATGAAAAAACATTTCTCTATAACTCCAAGATTTAGCTAAGCGACCCCAAACGGGGTCGCGACCCATAGTTTAAGAAGTCCTGGTTTAAGGTAATAAATACAAGAAAAATAAAAAATCAATGAAAATCAAATAATCTGTAAACTTATCTAAGAAATTTTATTAAGCTAGGCGCCAGATAATTATTTTTAGATAATTGGATAAACATAAATTTGAAAATATGTTACTATAATAAAATATATATTGGGTCATCCGGAAAGTTCGTGCCGTTTTTGGTGTAAATGACCATTTCGATTTTCTTCAAATGGTCGAAAACTGTGGATTTTAAATGCTCAAAAGTTTCCGCTAATTCGTGACAGTTTGCCTCGCTTTATTTCATCGTCAATTCAATTTCATCGACGCACAGGTCGACCGGAGGCAGCTTCATCTTCCAAAGAAAAATTGCCCTTTTGAAATTTAGCAAACCACTTTCTAAAAGTTCTGTCAGAAAGTGCATCGTCACCATAAACACTACAAATATTTCTCGTTCCGTCAGCTGCATTAGTACCTTTGTTAAACTCGTATAACATGACATGATGTTCCTTGATGTCTAAGATTGCTCATTATCACTGACAAAAAAAATTATTTAAACACTGTTTAAATATTTATGATACATATTACAAGCAACACTATCAGCCTAACACTAACATGTTGTTGCATGTTTCGTTTGCGGTTGCTACTTGAAGAAATATGAATTCATTCGAGCGGCGCCGAAAACGGCACGAACTTTCCGGATGACCTAATATTAAAGTAAATAATCTTATACACCGAGCGTTCGCTATTAAGAACACATTGGAATGTGAGATACAATTATACTTCTTACTCTTTTTAAAAGCTTTTATTTAACTTGGTATGTTAGTATGTTGGTTTAGATCAAATCTTGGAATCAAAATTTCGACAGGTTTTAATTGAGCTAAAGGTTTTAAATTTTGCACATGTGTATAACCTTGATGACAATGCAATATTGTATAATTAGTTTTGTCCTAAATCGCCCCAAAACCAAAATTGTTGATTTTTAGTCCTGAGCAACTTTTTGACATTTCGAATTGTCAAATATTGTCCATTGTTTTTACATTTCAATTTTTTGTTTCCATAGTTATGTCGGATTAGGGTAAATTAACCGATTAAAATATAGGTAAAAAAATTACTTCTTTAATTCTTTTTTTAAATTAATTGTGATGAGACTAAAAAGGAGAAAATAAAGTAAAAAAAATGTTTTTTAAGAAAAAGCTTTTATTTAAAAATGGGCTAAAAAAAATAAAATAACTTTTGAGTGAAGTTTGAAGCAATATGCAATATAATTTATAAAAGCTTGAGGCGTTTAATTAAGTTTGGTAACTACTGAAAAGTAAAATAGCTACAGGTATATCCAATACATCCAAAACAGAAATAACTAATGATAATGCCTCAAGCTTTTATAAATTATGTTGCATATTGCTTCAAACTTCACTCAAAAGTTATTTTATTTTTTTTTAGCCCATTTTTAAATAAAAGCTTTTTCTTAAAAAACATTTTTTTTACTTTAATTTATTAAACAATAAATTAGCAATATACAGATTGATTACTATAACTTACGACAAAATACAATATACCTATAAACAGAAATTTTTTTACCAAAATTAAAGTTTATAAATTCCGAAAAAGAAACAATTTTTTTTTAGTTTAAACTTATTATAAATGTAGGTTAGTCCAGTAATATACGTAACTTAATAAATAAATAAAAATTGATAGTATAATATGAATATTTACATTACGTACATTTTCTATCAGCAAAAATTAATTATCAAGACGAACGTATGAACAAACTTTGTGAAGACAATTATTATTATTTATTTACAAAATGATTTCGTAATATTAAAAGTGTTATATGTATTATCAAACCAAAGAGTGAAAAATGTGCCCCTCTCTGTTTTTTTTTTTTAAACAATTAGGTAAGAGGAAGATACATATTAAATTCTAATAAGTATCCTGTAGATACGACTAGATGTCTAAAATTTTTTTAGAAGAATGTAAGTTGGTACGGACTGGTAAGGTTTAGTGTTTGTTTTTAATACAATATGTTCGTTTGTGTTATTATGCAAACATGTAAGGTTACTTTTATTTTACATACGAAATAACAGTATCAGTGAGTCATTAATTTTTATTCTAAAAGTATAAATGTGTACGAAAATTTAAAATAGTTTCTCAATATTTACTGTTTTAAGTGTGTTGATTACCTAACGTCAATTTTTTAAGTGTGTGTTCCACATGTTGCTTTAGGTACGTAAAAATTGATTTTTGGTTTTATTTTATACCTATTGTTGATATTTTTTATTGTTAAGTAACAATAAGGCATTAAAATATATATTTTACGCTTTTATCATAAGGTATTAATTACATTAATCATCCGGTATATGAGTAGATGGGTATTTAACTGGTTAAAAAGAGTAAGAAGTATAATTCTATTTCATATTTCAATATGTTCTTAATAGCGAACGCTCGGTGTATACACAAATTTTAAAATTATTAATATTTCCTCTTGTTATTTAAAATATTATTTTCAGCAACTATTACATTGTAAAATAAAGCCAGTTTTCCTATAATCTACGACTCAATATCTACTAACTTTATAAAAATGAATGGGGACGGTTATTCTTTGTAAATTTTGAGCTATATCATTAAAATCACTGGACAAAAAAATATTAAAAAAAATATTTTTAGAATCCTTGGAAGTAGCTCTTTTAAATGATACCTCACACGATATATTAATTAAAACATTTTTTTTGTTTGGGTCAAAATGACGCGCCATTTTAATCCTATAAAAGTTTTTTGTTGACCGGTGGGTGGCGATAACGCCAAATTTCAAATTCCTACGTTACATAGTTTCCGAGAAAAATCTCTGACAGACGGACGAACGGGCATGAGAATGATCTTATAAGAATTCCGCTTTTCCTTTTAAAGTACGGAACCCTAAAAACGAATGAATCGAAACGAATGATTCTTCAAATTATGACTGTTAATAATTAGTTACCTGGTACATCATGCATTTGTACACTAGGTGAATGCTGGCACATTTTTAAATTATCATAAACGTGCCGGGTTATTGCTTCTAAATACTGACGACTGTTTGCATTGTCTTGTCGTGTGACAACTTCAGGATGTAATGTGAAATCGGGTGCGAAATATTCGAGATATTCCGTATATGGCAGTTCATTTGATATAGGCTCATCGACCAGTAAAGATGTTTCGTATGTCCAACATCTAGCTACATTTCGTAACGTATATCTGAAAAAATATTAATATGTAATTAAAAACAGTTAATCTCTGAATAAAATTTACTTGGTAGATTTTCTTGACAGATTTCTTTGGCAACATCTATGAATCAAGTAAATTTACTTCACAGAGTTACAATTCACTCCGAACCGAAACTATGGCCATCTATATCAAGTGATTATTTGACAATTTATCAGGACACCTTACTATTATAAATGAATGAAAAATATATTCAAAAAATTGAAATTTATTTAGTAAATACCATAAATCGATTCATTTTACCTCAAAAATGTCTTAAAATGGAATAGTTTTCAATAATTAACCAAGAAAAAGCACAAGAGGTAACTTTTATGATATTTTTTGGAAAATTTCAAAATAAAGTGATATTTGATAGTAGAGTAACAATCAATATTTTGTAGAATCTGATAAATAGACACTGTAATAAGTACTAGCTTTGAAAAAATCAAACCAATATTTTATAAAAAAGATACTTTTTCTTAAAAACTATGATCGTAAAACTATGTACAAATAACGTCCTGATAACTGACATATTTGTACAGCTTGAGCACTGTAGTAGAATTTCGTATCCCCTCCAGGGTACTTGACTGCAATTGAAAAATGATTCGAAATGCTTTGTTCTTACGTACAAATTAGTTAATTTTTGTTAAATTTTTTAAAAACCTTGAAAAAACTACCGTTAAATTTTAAATAAACAAATTGGCGCGAAAAACGACTCGTCGTAGTGACGTATGCAATGACGTCACGATTTGAATCAAACAGATGTTGCTTTCGTTCATGTCAATACGGTTTTAAATTTGTATACAATATTCAGCAGTCATCATGCCCAATTTTAGTGGTATTTACAACTTTCTACTTTGTTATCTTCTTCATTTACAGCTAATATAACAGAATATGTTCTGGATTTTTATTTTATCTTCAAGCAAAATTTTACACTTAACAGTACAGATGATCCCCTCTGGTTTCACTTGGATGTAATCAATAGCATCATCACCGTAAGATTTTCATGAAGCCCTACAAGTATTAAAGCAAGCACTCTAAGAAAACAGTTTTACGTAACTTTAAAATTGTAGCAAAAATAAAAGCATTTTTAACATAATATTTACAACAAGTTGATAAAGATATTTTACATATTAAGTGACAGTGTATTTCTTCCATGAATATAATTTGAGTGCAAAATTAATTACAAACCAAAAAATTCAAAATAAATTACAAAGAAAAACAACTTCACTTGGTCAATGAGCCATTTTCTCAAAATATCTACATCTCTATGATTCAAATTTTAATTTAAAAATTGCTATGTAACCACATGAGAAAATTGTTTAACACCAGGGCGGCGACACGGGTTATTCGGAACTACATCTCTATAGTTGGAATATTAATTTCTAAAAAAACAAACAATATTCCTAGGTAACCGAATTGGAAAATTTCGTTGCTAAAGTGGAATTAACAGAAGGTGATTTTTGGTTGGTTAAATTAATATCTCGATTATAGACATGTAATCCCAAATACCTGTGTCGCCGCCCTGGTGACAGATTGCTACATATTTGAGAAAATGGTCCATTAGAATTGTGAAAATGTCAATGTGAAAACGCAATTTGTAACTACGGTAATAATATTTACTACAAAAAATGACGTCATTTTCAAATACCACCGCGTTTTTAGTCATTTAAATGAATGCTAAAAATTTGTAATTTTCAAAATAGAATTTTTAAATAACTAAAGAATATTTTTATTTGTCACTGCTAAAATTGAATATATTTAAGGGTAATACATACAATTATTTCACATTTAAAATAAATTTTTAATACAGTCAAGTACCGTCAAACAACATTCGTGTTTTGTGTATGCAGGTATATCGCACTTGATGTGATTAATGTGAATAAAAACGAATAGATATTTTGATAAAACATACATATATGTACAACTCACATATATTATCTGTCTATCTGCCTGCATATACAAAATACGATGTTGTTTGATCCGAAAAATGTCCGATACCTATTTAATAATATTGGCAAAAAATAGAGACGTAACTAAAACAAGCATTCATATGGATTAGATTGGCTCGAAAATAATAGTACAAAAACTGAGCCATTCCCGTTTCTATTGATCTGATAGGCGTTTCTATTTATACTATTTCCGTTTCTACTGATCCATAATTTCGATCCTATTCACCCCAACTAATTTGGAGAAATATACAGAATATTAATTTGTAAAAAAAACATCTAAATTTTACATATTTTTAATAATAAAAAAAAAGATTTAAATTTTTTAATTTACCATCCTATTAAACATAAATACAGCTTAAATAAATTACGAAACAACTTTTGATAAGATATTATTGGCCTTGTACCCAGTCACCCCGGAATGGAGAAGTCTACCATTTTTTTTGATGGGTGAAAATAAAAATTAAAACAAAATTAAAGAATAGTATAAAAGAAAAATTTAAGGTATCTCAACAACTAACAAAGTTATGGGACTTTAAAGTTGCACTTTACACAGATAGTTCTGTTTCATCTGATACAGATGTGTGACGTCATCTTTTATACCGCAGTGCAAACAGAGCGAATAATCTTTTTTACTGGACTTTTATAAAGCTGGTAAATACGTTAATTATTACGGATACTATATGGGTACGATAATTTTGAAATTTTTATCTTTAAATATTCAATATTTTCTAAAATGTCATTTTTTAAATTTTTGAAGATATTTTTTTTTTTAAATATATAAGTCCATGGTAATTTAACATAATTAAAAAAAAAATATTGTATAAAAGATACTCGGTGTCCAATTGTGCGAATATTTGACGTCACAAGTGAATTAGAAATCAATCATTTCGCTTTAAACTTTGATCTTCTGTTTTTCTCTATTCCTTGTTAACAGATTTCAAAAATATTCACCAATTTATTAGTTTTGGTCTATATTTTAGTTAAATGTAACAAACAACATATACATTATGATTATCCACACTACATTCCTATAAATTCCATTTTACGGTACGCGTATTGCCTAAAGATTTTCGGGAGACGTGGCCTGCAGTGCCACAGAGTAGCTGCCTCTGTGAACTAATGTCTTGCCTCAGCTGGAAATTGTCCAAAAAATTAACACAGGATGCGGTTTCTAAAATTGTCTGTTATCTGATATTGGACATTAATTAAATTTCATTCAAGTTACATACCCTCCACCTCCAACAACTAACGTTGGTACATTAAAATCGCGCACATATTTCACACATTCGCCATGCCCTCGTGTACTCAAGGAGAAACATCCCAAACGATCATTCGCCAACGAATCTGCCCCACATTGTAAAACGATTGCCGTAGGTTGATAAAATTCCATAACGTTAGATATGATGGGTTTGAACACCTAAATAAAAAAAACTTTTTATAATATTAAAAAATTATTTAACCATACATAACTTATAAACAGATGTTCCGTATGATTTACATATTATCACATAAATCAGTGAATAAAAACAGTACAAATCAAGCTGGGCCGGCGCGACCATATAAGCGAACTATGCGACCGCCTAGGGCGCCAAAAATCTGGGCACGTAAAAATTATAAATTTTGCAAGTACTGTACGTATTTTTGTTAACTAAATTCACTTTCCAAACGATTTTAATATTTATGTATTTTTATGGCAAAAAGGTTGATCGGATACATTGTATCTAGATCATATGGTCACATACAAACTGAATGATATTTCTTTAGAAAAGTATATTAAGAAAGGGGTCAGTCAACCTTTTTTAATTATCGCTTTTTTTTATTAAAATATTTTTTTAATGCTTAAAAAAGGTGTTGATGTTTATCTGCATTAGATGATCGGTCAAGTGGTCGGAAAACGACATTTCATATTACACGACCTAATGTTATTCCAATTAAAAATGGAAATGATTGCAGGCTACTTTAAATCTATTCAGAGTTAAAGACTTGCTTTTAAACATTTCTCTAATGCTTAAAAAAGTGTCGATATTTATCTGAACATGGTCGGCCAAGTGTTCGGGAAACGACATTTCATATTACACGATCTAATATTATTCCAAATAATGGCGAAAATGACTCCGGGCTACAAGAACTCTATTTACAATTAATTAATTGCTCCTAAACATTGCTTTAATGCTCAAAAAAGTGTCGATATTTATCTGCATTATATGGTCAGCTAAGTGGTCGGAAAACGATATTTCATGTTACACGATCTAATGTTATTCCAATAGGGTACTTGATTGAAGTTACAAAAATATTCTAAAAGCATTGTTTTTCCCATATCAGTTAAGTGATTTTTTTTGTTTTCGTCAGATTCTGTAAAAAATCATCAAAAAAATAACCCTACAATTTTAAATGAGAAAAAGGCGGGAAAAACACCTCACTATAGTGACGTCATAGTTTAATTTATAACCTCAAAACTTTGATTATATTCATAAAATGTCAAAGTAAAATCAAGTATTTAAGAATTCTGGCCGATTATTATTACTATATATATAATCTAATAGAAAAAAATATTCAAAAGAAAACACAATTTCACCTCACCGATGAAAATTATTAAAATCGACATATCTAGCTACAAAATGTTACGTCATATTCAATAAATGGCGCGTTTTCACTAATTTGAATATTTGTTGAAAAATGGCGATTTTCAAAATAAAATTTCTAAATAGTTATTAAATTTTTTTGAGTTTCATCATTAAAATTGGATATATGAAATGATAATGCATAGAATTATTTAACATTTGACACAAATTTTAAATACAGTCAAGTACCGTATTAATGACGGAAATGATTTCAGCTACAAGAATGACGCAGTTCATCACGCAGAAAAGACTGATAGGCTTGACGACAATATCAACTGAACAAGAATTAGCGCAAACCATCGTCTTTAATGAACTAGTTATTATATTTTTTAAGCTTAAGACTAGGAAAAATAAAATATAATCTTCAGTTTTTTGTTTCCTGTTTTGTTATACATACTTTGTTTTTTCTATTGTTTTGTTTTCTTATCTTTTTTCTTTATTATTTAATAATAAATAATTTATTGTAAACAAATAAGCATTAAGTACTAATTTAATATTGTATTAATATACTTTGTGAGAAACTGTTACAAGTTAAAAGTTAAAGATTCATTTCACAACTTTTAATTGTTATGTCTAAATAAATGTTTATCAAGTCGGAGGGCGCCAAATAATCTTGCGCCGGCCCTGAAATCAACAGCATGATTTTAGCACAAATAACTATCATTATCAATTGTTTCGTTTAGGCATCTACTGATAGTCCTACTATCAATTAAACCAATTCAGTTTTATGTGAATTAATCTCAAAATACATAGTTGTAAATAACAACTGGGCATAAATACCTGGACATAACTTGCATCGTCGATTCCCTCTTTGAGAGGTACATTTACCGAATAATATCGTCCACTTTCGGCACCTATTTCATACATATCACCGGTGCCAGGGAAGAAATAATTACCATACTTATGAAAAGACACAGTCATCACACGGTCCGTCAAATAAAATGCTTCTTGGACACCATCGCCGTGATGTACATCGATATCAATATACAAAACTCGTGCGTGATATTTTAGTAATTCCAAAATACCAATTACTATATCATTCACATAACAGAAACCTTAAAAAAATAAGTTTGTCAAAGATGGTCTGGTTGTAGAGAGACGTTTAAAAATATATAACATAATAGTTAATTATGCATCAAGTACATAATAAAGATTTCTATGAACGAGGCGCGTTTATTGCGACTGAGCCAGCTTGCGACCGAGGCCAATAAAAAAGGCAAGTTCATAAAGTCAAAGTACACACACCGGCATAATTAGCGGAACATAAAAAAATATAAAAACCTATTTATTAAACAAAGTTGGCGGTTTTTTTTTTATTTTTACTTAATATTGAAGTAACGAATCAGTTAACTTTCCATAGAATTATTTTTATTTATTATTGATGCAATTCTTTTTAAGAGATCTGTCACTTTCGAATTAAAATGTTTCTTCTCAATGTGGTCGAGCTTCAACTGCCGTAATTGACGAATGGCAAAGACTATCTCAGGAAACTATAGATAACATCATGCTGAGTATAGAAAAACGAATAAAAGCTTTGATAAGAGCACGGGAGGAACCAGGCGGGATTAAAACGCTGTGTTTCATTTTTTATTTGTTAAATAATCTTTAACTTAAATTATTCTTAGACGACATAAGATTCCAAAAATTTGTCATTTTATATGGTTACTTGTTTTGCTACCGAAAATAAAGGTATATCGACTTGTGAAAATGTAATTTTAAGTGAATAATTAAATAAGATTAATATTTTCTTGAAATTAAATGGCTTGTTTGATTTTTACAGATATTTTGTATGTTCCGCTAATTCTGCCGGTGTGTCTATGTACAAATTGCATACAAAGTTTTGTGTTCGACTGCTGAAAATGCTAATTATCGATAAAAATCGAATTTATAAATCTGAAGTCTGTTGGGAATCGTAAAACTTAGATATGCAAACTAGTGATCTAAATAATAACTATTGCCAGTAGGGAAGGTGTACAGTGGAACGTCTCTTAACCGGATAGCATTTTCACATGAAAATTTCTTTTAAATCAAATATTCCGAAATTCTACACAGAGTCAGTTATTTATAGTGCTCCACTTCGTTCGCTAAAGGACTCAAAATTAGCCATTTTTATATTTTAATAGTAATTTTCGCGTGAAAATGCTGTCCAGTTAAGAAATGTTCCACTATATTTGTTAGGTATTTACAATTCACAAAATTTATGCTATTTAATTTACAAAATACAAACTGGAATGTTTATTTGAATATCACTTTTATTTTTTCATAATAATTTACTACTTTCAAATAAAAAAGAATAATTCAAAATTGCCAGCATCTTTTAAGTATAAAATTAAAAATTGTTAGAATTTATAGATTGTAGAAAGTAAATGACGTGTAACTCTAGTCAGCGCCCGCTCTAGTGTTTCCGCCGCCCCGGGCAAAAAGTAAAAATTCCGCCCCGGCGAAACCGGCGACCTTTTTTTTTGGTCGTCAGTTGTCAAAATGCCGCCCTCTCTTCTTCTTGTTTGTCTTGAATTTTACAGAAATTCTGCCCTTAAAGTTTTCCGCCCTGAGCAAATGCCAGGATTGCCCCCCCCCCCCCTAGAGCGGGCCCAGAGTCATGCAACCTAGTGATGCAACCTAGAATACTCAAAAGATGAAAATCCAGGTTACTGATCACGTCAACATCAATATGCTTAGTGTCAAAAGGTTAAAGCCAAATAAAAACAGAAAAATAACCAACAACGAATTTTTGTAATACAGCTGAACTCTTTTTTATACGATCCTTTTCTGTGCGATTTTTTTTTGTGCGATTTTTTTATGCGGTTTGTAAAAAATGGCCATTAAAATGCATAATGTGAATCAAAATCACGAGATAGTAAGAAACTTAAACAATTACTATAATAACTTTCTTTGATAAAAATACTTTTTAACGGCTTTTAAGCATTTAATCAATACACTGCATAAGAACATAAGTTATTGCATCATTTAATTTTGTTAAAGATGTATTTTTTAAAATTTTCATAATATTATAAAATTGAAATAAAATGTTTCTACGTGTAAATTAATGCTTTATCTTATTTATAGAAGCAACTTCTTAGGAAATTTCTAAGTTTTGAACGTTTTGAGTGACGTTTTTTCGATGAAATTTTCTTTATGCGGGTCCGACCAACCGCACAAAAAAAGTTTTTTGTACAATCTGGATCGAACTATACTTTTTATAGCTATTTATGATATTTTTGAATATATTTTTTTTGTGCGATTTTTTTTATGCGGTCTCTAGCCACCGCACAAAAAAGAGTTCAGCTGTATTTAGCCTTTTCTCGGCAAATATGCAATTATGCCAGAAACGGGATTTTCGAAATTTATACGAAAAAACGAACAAATGTGGATGGAAATTATTGTAACTGTAAAGTTAAACCTGGGAAACACTTTTTAGTCGAATTTTTCCTTGAAAAAATTAGACTTATACAGCCTATACGATAAGAACGGCGAGAGGCGAGAGTAGGCGCGCTATCCGCTATTGGACCCGTAGAACACGATTCTGTAAAAAAAAATGTCTGATTTGACATGTGTCTGATTTGACATGTGCCCTATGGAAGTTAAGAGCTGAAATTTGTTAAGCCGGGCTCAACTCCGATGCACCACATACTATCAAAGTGGGGCCAAATTTTGGATCCGACCCAACCTTTAAGGGGGTGGTGGGGGGCAACAAAACAATAAAACTTTTCCAAACCGGATGGAAATAATGTTTCGGTCAACTATCTACAACATATCAAAAATTCAGCTTCCTAGGATATTTTGAAGGGAGTAGAGGGGAAAAAATTATTTTGGCTGGATCTAACACGCCCACAACTCCCCAGAATTAACGTAGAGGGTTGAAATTTGGTATGTTGATAGAGTTCGGACTTAGGGTCTGCTTTTTGGTTTTAATATTTTACCCCCATCCCCACCATTTTTGAGCTACAGATTCATGTTTTTTCGACGTTTTCGAAGTTTGTACCACTCGCACAGGTCACCCAGATAAACCTAGAGGCTGAAATTTAGTATTCGGATTGAATTAGTATCAAGGGGGTGCCTTTTGGGGGTCTCAACTTTTAACCCATACCCCCACCATTTTTAAACCAAAAAGAACATTATTTTTCTTGTTTTTTAACAGCTTCGTTCGGGTCAAAATCTCCCAAAATAAACCTAGAGGGCTGAAATTTTGTGTACAGATTAAATTTATAGTTTCCACGTTTCAACTTTTAACCCTTACCCCCACGATTTTTAGGCCAATATTTCCTTGATTCTTTTGCCTTTTTTCTAACACGTCTAGAGACTCTCTAAGGAAACCTAAAGGGCTGAAATTTTGTACGTGTATTGAGTAGGTATCCAGCTAGTGCCTTTTAGGGATTTCACATTACTCTTCCCCCCCCCCCACTTCCCCTATTTTTACATCGGAATTCAATGGTACTTATTGTTAAATGTGTTTTAAATACTTTATTTTTATTCTAATACAAGTAGGTGGATAGTAATTTTAAAAATTTAAAAAAAAATGAACTTACTTTTATAACAAATGCAATACATAAATATTAAGTAATTTAAAAATGTTATTAAAGTCACTGTTTATTTATAAAGTAAGAATTTTGGATTTTTATTTATAAAATAGAAATTTTGGATTTTTTTGGAAAGAAAAAATATCTTCATAAAGCCCTTCCAGTTTACTATTTAAGGTCCTTTTTTAATATTTAAAAATAAAACACAAAAGCAATTGGCGGATAAGCATAGGTAGGAGGAATGCCCTCGTACGAATTGTGTTGGCTTTTTTTCTGCTAAATGCTATCGGCACAAAATTGAAATTTACTGAGATTCAGCCCTTAAAAACTTAAAACCTTTTTTTAAAACCCCGATCAGCCGGACACTCATCATCAGTTTTGAAACTATCAAAATGATCAATCACTTGTAGACTTTCAATCGCATTTCGCTTGTAGATATTCAATACCGAAGATGAAGAGAAAAATTCGACTTCCGTGATGGGGCCCCGCTGTTCACGGCGTTTTTTTTAAAATCACTTTACTTTGTCAGTATTCACAATGTATGTTGATAATGAATGACGCCGTATTGGCTGGGTGCGTGATGACAACGACATCTATAATATAAATTTTTGCAGGCTCATTAACGAATGTAAATAATGGTAACCGTAGAAATAAATAAAAATATTTTCAAAAAAACCGTAAAATCTGCAATGACGAAAGAATATGATATATAACATATATTATGTATTAGAAAAGGACCTGTAACAACATTATTTTATTGAAGCAAAAGTTATGCAAGTACTAGACAGTGGCGGCAACAAAATTAAATGTTTATATATGTATGTAGAAATTCAGTTTAAATAAGTTGACTACATTTACTATTGAATTCACATAAGAAAAGTGGTTAATTTATCGTAAGTGAACTTTATCATGCTTTACGTCCTTTGCATACTTGATATGTAATATTAAATTATTAATTAACATAAAATGTATATACGCAAATATTTTTTTCAAAGAGACGGCTAATATATGTCAAAAAAATCTTATCGGTGAAATGTTATTTCTTGTGCTTTTTTTCTAATAGGGTTTTTACATTTGTAAGCAGAACAAGTTGCCATATTTTCTTTAAAAAAATATAACGAAAAACGCAATTTAAAAAGTAAAAATAGTGAAAATTTTTACATTATTTTTTCAAATTTGCAATACAAAACATGGATGACTACGCTTCAATTTTAATTTTAAAGTCTAGGGTATCTTAGAAAGAGAAATATTGGCAATTTACATGCTATTTATAATATTTGTCTCTTTTTAACGTGTACGTAATATCTTTCGTACGTAATATAAATTACTGGTCCTTTCATTTCTAATGTCTATGAAAATCTGAATACAAATATTTGCTATTTACAATTATTTATTTTTATAAATAAATTTGAACAATTTAATGCATAAAATACTGGATGAAGTATAATAGTTGTATTAAAAAAGTAATTAAACAATTTTCGACGTTAATATGGATATAATTATCAAGAGAGTATTTCCTTCCAACCCCGAACTATGCAGAGGAAAAAGTTGCTGGTGATGGTGAAACACGTCGGGGAAATTCGAAAATTAAGAAATGCTGACATAAGTCATTTAGTTGAATGTACAGTCATACATAAGACAAACATCGATAACTCCTTATGAAACATCATTGCATGTAAGTTAAAATACCTCAAATATTTTTCATTCTGTATTTATGGATTGACGTGTAGACGTTAATACTGTTGACAGATAAATAAGGAACGACATATTAGTGGCAATTGCGTTTATAATCAAAGTGGATCAATGTAAATATTTTTATTTAATATTTTTTATTACACTATGAACACATGTAAACATGTATTATTGCCTGTTTTCTCCATTACTCACGCTACAATCGATTTAATTATCCCCACCATATACTTCGCACCCTGTTAATATCATACATTTTTAAAAATAGGTAATGGTCACAGACCAGTAAACATATTATATATTATATTATATAGACTAATTATAAAAATGTGTAATTGAGGCAACCAGTTCCGACCTTAATAGTATTCTGTAACATAGTAATGGATTGTATCCGTAGTAACGCTTTCAAATAGTTATTGTAAAAATATAATATTAATAATAAAATTTTACTTTTTCGAGAAGAAACTGCAAAATTTTGAAAGAAAAAAAACTGGTATTCGCTTTATTTTCAAAATACGTACGTATACAAATTATGTCCTGCAATAATTATAGTCGCATTTGCACAAAAATTGACATATTATTTCATCAAATTTCACCCGTCTCACCCTGTTACTTGCTTCAAGAAAAATGCCTAGAAACTGACTTTACGCTTTGTCTGGTAGTATAATATAATAGTGTCAATTGGTCTGTGGTAATGGTATTATTTATTGATGGAATATAAAAAAAAAAACAACTGAATTTTTCATAGCGCGACTCCCCTCGTATGAAAAAATATTTCGCGAACCACCTAGTATAGAAATTTTTCTTTCTAGAAAAATATTTCGCGACTCCTATACCCTCTGCTATTTCTAACTTTTGTTCTATGTTATAAATATAGAATCCGTTCATCATTATTGATTATTTTCAGTTAAGTGTCAATTAAATACGCAACAAAGGACTTTAAACAGACATATTTTTATATCGACATCGAAGTTGACGACTTATAGTAGCTTCTGAACGCGCGCGTGACTTGTGTAAGCGAGACATAGCGCAACGTGATGAGCGCTGCGTGGAACATTAGGCGAGTAAAGGATGACACTTCTGAATTCTTTGAATTGTGAATTCACTTTGAATTGTGTTTAAATTTATTGAATTGACTTGTTGTTTGTTTAGTAGTTGCTCACTGTGTTTTATTGTCTAATATCCAAAATTCTGTGCTCATTGTAATTATTGAAAATGGGTGAATTTCTAGAAAAACATGGACAATCGTCAACTTCAAGTTCCAATGAGCGTAATCAAAGAAAAGCAAAGAAAAAGCGTCTATATGACGACAATTATTTAAAACTCGTATTTACTGTTATTGAAAATAAGCCGCAGTTATTTGTTTTGAAATTGTATTAACCTTTTCCTTATTAAATATTATATATTGAACTAGAGTGGTTTTATTGTTAAAGTAACTGCGACACCCTTAAAAAGGCTTAGTGACCCCCAGGGGGGTCGCGATTTAACTCAAAAACTATTAAAGTTATTGGGTTGAAATTTACAAGGAATATAGATATTAACCTCCCGGTCAATCTTAGCAACATTTTAATGTGATGTCCCAAATGGTTATGTACAGGGTGATTCAAATAGTGTCTTCATTAAAAGTTTATGGTCTCCTAAATAAAGTAATTTTTTGAAAATTTGGTTATAAAAGTTTTCAATTATGAAGATTTTAATTAAATTATTTTTAACTTGGTGCCATTTCCGGTTATATCAGAAGTTGACACCAAATTTGTTATTTGAAGTGTTTTTGACAGTAAATTTGAATTCGCTGGAAATTGTTACTAATATTCTATGTGACAGTGAGATTTCAGCTTTTTGAATTGATACAGGGTGGTCACATAAACAATTTTTGAAATATTTTTTGTTTATTGTGCAAATCTTTTTTTTTTAAATAAATCACCTATATTTTTTATCATAACTATGTAGAAAAATGTAAAGTCTATCTATTACTATAAGATATTCTTATACCTAAAACTGATATTTTGGAAGTTACATAGAATTTATATAATAAAATGTTCAGTTAGGTTTTCCATGGGCCCGGCTGACACAAAAACCACAGGACAAATTTCAATGAACTTTATAAATTTATTCCTTAGACACTTCACCATCTCAATATCGAGAACATCTTCAGTTAAAATTATCACAATATTCTTTATGTGGTTTGATATATTCAAGACAAAAGTTGATATATCAAAAATACTTCTTTAAAAATAAACGGAAACAAAAGAAAGAAAAACAAAAGATTACGATAAAAGTAATATTTAAAAATTTAAATGTTAACTTCAAAACTTTTATACTAAAAATTCACTTTAGAGAAGGATAGTAGTAAAGTTTAATTACGGAGAAACTGAACATAATTTTAAAAAGTCCACCAGGGATCTGGGTTCCCGAAAAGGATCGAAAATTGAATTAATTTTAATACCATCAATATGGAAATCTATGGAAAGATGTCAGAGCGCTGTTGGGCGAGCGAAGCGAAGCACTTTAAAAAACTGATTTGAAACTAAATTTGTCCGATTTGTTTTGGAATAACTAATTTAAAGTAGTTTTATTCACAGTTAAGATAATTTTACACGAATGAAACTGGAGGGCATAGTTGTCAAAAATAAAGTTAATGTGTACGTGTTTCAACACTTTTTGAAAATTAATTCTGTAAAGAGTAAAATAGGGAATAAACGCAAAAAAATGGGGGAGAGGTCAAACTTTAGATTTTCAACGTCTCCTATTCTAGCGTCTCCAACAATGAGTCAGTTACTTTAGGAAATGTTCAAATATAATGCAAACAAACTTATAGGGAATGTAGGGATTTAAATTTTCCAATAGGAATAGGGAGGATACTTATTTAGAATAAAGTCTACAAAATATTAGGTATTTTAAAAATATATAATATTTGAGTATTTTAAATCAACATACTTTTTTCACTTCTATACCAAATTCGTTTACACCTTCTTAATAGACTTACTTACTTGAAGAAATGATCATTTAGTTTTTAAAAATTTTCAATTGCTCCTAGATAACTAGCCAAAGGGAGAAATTTAAAATAAAGAGGATTGATGAGTAAGTGAACAACTACTAAACAAATAAGGCAATTTAATAAATTTAAACACTAACGCGAGTTCACAATTTAAAAAATTGAAATGAATTACGCTCGGAAGTGTTAAACGGCGACGACCGTCACGCGTGTCACTTTTTATGCATCGCGCGTGTTAAGAACCTACTATAAGTCGTCAACTTCGATGTCGATATAAAAATATGCCTATTTCAACTCCTTAATTACGTATTTAACCGATACCTAACTATGCAAATAATCAATAATGATGAATAGATTCGATATTTACAACATAAAAAAAATTAGTAATAGCGGAGGGTAGGAGGTGGCGAAATATTTTTCCATACTAAGGGGATCGCCTCATGAAAAAGGATAAAAAACACTGAACTAAACTAATCTAACCTTAACTAACTTCGTCACCTAGTTTTTATATCATCTACTATTTGATCGATCCAAATAATATGTTTCTCAGGCTTAACTTTTTAGATACAATAGTTTTCACCCATTTACATTCATTTTTAAATGCAATAGTTTAAATGCTAGCGTCTGACACATATTGCAATTTAGCCCTTTTCTCTTTTGTTGAGGTTAATTCTACCATTTTTTCTTACCTGATGCCTCAAATTTCTTAGCATGATGCAGTCCTCCGGACCAATTAATAGCTATATCACAATGATTATTGTTTAATTTCATTGCTCCTTCAAGTGAAGCACCCGTGTACATTGAGCAAAAATCGAATAAACCCTCGAAAACCGGGCAGTCGTCACCAACATTAAAATGACTTAAGTACTTTGTATATCCTAAATAAAAATAATTCATTTTTAGTTAAGTATAACAGTAAAATTAATACAAAAAAGGTAAATAAGGACTTCAGTATGGATTACATACCTTGTATATTTTGTGGTGTTACACGTTGAAGAAAATCAATGTATTCATCACTATGAAATCTACACATGTCGTGAGCACTAGCTCTATATGGACGATAAACTTGCATTTTTCTATGTAAGCCATAATTTAGCACTAAACTGTGTATCACAGATAATCTATGGGGTTTCATAGGATGCCCGGGACCGTAATGAAAATTACCCACATTTGGGTTATAAAAATATGATACTTTTTTCGAACTCATTTTTTAATAATGTCTAAAAAAGCTACTACAATAATATTTTATAACTATTCTTCGGGAATTAAAAGATAGTTCACTAACGAGTTATTTTCTAAAATCACTTCTTTGAACATTAAAATAAAAGTCAGTATACCGACAATAAACAGAAGTTGCTTTGTACATGAATAATTATTTAAGATAAAACTTTTCATAACTTAAATATAAACTCCTTTTAAAGTTAAAAACTTTTTATTTTTATTTATTTCATGCACATTAAAAATTTATGACAAGCTGTCAAACAAAATATAACAGATATTAGGCCAACTTCATTAGAATTCGAATATTCAAGAAAAATTATTTCAATTTTTTTGGAGAAACTTCCTTACAAGCCGAGAGCGACCTAAACAAAATATAAAATGAGACGAGACTTTTAAAATGAACTTGATATTATTTTAAATTATTTGTTTAATTGAATATCTACAAAATTTTTTGATTAATATTTAATAAACATAATGTAAAATGATTTTCTTTTAACATAACGAAGTAATGCAATAAACGTCATCAACTCATAAATATTACATATTATGCACATAATTTCATCATTTTATTTTAGAGTGTAGATCGTGTAGATTTATTAGGCTACGGTTACACTGGATACAAATTCGTACGAAAATTGATTCATACGAGCTCGTACGAAATTCATTCGTACGACTGAGTGATTACATTGGATATGGAATCGTGATACGAATTCGTATTTAAAGGGCATAGCCGGGTAAGATAGGGAAAACGGTCTTTGACGCAAAATTGATTGTTTTTATAGGAAATAATACTTCTTAGCCCCAGATACATTCCTGCCAAATTTCAACCCTCCGAGGCTAATAGTTTATGAATAGAATACACAAAAAGAAAAAAACTTTCAACAAAATTTTTTTTGACGAAATTATTGGGCCGATTTATTTAAATTTAATATATATTGTGTTTGTATTGTATTAATAAATTTTTTTTGTCACTTACGCGTTAGCGACACCCACCATTTTTTGTTCAATAATTTGTCTCTTAGTACTCTATAACATATATTTTTATGAAAAGATTTTAGTTGATAGAACATTATAATACTTAAATACAAATGCATGCCATGTTCGGTACTACATATATTACTTATGTATAAAAAGGACTATAAAGTAAAATATCTACTCTGTCCCCTATCTACCCTACCCTACCAACTAAAATTTTTCCATAAAAATAGTTATAGAGTACTAAGAGACATATTATTTAACAAAAAATGGTGGGTGTCGCTAACGCGCGTAAGTGTCAAAAAGAAAATATACTTAAATTAAAAAATTAAAAATGATTAGTATAATAAAGGGATATAACGTTAATTTTTTTTTTACTACTTTGCCTAAGGTGGGTACACCAGGGCTGGGAAAAATGGTTCACAGAAATCACTTAAAATAGAAAATGAAAAATGGTTTCCAAAAAGGCATTTAAAATACAAAATAGAAAATAGTTTTGCTGAACATAATTAAAATTAAAAATGGAAAATAGTTATTTAAAATGGATTATAAAATGCAAAATGCTTTTTTTTACTTTAAATTTATTCTATAAATTTTTTATCATTATTTAGTTATATTAATTTAAAAAAAAAGTTAAGAAAATATCAAACGTACTGAAATTAAATACATAAAGATAGTCTTTTGAGAAAATTTTGTAAAGTTTGCATGATATGAAAACGAAACTTAACTCTTCAAATATTGTTACTTAAAAATATTGTAAAATTTAATTCGACCTTGACGTATTCAAACCTTGACGGCGCTACGACTGCAACTTCCAAATAAAATTATGAAAATCATCTACTCGAAATACAAAAACATTTCTTATCGACGTGTCTTAAAGATAGTAGTACACAACTTGAGTCAGAAAAGTTTGACTTAAGGGAACTCCAACTCTAGTAACAAATTTAACTCAAGTGACATTGCAACTCGAGTTATAAAAAATTTGAGTCAATTAAATCAACAATTAAATTAACTTACAATTTGTTAGACTTCAAGTCGTTCAATTCAAGTTCTATAATTAATATTGTATACACATAAATTTGAGTATACATACATGCATTTTCATTTTAAATGTAAAATAGATTCAAATTTCCATTTTAAATACAAAATGGAAAATGGTTTAACCGAACAAACTTAAAAAAGAAAATGCAAAATGCCATTTTGTATTTTAAATACATATTTAAAATTAAAATGAAATCATTTTAAATATTTCCCAGCTCTGGGGTACACAATATATATTAAAATCAAATAAATCGACTCAGTAATTTCGTCAAAAAAATTTTTTTTTGAAAATTTTTGTCTCCTTGTGTATTCACAAACTATTAGCCTCGGAGGGTTGAAATTTGGCAGAAATGTATCTGGCGTTAAGAATTATTATTTCCTACAAAAACAATCAATTTTGCGTCAAGGGCGGTTTTCCCTATCTTACTCGGCTATGCCCTTTAAACTGAAAACCGTTAATACAATATAATGGATCCAGCTACCGAAATTTATTTATTAGGATCACCGTTTTCACAATTTCTAATTAAAACAAACAATTCTGGGTAAACGATTATTATTCATGTAGAGCAGAAAAAACTGAATTCTGGAATTGCATTGAAGAAAGTCTTCAAGACGAACAGAAATTTTTTGAGTACTTGAACATGTCGCAAGTTCAATTATATTTTAAAATTTACTGAATTTCAACTTCAATATATTTAGTTAAATTTTCAATACACATACTTAAAATGTTTTTGTTAGGTTAGGTTAGCTTTGTTATGTCAATATATTTAATTAAAAAATTATTTAACCATTTCTTCTCCCACTTTCTTTCACAATTTTTTATTTAACTTTCTATTATGATAATATTTATGTTTTTCATCCCTTAAAGACCGCCCTTGTTCAACAAATTGTTTTTTCTAAATCCATTATTTTTTTTCGTACGAATTCGCATCAAAAAACAAAATATTTTGGTCGTATCAAGAAGTCGTACGAGCTCGTACGAAAGAGTCGTAAGAAGTGTAACCACGCATGTCTAAATGTATGTTCGTATTAGCTCAGATAAATTCGTACGAATGAATTTTCGGATGAATTCGTATCCAGTGTAACCGCTAGCTTACACCCATTATTACGGTTTACGACACACATTGGGTACGTTCCGAAATAGAATCCAGCATACTGGCCAGTGTTAATGACGTCATGAATTGACACCATACTGTTGATTCGTTTCGAAATATTCTGGGAATTCTGGCCAGGGGTACATGCCCCATAAAATTAACTATAATGTTAAATTATTACTAGAAACACTTATTTTATGAATGAAAATGTGTACTTTATGAGAAATTATATCAATTAATAAATTTTTTCTATAAAATAAAGATTTAATTTGACTATGGTTGGCGTTGAATTAGCAGTCAATCAAAAGTAACTATTCTGACCATAGAGCATCTAGAGAGAAAATACATATTTCTATACTACTGGAACCTGTGTAACCACTTGAGATAGAAAATATGTTGTATACGTGCACGGTGTTTACTTTGTATTTGTGCGGTAAACTCTGTTTGTGTGAGTGGTGATAGCCGTCACGTGACCTTTGGGTCACATACATGTATGTGATGTGTGTGATACCACAACGCTACTTGTGCCGGTTCAACAATCAAATTTATTGTTGTTTGACTGACTTACACTGAACGACGGGTACTGAGCAACTGACACCTAAGCAGCCTAAGATGCACATACTTCCACATAAGTGATTGCAGAAAAGACACAGTTATATTCGTTCTATTTGTTCTGTGATTCTGACAGTTGAGAAAGCCGATAGCGTTGTTCCAGCACGTACGGGATACATAACATAAATATTTCATATAGAGTATGTTCCATTTAGGAAACACAGACCACACTGTCTAAAACTTATTTTTTTTAAAATTTTATTACAAAAAATAATTTTTTTATGAAAAAAAAATGCACGATTCAGCAAAGTCTACTATTTAACATACCTATTTCAAACTCGATGGAATATGTAAGTTGGAATTTCTTTTTCGGGCATAATCCTTAACATCTGACACTTGTCACACCAGTACAATATGGTATTGAGGGTAGATATCAGGAGCACCATCTCTGTATCAAAGTGTCCATAGAAAGGCGTAAATAGTGGCGGCGTTACTGTAGCAAAAGGGTAAATTTAGAGAAATAAACAAGGAAAAAAAATATCCGCGTTGTTGTGTAATTATTGTTTTTTTATTATAATTGTTACATATAATTGTTTTATTATTTTAAAAATTTTTATAAAACAACAAAAAAATCACTAACAGACATTAAAAATTCATGTAATTATGAATCACTTTCAACGTGTTTCACAGCGAGTTTTTCGTAGGTTATTAAACAACACACTTCACTCCCTCGACAACTACAAAGTTCATTTCATATTTCTTTTGCTGCTCTAGCGTTATTCTGATGAGTTTTTGAACTGTTACTTAGTACTTAAAACGGGACACTTTTTGAACTATTTTTCTATTGTTTTCCGGCCAAGATAGTCCTCCTGATATCTATCCAGTATCCTCCATAACAATATGGTAGCACACTAGTACAATATGGCGTCGAAGTCATAACGTCATTAACACTGATCAGTATACTAGATTATATTTCGGAACATACCTGTATCTCTTCAGTATGCAACACTTCTTTTTTAATTAAATTATGATACGTATGTATTTAACTACAGAATACAGAAAAAAAAAACGATACATTTAAAGTACATGTAACTTAATGGATAAGGGTTTTTCGTTTTTCATGTTTAGATTTAGTTTATTTACTTACTCATTTCATTAGTCATCGGATAGTTTGCAGTTGTTATTTTTAAAATTTTAATACCAAGTTAAAATTTCTTAAAAGAGATTAATTTTAAATATTTAGCAATAAATTGCCTTAAATTAATAATGTCAACTGATTCGGTTAAAAGTGTAAGTATACGTTAAAATTTCCACAATTTTTAAAAAAATAAGTTTTCATCTAAGTATGTGTAAATATTATTTTCTATTTTTGGCATTTATTTCCTGTTAACAATAAAATAAATTTTATCTTGTGAATCTTTTACGTATATTCATATTTTTTCGATAACAGCTTTAAAATATCGATTTTTAATTTTTTTAGTTTCCAAGTTTAGAGACACCTGGATATGTTGGTTTTGCTAATTTGCCAAACCAAGTTCATAGAAAGTCAGTTAAAAAGGGTTTTGAATTTACTCTTATGGTAGTCGGGGAAAGTGGCTTAGGAAAATCAACTTTGGTTAATTCATTATTTTTGACTGACTTGTATCCTGAAAGAGTTATTCCAGATGCTGTTGGTAAGCAGAAATAAAAAGTTAAAAAAAAAAAATCTAAATTTTAATTTAAAAATTATTTGTAGAAAAAAGTACACAGACTGTAAAATTAGATGCGTCTACAGTTGAAATTGAGGAACGTGGAGTTAAATTACGCTTAACGGTTGTTGATACTCCAGGTTTTGGTGATGCTATTGACAATACTGATTGTTTTCGTGCCATTTTAAAATATATAGATGAACAATTTGAACGATTTTTACGTGATGAATCTGGTTTAAATCGACGTAATATTGTTGATAATCGAATACATTGCTGTTTTTACTTTATTTCACCATTTGGTCATGGGTAAGCTTTTATTTAAATATTATTATATAAACTTTTGATTCATTTCATTGTAATTTGCGTTATTATCGTTATTGTTTAACTTTTTAGTACACTTTATTGTGGACAAACACCTCTGTCAAATTTAAATAATTCGTTCAAATGTAGCGATTTAAACTTGAAAATCAATTTTATCTCTGTTAAATGGAGAAAAGGGTCGAGTTGCTTCTAATTTTAAGATCCTTACTTCGGTACGTGGATTAACTTTTTAGTTAGGCATATACTGTCGCGATCTTTTTTGTAGAACTATTCGAGGTTGATAATTTTGCTATATAGTTTTCATGTACAGTAGAACCTCAATTTTCCGGGAGTGGATCAACCGAGGTTCCAAAATTGATCAAATATCAACATTTTCCGACCTGAAAACGACCCGGGAACATTTTTAAAGTCGTATACCTTTCTCGACGCAATGTACGAGTGCAATTCTGCGTGGGAAAATGTAAAAAAATCACCCTTGCGTGATCTTGTGTCAGTATGAAAGGGCCTAATTGGTCTCCAGCTGTACTCCTTGTTTGCCTTTCGGATTAACCGTGGTTTTCATTTATCCGTGACCCTCTTCCCCATGATTACCCCAGTTAATCGAGGCTCTACTGAATATACTGTTTACGGAATCCACACCAAAATACTTCGCTGTCGATATTTTTTTTTTACAACTAGATCAACATTCATCGTCATAGGTTAGCTAATTTGTATAAAAATTTACAAATTATATGTGTAGACTTTTCTCATAAATTACTCTATCTATTAGTGAAGATCGAAACAGAATCCGTTCAATAGTTGGTGACAAGATCACACACAGATGCGGCGTATGATTTTGTTTTGTATCATATATAGATAGATAACCAACCATACTTTCAATACTCAATACAAGGAACTCAAATTTTAAAAATTAAACTTAAAAAATTTAGAAGGCCAAAATCCTATATAGAAAGTATAATACCCCTGTCGCAGTACCTGCATAGCGAATTTCCAAAGATTTGACATTGCCGGATCTCATATAACAACCTGCTCTCTAACAGTAAAAAACTTTTCAAAATTGATTGAGTAGTTAATGTTTAGTGCTTTTGGGTCCCCTGGCGGGTCTCATATAGTATAGCATATATGCATTTAAACGAGTTTAACATTTTAAAGGTGAAAAAGTTTTTAGAATCGGTTGGGTTGTTTATTTCTTACACTTTTGGGGCACCCGCACCCTGGCGGACCTCATATAACATAACTTATATCCATGTAAAATAGTTTGGCTCTCTAATGGTGAACAAGTTTTCAAAATCGGTGATGACGCGCTCTTGAAAAGTTAGTTAATTTTTATTTTGGAAAATGAAACAGATATGTTTAAATATTTTTATTGTAATGACAAAATCAATTAAGCATTTATTACAAAGAAATTCAGCAAATTTCTTAATTTTTCTCAAAAGCTAGTTCACTTAGAACAATGTTTTAAAAGCTTATCTTAAGTAATTTTGTACGCTCTTTCTGATGATGTAAATTTTTGAAATCTGGTCAATTTTTGCAAAAAAAAAGCAAACTAAAAATGGTGAAAATTGGCCAAAATTTTGGCTTTCAAAAATCGGACGTATCTGGCTGACGAACTCATTTTAAAAATTATTAGGAAATAGGCAGTTTCTCAGCATGTTGTTAGCGTCATGGTGAATTATAAAATGGATTATAAGATTATAACCTTTTACTAAAAAAAAATTCTCTAGGAAATAGTTTAGTACGTGTCGTCCTGATTCTGATAGCTAAGTATCCTAATCATATATCCACACGTATCCTAATTTGAAAGTACCATATTCTTTTTTATACCAGATCCTTTTTTGTATCGGATTTTTTTTTACTATTTTGTTTTATATCACCGTTTTGAGTTCCCCAGCTTAGTCATTTTTGAATCAGATGAAGATTTCACACGAAGAAAATATTGAATAATTTTCCCTCTATTATATATGTTTTAATTCTATTCGGTTAAAATCTTGTAAAGATACCAATTTTTATGACTGTTTATGTGAGTTTATCGGCCATAGTATTTTGTTAAAATAAAATAGTTTTCTGTCAAGATTTTTTAATACATACTCGTATTATAACTCGTATTATTCATATTTTAGATATAATAAATAAATATTTAATAAAAAAAAAAAAAAATGTTTCCCTAGTTAATTTGTTGAAAATAATTTTTTTCTTGTAAAAATATACATAATTTACATTAGTTGTACGCACTGAATAATATTATTATTATGTATTCACGTTCGAATAATTAGTTATGTTATTAATTAATAATTATGTTTATTTTTCCTGTTTATTTAATTCCGCATATAAAACATTTAAAGAATTTGTTTTAAATTTAACTATTTGTGGTTGAATATGCGGAAATTACACTAGAATATTTATTTGGTTTTGGTAGATTCAACTTACTTAAATAACACTTTAATGAATTTTATATCTTACGATTAGGATTAAAACTATTACCTATTTGTGTATTTTCTAACCAAGAAAGGCTTTCCGCTCGTGGGTTTAAGAGGTGTTTTTGCCTTTCAAAGTTTGGGATGAACTTTAATTTTTTCATATGTTTCGAAAATGGTAGAAGGTAGAGAGAAAGATTAAATTGACATTAGAACTCTTTTACCTAATAATATGTCAAAAAACCTAATTTTATGAACAGTAAAACAGAAGTTAGGTACTTGCTATTGTTAGGTTGTTGCCAACCTAATACCTGGGATCGCGAAAAAAAATTTAACTCTTTGCACTCAAGCAAAAAAAAAAGCGAGTTGTAAATAGGCTGGTTAGACATGTAGCACATGACAACGACCGACGTTTTTTTTTGACGGATTCTTTTGACGTTCTAACCTTGTTTCCCCAAAATTGAATACTAAATGCGCTAAATACGTCCTCAATGCTGTTTTTATTAGTTTTTAATTTTAAAAAGATAATTCAACGTGATTATGTATTATTTTATTTACTATTTTTCTAATAAATGAATGTGTTTGCAGTTATTAAATAAAATATTCATGTATGTGAAGTATGAGCAGTCATTACAGTTCAACATTCAGTGTGTCATGTGGTACATGTCTTATGATCCAACAGACAAAACACCTTTAAATATGGTAGAGTTAATGGACAAACCACCTTGTCATGCTGTACATGTCTTATAAGCGCAAAGGGTTAAGAAGCGCTACTGTATAATTTATTTCAACCCTCGGCCAGGGTAGTTATAACTTGTGGATGAAATTACATTAAGGGGTTGATTAAAAATAATATTAGTGAAATTTTGATACTCAAAATGGAATTTACGTCAAAAACAATAGTAGTAGACCATTTTCAGTTTCAGTCAAAAATATTTTAAGTACAAATTAAGTTCATTTTCAAACTTCAATTTCTTTTTTATAGTTTGAAACCGCTTGATGTTGAATTTATGAAACAACTGCATAATAAAGTAAATATTGTACCTGTAATTGCCAAAGCTGATGTGTTGACAAAGAAAGAAATGCAACGTTTAAAACAAAGAGTAAGTATTCGAATTAATAACAACTTTCTAACCGCAATTAAATAAATAAATTTGTTCCACTAACTAATTCCAGTTAATTAAAATTATATAATTTACATGTTCGGTAAATACACTTAAAAATATCTAATTAACTAACATTTTTAATAGGCTGAATTCTTCATCTGTGTATTAGAAAATTTTTATAAAGTTTTCTTTTTTTTTTATCAAGGTTCTTTGTCGGTTAATTTACAGTGGACATTAAAAAGTAGTATTCCATCCTTCAGCTATTTTCGAAACTATTTAAATTAAAGAACCACAAAAATTAACGTAAAAATATTTATTTTTCCATAATCCGCTTTATTTTCTGGAATGGCACCTTTAAAGATGGTTCGTTTTTTATGTATTACATTATATTAACTCAAATATTTTTGTTATAAAACAAGAAACAAAAAACTATTTCTAACGGTATTTTTGTAATTTACAACACAGGATTAATTGTGATCGTTTATTACAAATTACAGTTTCACAAATTTTTTTTCATTTCTATATTTGCAATTTTTTATACAATACAACCGCAGCAATCGATTTCACTATCCACACTCAGTACTCTGCACGAAGTGAAAGCGCCATAGTTGAAAAAGTGTCCCATTGCCCTAACGACCTTAGACGGCCGTCTGCCTTGGCCTAGTGGTAAAACTGTCTCCGTCTCGGCGAACTTAATTAATATTTAAGCAATTATTCAAGTTTTTATTGAAATGTTTATGAAATTATTGTATAAAATTTAGTGTGTTTAGTCAATAAACACTCCAAATTCTTATTATGGCGAAATAATTGCGAAAGTTTTGAAACTTGGCTTAATTGTTTATGGGTACTTAGTGATGATTATACCAAAAGTATTGAAAAATTTGAAATAAGTATACAAAAAAAAAAAAAAAAAAAAAAAAAACTAGGTACTACAAAAAATTAAGGGAGCAAAAAAAAAAATTGTTAATTTTTTAGTGATTTTTGAAGGGCTGTATTTACGTGAAAAATGGTCGTAATTTTTTTGTTATTTCTTAGAATTTCTCGATAACTGTCACTCCTAAAATTTTTTGGACGAAAGAATTCAAAATTAGAATCTTGGAGTTTCAAAATGTTTTTTTTATCATCTCGATACGACCATTTTTCACGTAAATGCAGCCTTTCAAAAATCACTACAAAATTAACAATTTTTTTTTGCTCCCTTAATTTTTTGTAGTATATATTTAAATAAGTCTAATATTTTTAAAAATAATAAAGTATATTTTCGTGGTTTACATTTATATTTGATTTGTTATCTCCAAAAATATTAGATATATAACAAAATTGACTGGGACCTTTTTTGGAAAATCGTGTTTTTTTTTGGGGGGGGGGGGTAAACGAGCATTTGTTTTTTAACTTGAAGCTGAAAAAGTTTCAAGATGGTTGTTAAAGTTCAACTTGAGTTCGTGACTTTTGACATAATAATCACAATACGGTGCTTGATTGTATTTAAAATTTGTGTCAAATGTTAAATAATTCTGTGCATTATCATTACATTTGCCCAATTTTAATGATGAAACATAAAAAAATTTGATAACTATTTAGAAATTTTATTTTGAAAATCGCTATTATTCAACAAATGTTCAAATTAATAAAAAACGCGCCATTTCTTGAATATGACGTAATCTTTTGTAAATAGACATGTCGATTTTGATAATTTTTATCGGTGAGGTGAAATTGTGTTTTCTTTTGAATATTGTTATTAGCTTATATATATATATATATATATATATATATATATATATATATATATATATATATATATATATATATATATATATATATATATATATACTTGCTTTTACTTTGAAATTTTATGAATGTGATCAGTTTTGAGATTATAAATATTGACATTGATGTTTAGTTGTTTCAAACTGTGACGTCACTATAGAGAGGTTTATTTCCCGCCTTTTTCTCATTTAAAATTGTAGGGTTATTTTTTTTAATAATTTTTTACATAATCTGTCGAAAATAAAAAATCACTTAATGGAAAAATAATGCTTTTAGAATATTTTTGTAACTTCAGTCAAGTACCCTATTGTGTCAGAGTTTTAAAACTTTCTTAATTGTTCCGCATTGAAAGCTTACTTTTTGACTGATCTAATATTTATTTTTAGATTTTGGAAGAAATAACGGAACATGGGATTAAAATATACCCGTTACCAGAATGTGATTCGGATGAGGACGAAGACTATAAAGAGCAAGTGAAACAATTGAAACAAGCAGTGCCTTTTGCAGTTTGTGGAGCAAACACATTACTAGAAGTTAGAGGACGTAAAGTACGTGGACGTTTATATCCATGGGGCGTTGTGGAAGTTGAAAATCCTGATCATTGTGATTTCATCAAGTTACGGACAATGTTAATCACGCATATGCAGGATTTACAGGAAGTTACGCAAGAAGTACACTACGAAAACTATCGTTCAGAACGTTTAGCCAAAGGTGGATCGGTTCCTAAACGTCCTGTTGTAATTGAAGATAAAAATATATCTGAAAAGGATCGTATACTGCAGGAGAAAGAAGCAGAATTGCGACGAATGCAGGAGATGCTTGCTGCTATGCAAGCGCAAATGCAACAACAACAATAATTTTGAGGTATTCGTTGCTTTTAAACGTATTATTTTTTAATCAAATGATTGGAATAAAACGTAATGCCTATTATTAAAGTATACAGATGAGTCTTAACCCCTGCACCAAATTATACTAATTGTAAGTAATACTTCATGGCAAACTAAATAAGAAACTGTAGTATTACTTGTTGCCGGGATGTATAATTTTTAAAAATAAAATAACTTTAAAAAAAGAGAACCGCTGGTTGTTTATATGTTGTTTACAAGACGTACGTAATGTTACATATTGTCACCACCTACCTGTAAAAAAGAATTAATAATCAAACGTTAAATTATATAATTTTTAAAATTAAGGGGTATTTATAAGTAATGTGCTAAAAAAAACCACTTTTTTGGAGAAACTTGTGTATCTTGACGCCATTTAAAAAAAAAGTAAGAAAACTTGTCCTGTTTTTTGTCCTTTCAGACGTTCTAAAAAGTTTTTCAATTTTAAGCGCTAATACTGGATAGTCTTACAAAAAACATAATAAAGAGAATCCATCAAGTTATAGTTCAATTGAACTTAGGTTTTTTCTTTTTTTTGGATCATTGGCACTGTTTTTTGGCTTTTGACTTTCAACATAAACTAATAAAACCGGAAAATAAAATAGTGACTAATAAAAGTATTAATCCTTTCCGGTATAATTTAGTCATTAAAAATTGTGGATGAAAGAACTATTTAATTTTTATTTAAAAAAACTTGTTTCATTTTATGACGCATGACGAGTATAGCTCGTTATTGTGCCGTATGGCACAAAAAACCGATGATGAGCTATACTCGTCATTTTACCGGAAGGGGTTAATAATATACTTGAACTTAACACTAAAATTTACACTTAAGATAAAAATTACACTTGAAATATAAATAAATACATACAAAACAGGTATAACTTCGACGGCTAAAAACTGACTGTGTAGATATTACATGTTTCAGAAATCGAATACGTATGTCCAGTAGTGTCAGTCACTCTCTCATTTTTGTGTATGTAAAATTGTAAACATTAGTAATGCTATGTTATTCTGGCTTTGTATTTTACACGATCGTAACATCCGATCATCTCATACAAAATGATCATTACACATGCTAAACTCATCAATGAGCCATTTTCTCAAATATCTAGCAATCTGACACCAGGGCGGCGACACAGGTAATTTGGCACTACATCTCTATGAATGAAATTTTAATTTAAAAATTGCTATGTAACCGCATAAGAAAATTGTTTAACACCAGGGCGGCGACACGGGTTATCCGGAACTGCATCTCTATAGTTGGAATATTAATTTCTAAAAAATAAACAATATTCCTAGGTAACGGAATTGGAAAATTTCGTTGCTAAAATGGAATTAACAGGAGGTGATTTTTGGTTGGTTAAATTAATATCTCGATTATAGAGATATAATCCCAAATACCTGTGTCGCCGCCCTGGTGACAGATTGCTACATATTTGAGAAAATGGCCCATTGTGTATGTATGCATGTGAGACTGAAAATAACACAGAGTACCTGAGACAACATATCTATCTCTATACTACTGAAACCAGTGTAACCAAAAAAGAATAGAAAATATGTTATATATGTGCACTGGGTTTACTTTGTATTTGTAAACCCAGTGTCGCATACGTATACATATATAATACATACTACATAAGCATGTATGTGGCTTCTAACAATGCCAATAATAATCAAAACGTGATCAAAACAATTGATCTACACTCACCCACTGCTACGGAGCGAGTGACTACTAAGTAGCCTAACTTGCTCAGAACTGCACACTGCAGATTTCATGATAGAGACAGTTGCGTCACCTCTGGTACTCTGTGGAAAACAAGTATTTACACCAGTGACTGAAAATTTTAATATTATTTTTTTCAGAAACTAGTCACCCTAAAGAAATAATATTATAATTTTTTGTTCAGTTTTTCATAATCTATCATTAGTTTTAATTTGGGTTAGTGGTTATGACTCACTCTGTGTAGTTTCTATAATATTAATTAAAAAATGACTGATTTTTTGAGTCTCGGAAGTATTATCTGCAACAATATTGATTGTTGATCGTGTTGCCATTTCAAATCAAATCGTTAAATTACGATATTTTTTATTAAATAAATTTTTTTTATTATGTATTACAATTTTTTATCATTTTATATTTTCAAAATGTTAGGATTAAACTATCATTTAATTTAGAATGTTGCCAGGAAATATTTTGTCGTATAATATGAAATATCAGATTCGAAACTTGCAAACTCTTCATTGAAAACTGTCATTCTTAAGTAGAAAACTCATGAGAGGCACTTATAAAAAAATCCGACATTTCATATTACACAACCTAATATGGAAAGAAAAATTGAAATCTGAATTTTCTGTACTGTAGAAACGTGTATACGTTTTTAAACCTATAAGATCTATTTACTATAGCATATCCTTAACAAATTTTTAAGTCCTGTAAGCACACACTAGATATGGAAATACCAAATCATCTTTTGTATTAAGTACTTAAATAGATTGAAGGAAAAAAATTTATCGATTGTAATAAAATAACATTACAGTTCTGTAGTTGAACATTTAAACAATCGTACCAAGAAATTTTGATCTCAGAATAAAAAATGTAATATGTTAGGAAAATTAGTTATAATTATTTAACACGTTGATGGTCATGAGCAATTTTGAGAAAAAAAGCTTAAACAGTACTTTTTTCAGATACATACAAGCATTTTTAGACTAATGGTGGGTCAAAGCAAGTGTTCTTGATTTTCGTTTTTGTTTTTGTGACGCATATTGACGTTCTGTTTCAAACCAGAAATTTATAATACACAAAATAAACACAACGCTGATACTCGTCATGTGCAGTGCGATATAGTGACATTAATAAGACTATAAACCGTTTTGTCTTGATGTTGACGTATATCTGCGTCAACTGAGAGATTCGAATTTTTGAAAAAACAAATAATAAAACACAATCATATGATATCAGCTTTATTTTACATATAACAATAACAAATTACATAGCAAGCTCTCATTTAACAATCCACTGGGGCCGCGTTGCATTAGGAATTTTAAATGAGAAAGTCAAAGATCATGGGCGTCAATGTTTCTAATTTATATATTTGCATAATTTACTGTTACAAACTATTACTTAGATGACAAAACTTCAATATATAAATTTTTATCATTGTTTTTTAAACACAAGATGACAGCAGGAAAAAAAATAAAAAAGACACAAAAGAGTTAAATATTGTAAACAACATACTAATACACTCAAACACATTTGCTTTGAAACACAGGAGGGGGTTGCCATTATACATATCTTGTGTGATGACGTAATTGTTAAATGAGAGCTTGCTTCATGAGAGCTTGCTATGTAGTTGTTTTATTTTCACTTGTGATATGCCATTCTTTAAAGTAAAGGAAACATTGGTTTCTCTAGACACCCTTTTGTACTTGTGTCTAGATTCTTTACGAATTACTTTCAGTTTATTTACCACATTCTTTTCGGTTCGTCTACTGCCGTTGTTGTGTCTAATCATTAGGTGTTTTGCTTCCACATTATTAGGAATTTTTAGCAAGATTTTGATAAGTTCATTCTTGAATTGAAGAAATTTATAATTTTTAGAATTGCCTTTACAATATTTGCGATAAATGTACAATGCATTCCATTCCAAATGTCAAGAAGATGAAAAAATTTTCTTATATCAGCGAATAGTTTTTCTCGATAATGAGTAAGTAGAAATCATCTGGTTAAGGCGATCAATTCCAGGCATATGTCGGTACATATGTTTGGATACATACTCACTTCTTCTGGCTTAATTTTTTTCAGATCAAATCTAGATTTCACAGTTATAAGACGTAGATGGTTTACAAGTTGTTATAACAAGTACATTACGACTCTTCTATAATAATAAATGTAACATTTCTAGTGTATTTTAAGAAAAAAATAAACCATTGTTGAAAGAAACTAAGCAAAAGTAAGACAGCGACAGTAATAAAACGTATGATCGTGATAGATCGTAGTAGAGAAAAAATGCTACGCAGTGCACTATTAAATCACGCAAAACAAAATTTAAATTTTTGAAATTTAAAATGCATTTGCGCGATTTAGTAGTACGCATGCATAGTGTATTTTTCTACTACGATCGAACGCAGCCATTGCTGACTTACCAATTGGAAAAAATATAACACAGACAAAATAAAAAATGAAACACTAGTTTTTTATGATTCATCTGCGACATTTGCTCATATACTATGAATATTTTCAATAAAAGTACTTAAAAAAGGCGTATAATTACAAAACGGATAGAAATTGTTGACTTTGTACAGCGTGGTGTCTCAATTAGTCAGGTTTAGCTTGACGCTGTACAGCGTTCATTGCCATTAACGTGTTAATTATTTGTATCTCATTTCATTTACGAGTGGCTTGGTGATACATTTGGTTTGAACGACATACCCGCCTACTGAGTGTCTGTATATAGTTAATATCAACTGTAGAACGAACTCTTAGCATTTTTAAAATTTAAGAGATTTTAGTAACGACGCATTAAACAGTATTAGTCATTATCGACACATACGTCTTTGACCAAACCAACAATATTATACTTGAACTTTTGTGATATTTTGTTTACATTAGTTTTTCTACAATCATAGTGGAAAGTAGGCTTTTGCCCTCTGTGAAGAGAGCGCAAAATGTGTATTTGCCGAAGACTCTAGTTGCCGAGCAACAAAGTACTACTTTTCGCTTTAAAGCAGCAAAGTAATACTTTGTCGCTTGCTCAACCTGTATTTAATTACAAATCGGGTAGGCGTTGTTTATATTTTCTATGGTAACAAATAAACAGATTCTAAAATTATTTTTTGTATCGTAATCAAGTGAAATATTAATTTTATTAAATTTCAAAATAACTACAAAATATTAATTAAAAATAATAAATAACTATAATTAATACATAATAAGAATAAAAAATTAAAAAAAATATGTACATATATGATGGAAATATGTAATAGTGACAGTAATTTCTCAAGTACACCTCCAGATATTTCTGAAGCTGCAAAAATTATAATATTAAAGTAAATATTAACGTCCATTATTACTTTTTCAAGTATCTTTTAAATTAAAAATACATTTTATAAGATTGTAGAAAAAGTTTTGTGTGTAATTCGAGCATAAAATGACATTGCCGCTCTCACGAGAATAACGCGCTTCGCCTGGCGGCGTCGCGCGTCAACATTCTCAATCGAGCTGCAATGTACCATTTTGTGCTCTTAATACACAAATAACTATTAAATAACGAACGCATTTCAATTTAGTTATTTTTACATATTTTTAAATAATATATAGACCATTATTAACTTCAAAATTGTATATTATTTTAAATTTTAATTATATTTAACTCCTGTTTACAATATTTAAAAAAAATAAAAAACCATTTTTATTTATTTATTTTTTTTTTTTAAATTGTTGTTACTAAAAATAAAATATTAAAAACAATTGCAAACAAACTAAATTTGTAGTAGAAGAATGGAATGGTCATAACATTTGGTTTCGGGTAAATATTATATTCAGTGGTCCGGGGTTATATCTTATTAGACTGGAGTTAGGGTAATTAAGATTTATTACTCATTTAACGAAGTTGGATGATTATAAAGAAATGTCAATAATCTTTAGACCCGATCCACATTAACACTCCGCTCTCGGTACGATATCACTACGCTCCCGATTCGATAAAATATTCTTACACATGAAACAATGAATGTATTCGCATCATGGCTTCGATACCGCTCCGATATCAGTCGCGGTCCAGTCCCGCTCCAATACCAATACCACTCAGGTAATATTTTATCGGAGCGTTACTGGAGCGATACCAGACTTGTACCGAAAGTGTGAACACTTTTCAATTCCACTCCAGTCCGTTTCTCAGTCTTCTTCATTTATTTGAAAATTATTGTATTAGGAAAATATGATACAACATAATGTCGCGACGTCTTTCCAATACATTATGATACATATATAACTAATCGATATGTAGATATGTATTCTGGTATGATGTTCTCCTAATACAATAGTGTTTAAAATATGGAAAAAATATTTTTATCGGAACGAGAGTGGAGCGAGAGCGGCACCATAGTGTGAATAGAGAACGAATAGGTACTAGCATGGTATCAGCACTGTAATGTGAACACAATATTATATCGGAGCGGGAGTGGAGCGGAAGCGTATCGATATCGGACCTTAGTGTGGATCAGGCCTTAACAGTACGACGTGTTTTTTTTTTTTTTTTAAATATCATAGTATACTTACTGATCGAGCAGCTTACCACATTTTCTATAAACTACGCAACAAATTATGCAAAATAATACAATAATTACAGTACAAAATGTACAAATAGTGCACTAGTTAGACAAAAACACAAGAATATGTATACTCAAAAAAATAAATTCACATTACCTACCTTTGTAATAATATGTATCAGCGATGCTCGATTATCAGATACTATTAGTTGCCGTTAACTGTACTGTCAGTTTAAAAACTGTAATGTTATTTTTATGTGAATTTCGTATCATTAGAAAATGAACAAATGAACAAAGTTATTAAAATGTAGATTTTTGAAACTGTTTCCACATTTTTATACAAGTACTTATTATTTGCAATGATAATTTATGTTTAAGTAATTTTAAATTTTTTTTTTAAATATTTATATTTTTACGAGAACATAAGAAACATATCCGTATGTAAAATTATATCGTAATAGTTGAATTGCATTTATTAGGGAATATTATTTGTAACAAGTAAAAAAGATTTTTTACACTGGATTTTTTCTAAATTTTCACCACGATCGTGTGTGAATTTTTATTGAAAGTTGAAACTATTTTTTAGTTCTTCATTTGATCACACGTAACATTGCTATCGAGGGAAATAAGAAATATACTACAGTAGAGCACTGGTTTTCAAAACTTTTCGAAATTTTATTACAATTTAAATTTGAAGGGGGAATTTGACTAATTTTGGGAAATTATTTTAAAACACACATATTTATGTATTATGCATGTATACGTTTTTAATTTTTAAAAATAAGGCCGAAAATTGTTAGAAAAAATTATTTTAGTATTTTCAAAATTTGTGCGATAAAGTTTACTAGCTGTTAGTTACTCTGTTAGTTACTTCTCTAGATATAACAGGTGTCCTGTAACTAAGAAAAAATTTTTATTTTTCCTGTAACTAGGAAAAGAAATTGTTGGTTTTTAAAAAAATTAAATTTTGATTAATTTCTATAGTTATGTTTGCTAACCGGAATTTAAGTACCGACACTAGTGGCGATAGTGTTGAAATATAAGAGAAAGCAACGTCACAGCCCGTTTCGACTTACGTGGATTTTAGCTAAAAAATTACATTTTTAATTAATTTTTTTTTTTTAAATCAAATAATGATAATTAAGATGAATTAGTATAATAAATTGCTGTCTTTTATTATAAATTTTCATTAAATTTTTTTTTATGGGATACTTGACTGCAATTAAAAAATGATTCTAAATACTTTATTTCTACGTATTAAATAATTAATTTTTAATAAATTTTTAAAAATCGTAAAAAAAGCACTGTTCAATTTTAAATGAATAAATTGGCGCGAAAAACGATCCACCATGGTGACGTATGCGATGATGTCACATTTTAATGCAAGCAAATATTAATGTGTTCGCACTACTGTAACGTTAGGAAACGTTTTACAACATAAAATTTTCAACAAAAATATATTTTCAATAGATGTTAGTCTGTTTTGCAATACATATTTACAATTACTTATTGTGTTCAGTCGAAATAATATTTAACACACGTGTAAAAATTATGCATCAAACTACAGTAACTATTTACATCATTTACATGTTCCTTACCTTATCTATAGTATTTGTCATATTTGCTACAAAATATGACGTCATTTTAATGTAACGGCGCGTTTTTACTCATTTAAATGAAGATTAAAAATTTATCATTTTCAAAGTAGAATTTTTAAACAACTAAAGAATATTTTTATTTGTCACTACTAAAATTAAATATATTTACGAGTAATACATAAAATTATTTAATATTTAAAACAAATTTTGAGTACAGTCAGGTACCCTATTGCTTTTCTTTGATACTGTCAAATAATACCCCATTATTTACAACGAATCGAATAAATAGTATCCTATTCAATATACATCACTGCTTTTGTGATGCAAAATAATGCATCACGCGTATCACTATTAAATGCCAATACGTTGTAAAAGTGAGCAAACAACGCATATCAAGAAATTTGATGATGAATGTGATTCATAGAAATACAAACTTTATAAAAATTTAATTATAAAAATAGAAGACAAAGAAAAACGTACAGAACTCTTAGAAAAAAAGAGACTTTTTAATTGATTTAAGCGTTACTTTATAGTATTCCACATTTGCTAATAATTAATAAAACACTTTACTTTGCAAAAATAGCACTTTTTATGATTTTGAGTCCTACCGTCTCTTTTATCCAATCAAAGAAAAGAATAGTTCCACCGAATTTTTTTTTGCGAGTCTATTTTGTCCAGTAGCGTATACTAAAATAATTATGTTATATTAATTATACGTTCATTTCTGGACAAAAACGGACATAATGCAACCCTAAATTTAATAGATTTGAGCGTTACTTTATGGTATTCCATATTTGCTATTAATAAAATAAAACACTTTATTTTGCAACAATACTACTTTTATTGTGTTAAAACTCTTGACATGTTTCGGTTTAATACGACTATTATCAAACAAGTTTGTTGATAATGTCTCCGTAAATTAAATTAGTTACACATTAGGATTTACACAAATTAAAGCAATCATACTTTAGTTTGGTCATATAAATGTGTATGGTTATTTATAACCTCAAAATACATTGAGCCTTCGTATTATCCGAGGTTTCGGTTTCTCAAGGTAGTCTCAGTCCCGCCACTCTCGGATAATTGGGAGTCTATTTACTGAAAAAAGTAGCAGTATCCCTAGTACTTTATATAAGAAATCAGATATACATATTCACTTGTCTGGTGCTGATCATATGGATCGAAACATGTCACAAAATTAATTAAATAAAAGTTGTCTTTTCGCAATGTAGTGTTTTTGTTAATTACTAGCAAATAGTAATCCGATCAATTTAGCCCTAAAAATAGTAGTAAAGATACAAAAATTAGGGGAGAGCTGAAAATTGGTACGAATGTTCGGAACACCATTATAAATACGTGTTAAAAAGTCCTCATCGATCCTGTACGTGGAAAAAATTTTATTCAAGGTTAAAGGTGTCAAAAATGGGTTTTTCGCGTTTTTCAGCAAAACGGTAAGTTTTATCATAAAATCAGGTCAGACAAAAATTGTAGATCATATAATTATCTATAAAAAATGTCTGAATACTTTTTTCCTAAAAGTCACCGTTTCTGAGATATAATTATTATAAAAAATCTCCCACCTGCGCCGGAAAAGCTCTTCAACACAATTTTTTGTAATTGTAAAAAGGGATGTAGTGCAAAATGCGGCTGCAAAAAAGTTTGACTGTTTTGTTCTCTTGCATGTACTAGTTGTCAAGGCCAGTCGTGGTCTAATGTTGAATCACCAACAGAAGAGGATTCGTATGATACCAACGAGGAGACATGTGATGCATCGCTATTGAGCCAATTTACTTGCACCCAAGAAGAAGAAGGAGAAGAAAAACAAGAACAAGAAGGAGAAGAACAAGAAGAAGCTGAAATATTAAACGATTATGTATCTGACGAATAATTTCCCTCACCCTTTTTAAATCTATACCGCTTTCCTCATTGCCAATAATAATATTTTTTATTTTCAATTAAACAGGATCACCATAGACCGTGGAATAGGCCTACCGGGGAAACCCTTTAAAAAAACCCACTAAGTACACTACCTCACAGGTGGCGTAGAAACGTGTGCATATTATGAAGATTACAACTTTTGCAATAGTCATATCTCAGAAACGGTGCCTCTTAGGAAAAAAGTATTCAGACATTTTTGATAGATGGTGTTTCGATGGCGATGGTGTTTCGAAACACCATCACGCCATCGATGGTGTTTCGATGGCGTTTGATAGATGGTGTTTTGGTGTTCCGAACATTCATACCAATTTTCAGCTCCCTCTAATTTTTGTACCCTTGCATGTTTAAATTGACCGGTGTATAGAGATTATTGATGAAAAAGATGCAACAATCTCGTTTTGACTGATCTCTAAGTATTGTGTATTTTTGTAAATTGTTTATAAGAAATGTGTTTACTTCTTAAATATAACACTTTTTTAATAAAAGTATTAATAATAAATAATGTTAAGACCAGTAAGATTATTAATATAGATTACACGTATTAAACATATGAAAATAATGATTCTGCAGTGGTAAAATTTTAATTACTTACCGAATTTTTATTGGAAGAAACTCTTTTTATATAATTGTAAGACAACTGTAAATCCACAACATTGGAGTCTTGAGAACATAGCTTCAAGGTATAAACGTAAATGTTTAATTTTTTTGTAATGATTTTTGTTTGTTAGAAAGCAATAAAATTTTGTGAACTTTTTAATTGTCCAAATAATAAATTATCAGACAGATTTTATTTATTTAACGTAAAAGCCCGTATACCGGAACACTATTTTTAGGTGTGTAATTAAACTGGCTTATAAAAATTGACAAATAAATTAAACACCCATTTTTTTTCTTAATAAACATGAAAAAAAGTTTTCTTAATCCAATGAATATGTTTTTAAAAAAATACAACCGAAAAATTTGTATTTATTAATGTTTTTCTTTTACAAAATGTCGACATCTATATCCAAACAAAGAAATATTAATGACACTAGGAGTTGGGAATCGATATACAAACAGACGTGTAATATAAGTAATATGACACATAGAGTGACATCTAGACGTCAGTGTAGGAAGCATAGAATGGTTTAAATATCAGACGTAAATAAAGGATCAAAATACTGTATTCAACGAAAATTGTTTTATATATATATATATATATATATATATATATATATATATATTTCTTTAATTAAGTAAGGAAACATTAAATGCGAGGTGAATTTAAATTGAAAAATAATCATTCTATTTAATAATAATTTTTGTTAATAGAGGTTTCTTTCAGAAATAACTTCATTAATATATAAATGTCAAAACTGTTCCAGTATCGGATCGCGTTCCAGTATAGGGGCTTTTATCCTATAATTTATTACTTTTTATTACTTACCTTAAATTTAATTTTTAACAACTTACATTAAAACAATCTAAAAATTTGTGAAACATTACCGTTCAAAAGCATCACTTTTTAGAAATATATTTTACCTGACAAATACGGAGCTCTACTGTACTAAAGAAAAATGAATAACTTTCAAATGTGAAGAATTAAATAAAATTATGTACCTACTCCCTCGATTGCAACGTTTCATTTTGTGAACTAAAAATAGTGTTAACAAGGAACCATCGCAAAAAATGTTAACAAATGTTGAAACCTATTTAAGTGATTGTGAGTGACTTATTTAATAAAAGTGTTATTATTAAGTAATTTAAATTTTCTAATTTTCATAGTTTCAAATTTTTTATCATTGGAAAACATTTACTTATTACAAATATTAAGATTAAGTCATTATTGCAATGCAAGTAAGAGATGTTATTTCTCATTTAATAATGTATTTTTATAAATAATATATTATTTTTTATATCTTATAAATTTAAAAAAAAAAATTAAATATATGTATGTATTATATATAATTTGCAATTTTTATCTGCTTGGAGACAATTTCAAATAAATTTTATATAATGAAGGTTATTATAAATAAATAAATAAATATAGATTCAACAATTTGTTTTATTCTAATCTTAATTACAATAATTTATAAAAAAAAAAAGTCTACAGAAAGTATTATCACGTTGATTAAGACGATAGCTATCTGTGTGTAAAGAAATAGTCAATGGCTGTTGAAAATGCTGCAAATCCTATCGCACCAGCAATTCCAGCTTTCACTCCCGCTAGAAACGTTAAAAATATGATTTCTGTATGCATATTATTGTTTCGAAAAATTCAGAAGCTAAGACTTATAAAAAAATAATGAAATATTTATTAGTGATGGGACCAATAGCCCGTTATTACATGGTATCCATTCTTTTCGTTAGTTCTTTTATTTCCCGCCTGAGTGCGGGATGGTGATCTAAAAATCTGACTTGACTAGGTAGTAATGATAAAGAAATTTAATTATATTGGATACAATCACAGACCAATGAACATTATATTATAGAGACTAATTATATTAATGTATAACTGAGGCAACCAGTTACGACCAAGTTCCAACCTTAATAGTATTCTGTAATATAGTAATGGATAGTATCCGTAGCAACATTTTCAAATAATTATTGTAAAAATATAATATTGATAATAAAATTTTACTTTTTTGAGAAGAAACTGCAAAATTTTGAAAGAAAAAAAGTGGTATTCGCTTTATTTTCAAAATACGTACGTATACAAATTATGTCCTGCAATAATTATAGTCGCATTTGCTCAAAAATTGACATTATATTATTTCATTAAATTTCACCCGTCTCACCCTGTTATCTGCTTCAAGAAAAATGTCTACAAACTGGCTTTACTAGTGTTCATTGGTCTGTGGATACAATAATAATGAATTATACACTAGCTTTGTTCAACTGATGCTTCATTTCATTCGCCGTACGATATGGCTCAAATTACTTTTGGGAAACAACATGTAAGCCATGCAAACGCCGTTCCCTTCTTTCACCACCATTTACTTTACTTACTGATACATTAGGGAGAGTTAATTATTATCAGAAATTTTATTAGTAACTTTTTTGTCAGAAATCAATATTTAAAAAAATGTGAGCAAAAAAAAAATTCAAACTTGAAGCGTTGCAAATCTCAAGTCATTGGAAGAAGATTTAGTTTTTTAGACCAGATTTTGACCAAACTGACGAAACAGAAACTTGTAGTCATTAATTTAAAGTTAAGGCAGCCAACTTTTTCACTAGTCAATGCGGGACAACCTAACAATCTTGGACCACAAACGAACAATTTTTATTCGTGTGATATTTTGAAAAATTAAAAAAAAAATAAATAAAAAAACTGACAAGGACCGTAAAAGACTGACCGGACCACAATACGACACACCTATTTTTTTCTAAAAAAAAAGAAAATAAAGGGACTAATTTAGCGGTACCGGAGTTATATAGTCAATCAAATGATCGGGAAACGACAAATCATATAATACGACCTAATGTTATACTAACTAATGACTACAAATTGATTGATTATAGTATACAATTATACTATTTAAAATTAAAGAACGGTTTTTAACCCTTTTAAACAAACCATATGGAAAATTTTTTTTGTCTCAAAATACCGGACCTTTTACTGTCAAGTGATAGGTACAATAGATAAGGTTACAAAAAAAGAAAAAGAAAAAACATCAAAAAAGTGAACCTTAGGGATTTACAAAATATAAATTATACTAAACTATGTTGATAAAATTTGAAATTTAGAATTATACCGTATTTCGGAAAATCTGTCACAGATGGCGGCACCTGTACCAGTGAATATGTACATATCGCAGCATTTTGAGCCGCCATATTGCAGGACGAGTTAACTCGTCTTAATCATTTAAAGAGTTAAATAGTTCTCTAATTCTTGAAAAAGTGTCGATATGTATCTGAATTACATTTGTGGACGAAGTGGTCGGAAAACGACATTTCATATTAAATATAAACATAATATAAAAAACGAATAATTGTCACATGTAATTATAAATGTGACCGGTCCGCACAAAATTATCCGAGAATTTACCGAGCCGTGAGTGAAGAAAGATTGAGAAATACTGTTCTACAACATATTCATATTTCATCAAAATAGATAAGTCCAGCCTCAGGACCTTTACTTAACAATTAAATTTTTTTAATATTCCCAATCTACTGAATGCGGGACTTCCGGAACGCATTAGACTCCCTCGGGACTATTTTAAAAAATATTTCAATGTGGGACAGCAGCTGCTTTTCCGGACTTATCTCGTAGACTTCGGGACAGTTGGCCGCCTTATTTAAAGTCAATTTTATAACTGCTGCGCTCGATATATCTTGAAAATCAAGGAAGATATCGTTTTTTTGAATTTTTTTTTTTTTTTTGTTCTTGAAAGTGTTTATTTTGACCGATTTTACCAGAATATACACTCAAATCATGATGTCCAGAAAATCATTGTTGTGCTGTGTTTCTAACTTCAAAAACTAAACACAAACTCAACTAATCCGTTCGTAGAAATCTGGTCGTATTACCTTATGTTGTAGTTAAGGTAATTTGTTTTGATATTTTCATGAGAAAAAGCTCTGGTTATTAAGCTAGGTATTTCAATGTTTTAAATGTATAAATATTGAACTAGAATTGGTGCAAGATCGAATTTTTGAAATGTTTTACCTCTTAAACCTATTAATCCACCTGTTACACCACCGGCATATGTACCATTTTTCCAGTCTGACTTTGCTCGAGCCTGAATAAGATTTTTTATCGATTACGAAATAAATCAATCAACTTTTTAAAGGGATATTACCGATTCAATGGTACATTCAACAGCAGAAAAGACTAGACCGATCAATGCAAAATTTTTGCCGTAACTGTGACTTGTTTGCCTCATATCACGAAATACTTCACGTACAGTTTGTGTTTCAACATTTGGAGATAATACACTGGTTGGACCTACACTACTAGAAAATAGACCTATAACTGCTCCTAAGCCATAACCTAGAATTAAAAAAAAAATTATAAACCGGCACGTAATTATATTGTGGGTTTCTAATATACCAGCTACTAAGGCTACAAAACTTTTAGCCGGACAACTTTCAACAATCGTTTCAACATTTTTTTCAAAGTCCGACTTCATATGGACTGGTAACATTTTAGGTATTACTACAACATCTCTAGGTTTTGTTGCATAAGTTGATAAATCACGAATAACTGCATTCATTTGTTGGATTTCTGATATTTTTTCGTCTATATCTGATGACATTTTGATACAATTTAAGTAATTTTTAATGTTTTTAAAAAATTATGAAATTATGATTTTAAGGTTATTTTCAGACTTTAGACACTAGCGGCTTGTCAAAATGACAGATCACATTTATGACCACAGAGTACAGAGGTACAGCAACTATCTCTATTTTGAAATCTGCAGTGTGCACTTCTGTGTACGTTAGGCTACCTAATAGTCACACTCTCAGTAGCACTCGATGAGTGTAGGTCAATCGCAAGACAATGGATTTGATTGTTGTTAGCATTGTTACATCCTCACACGAAGCGTTGTGGTATTATACATATGTATGCGAAGCACGGTCACGTTAGGACACCTACCACCAAGGATCACTAACACAAATACACAATATCGCATTAACACTTTCAGTCCCATGGCTTCGGCATCCGAAACCAAACAAAACATCCTCAGAGGCTGACCGCGATCAATATTTAGAATAATAAACAAAACACTTAAAAATATTTATAAAAAATATTTTATATTATTCTAATAAAAATAATTTTATGTACTACGTACCGGACACTTCATTTTTTGTACATATAAATATAATATTGTACATATCAAAATATCTAGGCTTGTTTATACAATATATTTATCCACATATGTATGTATGTGTGTGTTGTATGCTTGTATGTATGTGTGTTAGTCATCTTTTGACCTGAATAAGTAACACATACATGTTGATAGTGTTTTGTGGAATCATTTTATGTACTTGTTTACATAAAATTTGCTAAAAAATATTGTCGGCTTCCGGGGAAGTTTACTGTGAAAGTGCTCCGGCCTCATAGTGTTAATATAAAGTAAACCCAGTGCACATATATGATATAAGGTCTGTTACCGTACTTTTTTTTGCCTGCTAATTTCTTCAAGTTCCTACTTTATGTGGTGGGGATAAAATATGAAAGTAAAGAAACGACTTCCTTCAGTTTACTGCCCTTACTGCATTAAAACAAATTTGACAGCTTTTTGACATTTGCCTAAACGGTTACGTCGTTAATGGTAATCAATATTATGGTAATTTTCATTAACATGATTAATAAATTTAAAAATTTAAATTTTAGAGGTGGAAGGAAAAAGCAGGAACTCTGAAGTCACTGCTAATTTCTACATTTTCCTACTGGAGGGGAAGTGAACCTCTACCTGACTTTTTGGTGTACAGGAACGACTTCCTACATTTTCCTGCTAATATATTCACTTTCCTACTGGTACGGGAACAGACCTTATATTTTCTATCTCTTACTGGTTACACTGGTTCCAGTAGTATAGAGATAGATGTTGTCTCTACTGCTGTATGTTTATGACAAAACGATTGACCCTCTTACGATTAGCCAACACAAAATTCAAAAGGTTAAAATTAAAACTTTTCTTCTATGCCAATCGTTTGTGAATCGTTTGTGAATGTTTGTGACACTTTTAAATTTGTTTGTGACTAATTAGTTTAGTAGTTATTAATTTGTTAATTATAAACTTACGATTAGCCAACACTTTCTAAAAATTGATTGTAATATAATCTTCCAGGTACTCAGTCGATCGGAAATTGTTTGTGAATTCTAAATATGTTCATAAAAACGTTTGTGAACGCTTCTTTTCCAAAAGAAAATGAAAAATAAATATAACTTTTCCTACACATACACATTAATGCCCTCTAGTGTAACCATAAGTAATCTTGTAGTGGCAATGCAAGACGTTTATTTTTTATTATGTTGGGAGGGTTGGGAGTATACTCATAGGGATGGGCGGGATGGTCGATGTCGGTAAAAAACATCGACATCGGACTATCGATTTTTTTAATTTTTTGCCATCGAACCATCGCATCCATGTTAATTATATCGAAACATCGACCTTTGGCATCGATGTTGAAAACGAGCACGAAAATTTGAAAATATTATATTTAACTTCTTCGCTACTGATTTTTAAAAATTTTTTATGTCAATGGGTATACTTTTGTCCAGCATACTGGACAAAAATTTAAACAAGCGTTTATTGTAACTAAATTTTTTAATCTTACGTCTTTAAATAAGCGTAGTTTAGTAAATTTAAATGATATAAAATTTTTAATTATTTCTCAATTAAAAAATCATGTTAACATAACCTAAATTTGATGTACAATATATTATTGTACATCGGTAGTGACGAGGTTAAACAGACATACAATAGCAATAATTCAAAATTTTTTTATTTAAATAATTAACATAATATTGATTTTAGTAATGAAAACTGAAACAAAACGAAATGAAACAAAAAATTAATTTACTTCCGGCAGGCTCGACGATGTCGATGGTTCAGTAAATTTCGTCAACCATCGATGTTTCGACTTTAAAAAAAATCGACCAAAAACATCGATGTTTTTTCAAAAAAACATCGATAGTCGAAACGTCGATTATTATCACCCTTCGCCCAACCCTAGACTGTAAATTTGAGCAAAATATTCTATTTTTTTTTAAAAACTACGCCGTCACAAACGTTTTTATGAACATATTTAGAATTCACAAACAATTTCCGATCGATTGAGTACCTGGAAGCCTATATTACAATCAATTTTTAAAAAGTGTTGGCTAATCGTAAGCTCATAATTAACAAATTAATAACTAATAAACTAATTAGTCACAAACAAATTTAAAAGTGTCACAAACATTCACAAACAATTCACAAACGATTGGCATAGAAGAAAAGTTAAAATTTTAACTTTTTTAATTTTGTGTTGGCTAATCGTAAGAGGCTAAACGATTGCCATGATAATTATTGTTCAGCATGCCTGCATCAAAAGTGCAAAAATTAACCGGTTCATGGTCATTGAAGCTATGTCAAGTAAAATCTAACTCAGACATCACGCTGTACGACGTCAACAAATTAATCGAACTGTTATTGATATTTTTTTTCTCTATATTTTCATAATAGGTAATAATAATCATTTAACAATTTAATAAATAAAATGTTGATATTATATTTTTGGTAAAATATTTGAAAAGTCTCTAAAGATTCGCATATGTGACTATCTTGAATCCAACGAAATGTTACACTCTGCTCAGGGCGGGCACAAGGTTATTTGGCGCCCGAGAGGAAATATCTTTTGGGGTCCTCCTCCTCATTTGGTAAACACTTAATTAGGAATAATACATAACAGCAGATAACAGTTGAAAGCCATACACTTAATCTTCAACTTTTAACTTATAAAAGTTTTTCAAAAGTATATTAACAGAGGCATAACTACAATGGAGCAAGTGAAGCAGTTGCTCAAGGGCGCACGACAAAAGGAGAGCAACAGATAAAATACGGGTGCAAGAAGGAGAAGTAATTTTTTTATTGGGAAGCTGTTTTTTTTTATGTTGTAGTCCTTTATTTTTTCTCTTTAGTTTCAATTTTACGGAGAATTTTTGAAGCAGGGGCGCTTTATTCAAATTCGGTCGAGGGCGAAGTCCAGCATTTAGTAAATTGGCAATAAGGGCAATAATAAAAAACTTTAATTGAATACATGTTTCAAATACCTATATTTATTCTCATGAAATTTGAAAAAAGTAAGGTACTTTGACAGTATCACAGGGCAACTATAAAGTTAACTTTTTAATTTTAAACCAAGAGCCAATGGTATGAAAACCCCGACATCGAACACCCTCATAATTTAAGGTTGTTCTGGTATGAGGTTTTGTTTTTTAAATGTGGTAATATTGAATCCTATATTAAAGCATTGATTTTTAAAAGCATTGCCGAATGCGACGAAATTTCAAAGCGGAAATTTATTAATTTTTAATATATACAAATATAGTTTTATATAAAATATTTAGGGGGACATAAACATACAATTAATTTATAATTCGGCCTTAAAATACCCCTTGATTTATTACTTAGCTCCTAGCTCCACAAAAAACACTTCTAATTAGGAAAGGCAGGTGTAAGTTGGAAAAAGAAGACCATACTTCAAATGAGGACTATTTAATTAAAAACAGTATATTTCATCATACAATGAACAATATACAATATCGAATATTTCGTCGTAGTTGTACGACATCATCAGCGAAAAAAATTTAAAATCTGTTAAAAATAAATAAAATGCATGTTTTTTATTTTAAATATGTAATGATTAACAAAAACCTTCTAATTAATCTAAAGCAAGTAATTAATTTTAATACATTTCATTGTTAGAACTTGAATTCACTTGTATTATAATGAAAAACTTTAAAGAACAAAGGATACTATTATTAAATTAGTATTGTTGCTGGAAAAACATAACAATTCATTGTTAAAACTCGAATTCAATTGTATTACAATGAAAAACTTAAAAACTAAAGCATAATCATATTAAGCGAGAATTGTTGCTGGAAAAACAACAATTGTACCAGTTTTATTTTTAACTTGTGTGCATACTTTTAAAAAAAGTCATATTTTTATTTTAAGAAATTTAAAAAAAAAATAAAATGAGGTTAAGCGGATTTAATGATACATTATAACCCCTCTCTCAATATTTTGATTTCAACAGCTTGCACTTTTGCCGATGTTATTGCTACTTTAGACGTTTTCGTTACTTTAAATCAAAAAATCTAAAGTTTAGTCGACCAGATTGCAACTGAATTTTGAGTACCAATTCTTTACTGGTTAAACTATATCATATAAATTTTTTATTTGATTCTCTTTATTAGAACTATTTTTTTTTAAAATTTGAAACAAAAAAATTCACATGTCTCCATAAGAACCCATGCATTTTCGCTCAACTTTGGTAATTTTTTTCTCGACTCTCAGCGACCAAATTTTTTGGTTCTTTCATAGGATGGTAAAATACCTTTTTGAGAATCGGTATGCAAATTTTTATAATTTTTTCTTCAGTCAGCCCTCATGCCAGAACAACCTTAAGTGAAATTAGAAAGTTTTTTGTCCTCCGGCGACCTATTTTAAAATGTGGTCTTAGCAGTACGTCGCTCTGTCATAAAATATCCGAATTAAGTTTATGTGGAATATAGATAAAAATGTATAGTTCCACAATATATAGACCCTTACCAGGTCTTGCATTAAATACTCCGGCGACCTACTTCAAAGTATCGTATTAGCGGTAAATCGCCCCGTTATCAAACATCCGAATAAAATTTATGTGGAATATATGTAGATAATAGTGTATAGTTTCATAATATACAGGTCGCACTTACCTGGTCTTGCATTAAATACTCCGGCGACCTACTTCAAAGTATCGTACTGGCGACCTATATATTGTGAAACTATATACCTTTATCTATATTCCACATAAATTTCATTCGCATGTTTTATGACGGTAGTATCGCTAATACCATTTGCGATATACCGCCAATACCGCCATAGAGAAGGGACGTTCCTTTTTCGTATATTTGTACAAAATACATATAAACAAAGAGTATTCGGCTCTTGAACTGTATTATTTTGTAGCTAGGAAAAAACTAAAACGTCAAAAAATGTATTTTCGATAATTTGCTTAATTACGACAATTTGTCCAGGATTAATTACGTCTGACCGACATTTTTATATTTTTGGGTATATTTACTTTCTAATTTCACTTAAATTATGAGGGTGTTCGAGGGATTTTCATACCATACGGGCTCTTGGTCTATTCCGAATTGTAAAAATATTTATGGATATTTGGATATTTCAACTGAATTATCAAACTAAAGGAGTCTCCACATTCTCGCCGAGGTTGGACGAGGTTCCTCGTCGAGTTCCTCGCTGAGGTTGGCTCAGCCATATGAATAGCATTATAAAACACCAACCGCGAGACACAACAAAATGACCCTCTACATTCTCGTTTCGTCCAACCTCGGCGAGAATGTGGAGACTCCTTAAGATATGTATTGACCTCTTATGGAATCTTTAATCTTGAACTTGGTTTGAAAATAATTTGTCATTATTTGGTTTTCACATTTTTGTTATTCGCTTCGTACGTTCGTTTATAACCGCGATTCGTTCAATAAAGTCCCATATATACAGGTATTTATGTTACCTCGAATCTGTTACGAGATCGCCATAGAAGTATTCACTTCGATTGTGCGGTCTTAAGCCCGCTCACAATTTTAAAACAATACATTTTCTTCTTTCTGTAATATAAATAAAAGGAATAAACGTAAAAAATACCAATTTTTTTTTCTATAAATATTTAATTTTTTTTATAATACTTTTTGTCTGTACATAATATTTTATTTTTCATAAATTATTCATCACAATTTTTAGATAACATAATTAAAAAAAGAAATATTTTGATACAAAAAAAGGAGAATAATGATTTCCTTGTTTTTACAACATTATTTTTTCGATTACTAAGCTTTTCCAGGGCTGAGAACTATTTAAAATGATTTCATTTTAAATATGTATTTAAAATACAAAATGGCATTTTGAATTTTCTATTTTAAATAAATTCGGTAAAACCATTTTCCATTTTGTATTTAAAATGAAAATTTGAATCTATTTTACATTTAAAATGAAAATGTATGCATACACAAATTTATGTGTATATTAAATTTATGACACTTATGACTCATATTAATCATAGAACTGGAATTCAACGTAATCTAACAAATTGTAAGTTAAAAAATGTAAGTTGATTCAATTGACTCAAATTTTTTGTAATTCGAGTTGTAATGTCGCTTGGGTTACTAGTTCTCTCACGTCAAACTTTTCTGACTCAACTTGTGTGCTATTCTCTTTAAGGCAAATCAATAAGAAATGTTTTGGTATTTCGAGATAATTTTCATACTTTTGAAGTCGTAGTTGTAGCGTAGTCAAGGCTGAATTAAATTTTTTAATATTTTTTTAAGTTTTCATATCATGCAAACTTTATAAAATTTTCTCAAAAGACTGCCCTTATTTAATTTCAGTACGTTTGACATTTTCTTAACTTTTTTTGTATAAATAATTATTCAAAGTGTCAATATAAATAATGATAAAAAAATTTATAGAATAAATTTAAAGTTTAAAAAACATTTTGCATTTTATAATCCATTTTAAATAGCTATTTTCCATTTTCTATTTTAAATATGTTCAGCAAAACCATTTTTCCTTTTGTATTTTAAATGAATTTTTGGAAACCATTTTCCATTTTCTATTTTAACTCGGTAATTCCCGGTAATAACTCAGTAATAACTCGGTTGTCAAATTAAAACCATGAATACTACTAACAAGTAAAGGTCCCGAGGCCGGACCTATCGATTTCGATGAAACTTAAATATATTGTAGAACACTAAAAACTAAGGGACACGTATTTTTTTTTATCTGCGGAAAAACGGTTTGAAGGGGTGAAATCGCCCTTCAAAAATTGGGGTAAAAATTTAATTTTTCAAATATCTCGAAAACAGTAAGAGATAGAGCAAAAGTTTAAATTGGCGATATTGCTCTTTTTTAAAGAGCTATCTATTGATATGGAATTTGTTCATATTACATCAACAGGGGTGGTTGGGGGTTAAAATTTGGGGGTTAATTTTGCAAAAAGGGGGTGAAAAATAAACAATATAAAAATTTTGTTTACAGATTTGAAATCTACGTCAAAAAATCTAATTGACCTATTTTTGCTCAATGTCCTAATATTAAGTCTAGGGGTAGTTAACTAGAGGGTGACTATGTCGAATAGTCGTACAATTTGAGTATTTCAAGAAGTTCTTCTTCGTGGAAAATAGCTTAAGACAATTAGAATAACGTAGAAATGAAATTCTGGAATTCAAAATTGAGTTTGAGCAACATTGGAGAGGGGGTGAGTCACCCTCTTAAATTACATACTAGTTTATATAAACTAATTTTTGCTATTAACACACTGATAGTGGGTAAAATAATGTCACAATAAGTGGTTCTGATGTTGGACTAAAATGAAATTCTCGAATTCAAAATTGATTTTAAGCAACATTGACGAGGGGGAGAGTCACCCTCTTGAATTACATACTAGTTTACATACACTAATTTTTGCAATTAACACACTGACAGGGGGTAATAATGTCATAATAGATGGTTCTGAAGTTAGACTATCGTATGTAAGGTTTTTGTTAGGTTTCGTTATTTTAGGTTAGGTTATGTAATTTTCGGTATCGATAATTTTCGATAAGGAAAACTATAATATCCATTAAAAAACAAACCTAATAAAGACCTTACATATGATAGTCCAACTTCAGAACCACTTATTGTGACATTATTTTACCCACTATCAGTGTGTTAAATTAAAAAAATTAGTGTATATAAACTAGTATGTAATTTAAGAGGGTGACTCACCCCCTCTCCAATGTTACTCAAACTCAATTTTGAATTCGAGAATTTCATTTCTACGTTATTTTAATTGTCCTAAGCTATTTTCCATGAAGAAGAACTTCTTGAAATACCCAAATAGTACGATTATTCGACATAGTCACCCTCTAGTTAACTACCCCTAGACTTAATATTAGGATATTGAGCAAAAACAGGTCAATTAGATTTTTTGACGTAGATTTCAAATCTGTAAACAAAATTTTTATATTGTTTATTTTTCACCCCCTTTTTGTAAAATTAACCCCCAAATTTTAACCCCCAACCACCCCTGTTGATGTAATTTGAACAAATTGCATATCAATAGATAGCTCTTTAAAAAAGAGTAATATCGCCAATTTAAACTTTTGCTCTATCTCTTACTGTTTTCGAGATATTTGAAAAATTAAATTTTTACCCCAATTTTTGGAGGGCGATTTCACCCCTTCAAACCGTTTTTCCGCAGATAAAAAAAAATACGTGTCCCTTAGTTTTTAGTGTTCTACAACATATTTAAGTTTCATCAAAATCGATAGGTCCGGCCTCGGGACCTTTACTTGTAAGTATTAACATTTTAATCGTAACACATTTATTTTTAAAATTTCTTATATTGTCTGTAAAAAAAAAATCACAAATCACTGTCACCTAGAGGTGACACTGGGAATTCCCGAGTTAAATGGTTTCTAAGAACCGTTTTGCCAGCCCTGAGCTTTTCAGCCGTTGTTGCTGTTCATTAAACGAAGCGATTTATTGTTGAAAGCAACTGTAAACAAGAAAGTATAATTTTAACTCGGTACATTAATGGGTACGTTAATGAAACTAAGCCCTTACAAGAGTATTTGACATCTGTTGGTGGCATTTTAAAACAACATCTTATATATTGATAATACAGTTTATTAAAAAAATTGCTTTATAAAACCGAGGAAAATGAGTATTATGAATGCCGTGAAAGCATGAAACATTCTTAAACAATGAAGCATTACGACATTATTGTAATTCTCCTTCTCCCTCGCTTTATAAAAATATTTTTTAATAAACTGTATTATCAATAAGATGTTGTTTTAAAACGTCACCAATAGTTACCATCAATGGGCCGATACGTATCGGCGTAAGCCAAAGCCGCTTGCGCTCATTTTGAATCAGTTTGTGCTTGTTTTGAATCACATTTGGCTTGCTTTTGACATTTTGTATATTCCTGTCTCACAGAGATTCAAAATGAGCGCAAGCGGCTTTGGCCAACGCCGATTACGAATCGGCCCAATGTTTGCATATTTGCACCTTCTTATTGGACTTTTTGCTTTACTTTAGAATCACGACTATGTTCTTTATACCAAGGTAAATGGAAAATGTGAAGTAACAATATTTTTTTACACAGACCGGAAAAGATAACTTGGTACCTTTTTGTCCCTATAGAGAGATATAGGGCACATTAGTATCGGCGTAAGCCAAAGCCGCCAGCGTATACAGTATACGGTGTATACCGAACGCTAATACCTAACCCTAAAACTGATGATGAATTAGAAAAAGTCAAACATTTCCGCTTACAGAGAGACTTATGTTCGCGCAAAGAAATTTAAACAAAATTGTATCCGTTCGCGTTTCGAAGTATATGTACAAAAACAAACAAATGAAGCAGAATTTTATTCTCTACAATGTTTATTATTTGAAAAAACGAAAATTTTAGTAATTTTCCAACATTTTATGGTATAGCCCAGAGCCTGCTCTAGACCAGCGATTCTTGAAAAGTTAAGTGAAGTGAAATGGAATGGAAAAGTTAAGTGAAGTGAAATGGATGGGCTGACGTCTGCTCTAGATTTTAATTTTTAATTCGACAATTCCTAGAGTTATTTGAAGGTGACAGATATTTTTTTTTTCAACTATAAATCTTTACATTCTGCTACACCATTAGAAGACCAAAAAATGACATTATATTTCTTTTTTGTGACAACACTATACTATAAGTCAAACAAACAAATTCATACAGTTTACAATTAAAAATGTCTGCCACCTACAGGTGACACTGCGAATTGCCGAGTTAACTAAAATTCCATCACTTCTTTTTACTCTTTTACATTCTCCTTTTTTGATATCTTTGAAATTTGTTGCAAAATATTGAAAAAAATGTAATTTTTTATTCTTTTAGATTTAATTAAAAATGATATTTGTAAAGACAAAACCGTATTTTAATCATCTAGGCACAAGATTATTTCAGTTTAGAAATAATGTACGACTCAAACATCTCATACCATGATACTCTTATAACACACTTTCGAAAGAATGCGGAAAATATAACGTGGTACTTTTATAATCAGGTGTTAACCGGTGTTATAATAATAGCGCTGTTGTTACTACCACCGCAACTTCAAAAACATTTTTAAGATTTTTTTCCTAATTGTATCATTTTTGGTCCTATAACTTTATATATAGCTAATGCAGGATAAATCCTTGTGCTAATTGTACAAATATTTTTTACCACGACTGTACATTTTTGGAAAAAATTCGATTAAATATTTTCCCCAAAAATGTGCACTATTGCACTGTATCGAAGGTAATTAGATCGGAGTGGGAGTGGATTTAAAATCCCGTATAAAGTATTATCATTTTTTCGCTACATTTCGCTACAGGTTTATACAGGACAGGTTAGGTTATTTAATTTTGAACATCACATTGGTAAAATTATTTTAATCATTATGGTAATTCTTTTTTGCTCGTTAAGTGAATTTATAGGACGGATGGGAAATTTTTTATGTGCGTGACCCTCCCCAAGAAATTTTTGGATCAAGAAATTATTGATACGGTTTTTTTTTCTCGTCAATTTTATTTCTAATAAATATCGGAAATTTTTTTTTTAGCTACTTCATTTCCAATATGAGCCCCCCACCCCCAAGAAGCTTAGCTTTATACGCCCCTTTATTCAATTATATTAAAATAGTCAAAATAAAAGAAAATTGGAATTATTTTAAAACTAATTAGCTAAATAAAAATATATATTCGGAATCCATATTCACTGGAAAGGATTCCATGTTGTTATTGAAATAGATGTTACATGACTAGATTTCTCAGTTAGTATTATTATAAAATATTACATACTAGCATAGTTAAATACTAGTTACGTTGGTCACTTTGTATACTAATGGTATGTTTGCAGTATGACTTAAAAAAAAAAAAACTAAATCATATAGGGTAAAAGCCCCTATACCCGAACGCGTTCAATACCCGAACAGTCTTGATATTTTATATATTAATGAAGTTATTTCTGAAAAAAAAACAATAAATATTAAAACTGTTCGAGTATTGAACGCGTTCCGGTATAGGGGCTTTTACGTTACCTATTTATTTCTTAAAGAGACAAATAAATATATTTTTTTCTTGCACCTCTATTATTACTTAAAAATATAATCTAAGTTAAACAAATTAGATACGATTTTGGGTATCTAATAAAAACCCTACAAAGTTCAAATTGATCCTCGAAATCATTGGTCAGCACATCGTTGGATGCTTTGTACTAGGGATGGGCGATACTTTACGAAAACATAGATTCTTCAGAATCGATTACTACAGAATTTGATGTTTTTTAATTGATCAAAAAGGGAAAAATTATCGGACATGGAAAAGAGTCGATTATTTCAAACAATTTCAGGAATTATCAACGAATAAACGGATTTATTTAAAAGCTTCACGTCTAGTCATTGTTATCATATGTATATAGAGCACTGAGTGTTGATAACGTTGATAATCATTTATTGTTAATAGACCGTAACAGAGGACTAACTTTTATTTATCCACTAAACAGCATTTGAAAGAATCTACGCATCGACAGTTTTAAAAATTGTAATTAAATCGATGTTTTGAAAATAAACTATCCGAGTTTTTAAAACATCGATTAATATCGTCTTTCCTTACTTTGTACCTATGTACATATTTAGTGTATGACTTCACTAGAGTTATACAGTTTCCATATAACGTGGTATAAAAAACCTTTTTTACTAATTCTGTTTTCTGAATTGGTTCTGAATTGCTTACAACAAGGTTTTCATATAATAAGGAATAAATTAATCATGTTATAGGATTGTTGACTGTATTCTGTTGATTATAGAATGACAGAGCTAGTACTAGTACCCATCTAGTATTTCTTTTTTATTTGTAAAAAAAGGGTGCATTAGCTGCACGGTTATTAGCACCGGGAATTACATTTTAGGTAACAACGATCTAGTATTTGATGTGCTTAGAATAACAAAAAATACGGTTTTGTATGAAATTACTGTAAATATATATTAGCAAAAATTTTTACTTATTTCAAAAATTGTTTAAAAATATACATATATAAAAATAATTTCTTTTTATCATTAAACTGAATGAAATATAGTAAACTTTTAATGTTACACGAAAGATTTAAATGTTGTAATAAATATAAACTATTGATAATTTTATTTACAAATTATATTAAAATGTTTATAACAATAGTATTCTGTATACCAAAAATTTAAATTTTTAAAGCTTACCAATTTTCTAGCACTAATTGTTTATTTTACGCGTGCATAAATTATATACTATATATCTGTGCACGAAATTGGAAAATTTCATATTATATACCTAAGTATATTGCTTTCTAGTTCACTTATATTATAACTGAATTTTGACGATGTATATAATTATTATTTTTCTGATTAAAAAAGATCTAATAATTTATAATATCACATTTAGTTAATATATTTTTAAATATATTTACATAATGAAATACTTATTTTTCTAATTAAAAATATTCTTTTTTGAATATAATAATAACATTTTTAATTGCAGTGAATTGGAGTTATTTTATCTACAATAATTTAAAATAATAAAATTTGCTGGGGAGCTCAATTTTAAATAACTTTGTACAAAATTTTGCAACTCTGAATAAAAAAATGATACAGTAGCTAGGGTATTTGACTGTGTTATAAATTTGTTTCAAATTATTATGTATAAAACACTTTACTTTATGTACTTCAAATTATTAAAAATGGTATGACATCATCAAACAAATATAATAAATGAAGTAAAATTAGGCGCACCTAATTTTTTTGTCTCTTTTCCTTCTTGTTATTTTTATATTACAGTAATTATAATAACCTAAGATTGCACGTCTAATTTTCCTTTATTTCTTAATGACGTCATACCACTTTTAGTTAATTTAAGGTATATATTACTTTTTATTTTTAATGGACACGTATCAGTTTAATAAAAATAAAAGTGGTATATTTAAAAATAATAATCAAAATAATTTTTTGATATTATAAAATAAACCTATTTTGTCTAGACTTTGTTACACACTTGAATGAGTTCAAACTTGATATTTCGTTTTAGCGAATTTCCAGATTGGAAATTCAGCTATTACGCCCACTGTCATAATGCGATTTAAACCCGGGACTATGATAGAAATTTGTTTTGAGGTCCCTAGAAACCGAAAATAATATTCACACGAGAGGTTTGTATTTTTTCGAATAAATTTGGGTTTGTCTAATGAAAATTTGTTGCCTAGCAATTTAACAAGAAAAACTGTCAACTAACAAAAACGCGACAGCGAAGCGTAAAGAAACTTTCATTTTGCTACTTGCTATTGCATAATTATTTTTAAGATTGAACTGTCCATTAAAAGGTATATATAGTATTCTTTCTATTTTTATAAAACGACCCCGAGAACAAAATACTACTTATATATAAGTCAAATTAACTGAAAATAGTATGACACTATTAATAAATGAAGAAATATTAGACGTATAACCTTAAGTTACTATAGTTACTCTAATAAAAAAATAACAAAAAGAAAAATAGACAGGAAATTAGGTTCGTCTAATTTTGTTTGATTTAGTGCATTAGTTTGATGATAGTAGTATATAAGTTTTAGTTAACTTGACTTACATTAAAACCGTAATGATTTTTAACTGTTATTTAAAATAAATTTAAATGTTTAAACCTTTAAATTTTTAAATATATAAAAATCTACATTTTACTACTGATACAACTCTAAACAAATATGTTCTTGGTAATTTATATAACAAAACTTCTTTGCAGTTTAAAAAGTAATTTAAATGTTAAAAAAATATTATTATTATTGAAAAGGTACAAGGAAATTGCGAAGTATATGGTGGAGACAGTCAAATCGATTGCAGCGTGAGTAGTGGAGAAAATAAGCATTAATTCAGGCTCATATGTGTTTATAGTGTAATAAAAAATATTAAATAAAAATATTTACCTTGATCCACTTTGATTATAAACGCAATTACAACTAATAATATGTCGTTCCTTATTTATCTGTCAACAGTATTAATGTCTATACGTCAATCCATAAATATAGAATTAAAAATATTTGATGTATTTTAACTCACATGCAATGATGTTTTATAACGAGTTAAAGTTATTGATGTTTGTCTTATTACTCTACAATTCTACATTCAACTAAATGACATGCATTTCTGAATTCTCGAATTTCCCTGACGTGCTTCACCATCATCAGCAACTTTTTCCTCTGCATAGTCCGGGGTTGGAAGGAAATACTGTCTTGATAATTATATCCATGTTAATATCGAGAATTGTTTAATTACTTTTTTAATACAACTATTATACTTCATCCAGTATTTTATACCTCAAATTGTTCAAATTTATTTATAAAAAAATTAATTGTAAATAGCAAATATTTGTATTTAGATTTTACGTTTTTTTTCTTTTTTAAATATTTTAAATTTATTTCCGCGGCTACTATTATTTATATTCGTTAATGAGCCTGAAAAAATGTATATTACAGATGTCGTTGCCATCACGCACCCAGCCAATAACAAAAATTTAAAATTAATTAAATTCAAAAGTAACTAATTAAAATTAAAATTTTTTTTTTATTTATATTGCAATGAAAATTGATACTCGGCTCTAAAATTTGTTAAACAACAAAATCCTAAAGGTGAGAAAAACAAATCATACACTCTACAAAAATGAAGTTGTTACCAAAATGCATGAATTTTTTTGATTTTATATTGCTGCCTGCGGTATATTTTGTCTCGTCGACGAAGACGGTTTGAAAGAACTATTTAGAGTTGACTGACTTTGTCGATTTATTAAAAATAATGGTGGATTTACAGACAATCGCGATGGTTTAGTTTGAACATCACTTGATAATCACTTCTTTTAAGTGGTTATACGAGTTTGAACTTCACTCAGGAGAAAAAACGGAATTTCATAATATTTTTTTTGCTTAACTAAAATTAAGATTTATTCAAAACTTATGCCATTATTTAATATATTTTTAGTACTTAGTTTTTGTTATAATAAATACTGAAAAACAAAAATTTCGTAGTCGAAGTTCCAAGACGTCTTTTTTCTGGGTAGCTTGCGATGAGCATGATTTTTTAAAAATTGCTATATCGATTTTTGCACACATATTTGTTATTAGAGTGGTCGGTTAGTGAGAGTTTTTATTTTGATGATTAATTTTAGAGAAATTTTAATTCTGTGCTTTTTTTAAATGTTTTTTTTTTTTTTTTTTTTTTTTTTTTTTTTTTTTTTTTTTTATAGCTCTGTTCAACAGCAGCAACTATATGGTGCGGCAGAAACCGAAAAATTGCACATTCTTAATATGATTTACTCAAAAAATTCAATAAAGAAAAAAAAAAGATGTTCTTAAAAAAACAAGTACATATAACCCCTTAATTATACTATAATTTATATGAACTGAAAATGTCTTATTCACGTAAATTTATGTATCAGACAAGCTTGTAATATAGCTATCTTCTCACAAGATCTACTATCTAATATATTAAAAAAGGACAGTAGAAATTATAATAACTTTTATTTGTGACAAAATTTTATTTTTGGTATGAGTCACTTTCATTTAATATAAATTTGACTTTAATTCCATTTTTGTAAGCTTTTTACTTTTTTTTTTATCCTTTTTCTTGTCCTCTTATTAACTTCTGTAGTTCTTCAATAATCAGTTCAATTTTATATTTTTCTTCAGCAATAATACATATATTTTATGCAACCGATAATGAAAATGTTATTGCCAGATTATAAATGTATACTATATTACTAGGAAAACTCACGGTTCGTATGTCGAGGTCAAAATAAAAAAATTTTGTATGTAGAGCGGTTCGAAAGAGCACAAATTCACTATAGAGAGAACAAAAATTGGAAAAAATGTCAGAAAAACATCACCAGAAGAATCTAGAACCCGATCTATGGCAGTAACATACTGGTTTTGAAACTGCAGGAAGTTTTGGTCCCTTAGTGAGGGTTTGACACTATTTATGAAGTTTATTTTTTATTTTTATTTTAATGTATTAGTCTGTGGTTATGATATTTCTTAGTCGCAAGCATTTGATTTGCTTCTTCTCTTACTGTTATTGGTTTTGTGTATATATTCTATTTATAGGAACTGAGCTTACAGACAGCAGCACTGGTGCCGATAATGGCGTCTTGATATGACATAAATGAGGAATGTTATGTGTGTGAGTATTACTATGGTTTTGCTTGTATAACATGATAAAACAGAGCTTTAAATCAAATAAAAAAAAATACCTATATCTATGGTAACTGTGTTAGTTATATATTATGTAACTACTGTTTCAATATGACACTTAATGGTAATAATGTCGCCAAATTCGGTCCCTATATTCCTTCTAATGGTTTCATTTATTCGACATTTCGACAAAACCATTACATTTGCATAATCAGTGCTGGGCACGCGGGGCACTGACCCCGGGCGGAAAAATTTGGAACACACGTAATAATTTTTTTTTTTGTTTTTTTGTTTTTCGCTTGTCATTTATTTTTTCGTAGCAAAAGGCAAAAAAGAGGAAAAGTTAACAAGAAATTTTTTAAAATTTTTGTCAGGGGCGGCATTTTTCACAATGCTCCGGGCGGCACTTAGGGTAAATACCGTCCTGTGTATAACTCACAGCAACAATGTTAGTTAACATTGTTGTCAAGTCATAAGATTCTATTAAAAAAACTTATAAAATGAATTTAAGGGGTTACTTACCTTTATGACCCGTGAAATTTTACAACTTGGAACATTACTGACAAAATGACACATCTAATTTGAAAACTAATTGTAAGATTTAGTTTTATTTCATTGTAAATTATTTATTTACCATTTATCAATCATAATAAAATAGTATTATACACCTAAAAATTTGGTCCGAAAGTAATCAAAATGGTGGCCAGGGTAAAACTTTTCAACTTTTTTTTTTTTTTTTTTTTTTTTTTTTTTTAAAGCATTATTTGCTCTACTGGAAATATATCAAATTTTTCTTATTTGTTAAATTTTTTGTTAAACTAGATGAACAGAACCAATCCTTATCGTAGATACTTGATTTTCAAAATATTGATTTTTGTAAAGTAATAAGTGGTGATTTGGATTAAATGACAATTTTAACGTTTGAATCAATATTGTCTTGCTTACAAAAAAGAAAGCTTAAAAAATTTAAAAGTTGGGCCAGATAGTAGTACAATAATTAAGTGCAATAGTTTAACTTATGTGTATTAAATTCCATAAGAATATTTTGCTTTTTCACTTTTTCTGTAAAAAAAAGACAGATTTTTACAACGGATAGTCTTACAAATGAAAAGTTTCTTACCAAAAAAATGGTAAAAAACTTTTAATTTAGTGATTTCATTGTAGGTAAATACAATAAAAATAAAAATTTTTATTGGTTTAAGTTGAAACCGATTTCAAATCCATAGTAACGAAATGCTAGACTATTATATGAATCATACTAACTCATTTCTTCTGACAATTTAATTCATGTGTTTCAAGAAAAATATTGTAGTTTTTTCACTTTTACCATGGAACAAAAAGACAGATTTTTACAGCGAAAAAAATGGTATAAAACATTTCATTGGTCATTTCATTGTAGGTAAACACGATAAAAACGAAACAAAAATTCGTACTGGTAAATTTAACTGATTTCAGAACCATAGTAACAATGTATTAAATAATAATATGAATTATATTAACTTATTTTATTCGTTAAATTGTCTTGCCGTATTAGATATTACACTTAAGTTTTAAATTTTTTCTGAATAAATTTGTGTTTTCTACAAGTCAAATTTCTTGCCTAAAAGCAATTTAACTCGAAGAACTGTCAACCCAAAAACGTTTCAGCTTCGCTGTCGCGTTTTTGTTAGTTGATAGTTCTTCTCGTTAAATTACTAGGCAACAAATTTTCGTTAGACAAACCCAAATTTATTCGAAAAAATACAAACCTCTCGTGTAATTAATTATAAGTGAATAAATTTGTGTTTTTTACAGCTTAAATTTGTTACCTAAAAGCAATTTAACGAGAAGAGTTGCCAGCCCAAAAATACTCCCGCTACGCTGTCATATTTCTGCTAATCGATAGTTCTCGTTAAATTAATAGGCAACAAATTTTCGTTGTATATAAACAGAAATGTATTCAAAAGAATATAAACTTCTCGTGACAAAATTTAATTCTTGTGAGGTCTAGCAGTTTTGAAAACAGTTCTGGTATCGATTTGAAAATGTTATTTTGAGAAAATTACTTCAAATGTTTTACGTGGCATATATAGCTAGGGCTATATATACCACGCTTTTTTGATTATAACAGTGGTTCCCAAAGTGGTCTATATCGACCTCCAGGAGTCGATAATGATCTGTAAGGGGTCAACGTCGACGGAGGAAAAAATTGGAGGTCTGTGAGATGTAAATGGCGGCCTACAACAGCAGAGTAGGCGTACAGCGGGGTAGGTTGTTTTGCTTGTTCTAAAATGAGAAGTTGGTGACTGGTGACCTTTTTTTTTCTTTGGTCGCCACCTGCATTTTTCCCGGGTTATATTTTCGGAAGTTGTAGACGTACAGCGGGGTAGGTTGGTTTTTGGTTTGCTTGTCCTAAAATGAGAAGTTGGTGACCTTTTTTGTGAATTTTTACAGGGGATCTTTCTAAAACCGAAAACCATGTCAAGTGGTCTATGAGATAAAAAAGTTTGGGAACCACTGATTTAAAACTTCTTTATTTCACAGTATTTTAATATGAAATTTCACTAGAGATTTTTGAATAGTACTATCGAAAAGACATTTATTCAGACACACGAACCATCAAATTCATGAGATTAAACTGAAATGAGCTAAACTAAATGTACTTTTTTACTATTTCGCAAAGTAAAAAGAATTTCTGGGCAACCTAATATCAAAATTTTGTAACTAAAAGAAGTAATTTTTGCAAGTGCATTTTTTTTGCGTACCCTTTTAATAATAATATAAATATATACATTAAAGCCCAACAATTTAATAAAAGTGAATAAATTAGATAAATTTTTGTTTTCATCAGTCTTTAATTTGTTGAAAAATTAGGCTATTTAAAAAATTTTTTTAATAAATTTTTTCCTTATAGAACATAAATTTTTTCTTACTTTTAAAGAAAATTATTTTTGTAATATATTTTGATTTTAAACATTCTTTTTATACCGTGCATGCTATATAAATTAAACTAAATTAACAACAACAATTAACCCAAAAAACAATAAATTTGTGCTGTAGATAATTTATCTCCGTCAATGTCTATATCTTTTAAAAGTTGTTCAGTAATTTGTATGAATGGACTTGGGCCACATATACATGTATAACATCCCGTTAAATCCGTTTGAATTTCATCATTTTTACCAATAAGCTCTTCCAACGACGTTTGAAGGATGATTTTATCTACCCTACCTTTTCTGCCCGTCCATTTATCACTGGACTCGGATAAAATATGTTCGACGGAAAATCTGAAAACAAATTTTAGTTTAACATAATAGTTTATTTAATGTAGGAAGGTCGTTGATAAATTTTTTTTATTTCTTTTTAAATGTACTTTTGAATATAGGGTTGGTCCACATCAAATCAACCAATACACAAAACCTTATGTCTTCAGATCATTATAATATTTCTTTTATATCTTAGTACTTGCTTTGAAGATAACGAATATAAATTTTTATCTTCTTATTACCATTATTTTTCTAGTTATAACAATTTTTAAAATCCAAAAACCGTAATTTTTGGAGCGCTTTGAAATATTTAAACACACGTAGCTCAAAAACTATTTGTCCTAGAAAGTTGAAACTGGTACCATTCACTTCGGAATTAAAAGGGCTTTAATTTGACAAATAACATGACTATACAATTCAAATTTAACCCTTTGTCCACAGTCCGAAAAAATGATTTTTATAAAAAAACCCAAAATCGGAATTTTTAAATTTTTTAAAAAAAATGTATGTTTTATACCTTACCTCTTAAGTAAATTGTATACAAAGTTTCATGATGGCGTTCCAATGGTAACACACTGAAATAATTTTTAATCTGAATTAAGATGTGTGGAAATCTGGTACATTTAGTATAGTATATGTTACTAACAAGTAAAGATCCCCAGGATAGACCTATCGATTTTGATGAAATTTGAATATGTTGTAAAACACTAAAAAGTAAGCGACACGTATTTTTTTTTTATTTGCGGAAAAACGGTTTGGAGGGGTGAAATCGCTCTTCAAAAATTGGGGTAAAATTTAATTTTTCAAATATTGCGAAAACGGTAAGAGATAGGAAGAGATAGAGTAAAAGTTTAAATTGATGATATTGCTCTTTTTTGAAGAGCTATCTATTTATTCAAGTTACACCAACAGAGGTAGTTGGGGGTTAAAATTAGGGGGTTAATTTTGCGAAAGGGGGTTAAAAATTAAATACATTAAAATTTTGTTTGCAGATTTCAAATATACCTAAAAAAATGTAATCGACCTGTTCTTGTTCAATTTTCTAATATTAAATATAGTGGTTAATTAAGGGGTGACTGTGTTGACATAATTGTACCTTTTGAGTACCAAATTGTATGTTGATCGTAAGGTTGAATTCGAAAAGTTCATTCCTACATTATTTTAATTGTTTTAAAGTATTTTCCATAAACACGGAAGTTTCAAATAACTCAAATAGTACGATTATGTCGACACAGATACCCTCTAGTTAATTACTCCTAGATTTAATATTAGAAAATTGAACAAAAACAGGTCCATTAAATTTTTTTACGTATATTTGAAATCTGCAAACAAAATTTTAGTATATTTAATTTTTAACCCCCTTTCGCAAAACTTACCCCCTAATTTTAACACCCAACTAGCTCTGTTGGTGTAATTTGAATAAATAGATAGGTCTTCAAAAAAGAGAAACATCATCAATTTAAACTTTTACTCTATCTCTTCCTATCTCTTACCGTTTTCGGAATATTTGAAAAATTAAATTTTACCCCAATTTTTGGAAGAGCGTTTTCACCCCTTTAAACCGTTTTTCCGCAAATAAAAAAATTTGTGTCGCTTATTGTTTAGTGTTCTACTGTTCTACAACTTATTCAAATTTCATCAAAATCGATAGGTCCGTCCTTGGGATCTTTACTTGTTAGTAACATATACTGTACTAAATGTACCAGATTTCCACACATCTTAATTGAGATTAAAAATTATTTCAGTGTGTTACCATTGGAACGCCATCATGAAACTTTGTATACAATTTACTTAAGAGGTAAGGTATAACATATATTTTTTTCAAAAAAATTAAAAATTCCGATTTTGGGTTTTTTATAAAAATCATTTTTTCGGACTGTGGACAAAGGGTTAAATTTGAATTGTATTATCATGTTATATGTCAAATTAAAGCCCTTGTAATTCTAAAGTTAATGGTACCAGTTTCAACTTTCTAGAGCAAATAGTTTTTGAGCTACATGTGTTTAAATATTTCAAAGCGCTCTAAAAATTGCGGTTTTTGGATTTTAAAAATTGGTATAACTGAAATACGAATACTCAAAAAAATATAAAACTTGGTATTTTTGGCCACATTGATTTGAAGAAACTATTCACCAAATATGCATTTTAAGAACATTGATGTTTAAAATCATGTTTTTATTGGTTGATTTGATATGGACTTACCCTATAAGTGTGTTAAATACTACGTTTGGAAAATTAATAGAGACGTGCTCTTTTATTTGAGAGCTTGAATAAGCTAAATTTATTTGTAAAGTGTTAAATTTCTGTGTTCTTAAATATTGTTTTTATTATTTTTTTAAGCAATAACATCCGTAACACTTATGTATGTAACTAGCCGAGAATAATCTATATTACTTATAAAAAAAATTCTAAATGACGAAGTTACAGCTATGTTTTGGACAAAAGTTATGCATTTTGTCTCGTAGAATCTGAATCTGTAATTAAAAATGGGAGTTTCCATTTAAAATTTCAAAGTTGCCTTCCGTCCCGCCCACAGGGGGCAGGGGAGAGCTCTGATTTTAGGACAGAAAGATGTCCTTTTCGGAAATGTTAATTTTTTTTATCAGACAAATTTCTTCTACAATACTTATTTTTCGAGATATACAAAATTCTAGGTTATGTAAATGAACCACTCGGTATATGTATCCTCGCAGTAACTCTCGAACGACACATCCTATTTTTACCAAATCTGGTGAAAACATTGGAAACCCAAAAATCTTGGATGAGTTCTTCAGCCAGACACATCCAATGTCAAAAACCTCAAAAAATGTGTTTTTTGCAAAAATCTTCTAAAATTTAAAAGTTTTTGGAATTTTTTTTTATACCATGGCAAAGACTGGAAAAAATCACATAAGATAAATTTTGAATCATTATCCTAGGTAAGCGGGTTTTCGAAAAAAGTAATTTTTGTAATTGGAAATTCGTTATGTTATGTAGAATGTTGCGACAGGGGTATTTTTTAGATATATGAATTTAAAAATAACACATATGGTAAGAGTAACCTAAAAGCGATAACTAACTATTTTAAATGGTTTTATATGTCACTTATTTACAACATTTGGTGGGATACTGTGAATATTTTAAATCCAGCCAGCGAGCCATGTAGCGTATTGGCGCAAGGTGGGTAGAAATTTTGACGTTGTACAGCGTTGTGTCACAATTAATCAAAGTACATTTAAAAGAAATTTTTTTTTTAAATTATATATTGGTGTTGCAAGTGACTTACCGCTTGATGTAAAAGTGTGAGTGCAGTTAATTCATAGATTAAGTGTAAAAAGACTTATACATACCTAGGTTCATTTTTCATCAGTGTTTCGAATTGGTCCCTCCATAAAATATCTTTTTCAGTACGATTAAAAAATAGTAACTTAACTTTTTGGCTGTAACAGAGAAAATTAAGTAAGTACAAAAATAATAGAAATAGAATCAAGTCATATTACCATCGACGATTTCTTCGTCCTAAGATGAATAATAATAGATTTAACATTGGTGTTAGACCCGTTCCCGCGGCTACTAATAAAAATTTATCCTTATCTTCTAAATCACTCAAATGAAAACCACCAGCAGCTGGACTTACTTCAATAACACTACCAATTGGTAAATTACAGATTGATGAGCTCACTAAACCTTGTGGATATGATTTGATCATTAAACATAGACAATCGTAAGTGTACGTTGCTGGTTCTTGGCCTCGAATTAATGACGATGGCACGGGTGTGTAGCTTCGCGAATGTTGTTGTCCTGGAAACAAAATTAATATCGTTAGTATCAAATTGAAAAAATAATATCTTGTGATTTTTTGGGTGTAAATATGTATACATATATAATCCGATGTCATCTTCAATTGGTTATAATTCTATATAAAAGTAAGAAAACTAAAATATTTTATTTATAAAAGTTATACATCTTAAATATACAGCTGAACTCTTTTTGATGCGGTCTTTTTTGTGCGGTTTTTTTTTATGCGATTTTTTTTTATGCAATTTTTTTATGCGGTTTGTAAAAAATGGACACTAAAATGCATACCTAATGTAAATCAAAATCACAAGACAGTAAGGAACTTAAACAATTACTATAATAACTTTCTTTGATAAATATACTTTTTAACGATTTTTAAGCATTTAATCAATACATTGCATAAGAACATAAATTACTGGATCATTTAATTTTTTTTACACATGTATTTTTCAAAATTTTCATAATATTATAAAAAGAAAATAAAATGTTCCTACGTGTAAATTAAGACTTTATCTTGTTTATAGAAGCAACTTCTAAGGAAATTTCTAAGTTTTGAGCGTTTTGAGTGATGGTTTTTCGATGAAACTTTTTTTATGCGGTCTCGACCAACCGCATAAAAAAAGTTTTTTGTACAATCTGGATCAAACTATACTTTTTGTAGCTATTTATGACATTTTTGAATATATTTTTTTTGTGCGATTTTTTTTATGCGGTTCCCTCCACCGCACAAAAAAGGATCAACTGTAATTATATTTCTATTTATTTTTGGTAAAAAAAAAAACATAAATTTCTAAAGATCACTAGAAAGAAAAATTTAGTTCATAAAAGAAGAAGTAAAGTTTTTTATAAGAAAATGAAAATTGTGATTTTTTGTTGAACGACAATGTACGAAACGTAATTGATTTAAACTGAGTAGAATATATAAATTAAATTGCAAGGGCGATGGTATTCAGAAATTAAAACTGGACGGACAATAATTTTTTTGGTAACTATATTTAATTAGTAAATGTGAGAACAAGTACTTACCAATGTAAAAAGTTTGTTAAATGTTTTACCTAAAATAAACAGAAACATAACTACAGCTGAACTCTTTTTGATGCGTTTTTTGTGCGATTTTTTTATGCGGTTTGTAAAAAATGGCCATTAAAATGCATAATGTGAATCAAAATCACGAGACAGTAAGAAACTTAAACAATTACTATAACTTTCTATGATAAAAATTATATTTAACGGCTTTTAAGCATTTAATCAATACATTGCATAAGAACATAAGTTATTGCATCATTTAATTTTGTTAAAGATGTATTTTTCAAAATTTTCATAATATTATAAAATTGAAATAAAATGTTTCTACGTGTAAATTAATGGTTTATCTTGCTTATAGAAGCAACTTCTAAGGACTTTTTTAAGTTTTAAGTGTTTTGAGTAATGTTTTTTCTATGAAACTTTTTTTATGCGGTCCCGACCAACCGCACAAAAAAAGTTTTTTGTACAATCTGGATCGAACTATACTTTTTATAGTAGCTATTTATGATATTTTTGAATATATCTTTTTTGTGCGATTTTTTTTATGCGGTCTCTATCCACCGCATAAAAAAAGAGTTCAGCTGCATATTTAAGATGTAAAACTTCAGTAAATAAAATATTTTTATTTTCTTACTTTTATATAGAATTATATAACCAACTGACAAAGATATCAATATTATGTCGAAAAAACCTTTTGGAATTTTAAAACAAAGAAATTATTTAAACTAAGGAATCTTAACGATGAATTATTTCAATCCTCAGTCATCATTAAAATTTGGGTAGAAGGTTAAAAAATAAATGGGAAAAAATATTTTTTATTTAAATTTATCCAATAATTTATTTTGATTGTACACAGTGGTGGGGTAACTAGATTCATTGCCTCAAAAAATTATAAATTTAAATTATATCTGTATAAGTGTTTTCAAAAAATTTTATTACAATTATTCGATTTATTACAATTCGATACGTATGCGGAAAGAGAGGTATTATAGTAGGCTTAAATTGGGGCACGAGTCTAAGGGACTGACTCATACACAACGAGATCGAGTGCGCTGTATACTCCCACGAGCCGTCAGGGGGCAATCGTGCGCTTACCCCCACGAGCCGTCAGGCGAGTGGGGGTATACAGCGCACTCGATCTCGTTGTGTATGCGTTAGTCCCTTAAACTCGTGCCCCAATTTAAGCCTACTATAATACCTCTCTTTACGCGTACGTATCGAACATAATTTTTTATAACAACGGCTTCTAAAGTTTAATAGAGAGAAAAAAATTAATTATTTTTACGCAATTTTAGAAACTAGCACGGTTAATTTTATTTTCTAATAAGGTTAAAAATATAGGTTATATTCTATAAGGTTATAATTTTTTTTTTATTAATTTGTAGATCGTTGTTTTTTTTTATTAATTTGTTGATCGTTTCCATGTCTAATTTGAATATGATTATTATTGACAAATGAATACCATTATTTTCTCGCATAGTTTTAACTATTTTCACGCACAGTTGTACTTTCGCGCACAGTTACTGTCGTTTGTTTTACAATGGTATGAATACTGCTCTTTACACCCGCTACACAACGCTCGAATATTGAACTTTAGAAGCGGGTGTTATAAAAAGTATTATATAAAATTGTCATAATCTCATAATGGGGGTGGCGTCGGTAAGAGTTAATATAAATTATAGGCTGCAAGTTTATGTAAACATTTTGTAAACTTTTCTAGATGAAAAACAAAGTACATTATATAATACGAACAAGTTTTAATAGTTTTTTTTTTTATTGGAGCCTGACAACCACAGCGATAAAAAATTGTTAAAATTAATTCGGTCGAATATCAACCTACCGTCTTGTGGCGTTTTTTTCTCAACTCCTAATGTTTTAATCTACCTAAATTTTTAATTTTTATTTATCGTCTTTGATGGTGAAGCAACTTAAACTATTTCAAATCCAATAATTAATTGCGATAAAGATCACAATGATTCGACGAAATCAAAATCAAACGCCCTAGGGCTCGCTGAAAAATGCCGTCTCTGAAAAAAAACTGCCCCTGTTACCCAATGGTCCATATTTAGCATAACTTTGGTGACTATGGTGGTCCATAATCATCGTGATCTTACTACCCAATGGTCCATATTCACCGTAACTGTGCTACCGGTGATTCATAATCACTACGACTTTGCTACCTAATGGTCCATATTCATCGTCACTTTGCTACCCAGTGGTTTATATTCATCGTCACTTTGCTACCGGTGGTTCATAATCACTATGAACCAGTGTTGGCCAGATGTTAGTTATAACTAGTAATTAATAACTAATAACTAAATTATTCTTTTGTAACAAATAACTAATAACTGAAAAATTCAGTTATTAGTTATAACGAATAACTAATTTAGTTTTTAGCTGTAGTTATTAGTTATAATTAATAACTAATTTTATTGGAACGTTAGTATAGTTTACTGAAATTATCGTAGGAGATAAAAAAGTCAGGAAGGATTTTGATAATGAAAAGTATAATTTAGCAGGTGTGATATATATTTCGAAGATTCTTTCCTTATTTGTCCATTTTAAAAATATCGTTATTTCCGATATCAATAATTTTCGATAACGAAAACTACATTTTAGTAGCGCTAATATGTTTGGAATACATATATATATATATATATATATATATATATATATATATATATATATATATATATATATATATATATATATATGTCTAACATACGTATAGGAGGCGAACTTCACCGATGAGGTAACCGGATGGAATCTATTTCTTATGAATTAAAATAAGTTAAGAAAAATAACGGAATAGGTTGCCTAATGAAATCTTGTCAAGACTATGTTTAATTAAAAATTCAATAATTAATTTTTTTGCCATATCTTCACCGATCTTGTAACCAAAAAAATTGAACACTAATCGAAAGTTTGAAGCCTCTAGAATATGCAAACGTAGGGTTGCCTACCCTTTTTTTGTCAAGGCTATATGGTTGCCAGATTTAAATAGGTGAATTGAAAGTGATACCTTCATCGATCTGGTAACCAAATAAATTATGTATCAAAATAAAGATAATTTTGTTACAAAACGACTAGTATAAGGTTGCCTGTAAAAAACCAGTTAAGAGTCAGGGTTGTAAGGCTTTGAAATTCAAAAACCTCTTTTTCCCGCACATTTTTATACACTTCAGTTTTTGAATTTCAAAGCCTTACAACCCTGACTCTTGACTGGTTTTTCACAGGCAACCTTATACTAGTCGTTTTGTAACAAAATTATCTTTATTTTGATATATGATTTATTTGGTTACCAGATCGGTGAAGATATCACTTTCAATTCACCTGTTTAAACCTGGCAACCATATAGCCTTGACAAAAAAGGGTAGGCAACCCTACGGTTGCATATTCTAGAGGCTTCAAACTTTCGATTAGTGTTCAATTTTTTGGTTACAAGATCGGTGAAGATATGGCAAAAAAATTAATTATTGAATTTTTAATTAAACATAGTCTTGACAAGATTTCATTAGGCAACCCATTATCGTTATTTTTCTTAAATTATTTTATTTCATAAGAAATAGATTCCATCCGGTTACCTCATCGGTGAAGATCGCTTCCTATACGTATCCTGTACTATATATAGACAAAAAAATATGTTGTAATACTTTAAGGTTATAGAATAGTTATTTTCGATACATATGCGTAAAGAGAGGTATTCTAGTAGGCTTAAATTCGGGCACGAGTCTAAGGGACTGACATATACACAACGAGATCGAGTGCGTAAGCGCACGAGATCTCGTTGTGTATACGTCAGTCCCTTTAGCGAGTGCCCCAATTTAAGCCTACCGGATACCTCTCTTTACGCATACGTATCGAACATAATTTTTTATAACGACGGCTTCTAAAGTTTAATAGAGAGAAAAAAATTAATTATTTTTAAGTAATTTTTATTAATTTGTAGAACGTTGTTGTTTTTTTTTATTAATTTGTTGATCGTTTCCATGTTAATATGAATATGATTATCATTGATAAATGAATATCATTATTTTCTCGCATAGTTTTAGCTACTTTCACGCACACTTGTACTTTCGCGCACAGTTACTGTCATTTGTTTTACAATGATATAAAAAACTGCTCTTTACGCCCACTACACAATGCTCGAATATTGAACTTTAGAAGCAGGTGTTATAAAAAATTTCAAATCTTAAAAATATAGATCAATTTTTGTCTTATTAAAAAAATTCCTGAAATTATCTTTATTTTCATTTGTCTAAAGGCAGGGGCCCAACAACTATAAATTTGTAGGGGGATCCAAGCAAAATTTGAATAACCCAATTTTCTGGTAAAGCAATTTTTCGGTAACATTGGAACATGTTATCGAAAATATCGTCTCCGAAAACTCGATTTTCAAATAAAAAATATCAGTAGACCGCTAAAAATTTTACTTTTTAATATAAAATAAATTGAAGGAAAATTTACGTAGTTTTATGAGGCGTGTCTACGCACTTTTAGGGGGTTCGGACCCCCCCCCCCCTCTCGCGCTGTTGTTGCGTCCCTGTCTAAGGGCATTTCTCTCTTAAACCAAAGAATCATTTATGATAATTAGAAATGTAAATTAAAAATCACAAAGTGATTGAAAAAATTATCGGGATCGGCCGGGAATAGAACCCAGGAACTCCCGGTAACTAGCCAGGCGTGTTCACCATTACACCAACGATCCTAGGCCTCGACAGCCGCCCGATACAGAAATCATTCAATCACCTATGTGTATTGGTACTCTCTCTAATGCAAGAAACAGTAACAATTTTTCAATTTCAAATATTATCGAGTGCTTGTGAGACATTACTACGTATGACAAACTTTTGTTTGCATTTCAACACACGCAGTATTCATATGTTCACTTATCGTTCAGCTAAACTGAAACTTTAAGCACTCGATCTCTTTGGTATAGTATGACTAAAAACCACATGTAAATTAAAAAAACGCCGTGAGAAGCGGGGCCCCATCACGGAAGTCGAATTTTTCCTTTCATTTTCGGTACTGAATGTCTACAAGCGAAATGTAATTGAAAGTCTACAAGCGATTTGTCATTTTGGTGGTTTCAAAACTGATAATGAGTGTCCGGCTGATCGGGGCTTTAAAAATAGGTTTTAAGTTTTTAAGGGCTGAATCTCAGTAAATTTCAACTTTGTGCCGATAGCAGTTAGCAGGAAAAAAGCCAACACAATTTGTACGAGGGCATTCCTCCCCATGCTTATCCGCCAATTGCCTTTGTGTTTTATTTTTAATTATTAAAAAAGGACCTTAAATATTAAACTGGAAGGCCTTTATGAAGATATTTTCTTTCCAAATAAAACTTTTTTTTAAAAAACCGACTTCAAAAAGTAATAAATAATTAATAGTACGTATTTTGAAGTCAGACGTAAAAGCGTGCTATAAAAAGATGCGATCGGATGTGCTTGCAAAATTAATGAATTCTCGTGGATCTACATCTTTATACTACGCTTTTACGCTTGACTTCAAAATACGTACTATTAATTATCTATTACTTTTTGAAGTCGGTTTCTTAAAAAAAGTTTTATTTCATAACTTTTAGTGACAATGCTTACCAACCCACCCTATTGCAATACAGTAGACTCTCGTTAATTCAAACCTGCGATAATTCGAAACTCTCTGTAATTCAAAGGTATCACGAGTTCCCTACAAAATCTCTTTATATTTCGAACTAAAACAATACATTTTTATACACTTGGTAATTCGAACGAAAAAATCATTGCTACGTAACAAAACGACACGTTAATTCGAACTCATCGGCGTCAAACACTCGACAATTCAAAGTTGCATAGAGAAAGAGACAGAAAGATTGTAAGTACATTTTGAGACAAGTTCAAGTCCATTCATCGCAAATGCTTAAGAAATTAAAATTGTTACCTGCGATAATTCGAACTTCTCTATAATTCGTAATATTTTAAGAGTCCCTCGAGTTTCGAATTAACGAGAGTCGACTGTATTTTATTTGGTTTTTAATTTTTTTTTCTTAAATTACAAATTTCATACGTTTAGGTAGAATAGCTTCCAAAATACCAGTGTCCAAAAATTATAATTTTGGCCACGCACTGACTTTGCCTAGAAAATTTAGAACATACCTAGTGTTTAAAGTAGTAAATTACTAGGAAAATGAAAAATCGATGAAAATCAACCAATTTTTTAGGTCATCAAAGAATTTTTTTAAACTAGGTAGTTACTGACAGAAAATTAATTTTAGGATAATTGGATCAACATAAATTAATAAAAAAATATGTTACTATTGTTTTAAAGTAAATAAAGTAAATAATTTTACATAGGAGGGGCTCAGTGGAAAAGTGGTACAAGTGTATATTACTGATACTGAGTTATTGAATTTGACATATTATGGAATGATAGTTATCATTCCATAATATGCTAAATTCAATAACTCAGTATCAGCAATATACACTTGTACCACTTTTCCACTGAGCCCCTCATACATGTATAAGTGTATATTGCTGATACTGAGTTATTGAATTTGACATATTATGGAATGATAATTATCATTCCATAATACGTTAAATTCAATAACTTAGTATCAGCAATATACACTTGTACCAGTTTTCCACTGAGCCCCTCATACATACAAATTTTAAAATTGCCATAATTATTCATAGTATTGAAAATGGTTAAAAAATTACTCAACCAATGTTAATAAAATTTTTATGGGACCACCTGGAGAGCTTTATCTACTAATCAAAAAAAGAATGGTGTAAATTGGCCCAGAAATGTGGGAGAAATAGGTGTACATACATAAAAAAAAAACAAAAACATACGGGTTGAATTGAGAACCTCCTCGTTTTTGAAGTCGGTTAAAAAATCCAAAATTTCTATTTTATAAATAATAAAAATACAAAATTCCTACTTTATAAATACACAGTGACTTTAATAACATTTTTAAATTACTTAATATTTGTGTATTGCATTTGTTATAAAAGTAAGTTCAATTTTTTAAAATTTTTTAAAATTACTATTCGCCTACTTTATACTTGTTTTGGAATAAAAATAATGCATTTAAAACACATTTAACAATACCATTGAGTTCCGATGTAAAAATGGGAGAAGTGGGGAGAAAAGTAACGTGGAATCCCTAAAAGGCACTAGCTGGATCCTAACTCAATACACGTACAAAATTTCAGCCCTCTAGAGAGTCTCTAGACGTGTTAGAAAAAAAGCAAAAAAAAAAAAGAAATATTGACGTAAAAATCGTGGGGGTAAGGGTTAAAAGTTCAAACCTCCAAAAAGCAGTGACTGGCTATTAGCTTAACCTGTACACAAAATTTCAGCCCACTAGGTTTATTTGGGGAGATTTTGACCCGAACGAAACTGTTAAAAAACAAGAAAAATCATGTTCTGTTTGGTATAAAAATGGTGGGCGTAAGGGTTAAAAGCTAAGACCCCCAAAAGGCACCTCCTCGATACTAACTCAATCCGAATACAAAATTTCAGCCCTCTAGGTTTATTTGGGTAACCTGTGCGAGTGGTACAAACTTCGAAAACGTGGTAAAGCATGAAATTGTAGCTTAAAAATGAGGGGGGTGCGGGTAAAATATTAAAACCTCCAAAAAGCACAACCTAGGTACGAACTTTATCAAGACACCAAATTTCAACCCTCTGCGTTAATTCTGGGGGGCTGTGGGCCTGTTAGATCCAGCCAAAATACTTTTTTTCCTCTCTACTCCCTCCAAATCATCCTAGGAAGCTGAATTTTCAGGGTGGCCACTTTTTCGCAAGATCAAATTTCCCTGAATTTTCCAGGATTTCCAGACAATATTTTAGTTTTTTCCTGACTATACTTACATCATAAAACTACGAATAAAAAATGTAATTTGGAACGAATTTAAAAAAAAGAAAGTTTGTTTTGCTTTATACCGTGTAAATATATTGACGAGCAAAAAAAAAAAAAAAACAAGAATGCCTAAATTATATTACGCCGGAGCCTGGATAGACCACCGTCACCTTAGTCCACCTTATATAAAATTATCTCGGTGACCACAGATAATATTATAGAAGTAGAATCTGACAAAAATATGATAGGTCAAGAAACTGATATTTACTAAAAACAGATCCTTATTATATCCATCCAATCAGGGCCGTACCTAGGTCTTCAGGGGCCTCACGGCAGAAAGTACATTCGGGGCCCCTACGCCGCCCCCGGCAAAAACAAAAAATTCCGCCCAAAAAGCGACCTTTTCTTTGCTTTCCAGTCGTTTGCTGTCCTCATTTTACAGAAATACCACTCTTAAAATTTGCCAAGAAATTTGGAATTTCTTGATTCTCTAAAGGGCCCCGGGGGAATGCCCCGGATGCCCCAGCCTAGTTACGAGCCTGCATCCAATCAATCGAAAGTTATTGTATTTACCTATAATAGATTCTCAAATTGAGCTTATAGAAAACAAATTATTTATATTTAATTGATTTGTATTTAATCACATCTGATAACCGAATAAAAATAAAACAGTATCGCTATCGTGCATTTGAAGGAGTAATTTTCTTATTAAAAATGCTAAACCTCAAGTTAACTTAATTTTTATGTTCCGAACTACCTTCGTGTAAGTTCGGAACATTATAAGATTGGTGAGTAACCGAAAATTTGAGAGAAGTGGTAAATCAGAGAACAAATGGTAAATAATAATAGAGTTTTACATTCATATATTGAATATACGCAAGAGGACTATGTATTGTATGTATTTCATGTACCTGTGAATTCTATGGTTTGGTGGCCAATGCACAATCAAGTTTACTTGATTGTACACAAAATTGCAATAAAAAAAAAATTTCTCTTTCTATTTCTATTTTATAGAAGCGTGTATATATTTATCTCTTTCTTTCGCTGTTTTTTCTTAAAATTATTAATAATGGAACAGATTCTAAAAATTGTTATCTTTGTCTAATAACTTATTTTAATACACAGAGAGCCATCTTTACGTATTTGTGATAATTACATACTTGCCGACCAGTCCACATAATTCATAGAAAAAATTATATACATATAGAATCCTATCAAAAATAGGGCCATATTGCTCATCATTGTATTTCTCCCCAACTGTAAGATGGCTCTCAGTGTCCGTTTTTTTCGCTTATTTTATACCTATTCGTTTCGTCATATTTCGTCCGTTTCCGTTCGTCGTCAAGTGTTACAAGTGTTAAAATATACTGATTACATATATATTGGGATAATACCAGTTTTAATATTTTTTTCTGATTATTATTAATTGTAATTTTCTTTTAAAACATGTTTTTGTTGTAAAAAAACTGAATAATATTTGGGAAATTCCAGTATTTGGATAAGGGTTAATATAAAATATATAAGGTAACTGCGGGTAATAAGGCCTAGCTAAGGGAGATCTTAAATAAAATGAAAAATACTGCAGATAATCAACTTTTTTATTAATAAATAAACTCCAAAAGTGTCAATCAACCAACAAAAAAATATAAATTAGGAATTAAAATATTGGATTAGAAAATATGTAACATTTTTGAAAACTCTGTTCTTAAGCTTATGTGTAATTTTGATAGCCCTTATTTGCCGCCGATACCCAAGTAAATAAAAAAAAAAATTAATTATTTTGACAGATGTAAAATTATTTAATGCACTGAATTAACAAAAAGAAGAACTGAAGAACAAAATTAGGTGAACAGAAAAATAATTAGCAGCATTAATATTATAATTACTTGAGATAATTTTCGTTGATATTTTATTATTCGAGCTCGAAAATCTCACTTTATGATATATAGCTCGTTACTGGAGACAATACGCGGGATGGCGGCAAGTGGAACATATGTTGCAACTTATTGGTGTCTGAGGCTTGCATGCGTCAAACATTGGTACGCCTGTACGAATGTTTGAACGAGTTATGAATTTTAGGCCTTATTACCCGACAGGCCTTATTACCCGCAGTTACCTTAACTGAGGTTACAGTTATATAGGTTTCTTTACAAGTGCATTATATAAATAATTCAATATATGTAATTCAAATTTTTTTCTTTTTTGTGAAAAGGTTGTATTTTATTTAGATACAAAAAAAAAAAAAAAATTAAAATTTTTTCAAAATTTTCTGTTTTATGAGACCGCATGTGAAAATATGTATATCTCTTTTGAAATAGAGTGTACAATATACATACAAATATAAAGTATCTAGGACCATAAAACAAACCTTTTTCAAAAAAAAAAAAGATTATTTTCAAAAAAGGTCGGAAATAGCAATAAACTTTACATTCCCCCATTTTGAAGTCAGTTCACCCAATATTTTTCCTAATAAATAAATCTTATTCCTAAAGTATAACCTATTTTTTGATTTCAGAACGATCGTGTTCGTATGTGTCACATCGTGAACGTATGTGTCCGGACTGTTATATTTTAACCCTAGAATCATACGTTGGTCTACGAGAAACGTTAATCATACATCGACATCGTTTTGACGGATGGACTTTTTACGGAGAGTTTTAGAGTTTATTTGCAAAAACATTTTTTTTGACATAACAATACTACAAAAGGGAACAAAATATTTAAAAAAATTGGATTTGGAAAAATTTCTTAATGTAAATATTTATTAATTTTTTTAATCTTTTTATCAAAGCATATTTTCATTATAAAAATTAAAAAATAGATAAATACATCAATTGTAATAATTAATTTATGAACTATTATGAGTCAGTGGACATGTGTGACTTTACAGAATGTGAAATTTCTCAGTCATAAATATTCCTATAGATATGTAGTTATTTCCCCATTAGGCACATTTGTAAATTTTCTAAAATTTGTTAGTAATTTTTCGAATAAGATCTCAAAAAATAATAAAAATTAAAATATTTTCCACAAAATAAATTGTTAATCTTTTATTAAGTCATTCGAAATACATTCTGTAGTTTTCGATTCAATATATTAAAACTTCAGTATTATGTCGTCTCTATAAGTCAAACAGCTGTAATCATCTTTCACATTATCATAATCATTGAATAAATTAATTATAACATCCATATCTTTAATAAGTTTTAAAAAAATTAGGAAAACTTTTATACGTAGTGTACAAAATCTTCAAAAAAAGCATACGTTAATCATACATCGACGTCCTTTTGACGGACACTATTTCAATACAAACAGAACGACAATGACTATAAACAAAATAAATATATGTGGTGTGTTATAATAACAAATAAGTTAGATAACAGAAATCTTACAGCAAACAAGTAACAACAAGTCGTAGTATTGGAGCAGGTAGAGAAGTTCGTACGTCGTTTTGACGTGTACGTATGATTCTAGGGTTAAGAAGTTTTAGTTATGACCACTGATTGTGAGGAACATTACTTAGTGCGTGTCAAACACGCACTTGACGAATTTTTTGCCTATGTTATCAACATAAGTGATTGTAAGCGTATCAAATTTTTGTCTCTCTTTACTTTGTGTATTTTCGTATATAAAAGAGATAAAGATAATCGACATAATACCTATTTTAAATTTTCTAAAAAAGAACAAAAATATAATATAGGCATATTTTTAACAATGTATTACTAAAACTGAAATTTATTTGCTGAAATTCGATAACGGTTAAATATTTGAATTTCAATTGTTACATTCTGTTTTTTTTTTTTTACTACTGGATTGGTTGTTAAAAAAAATACAATTATTTTAAAAAAGATACTTATAATTCCTGTCTTAAAATGAATTCGAATATCAAAGATGAAAAAATTCCCTGAATTCAACGAAATTTCCCTGATATTTCCCTGACTTTTCCCTGACTACCTAAATTCCCTGATTTTTCCCGGTTTTCCAGATTTTCCAGAAAGTGGCCACCCTGATTTTGGATATGTTGTAGACAGTGTTGGGCCAGATATCGAATTTTATTATCTAGATAACAGATAATAGATAACATAATTTAAAATATCTAGATAAAGATAACAGATAATTTAACCGTTATCTAGATAAAATTTTAGATAACAGATAAGATAATATTTACAGAAATAATGCACTAGGTCAGTGTTTCTCAACTGCCGGTCCGTAAACCGGTGCTGGACTGCGAAAGTCCCTCGCCGGTTGCCAGAAAGATGTGTTAATTATAATAAATTATAAAAATGTTAAAGGAAGGTTTTTGGCAATAAAAATTGCATGTTTTGGAATTTAGTTGTTTTTATTTACGGCCCATGAGAGCGCACGTCTAACATAGTAGAGTACAAATTTTTTGTTTAAAAAAAGGGTTTAAACAGTGTCGATATTTTCCTGAATTATATGATCAACCTAATGGTCAGAAAACGACATTTCATATTACACGACTAAATGTTATTCCAACTAATGTCCGAATTGATTCCTAGTTACAAGAATTCCATTTAAAATATGAGAATTGCTTTTAAACATTTTTCTAATGTTTAAAAAAGTGTCGATATATTTATCTGAATTACATGATCGAACAAGTGGTCGGAAAACGACATTTCATATTTCACAACCTACTGTTATTTTAATTAATGGCGAAAATGACTCCAAGTTACAAGAATTCTATTTAAAATTTAAAATCGCTTTTAGACGTATATCTAATGCTTAAAAAAGTGTCGACACTTATCTGAATTACATGGTAGATCAGGTGGTCGGAATACGACATTTCATATTACACGACTAAATATGATTCCAACTAATGGCGGAAATGATTCCAGGCTACAAGAATTCTATTTTCTGTTCAAAAAAAATAAAGATGTAATATTATTATCATCTTATCTTTTTCTTTCACTTAATAAAAAGATAAGATAAAAGATAACTTCTTTCAAAAATATCTAGATAAAAGATAATAGATAATGAAAACGTTATCTAGATAAAATTTCAGCTAATGTTATCTAGATAAGCAAAACACTGGTTGTAGATAATTGACCGAAACATTATTTTCAACCGGTTTGGAAAAGTTTTATTGTTTTACTGCCCCCCCCCCCCCCCCACCATTTCCTTAAAGGTTGGGTCGGATCCAAAATTTTCCCAAAATTTGACCCCATTTTGATAGTATTGTTGTGCATCGGACAACTTACCAAATTTTCACCAGCCCCCCCCCCCCCACTTACTATTCAGCTCTTAACTTCCATAGGGGGGCCTACACATATTCGGCCTACCAAAGAAATCGAGTGTTTAAAGTTTCAGTTTAGCTGAACGATAAGTGAACATAAGAATACTGCGTGTGTTGAAATTCAAACAAAAGTTCGTCATACGTAGTAATGTCTCACAAGCACTCGATAATATTTGAAATTGAAAAAATAATTAGAAATGTTTATTTACTTACCTTTGACGTTAACATAAACTCTAATATGCCTTCCAATTGGTATTACATCCATGGTGGAATCATTCCGTTTAAATAATATTAAATATGTATTATGCGTCACTTTTATCCGATCAACAATTGAACATTTATCCTTTGTTTCACAAACGCGCACCGATAAATTGGTAAAATCTTGTTTGATGGTACCAAAATGTGGCCAAATGAATGCATTATTTTTAACAGCGATAATTTCACATTTACCCGTTTCATAATTGATATTAGTTCGACAAGGCCATTTGACACTATTATTTTTTAAATTAATTTCATTATTAAATATACGATTATCATAAATTAATTTTATTAAAATTATTTGCTCTTTATCACTATCACCGCCACTAAAATTAATTAATATTTCACTATTTGAATACGATTTAGTATAAAAAATAAATGTGACTGATTCAGTTTTTTGTATCCAATCAAATTTTGGTAAGATGACATTTACGGCTGCCTCGTCCTGCAACAATCCTTTATCCTCTTTGTTGGTTGTTTTTGTTGTTGTTATTGAAGGCGATTTGAATAAATCATTTTGTAGTATTGATTTATTTGGTGATGTTGGTGCAGAATTTGATGTCTTTAAAATTTTATCTGATATGGGTACGGAATTGCTGCCAACAACGTCGAGATTATTTGTCGAGGTGGACGTAGCCGAACCGAAAAATGAGTCCACAGTATCTAACGTGTCCGGATCAACACATATCAAACGGCCAATATAACATTTTTGTAGTATTTGTTCATAATTTACCCACGCGTGTATCTGCAACAGGAGAGAGAGTTAGTTCAGACGTACAAGTTAGCTATAATTTTATTATTTATTGTTTGTTGTACATGGTTGGAGTGAAGAACTGTTTGTTTGTTCGCCGTGTATGAATGATTCGCTAAAGTTTTTCGAAACAAAGGAAAACTATGATATAATACAGACAGTACAGACGGCTGTGGGATTACAGATGAGATTAAATGTAGTAAATAAATATTGTAAGAACATGAAACTAACGAAACGAAGCAATATTGTTTATATAAATAAAACAATATAATATGAAAGTACAGATTTAAAAACGTAGTAAAATGGATTATGTATGACAACAAACTGAAAACTGTAAACAATATTAATAATTTAAAAGAAAAACTAGGGTGAGAGAGTTTAATAATATAGGTAGCTAGCGGCCTAATCCGGCTTAGCACAAATAGAAAAACATTGCAATGTATGTATATTTATGATTGCAACGGTGATGGCGCAAGTTTAAAAACACTTTCGTAAAATTTAAACTATTTGTCCAAAGAGTACGATTTAAAACCAGTCTTTATTTTCGTTAAATTTATACAACAAGTAACGCATTTAAGGGGTTATTTCGAGGTAGAATCTAAAAAAGACACCTTTATAACATTTTTTTTTTTTAAAGAAATCTATTTCTTTAAAGTAGTGTATTTTGGACAGTTCACCGGCCACCACCTTATGGAAAATTAACATTACCCACCACCCACCACCTTATGGGGAAATAACATTACCACCACCCTCGAGCTTGTTTACTTCAGCTAGCTATTTTCATTCACCCGGGCAAAATTTTGGTTGGTGGGGGTATGTGGCTAGTTAAATTTTTAGCAGATGGTTTCTGGTAAATTTTTGGCAAGTGATGTGTGTTGTGTGGATTGCCTATATTAGTAAGTAATAAAAAATCAAATAATTTTTATGTCTTGTGGTAGTCGGTTATTTAACCATATGTATGAACTAAATTTTCCGATTGCATCATTTGCTATTTAGGCTAGGTATAACCTTGAATGCACACATTAATGCTACATGATTTTTCTAGAACAAATACTGGAAAGTTCTTGTTTTGTGATCACATGTCTAAACAACGTGACTTTTTCGATATAAACTCTTTATTACCTATTTTCAATAGTTCAGATCAATTTTTGGCAATTAGCTAGTGTTAATTTATATATGTATAATAGTATATTATTCAACAAGCTGGTAATGATAGCTATTACTCACGAAGATGAAATTGTGACACGAGCCGAGCTTGCGAGGCGAGTGTCGTAATGCATCTGAGTGAGTAATAGCCATTGCAAGCGAGTTGAATACGCTATTTTTTCTACGACTTTTTTCTTTTTCTGATTTAAATAAAATTGAATATAAATTTTAAATTAAAAGAATACAATTTTTAATCTATCTCTAATTTCATTAATTTTTTGTATACGTATCTATGGAAACGATCAAAATAATATTCACATTATTTTGTTTACTAAGACGTTACTACGCAACAAATTTGCAATTAAAAATTGATACGTATATTATACACAAAACAAAAGCTAGCCCAGTGAATAATCCTTAATACGGCGATTTCATTGGTCAAAAGGGTATTGAGTAATGAAAATTCCTCCACACCTTTGAATAATGCCTAACTTTCTCAACAATTAACGGATATGTAATGAGTGTGTTCTTCAACAGGAGTAGAAAAATAATTTTTTCATAAAAACTACTGATATAATACATATAATAATTTACTACTGATTTTATTGTCGTTTTACAACCAGTTTTATTGGTAACCAGATTCTGACAACAATTTGCTGATTTTATTGTCGGTTCTCGAGCCTCCACCTTATGGAAAATTAACATTGGTTCCACTCTCCACATTATGCAGAAATAACATTGCCACCACCCTCAAGCTCGTTCACTTCGGCTAGCTGTTTTTAATGGGCCGGGCCAAATTTTGGTTGGTAGGAGTATGTGGTTAATTAAATTTTTGGCAGATTGTTTCTGATAAATTTTTGGAAATTGATGTGTGTTGTGTGGATTGCCTATATTAGTAAGTAATATTATTTTAATAAAACAAAATAACAAAATCCCTTAAAATTGGTTGATAATTGTTGTAAATATTACATAATATTAAATTTTCTTCATCTCTATGTACAGTATTCTTCAAATTCTTTTATTGAAGTTATATGTTTTAGAACCTCTTCAACCCAAGATGATGTTTTGTTAAACGTGGTGAATATTATTGAATCCATACTAAATAAATAAAGAAAAGTTATGGATTCTCCGTTAATGGAACCTTTTTTATTTTAACAATTAAAAAAACATTCATGTAGTTTTAAAAACATTTTATTAACAATTGTTACATGTACAATTATTGTATCAAAAATCATGCATGTTGAATATTGAAATTTTCTTGTAATATTTTGTACACATCCAAATAATCTTGTAACTTCATTTTTCTGTGTTGGTCTTTAGTTTGAAACCCAACTGGCGAAGAAAATTTTTGTTTTTTAATGTTTTTCTAATGTTAATGGTTGTTGCTTTCTTTCCGACTTAGTAGGAGGCTGTAAACTGTTTGCGTTCTGATCGCTAAACACCAGCATGTTTGCCAAAATTAATTATAAAATACCGTATGACCAGATGATGTTTTCACTCCAGTTATCTTTTCGCAATTGACCATTAATTATTTCCACATGGGTATTTAAAGTTTTAACGCATTCTGTATGGTTTGAGATACAGGCCTTCACCAGCAATGTCACCTTCAGCATCAGATTCATTAGTGTCAGCAATATTATGTTCATCGTCATCATTATCATCATCATCGTAATCAAGTGTTATTTTTCCTAACACTGGTTCAATGATATCAAATTTTTCCAGTTTATGAATAATTGATGTAATTTGCTGTCCAATTTTTGTTTTCTTTAGTTCACTAAAGTTTTGCTTTAGCTCGTTACGTTGTTTCTCATTTTCCACATAATAAGCAAAATTAGTATTCTTAATATCGCTTCCAACCATTAAATTGCGAATTATTTCAAATATTTGATCTCCAATTTGTGTGGTAGTCATTAAAGTTTTTAATTCGTCTACTAAAGTGTTCGGGTTATGCCAATATTTTCTTGTAACATAATGTTCATTGTCGAAGTTACTATTATACTTCACATGTTTGGCTTTCACATCTTCAGTTATCGAATTGGGTGTTAAAGGTCGTTTTTGTTCTATCCTTTTATCTTCTCTATTATCTTTTTTTTTTCTCCTTCTTCTTCTTCTTTTCCACTAACATTTTTTAATTCCTTGATCATTAATAGATCTAGAGCTGTTTGTAAAACTCCAGTTAAGTTTGGTGTTCCAGTGTAATTATTGAATGTTGATAAATCTTCTGGTTTATTTTCACCAGTCCAATTATTTTTCCCAACTTTAGATTGTACCATGTTATGTGAATTTTTTAAAGTGTTAAATTTATTTTCTATTGCTTCTGCTACAGCCATCATGCTTTGATCAAAAGGATTCAAGCTCCGATTCATTTCTTCTACGTGTTTAGTTTGAAACACTGGTGACATCCTTTCTTCGTCGTCTTCTGTACTATCTCTTTGAAAGCTATAGTCATTTTCGCCATCACTACCTTCGTAATTAGATTTCGATGATTCTTGTTGTCCTAGAAATCGTCTGTTTTCGGCATCGCTAAGTGTCATTGTTTGCCTGCTGATCAGCAGTATTTTCAAACTGATTGCTCATGCTCACGTTATTGTATGATGAAAATTCCCCCATATTTGAAGGTTTGTGTATCGTTCTAATGTGGCGTAATAGAGAATCTTTCCGTTTAAAGTTTCTACCGCATCGCACACACTTAATCATTTTGACAGATGTGAATGGTTCAGCTGACACCACAAAACTGGTTAGTTTACATATCGGTAAAGGCTTACATAGACTAAGACACTCACCACCACCGCCGCCGCCGCAACCACCGCTGCAACCACCACCGCCGCCGCCGCTACCATCACCACCATCACCGCAGTAGAAACTCTATTCATACGCCTCTCCTCCACCCTTTTTGTTCTTAAATTGTTTAAGTAATTGATTTATATCCATTAAAATATTATATTTAGGACATGAAATATTAAAAATGGATAGATTAAATGTACCACTGCGTACTAACATCCCTGTGAATTCATTAAATTCATAAAATTTATCTTTTTTGAAAAAGTATAGATAACCATTATTACATCTAAACACTGATTGTGTATTAGGAGGTATACCGGGGATGATGTAAATTCTTGTTCAATTATTGCGAAATCGCACTCGTTAATTTCGGAATAGTATAAATTATCATGAAAAATATACGTTTTTCCAGTGTACGTATTTACTATTCCATTTATTAAAGTAAAATTTGAAATACCATTAAAAACAGAACATATATTTTTAGGATATCCATCCATTAAACGCATATTTGGATATGTAATCATATATACAATGTTATTTGCTATAATAACTATTTCACCACTAGGTCTTCTATATGCTATGGGTATCTTAGTTACATTTACTGGTAAAAATTGTAGAAAATCGGTTAATAATATCGGCTTTAATATCCTATTACTATTGTTCATATCGATAGTCCATATACATTTTAAATAAAATATATACATTCTTCGGACATTAATAAGAAAAGTGTTTAAATATTTCAAATCACACAAAACAGGTAGTTTTTTGGGATGTTAGGAATTGTTGATAACGTAGTAGTAGGTGTACTAGTAGCTGGGAAATTTTTATTTTTATACATGTCATATACATACAAGCGATCTTAGTAGGTATGGGGCCACTTGGCAACGCAATGTAATTGTCTATATTCAGGAGCAAGTAAGAACATTGCCTATATTGGGTAGTTCAGAAAAATGAATGAAAAGAGGTACACAAGATACACATATAATATTTGCATAGTTCGTTGCAAAAGTAATCATTTTGGTGATCTTTTTAACAAAATATTAATAACCGAAGTGAATGAGCTCCGTAAGGCGGTGGATGGTGGGCAATGTCAATTTTCCATAAGGCGATGGGTGTAGACTATCCAAAGTTTCAACGATAACTTGATAATTTTATAAATATCGACCTGCTTTATATACTATTATTTAGTGGAAAAAACACGTTGAGAAAAAAGTCACGTTGTTTAGACATGTGATCACAAAACAAGAACTTTCCAGTATTTGTTCTAGAAAAATCATGTAGCATTAATGTGTGCATTCAAGGTTATACCTAGCCTAAATAGCAAATGATGCAATCGCAAAATTTAGTTCATACATATGGTTAAATAACCGACTACCACAAGACATAAAAATTATTTGATTTTTTATTACTTACTAATATAGGCAATCCACACAACACACATCACTTGCCAAAAATTTACCAGAAACCATCTGCAAAAAATTTAACTAGCCACATACCCCCACCAACCAAAATTTTGCCCGGGTCAATGAAAATAGCTAGCTGAAGTAAACAAGCTCCAGGGTGATGGTAATGTTATTTCTCCATAAGGTGGTAGGTGGTGGGTAATGTTAATTTTTTATAAGATGGTGGCCGGTGAACTGTCCAAAATACACTACTCTTTAAGTATAAAAATTCCTTTTCCTTTTACATGAAACCGATGCTCTTTATACGTACCGTTAAAATGAATACTTACAAAAAATATGTCTTTTACACAACACAGCATAAAGTTTCCGCAAGTGTTCTCAAATATATATATATATATATATATATATATATATATATATATATATATATATATATATATATATATATATATATATATATATATATATATATATATATATATATATATATATATATATATATATATATATATATATATATATATATATATATATATATATATATATATAAAAAAGAAAAGACGTGATAACTCACACCTACCATCCAAAATCACAGCTTGATCATAAATGGTGGAATTAGTGTTAACATAAATTTAACCCTCCTAACGCAAAATAAATACCCTTAAGATATCAATTTGTTATTCAAAAACGTTTGGAAAATTTTTAGGAAAAAATGGTTTTCATTTCACCCTTTTACAGGATTGTGTCTTCTTTATTACTGAGTTTTAGAAAAAAGTATACTTGAATAGGTACCATTATTTTTGAACGTACTATCAGCTCTAGCAATTACGGTACATAATTCTGGACCACCTGTATGTATATATATATATATATATATATATATATATATATATATATATATATATATATATATATATATATATATATATATTGATATCTTAAGGGTATTTATTTATACATATACATATATATATATATATATATATATATATATATATATATATATATATATATATATATATATATATATATATATATATATATAATATACATATATATATATATATTGATATCTTAAGGGTATTTATTTTGCGTTAGGAGGGTTAAATTTATGTTAACACTAATTCCACCATTTATGATCAAGCTGTGATTTTGGATGGTAGGTGTGAGTTATCACGTCTTTTCTTTTTTAATTTGCAGTTATTTAAATAAAATTCTTAAAAATATGATTCCTCAGACAATTCCACGCAAAAAAGGTATACTTGTTACATTTGGATAAATAATACCGTTTTCGAATAATTTAAAGTAGAATTATCTATTTTCAAATTATCCCCTAATCATAAGTGATGGAATAATTGGTACCATAAATTTAATTATACTGATGTTCATACGCACCCCTAAACTATGAATTCATTATTCAAAAGCGCCTAAAAAAAAACAAAAAAAAAAAAAACAAGTCAGTTTCATTCCGCCCCTCTACTTTATCTGCCTGATTATTGAGTTTTGGAAAAAAGCGCAGATGAAAAGGTACCATTATTTTTGAACGTACTATCAACTCCAGCAATTACGGTACATAATTCTGGACCACCTTGTATATATGTATAAAAAAAAAATTAAACCTTAATATAAACCATATGTTTAAATATTGTTCGTGTCTATGTATAAGTTTGAGTTTGTTAGCAACGTTATTTATACGTAAGGTTTACTTTAACGTTTCGTCCTAGCATTTTATTCTTCAGATCATCAAAGCACAGTGTAAGTAATTTCACTTCAATCATTGGAAGTATATAATGATTGTTTAGATTCCAGTCATGTCAAAGATACGGCCCGCGGACCGCATCCGGCCCTCGGACCATATCAATATGGCCCGCGATCACATTATATCACAGAAAGAAGAATCTTGTTTTTAGAGATTTTAGACAGCACTCGATGCGTGTACGGAAGTTCAAAAATGTGCGCGCTTTAATTATAAGTAACTTCAAGAGTAGCGCGTGCCTAGACGAGCGAGAGTGTTAGTTATGCTTTTATCTCTGTCGCGCGCGCGAAAGCGGCTTCTGTTTCGTCTGTGCACGTAGCGCACACTGCGCCCCTCCCCGCCGGTTGTAGTCTTTTTGCAGTAAGTTTCAATTTTTTTATTTTAACCTGGCCCGCCTACACATTCTAAATCTAATATATGGCCCTCTGCAAAATTGAGTTTGACACCCCTGGTTTAGATACATACTTGATCGAATAATTTGGTGGCATCTTTTCCAGCACCACGCATTAGCTCTTCTGGTCCCCCCGGATGAAAAGGTAAATAATGCGTAATATTATAAACACGTCCTCGAATTGCAATCCATGCATCATTTGGCGTTGAATGTTGTGCTAATTGACGTGGCGTTACTGCCAGTGTACCTGCACGACTTCCGACACCAGTTAAATCTCGCCCAGAGGCACCAAGACGTATCCAGTCCATTAACGAATGACCTGGTTGTAGAGCACATTTGTTTCTTGGGTTTCCTGCAACAAGCAGAAAATGAAAAATATATAAGTACATATTTCAATTTTCAATAGAATTAAAATACTAAAGGAATGTATTTTTGTATATGCAGATAAGTTACTACAAATAAGTACAAATTTAAGGTCCTTAAAATTTACAATTTATTATCTTCCCATTGGAAGTTATTGTAATGGGTCCGATTTTACGCATCGCTAGTTCGTTCGTTAGTTCGTTCGTTCGTGAATTTTTTTCGTCCCGCATATCTCGAGAACAAATGATAATATCAACTCCGGACTAATTTCATTAGATGCGTAACTAAAAAATGAAGACCGGATAAAGTTTTCAGCAAATTCGGATTAGCAGTTTGTTTTTTGTGATAAAAAAACGGAATTAACTTTATTTACATAATATAGAGATTATATGGATTTTTTACCATGTCTTTATTATATATTATAATGGCCTAAGAACCTTCCGTGATGTTAAAAACGCCAGTAAATTATTATAAAATTTAAAAAAAAAGAAAAGAAAAACAAAGAAAAAAAAAAAACTAAACGGAAAAACGAAATAAGAAACTTTTTGTGAAATATTTTTTGTCTCGCGTATCATGAGAACAAATGATGTTATCATTTGTTTGATAAAGGTGGAGCTCCCACCCTTAGGTACAGAAGGCGAAGCCTCCGGTGTGGTGCAAGGGGCAAAGCCTCTATCGGGGGCCCAGGGGAGGAGTCTCCTGAATTAAAAAAAAGTTATTCATGTGCAATAGTCTTTAAGGGCATCCATTGGGAAGTTGACAGTGTGGGTAGACCGGTCTTTTCAAATTTCTTATTAACTTATTTTAAATTAAAAAAAAATACGAGCAGAACTGCGAATCTATCTATCTATCTATCTATCTATATATATATATATATATATATATATATATATATATATATATATATGTGTATATATATATATATATATATATACATATATATATATATATATATATATATATATATATATATATATATATATATATATATATATATATATATATATATATATATATATATATATATATATATATATATATATATATATATAAATCAAAACTGACTGACTGATTGATCGATCAACGCACAGCCCAAACGGCTGGTCCTAGAAACGTGAAATTATGAATAGGGATTTCTTATATAACGTACGTGAGCACTAAGGAAGGATTTTTGGAAATTCACACCGTAAGCGGGTAAAATAGGGGATGAAAATTTTCATAGAAATCTGTAATTTTTTAAGTTAAACAAATGTATTGAAATTGGTGTTAGGCTACTGGTTTCAACACAAAAGTTTCAGTGCTTTTAAAAATTCATCCCTTAGGGGGTTGAAACAGGGGAAGAAACTTTAAATGGAAGTCTGCCGTTTTTACAATTAGAAATGTGGAAACTGATACGGTATGGTATGCTGGTGATTTTAAAGTTGTTAAAAATTCATTGTTTAACGTTTTTAAATGCGAAATTGAGTTTGTTGATTTGTTTGTTTGTTTGTTTGTTTGACTCTCTTTTACGCTTCAACGACTTAACCAGTCAACTTGAAATTTTGCACAGACATAGCTTGGGAGACGGAGACGGTTATAGGCCATCTTTAACCCGGGAAAATAAATTATTCCCGAGGGAAAATCTATGACAATTATGACAGTTGACTATTAAAAAGCGGATTATTGGTTTCAAACTTCGAATATGGTTAACAGAGGTCTGAAAAAGAACATAGGCGACTTTTTACCGTAGGAAAACATCTTATTCCTGTGGGAAATCTCATTTCTGTGGAAAAATATATTTTAAATGAAACAAAAAAAGATTCCTAGAGTTTGTTCGAACTCTGTTTGTTAGTAGATAGAACGATATACAGCAATAAACATAGATTTTTACACCGAGAAAGTGTCTGATTCCCGAGGGAAAATGTTTTTAAAATGAAACAATGAAATAATGACAACTGACTGTTAAAAAAATGGAAGATTGATTTTAAACATTGCATATTATTTACAGCGGGGATAGAAAGGAACACAGACTACTCTCTCCGCCAAGAAAATATCTGAATCCTGTGAGAAGTCTTATTCCCGTAGGAGATTACTGACTTCATTCGAACTTTGCATATTGTTAAAACAATGTTAGTCTACTTTTTACCCGGAGAAAACATTTTATTTCTGTGGGAAAATTCCTGTAGGAAAATGAAAGTACATTTTATACTTTTGAACTAGATGTCATAATTTCAAAAGCCACGAATGGAAGGGCTGAGCGGGTTCCAGCACACACTACGTCGTCACAAGTATAGGCACACCTTGACTCAAGATATGTCCACACTTTTGAGGCGGTACTGTCTTTAATGTTTTGGTATATTGCAGTGTCAAAAGTAAGGGCACCCCTTGGGCTAAAATGTGCCCATACTTTTGACGACGTAGAGTGTCCTAAAACTAGTTTAACCCTTCTATTGCCACGCGGGCGAAGCCGCGGGTAAATGCTAGTCATTAACAAATGTATATTTAAAATGATTTCATTTTAAATATAGGGTTGGGCGGGGTAAAAAAATACAAAATCTTTGTTTAGTTTGGTGAGTTTTCAATGAATTTATATTTTAGGTTGTGGAGTCTTCTCACCAGAGAAGACTCTCTGGTGAGAAGACTCCACAACCTAAAATATAAAAATACAAAATCAAATCTTTTCATTTTTCATGTAGAAAATATTTGAATTTTTAGACAAAAAAAATACTGTATGATGTTAAATTGTTTGTATTTTAAGATTTTGTCTCTTTTTCACTCAAGTTAATGGTACATATCTATAAAAAAATAAAAACCTTGTCTTTTTTTTATCCGCCAAGTGGGGTAAAAAAAAAAGACAGTGGAGGGTAAATAAAAGACAGACCTCCAACTAATAGGATACTGCAAGTACATGATTGGAAGGATAAAAAATAGAGAGCTTGGGTAATTAGCAGCACAACACTTTTTATTTCACAACTCTATCTCTATTACAAAATTTTTTATAGATATATTTAAATTTTATGTATTTTACCAAAAACTTAGCTAAGATTAAGCAATAAGAAAAGTCAAAAAATGTTAACTGATGCAAAAGCTTGACTCACAGGAAATTTCTTTGGACTTTAAATATTAAAATAATTTCTATTTCACAAACGTACAACTGAGACAAAATTTATTGTAGATCATTAAAATACCAAATATGTTAATTTGAGGCTGTCTTTTTTTTACACCACTTTACATAAAGTAAAGAAATAAATCAAAATAATCTATGAATGAGTTAAAAATACTAAACGTGTGCAGTAAAGCATAGTTATATCATACATTATAAAAAAATAAATAAATTTTCATGGGTCAAAAATACAAATTTTCGAATGAGCTGAAATTCATATCCATGAAAGCCGTCTGCTCACTAACAAAAAAATTGTTTTATTGAAGAATCAGTATTTTTTTAATCCATAAAATATACATAAACATGTCATTATATAGTTTTAAAATGAAAATCCTCGTCAATAATTTTTAATTTTTCTAAATGTTAACCCCTTGTTTTGTCTTTTCTTACCCCACTTTTTTCTTTTTTTTTTTTTTAACAAAAAAAAATTACAAGCAGTCGGACCATTTAAAACTTTGTACTTTACATTACTAAAGCATGTAGAATAACAAGAAAAAAATACAGCACTCTATCTTATCAGATTTTTTACTTATTGAAAAAGTTTATCGTCGCGGAATGAAAGTTTTTCTTTCATGAATAACAGAGCTTTGGGAGAAAATTTTTTTATGTTATAAAGCCCGTTCCAAAAAATAATTTTTTGGCCCAGACAGATTAAAATGCTAATGTATTTTGTTGTAATATTTTTTATTTTTTGAATTTAACAGTGTTGAGTTTAATATAAGTATGTCTTTTTTTTACTCCGCTCAAGCAATGTCTTTTTTTACCCCGCCCAACCCTACATTTATTAATATTATTTTGCATTTTCGAAGTTTGACAAACCATTTCCTGTTTTGCGTTGAAAATGAAAATTTGAGTTAATCTTACATTAAGAATGAACATTTATTATGTAGGATCCCATCTACTGGATTTTCCTTATATTTAAGTTTATATCCTTTTAATGCTTATGATTGCTAATATTGATGTTCTTTTTACCATTTTTCATTTTTAAGCCCCGTTTGTGAAATACTGAGCATCATAATAAGGTTTTTGCAATTCCGATACTAAAAGATATGATTTAGTCCCTCATAATAGGGAGTAAAGTGCCACTTTTAGTCCCAAGGTACTAAAAAATTATTTTGCTCCCGCTTTTAAACCATGGTTGCATTCAGCTACCACAATTTGCAGAAATTTAACTTAGATTATATAGCGTTGCTAGGAAATTGAAAATAATAAGCAAATTCAAATTTGTAGATGTACAATTCGATTTGTACAATTCGATTAATTTATCGAAAGTATAGTTGATGGAATATTATTGCATACAATTTGAATGACATTTAAGTAATTTTTTTAAAAAATTTGTATAATTTTAAATTATCCGGAATTGCAAAAAATAATATATACACCACAGGACTAAAGTGCTTTCTTATTACCGCTCGTGTGATTTGTTGCCCTCGGGCCTTTACAGGCCCTCTGGCAGCAAACTTCACACTCGTAATTAAAACTCACACTTTAGTCCCTTTGTGTATAACATACTATTTCTTTTGTCAAACAATCACAACTAACAATATTTTTGACAGGAAAAACGTTTATGTTCGAATTTTTAACTAGAACAATTTAATTAATTTTAAATTTCAGTAGTAGAATTTTATTTATATACATATAAATTTAGGGAATGCACAGTACAGGTGCAAACATATAATATACACTACCGTTCAAGAGTTTGAAAACACTATGAAAATTCAAAAAAATCGTCACTGGATAGATATTAATCATTTATTTGTTTTAAAATAGGAATTTTATTTGGACATGTTAATTATACTTAATTATACTAATATTGCTACAAAAGATAAATTTATGACTTAAATATTAGATTCTAACTTCATCAAAGTAACCACCTTTTTTCTTGACAACTTGTTCGCAAATTCTGGGCCACCGTTTAGAACTTTATCAAAATATTCTTAGTCTAATTTTTCAGTTCATCTTTTAAAAATGTCCAGAGTTGTGCTACACTAGAGATGGAGAACGATTTTTCACCAGCTACACAGTTACTTTAAGAGAACAATTGTCTGTTGTATCATTAGCGAGACTGTAATAAAACACGTGCATTTATCAAAAACAATACGGGAGACTACCCACACAAGATGTAAAAGCTTTTATAATATTGTTAGTTATTATTGTGGTAACGTAAAACCCCCATACAGGAACACTATTTTTAGGTGTGTAATTAAACTGGTTTATAAAAATTGACAAATAAATTAAACAACCATTTTTTTTCTTAATAAGCATGAAATAAAGTTTTTTTAATCCAATGAATATGTTTTTACAAAAATACAACCCAAAAATTTTTATTTGTTTTTCTTTTACAAAATGTCGACATCTATATCCAAACAAAGAATTATTAATGACACTAGAAGTTGGGAACCGATATACAAACAGACGTGTAATATGAGTAATATGACACATAGAGTGACATCTAGACGTCAAAGTAGGAAACATAGAATGGTTTAAGTATCAGATGTAAATAAAGGATCAAAATACTGTATTCGACAAAAATTGTTTAATATATATATATATATATATATATATATATATATATATATATATATATATATATATATATATATATATATATTTCTTTAATTAAGTAAGGAAACGCGTTACAGAAGGAGGAGACATTACTACGTATGACAAACTTTTGTTTGCATTTCAAGACACCCAGTATTCATATGTTCACTTATTGTTCAGCTAAACTGAAACTTTTAAGCACTCGATTTCTCTGGTATAGTATGACCAAAAACCACATGTAAATTAAAAATCACAAAGTGATTGAAAAAATTATCCGAATCGGCCGCGAATCGAGCTCAGGATCTTCTGGTAACTAGCCAGACGTGTTAACCATTACACCAAAAGTTTGTCATACGTAGTAATGTCTCACAAGCACTCGATAATATTTGAAACTGAAGAACTGTAACTGTTTCTGATTAAATGGGAGGTGAATTTAAATTGAAAAATAATCATTCTATTAATAATTTTCGTTATCAGAGGTTTCTTTTAGAAATAACTTCATTAATATATAAATGTCAAAACTGTTCGGATATATGATCGCGTTCCGGTATAGGAGCTTTTACGTTATACGAACCAATTTATTTTAATAACAAACTAATTTATTAAAGTGTCTGGTAAAGAAATTTCATAAACTGTAAAAATATATTTGTTTCTAAACTTCTGAACGGTAGCGTATATAAAGAATTTTGGATAATGTGAGAAGTTTCATTTCAACAAGAATTTTAAAATTTTTTTTATCTGAAAACAAACAACATATACAGTCGACTCTCGTTAATTGGAAACTCGAGGGACTCTTAAAATATTACGAATTATTTGAGAGAGATTTGAATTATCGCAGGTAACAATTTTAACTTTCTACGCATTTGGGATGAATGAACTTGAACTTGTCTCAAAATGTAATCTTTCTGTCTCTTTCTGTCTGCAACTTTGAATTGTCGAGTGTTTGACGCCGATGAGTTCGCAGTAACGCGTCGTTTTGTTACGTAGCAATGATTTTTTCGTTCGAATTACCAAGTGTATAAAAATGTATTGTTTTAGTTCGAAATATAAAGAGATTTTGTAGTGAACTCGTGATAACTTTGAATTATAGAGAGTTTCGAATTATCGCAGGTTTGAATTAACGTAAATGTAAATACATATTTTCTCTTTATAAAATGAACAATTATTATCAGCTACAGTTAGTAACACTTTCAAATTAATAATTAGTAACAATGGAAAAATTTGTGATCATATTTTTGCTAATAAAAGATTTTTAATACTTGATATAGTTATTTAACAAATAAAAAACGCCGTGAGCAGCGGGGCTCCATCACGAAAGTCGAATTTTTCCTTCATCTTTGGTACTGAATGTCCAAGGGCCCGGGTTTTGATACCATAACTCTGCATTACGCAGTATTAATTTAATAACAAATTACATTAAAAATTACGAATTGCCAAACAATCAAAAAAAGAACACAACACAGAAGTTATAAAGGGCATAGCCGGGTAAGATAGGGAAAACGGCCCTTGACGCAAAATTGATTGTTTTTATAGGGAATAATTCTTCTTAGCCCCAGATACATTCCTGCCAAATTTCAACCCTCTGAGGCTAATAGTTTATGAATACACAAACAGACAAAAATTTTCAAAAAAATTTTTTTTTAATGAAATTGCTGAGCCGATTTATTTGAGTTTAATATATATTGTGTACCCACCTTAAACAAAGTAATAAAAAATATTAACGTTATATCCCTTTATTATACTAATCTTTTTAAATTTTTAAATTTAAGTAAATTTTTTTTTGGCACTTACGCGTTAGCGACACCCACCATTTTTTGTTCAATAATTTGTCTCTTAGTACTCTATAACATATATTTTTACGGAAAAATTTTAGTTGGTAGAACATAGTAATATTTCAGTACAAATGCATGTCATGTTCGGTACTACATATATTACTTATATATAAAAAGGGCCATAAAGTAAAGCATCTGCCTGATTTCTAAAACACAGTAGAACTCTGAAGAGTGCAATAAAATGTTCTCTTCCCCCCTGAGTTACAGTTCTTGGAGTTCCTGTGACGGTCTAAAAAAATTATATAATGACTTGTTATAAAAAATATGTTTTAACTTGTTAAAAAATAATTTTCAAGGTTAATTTTATCATGAATCTGAGTATTTAAATGAAATCAATAACATTATCTCAACATACTTACTAATTAAAATTACATCAAACTCAACAAAAATTATAAGTTTTTTGAAACTTTATTTAAATAAAGATAATAATAAAAATAATAATAATAATAATAATAATAATAATAATAATAATAATAATAATAATAATAATAATAATAATATAACGTTTTAAATGCTATATTGTTTTAATAATAATAAACACTAACTTAATAGATTGGAACAAAAAACTTCAACAATGTATAGTAATAACAACAGTCCGGCTAAAACTTGTTGTAGTTATAAACAGGGCCGTGGAGAGAAATGCCGGGCCCCGGGAATAAATCACATTTTTAAAAAAAAATTCCCCCAAGAAATGTGACGAGCAAAAAAAAAGTTCTTTTTAATTTTTCTTGGACCCTTTAACGACAACTACGGCCCTCTCTTCCAGTCCGGGCCCCGGGGCTGGAACCCCGGCTACCCCACCCTCTCATCGGGCCTGGTTATAAAAATATGTAGGTAAATTACATGCAGGTACATATAACTAATTTGAACAGACCCTCTCACTTGATGTTTTTGTTGCACTTCTTAAGGAGGTGCAGAAAGTGGATTTTTTCTGTAATCAAATTACATACATTCATAATAACGAGAAAGAAGCTTAGACAAACGTCTAGCTTTATCTGCTGTTTGTCTTCTTTTGTTAACGCGATGACGGGTTATGGGGAATTATAAGGAAATGACCAACTGGTATACTAATTTGACAGCTAATAAACTTTGTATGAAATTGTTGACGTCATAATACGTAGTGTATGAGTTAATAAAGTTTCACTTGACGTCTTACAAAGAAAACAACTCTAACAAAAGAGAAATCAACATCTATTTTGTTATTAATAAAAAAAAAGACAAACGGCAGGTAATGTTGGACTTGAGTAAATTTAAACTAGTTTATCGTAGTTATGAACGTATGTAATTGTATTATTTTAGAAATAGGGTAGATATTTTACTTTATAGCTCTTTTTATACATACGTAATATATGTAGTACCTAACATGGTATGCATTTGTATTGAAATATTACTATGTTCTACCAACTAAAATTTTTCCATAAAAATATATGTTATAGAGTACTAAGAGACATATTATTGAACAAAAAATGGTGGGTGTCGCTAACGCGTAAGTGGGAAAAAAAAATTTACTTAAATTTAAAAATTTAAAAAAATTTGTATAATAAAGGGATATAACGTTAATTTTTTTTATTACTTTGCCTAAGGTGGGTACACAATATATATTAAACTGAAATAAATTGGCTCAGTAATTTCGTAAAAAAAAATTTTTTTTGAAAATTTTTGTCTGTTTGTGTATTCATAAACTGTTAGACTCAGAGGGTTGAAATTTGGCAGGAATGTATCTGGGGCTAAGAAGTATTATTTCCTATAAGAACAATCAATTTTGCGTCAAGGGCCGTTTTCCCTATCTTACCCGGCTATGCCCTTTATAAAAGTTACAAGAACAGAACACAGAAGTTATAAATTTTTAAAACAAACTTCCATTAATTGTAAATTTCAAAAATTAAAAACTTTTTCCTTTAACTGTCATAAGACATTGTTGTTAATTTTTGGTACACAATTTATTTGATTCCAACTTCATTCACTGTATATTTAGCACACACGAATACGTCTATTTTTTAAAATTATTTTTGATGTCAATTTTTGAATTTTATGATGTTCATTTTAAGTAAAATACATTCTACACTAGTAATTATTGGGTATTTTAGCTAGCTAGGTGTGTTAACCATTACACCAAAAGTTTGTCATACGTAGTAATGTCTCACAAGCACTCGATAATATTTGAAACTGAAGAACTGTAACTGTTTCTTGAATTAGAGAGAGTACTAATACACATAGGTGATTGAATGAATGTGCGGCTCGGGCGACTGTCGAGCACAGGATCGTTGGTGTAATGGTTAACACACCTGGCTAGTTACCGGGAGATCCTGGCTTCGATTCCCGGCCGATCCGGATAATTTTTTCAATCACTTTGTGATTTTTAATTTTTAAAGAGCTTTCATGTTGTACCGCAAGTAGGATATTATAATTTTAAAGTTGCAAAAAACTCTCATGTTGGCTATATTAGTTTCTCCCCCATATTCTAGAAACAATTTTGAGAAATTTTAATTATCTTTTACAGTTCCAAATATATGAGACCGGTTTGTTTTTAAATTGACACCCTGTAAATGTAATAAAATATTGTTTATGTGATTTCAAGTATGTATCAGCGGTATTTTGTAAATAGGTAATGACCTAATGACAATGAGGTACGTACCCTACTAACCTATATTTTTATAAAACGAAAGTTTAATGTACAATGATCTACAAAAATTTTAGAAAAATTGTAATTAATTGTTTAGAATGAATTTTTTTTTACAGAAATTTTTGAAGTTGATGTAAGTCAATGATATTTAGATTACTGAAGTCGGTTACAGATGTTTGCTAAATTTATAAGTATGAAATATGACCTGCAATTGTTTTATTACAAAATATGTTCAATTTTTTTTGTACGCTACTGTACACTTAATTTCAAAAGATTCGGTAAATGAGTACATAAACATATTTTGTTGACGAAAAGTCAACAAAACAAAAACAAAAAATATGCAAAAAATATGTTAGGTAGTCAGAGCCTGATTAAGGTTTATTTTCTACGGGCCATTTTTTAACAAGTTTTTGACAATCAAAAATTTCTGAAATGAAACATAATCGGAACAAATTACCTAGCAAAACTTAATTAGTAAATTGAGACCTTTCTCCCTTCTTAATTATCAGATTTATATATTTACACCCTATATATATATATATATATATATATATATATATATATATATATATATATATATATATATATATATATATATATATATATATATCAGACTTCTTTTCTTCACAATCGGGTCCGAAAACGGATAGCGTCCCTACTCTCGCCTCGTCCCCCTTCTTATCGTATAGGCTGTATAAGTCTAATTTTTTCAGTTGAAGAATTCGACTAAAAATAATATTTGTTTTGGAAACAATAAATAAAATTTTTCAATAAATATTTGTTACTATGTCATTTATACAAATGTATAAACTTTGTGTTAGAATAATTTTATCTGTAAGCACTTAAAATTAGACAATTTTAAATGGGATATGTACAGTGTTGGATTTACTGAAGATGGAGCCCCAGGCAGATTTTGGCGGCAATCTATCAAGTAAGGAAAGCATAAATATGCAAAACGCTTAACGCTTATGTCCCGAAGCTGAGCTAATGCTACGAGGCTAACGATTTTTCAAATAATAAAGTAACAAGCTTATGTTCATATTTAATTATTTAATAAAATAAAGCCATAACATTAATATTTTAACAAGGGGAAATAATAAGCCCAACCTTATCAGTTGCATAAAATATATCTCCGACCGGTATCTTTGACCACTAGATTTTAAATACTTACAAGGGGACGGCAGCGGCACAGCCTTGGGGTCGCCGGTCGAGGCATTTGTAAGAAATCTTTAAATAGGTAAATTATTAAATAAGTAGGATAAGATAAAATTAATTATAAAACTTTTAAAGTAATATTTATTTAATTGTAAATTATTATTATATTTTACTTGTTAGATTAATAAAATAAAATACAAATGTAATAACAGAGATTTATTTGTTTTTGAGAAGCATTTCTCTAGCTGATTTCTTGTCTCGATAAGGGTTTGTGTCTACAGTAAACATAGTTTGGTCAGAAAGCACTGGGTTATGTGGGTTTAATTAATATATATTTTTTTTTTTTTATTCATAATAACACAAAAAAATTATTTTTGTTGGAGTGGTGCCTAGTAGGCTTAGTCTATAATCCGACACTGGATATAGGTTGTAACAATTTATTACTTAGAGTACGGTGCAATTAGCCCCAAACCTCAACATCCAAAGTAACAGTTTCACTCCAACTCCAAATTGTTCTATACAGTCCACATATTGTTTGGTAAAAAGTTACACCATTTTGAGCGTCGGGTCTGGAAGGGGGGGAGGGTAGAAGTAGGCAAATTAACGGTTTTCGTCAGTTCTTTTAATATTTCGAAAACTATGTAGTTTAGCACAAAAAGTGCCTATATAATAGTCTTGTGCATAATCTTGCTGAAGTGAAGAGTTCCAGAGTTATGAAGGGTGTAAAAGTAGCAATTTTTAGTATTTTTAGATTTTTTGGAAAAAATATGACACATTGTCACTAAGGAAACTAATTTTTCTTTATACAGGATTGTGTTTTGTAAAAGGAAATTGCGATTAGTCCTCTTCAAACATAGCACCCTCCTCTTCTAAATCTTCGTCTAGTGATGTTCGTATCCCTGTTATCACATCCTAGGCTTAAGCAATTACCACATATGCTTGAGCAGTTTAGACCACTCTTTCTGCATTCGCAGTTACGTACGCAATCGTCTTTGCAAGCGCACACTCTGAGGGAAAGTAATTCCTCGGTAGCTGAACGTGCTGTTGTAATTGGTCTCAGGTGTTCGTCAATTTTCTCCCACTCCCACTCGAGCGGATTCTTCTTCTTATTCAGCCACTGCTGCACCTGGTGATAGGTGCAGCAGTGGCTAAAAATACTAAAAATTGCTCCATTTACACCCTCCGTAACTCTGGAACTGTTCACTTTAGCAAGATTTTGCACAGGACCATTTTTGTTCGCACTTTAATGTACAGTTGCTAGTCAAAAGTATTTGGACAGTCATATAACAAACAAATTTTAATAGTTAAAACTAGGTGAACATGGAAATTAGTAAAAACTTTGACTTGTGTTCTACATAAAATGATTTATTAACTATTTTTCTTACAAACTAATAAAGAAAACTAAATCCAATTCAGTTACTATTCAAAAATTAGCATTTTTGCACTTTAGAGTGTTTAGAGTAAATAATTAACACGTATCAAAAGTATTTGGACGATACAATTTCCAAATTTATTGAACTGAATGTCATTTGGGAAATTTATTGAACGAGTGTCTCATAATCTAATTTCATATTATTTAGGAAAAAAATTTATTGAAATTATTTTTATCAATTATTGAGCAAAATTTGTTTATTAAATTATCATTACTCTGACGATTTAACTATTTTTTATATATTGTTACTTTATTGCGCTTCTATAAATATAAAATTGCTTTATTGTAATTCAGCAGAGCTTTAGCTTGAATTCAGAATAATTTTACTTGTTTTAAAAGTTCGTTCTGATTGTATGTATTGAAAATTTTGGGGCAGTGGTGAATTATAAACACGAAATATAACTTTAAATAAGAACACTGTATTTTAGACAAATATGAACATAATTGAAAATAGAAAGGTTACAATTACAAAAGAAACCGACGAAACAATTTTACACTACAAAAGTACTACTTGAGAACAAAACGAAGAATAAATGTAGACTTAGCCGCGGCGTGGCTCGACGTTGCGCACGCCGGTGCACGCTGACTGGTTTCATACGCTCCAATCACGTGATATGAAAAGCGCGCTAAATCTAATTCTCAGTACTCCCACTATTTAAGCGCATTTCATACCAACTTTATCGATCAAATACACAAATCTATTTCGTGGTAACGCTTTAGTTAGAAAATCTGCACATTGTTCTTCAGATGCTACATATTTTACATCTAAAACTTTTGATTGATATTTTTCACGAATGAAATGATAATGAATATCAATGTGCTTGCTCCTTTTATGCAACTCTGGATTTTTAACTAATCTAATCGTGCTTTGGTTATCAATTTCTAAAGTAACTGGTTTATCACATTGATATCCAATATCAGTCAAAAGTTGTTTTAACCATAAAAGTTCTCGTGTCGCAGTACTCGCAGCAATATATTCTGCCTCAGTTGTGCTGAGGGATACAAGACGCTGACGCTGTGAACACCATGAAATAAGTCTATTTGAAAAATTAAAAATATACCCAGTTGTAGAACGACGCGTTAATGTATCATTTGCAAAATTCGCATCTGTAAACCCAACTAAAAAGTTATTATCCGACTTACCATAAAGTATACCCAAATTTACTGTGCCCACAAGGTATCTGAGGACCTTTTTAATAGCATTCCAGTGTACTTCCGAATAATTATTCAAGAACCTACTCAAGAAACTAGTCGCAAACATAACATCAGGGCGTGACATTTGAGCCAAAAATAGAAGTGAACCAATTGCTTCTCTGTACGGGAAGGTTTTGTCTGATAGTTTATTTTCTTGTTCATCCATTAATGAAGTTACAGAATGAGGATCTAATGGTACACTTATAGGTTTGGCATCAGTCATTCCGAAACGAGCAAGGATGCGCTTGATGTAATCTTTTTGATGAATGAAAATAGAATTATTTTCTTCAAAGCGCTCAATTTGCAATCCAACAAAAGATAATGACTTATTAACTGTAATTTCGAAGGATGGTTTTAATACGCTAATGATTTCATCAATTGCATCTTGCGATTCGCTCATTAACAATCCATCATCTACATACAACGCTAAAAAGATCAGACTATCTTTAATCAATCCGCGATAAACACACGGATCAGCTAAACTGGGAACAAAATTAAAATCTTTTAAGAATGAATCAAACTTGGTATTCCATTGACGCGAAGATTGTTTTAAACCGTAGATTGATTTGAGAAGTTTACAAGCAAAATTTTCTTCTGCTACAATTCCTTCGGAAATACGCATATAAATCGTTTCATTCAAATCGCCATGTAAAAACGCTGTTTTAATATCAAACTGTGTTAACTTCCAATTCTTTTGAACGGCCATTGCTAACAATACACGTATAGATTCGTACCTTGCTACTGGAGAGAAAATCTCTTCGTAATCAATCCCATTCTTCTGAGTGAAACCTTTTGCGCATAGACGAGCCTTAAATCTTGGGATTTCTTCAGATGACGAATTTTTTATCTTAAAAACCCACTTGCATCCCACTACAGTCTTTCCTGCTGGTAATGGTTCTAATTGCCATGTCCCATTTTTGCGATGTGATGACAATTCTTCTTGGATGGCCGCTTTCCAGTCACCTGAATTCGGTCCAGATACTGCTTCATCGTAAGTTTGTGGTTCTGCATACTCGATGAAATTCAGCTCGTAACGTGCAGGTCTCTGCAAAGAATTGCGATCTCGCAGTTGCCTACCTGAATTTTGGACAACATGATCTTGATTGTTGTTAGCGGGCTGAACTTCATCTTGATGAATTTCCTGGATCGGAACTTGATTTATTTGTTGAACTGGAAGAATATCTTGATTGTTTTGTGGAACAGGAATTTCTGGATTATTTGGACCGACTGGAACATTTCCAATTTCTTCTGAACTGTTAAAGGGAAGATAGCTTTCTTCGTTTTTTGGAACAGTCGAAGTAAGGCTTTCCTCGTTGAAGGAAACATCTCGGGAAACCATGAACTTCCCTGTTTTCAAGTCGAACAATCGGTAGTTCTTCGAATCTTGTTGATATCCCACGAAGATCATCTGTTTACTTTTCGGATCCCATTTTCTTCGAAGTTGTTTTGGAACATGAACAAAAGCTGTACAACCGAATATCTTCATGTGTCCAACTTCATTCTTCTTTCCAGTCCATGCTTCATATGGGACGACATTGTTCTTCGCAGCTGACGGAGTCCTGTTGTAAATATAAACTGCCGTGTTCATTGCTTCGGCCCATAGTTTCTTCGGGAGATTCTTCGCATATAACATCGATCTTGCCTTTTCAACTAAGGTACGATTCTGTCTTTCAGAAGAACCGTTTTGTTCTGGAGTGAACGGAGCTGTGGTTTCCATCTTGATACCTTTTGAAACGAGATAATTCTTCATGTTGCTGTTAACATATTCAGTTCCATTGTCACAACGTAACGTTTTAATGGAACTTCCGAACTGGTTCACTATCAATGCATTGAACTCTTTGAATTTTTCAAAGACATCAGATTTATGCTTCATGAAGTAAATCTGCGTGTAACCCGACGAATCATCTTTGAAGATGACGTAGAATCTGGAACCGCCTATGGATTCTTCTTGCATGGGTCCACCGACATCTGAATGAATCAATTCACCTGGATTTGTACTTCTCGGAGCAACATTGTGAAAAGGCAGCCTATGTTGTTTACCCAATTGACATGCTTCGCAGAAAAATTCCATATCGTTAGGAATTTCCTCAATGTTGATGGCTCCTTGTTTCTTCATCTCACGTAAGATCTTCAAATTGACGTGTCCAAGACGTTCATGCCAAAGTTTCAACTGCGACAAAGTGACAGAATTGACCTCGAACCTTGGAATCGCTGTCATCTTCAAAAGATAAAGATTGTTGTCTTGTAAATCACCAGACATGACGATTTCTTTGCCCTTATAAATTATTGCTGAAGAATCCTTGTACTTGACTTCAAAATTGTTTCTCACACAAGCTCCCACTGAAACTAGATTCTTTTTGAGCTTTGGGACGAACAAAACATCTTGAAGTTTTCCATCGAACCATTCCCCTGAGACAAAACGTTTGATGTAAACGATACCACGACCTTCGACTTCACGTGTAGTACCATCTCCAAATAAAATATATTCATTTTTGCATTCTTCAAATTCAGCAAACAAATGTCTTTGGAACGTCATGTGCTTTGAAGCTGCGCCGTCAAGAAACCACTTCTCGGATATATCCATGTTTTGTGAAAATGTCTCTGTAGATAAAGCACACATATTCTTGAAATTGCCGTTTTTATTCTGGTTATTTGGAGCAGGATTTTTGCTTTCTGAGAATAACCGTTTTCTACAGTCTTTAATCATATGTCCTTTTTTATGAGCACTCTACTTCTTGTTTCTTACTGAAAGACTTTTTCGGTTTTTTATAATTGTGTGATTTTTTATTCGGATTCTGAACGTTCACTGCAACCAATGCACTTGTAACATCATCAACTGATGTTAATCGAGATTTTTCTTTGATGAGACGTGTCGTCAAATTCTCAATGGTTTGTCTCTCTGCTTCGACACTGTCCCATGCGCTGACAAATGCATTGTACTTCGATGGCAAACTTCCGATTAGTTTGGCCATAATCATGTCATTAGATACATTTTCTCCTAAATCTATCAATTGTCTGGCCATATTTTCAACTTTTGCTATATGTTGAGCAACTGAATCTGATGAGGTCATTCTGTATTCATGGAAACGTGTCAACAGTAATAACTTATTCGAAGCACTGCGTTGTTCATGTAACGTAGATAACTTACTCCACATTTCGGCCGACGAATCGCACGTTAGAAGATACTCCAACTGACCAGGTTCCAAAGATGATGAAATAATGAACATCGCCTTTGCATCTTTCTTCTCCCAGATTTTCTTTTGCGCTGCATCCTCTGGCTTCAACTCTGTCTTCTCCACAATACCCAGGATATCATTAGCAATGAAGATCGCACGCATTTGAAATTTCCATGCTTGGAAGTTAACACCAGAAAACTTGGATACATTTCTTACGTCAATTAATTCGGACATATTGATACTTATTAGGAATAATTATTACGAAATTAAGATTCTAATAACCTTTCTAACTGCACTAAATAATTCTAATGTTCGAAAATGTTCTCAGGATTCTTAAAAGAACAGAATAAAGCACGAAATATTCACGAAAATCTTTTCTAAAATTTAAAGAACGTTCTCGAAGTACAAAATATTCACGAACTTTGTTTCGAATAGTCAAAGAATGTTCTCGAAAGACGAATTATTACGAAAAAAATAACACTTTACGAAACTTGAAAATAAATTTACGTAATATGACGCAATTATACGAAACTTGAATATCACATTTCAGAATATGACTTAATTACACGAAACTTGAAAAAATCATATTTCAGAATATGACGCAATTAAACGAAACTTGAAAATCACATTTCAAAACATGACGCAATAACACGAAACTTGAAAAATCATATTTCAAAATATGACACAATAACACGAAACTTGAAAAATCATATTTTAGACCATGACGTAACTTTACGAAATAACTGGATTGACCTCGGATTTACAAAAGACGAATTTTCAAATGGATTCACTAGTCACTTCGATTAAGCACAGAACATTCTCGAACACTTATTAATTCGCGATTACTGTGCCCATAACCTATTGAAAATTTTGGGGCAGTGGTGAATTATAAACACGAAATATAACTTTAAATAAGAACACTGTATTTTAGACAAATATGAACATAATTGAAAATAGAAAGGTTACAATTACAAAAGAAACCGACGAAACAATTTTACACTACAAAAGTACTACTTGAGAACAAAACGAAGAATAAATGTAGACTTAGCCGCGGCGTGGCTCGACGTTGCGCACGCCGGTGCACGCTGATTGGTTTCATACGCTCCAATCACGTGATATGAAAAGCGCGCTAAATCTAATTCTCAATAGTATGTTTCAAATTTAAAGAGTTTATTTTAATTGTTAAAAGTAACGCTTCAGCAAAGTAATTCTACGAAAATATATTATCTTAGCATTATTAGCAAACCTATAAATAGGACAAACGCTTCTGAATTGGTTTCAGTTTTATATTAGTCGTGTTAATTTGAAGTTCAGTTTATGAAAGTAACGACATAGAGATGTAAAGTGCAATCTCTGCTTATGTTTAATATAAAGTATGGATTTGAATATAAACTAACGCTTAGTGAGATATTTTCTGTATTTGTAGTAATACAGTGAAATAATATGAATAAAAAGTGATGTTATATTAAAAAGTTCTGTTATGTTCTGTAATATTTAATAATAAATTACGTATGTGCCGGCATAATGTATACATAAATTTTTTCTAATATTTTTTTGTATATTAAAAATTTAAAAGCAACAACAAATTTTAGTGTTAACCTTCAAAAAATAGAAAAAAGAATCCTTGCAACATCTCACATCTCAAAAATATCAAGCGAAAATATTTCATTAAAATGTTTTAAAATTCTAATTAGTGCATATTCATTTATTTATGAGTATCATCAATTGTTCCTTTCCTATAATAATTTTTGGTTACACTAAAAAAGCGTAGCAAATTAAGGCCCGATTTACATTAACGCTCCGCTCTCGGTACGATATCACTACGCTCCCGATTCGATAAAATATTTTTTACACAATAAACAATCAGTGTATTCACATCATCGCTCTGATATCGGTCCGATATGAGTCACGGTTCGCTCCCACTCCAATGCCACTCCAATGTCAATACCATACTCAGGTAATATTTTATCGGAGCAATATCAGACTTGTTATGGTTTGTACCTATAGTGTAAACACTTTTTTGATTCCACTCCACTCCGCTTGCATTCAGTTGTTATGAAAAGATATTTGTATCGAACTGAGACCAAACTGGGAGCGTACTCAGAGCGGCATTTTAATGTGAATGGAGACCGAATAGGTACCAGCATGATATCAGCACTGTAATGTGAACATAACAAGATTATATCGTAGCGAGAGTGGAGCGGGAGCGTACCGAGAGCGGAGCGTTAATGTAAATCGGGCCTTAACATCTTTGACGGGTAATAACAACGATCCACGACTCCATCCTCTTGTGACGTTATTACAGAAAGTCATATGGAACAAACTTTACCTCGATTTCATGGTATCGTGAATAAATACGAAAGCTGAGCTATTACGTCACCTTAAATGACACTAACTCCAAATGGATACGTACAAGGTACCTACATATTATGTATGATAACAATTCCGAGTATCCATATAACGCTACGAATTTCATTATTGAGAATTAGGTATTTATAATTCAAAACAGTTACAACTTCCACATATGCGTATCTTTCAATAAATTGAATATCGGAAAATATTAATTAGTATTACCTGCATACCTATATCCAACTGTTCTACATATCCAGTGTTGATTGACTGTCGATTATGTAGTTTATGTATGCCAAGTTAGTGGAAGGATTATTACCATATTGCCAAACTATCAACGAAATAAACGCTCTTTACCGACAAACATTTATTAATCAATATTAATTTTTTAAATGCATTACTCTAACGTAAACAGAAGTTGTAAATAATACCGACAATAAAGTGTCGTCTACAGGTACATATTATAATAAAACTGTAACGAGACCATGTCTGTATATGGAATATCTTTTGAAAATTGTACTGGTACCGTAGACAGTAAAGTTATCGATTTAGATATCAAAACATTGATTTTTAAATTTATTGTCTGTTTGACTGTTTGTGCACGCATCATGCAACGTAACTTAAAATGTTGACATTTACGATACGAACACACATTAATATTCTAAAGTCAAATTTATACATAAAGAAAATGACTCATTTCAAAAATAAAGTTTTGTCACATATAAAAGATATTTTAATTTCTACTATTCTTTTTCAATATATTAGATAGTAGATCTTGTGAGAGTTAGTTATATTACGAGTTGGTCTAAAAGATAAATTTATGAGAATGAGTCATTTGTACCTAGTTGTTATTTTAAAATACTGTGCAGTCTGGCGAAAAGTCTTGTAGTATTTTTTTACTGTCTCGTACTAACGAACTAACGGAACGCATACACAGACATCACGCTAAAACGTTGTTTTCGGATTCTAGTGACCTTGAAACGTGGAGATATGTTCAAATTAGTGATTCGTAAAATCGGACCCATTACAATAACTTCCAATGGGAAGTTAAAAATTTACATAAAAAATTTTCGAATGAAAATTTTAGAAAATTTTACGTTCCGAAAATGGGATAATACCTATCTATTTTCAATGTCCGAAGTATCGTTAGTGAGATATTGGGGAAAAATTAGATTCACGAAAGTTATGGTAGGTGTACATCGAAAAATACGAATTTCATCGAAAAATGTTTCAAACGAAAGTAACCCAAAATTTGATTTCCAATAAAACTGACTTTGACTATTTTCCTCATTAGAAGCATTATTGTCGAGATATTTGGTAAAAACTGAAATCTAAGATGACGACACCTCCCACCATCCCGCCAATTTGTGTTTGGACTCATGGGATCTAAATATTCTCCAAGAAACTCTTGTATGTAAAAAAAAACGCCGTGAGCAGCGGGGCCCCATCACGGAAGTCGAATTTTTCCCTTCATCTTCGGTATCTTTAAGATATCTAAATGTGATTGAAAATCTACAAGCGATTTGTCATTTTGGTGGTTTCAAAACTGATGATAAGTGTCCGGCTGATCGGGGCTTTAAAAAAAGGTTTTAAGTTTTTAAGGGCTGAATCTCAGTAAATTTCAATTTTGTGCCGATAGTAGTTAGCAGGAAAAAAGTCAACACAATTCGTACGAGGGCATCCTACCCATGCTTATCCGCCAATTGTTTTTGTGTTTTATTTTTAAATATTAAATAAAAAAGGACCTTAAATAGTAAACTGGAAGGCATTTATGGAGATATTTTTTCTTTCCAAAAAAATCCAAAATTTCTATTTTATAAATAAAAATCCAAAATTCCTACTTTATAAATAAACAGTGACTTTAATAACATTTTTTAATTACTTAATATTTATGTATTGTATTTGTTCAGAAGAGATTGTACAAGAAAAGTAAGTTCATCTTTTTTTTTTTTAATTTTTAAAATTACTGTATTATGGGCGCAAGCTAAAAAGAACGTTTTTATCTACATCTGCATTTATCTTTGTCTATTATATTAATAAATAGAAGTTTACTCAGTCACTCATATAAAAACATAATTATTTGGTTTGGTTGGTAACTATGGAAATAATACAACTTGTGTTCCCCTCTTCTTAGTTTCTGGAGGTCTTTTGAGCTTCCATAATACGCCTTCTTGTATTATAGTATAAAAATAAAGCATTTGAAACACATTAAAAATCATTGAATTCCGATTTAAAAATGGGAGAAGTGGGGGGAAAAGTAATGTGGAATCCCTAAAAGGCACTAGCTGGATACTAGAGATGGGATTCTACCCGGAAAGTGGGTAAAAACGGGGTAACTTCCCGGTAAAATTCCCGAAAAATTTCAATCCTCTACCTTAATTCTAGGGGGCTGTGGGCGTGTTAGATCCAGCCAAAATACTTTTTGCCCCGTCTACTCCCTCCAAATGATCCTAGGAAGCTGAATTTTGGATATGTTGTAGATAATTGACCGAAACATTATTTTCAACCGGTTTCGAAAAGTTTTATTGTTTTGTTGCCCCCCACCACCCTCTTGAAGGTTGGGTCGGATCCAAAATTGACCCAGAATTTGACCCCACTTTGATAGTATGTGGTGCATCGGAAATGAGCCTCACTTACCAAACTTTAGCTCTTCCGTTCCATAGGGGGCCCTACACATGTCAAAAGGTAGCGGGAAATAAATAAATATATATATATATATATATATATATATATATATATATATATATATATATATATATATATATATATATATATATACATATATATATATATACATATATATATATATATATATATATATATATATATATATATATATATATATATATATATATATATATATATATATATATATATATATATATATATGACATTTTTTTCTTCAGAATCGTGTTCTACGGGTCCGAAAACGGATAGCGCCCCTACTCTCGCCTCGTCCCGTTCTTTTCGTGTAGACTGTATAAGTCTAATTTTTTCAAGGAAAAATTCGACTAAAAAAGGGAAAAAGTCGTAGAAAATATCATATTTTACTCGCTTGCAATGGCTAGTACCATAAGTACCCACTTAGATGCATTACGACACTCGCCTCGTAAACTCGGCTCGTGTCGCAATTTCATCTTCGTGAGTAATAGCTATCATTACTAGCTCGTTGAATAATATACTATTATATACAAAACTCTTTGATTAAGATGTTCAATACCTCTTTCTCTAATAGTATAATATGTACCTAGTTTTAAGTTTTTATCTACATGAACTGTAATTGAAAACGGAATCATAAATTATGTACGTAAGTCAAATTTCCGAAACTTGAATCAGCGAGAATTGAAATCAACTTGACAACAATGGTTTCCATATTAGTATAATTTATTTCATATCCCATATATGTACATACATACAATCACTACGTATCCTGTATGCAGCACATCGACACGATATCAACCACATACAACTTGATACACATTTCACAGTGGAGAAAATTTGTGAGTTTAAATTGATTTGCTGATGAAACGAATGTACACATACATTTGAATAAACAACATAGAGATAAAATGATGAATTCACATAACATAAATGTATAAAACATTCCATAATGCTGTTGATGATTCAAATGAAAAATCTCTTTTGCGTTCCAATAATTAAAAAAAATTAATTAAAAATCATACACATCAAAATAAAAATGTGTGGAGTATTTTCACAAAGCATTAGTTCAAATATTAAATGATGTACATAATTAAACTTTTTATCTCTAGGTACTTAATTTATTATTATGACAAAATCAATAAAATATTTTTGACGAAATTTGATTTGATCTGAAGTGAATGTGAAATGTTTGAAAATAATTACAGCTGATCTTTTTTTATGTGGTCCTTTTTTGTGCCATTTTTTTTATACGGTTTGTAAAAAATGGCCATTAAAATGCATAATGTGAATCAAAATCACGAGACAGTAAGAAACTTAAACAATTACTATAATAACCGTTGGAGCATTAATGCAATATTTTCATATGCAACTGTTAACTGAAACCGTATAAACACCGTTGGACGTCTTTAAATGACATTTTTTTTATGTACGCCGCAATTACGTTTGTTCGGAGAACTGGAATCTATTAGTAAGAGTTACTGGTTGTCTACCTATTGTCTATGAAAAATAAAAAAAATAATATGAAACAATATGGATCGGTTAAAAAAAATTGAATTAAAGTAAAAGACCCGGTAATTGACCCTGGCCCAGTTTCTGAACTTTTCAACTTTGTTACAAATTAATAAAAAAACTATATTTTAAATAAGAAAAAAAATAAATTCTTAATTTAATCTATTCTGTGTCTAATGAACAGCAATTTAAAAAGTTTAGAATATATTAACTAAATAAAAAAAAATTTTTAAGTTTAAAATGTGTGTAAAAACTATTTTTTTGGTAGTTTCCTAACAGTTTATGTTACAAAGTACTCATTTTGATCTGTGCAATATTCATCATGTAAGTATGAAAACTTAATTAAAAATATATGAGCAGGTTAATATTTGTTTAAAATTTATTTTAAAATATTTATAAAATACCTTAGAATGATTTTTATTATTGAAATATGAGGGTCAATTACTAGGCTCACTTCTAAAGTGGTATGGCCCACTTAAATTCTAACCAGTTTTTGTTAGTTATTTTGTTATTTATAGTTATCTTCGATTAGTTTTTGTTATTTTTCATAACGTATATAACATTAAACATTCATTTTTATCAATAAAAAATTATTTATAAATTAAATTTTAAAAAAACTGTATTTTTAAATTTAAGGATCAGAAACTAGGCCACTATCAGGGTCAAAAACTGTCACATGAGAAATTTTGAAGGTCAGAAACTGGGTCCTTTTTGTCAATTTTTAAAACATTAATTTAAATTATTAATTCAATTCAAATAATTATTTTACTTGTATGACTTTATTTTGAAAGCCATAAACTAGTTCATAAAATTATTATTAATTGTCTCTTAAGTTTAAGCTCATATTTATTACTGTCGTTTAACCTCAGCCGTCACTCTTAAAAGGTCAGAAACTAGGCCCGTTACCTTAGTACAGTTTGAATACAATAAAATTAAAATCTATAAAATCAGTACAGTTAACATAAAAAAATTATTTTTTCCTGCTGTCTTGGGGGCCCCCAATATGCCCGGGGCCCACCCGCAACCCACCCTGCGGGCCCGCTATCGCCGCGACTGCTAGTAATAATAAAAACAAGATATAAATATGTGGAGGATGTTTTGAAGTCTGCGATGATTATAGGAAAAGGCTGGATTCGGTGTAGCGTGTAGTGTTGCTAACAGCTAACTTTTCTTCCTTTCATTTATATCTACTACAATGTTTTTTTTTTGTAGTGTTTGTTAATCCTAATCTGAACCATCTGTGTTTCTAGTTTTTATTTCTTTTTATTTGGAATAAATACATTTTCACACTATATATATATATATATATATATATATATATATATATATATATATATATATATATATATATATATATATATATATATATATATATGATATATATATATATATATATATATATATATATATATATATATATATATATATATATATATATCATCTGTTCGTGCAAGTTTTTATCTACAAGGAATTTTAACAAAAACACGGAGACCTAGAAATGGATAGATACTTACTGTGCAATGTATAATACTTATTTGTATCCGACAGTATATTTATAGGTATGAGGCTATCTATTTGTAAATATGAAATTTTTCTGCTCTACATATAGGGTGGGTTTTTGAGGTTTATCATTTTTATTTTTTTTCATTTTGTAGCTACTACTGGAGGCAATTGACTGCAGAAAAAAATTGACAGAAAAATCCGAAAAATATTCATGAATTGTTATAAAATGAATGAGAAAAATTTAATTTTGTCAAATTACTCGAAAACTATAATAGATAGAAAAAAAGTTTAAATTGACACAACCCTTCATTTTTAAAGATCTTTCTACTGATGTACTTAAATCCAGGGTCGAACCTACTGGAGGGGCCTTGACGATAAAATTGAGGGTAAAGTTTGAAATAGGGTGAACATGGTTCGACCAATTAAAATACTAATAACAAATATAAAAACTACATCAAAAATACTAGTTTACCTTTTTTGCTAAAAGCTGTTATGTTAAAGCTAAAAGCTCAAATCTTAATCTAAAATCTTACATGTGCACTCAATATTTTATTTTATCTTTAAAAATAACTTTTTAGATCGTTCTTATTTATTGTATTTATACTCATACAATTAATATTTACACAAAAATATTGGATAAAATTTTATTATAATGTTATTCGTACAAAATTAACGGGTCTATACAAATTCCGGTAGTTCTAGTTAACTTCCCATTGGAAGTTATTGTAATGGGTCCGATTTTACGAATCGCTAATTTGGACATATCTCTACGTTTCAAGGTCACTAGAATCTGAATCCATGGTTTTTAGTGTGATGTTGATGTCTGTGTATGTGTTCGTTAGTTCGTTCGTGAATTTTTTTTCGTCTCGCATATCTCGAGAACAAATGATGATATCAACTCCGGACTAATTTCATTAAATGTGTAATTAAACAATAAAGACCGAATAAAGTTTTGAGCAAATTCGGATTAGCGGTTTGTTTTTGTGATAAAAAACGGAATTAACTTTATTAACACAACATATATAGATCACATAACTTTGTTAGCATGTCTTTATTATATTATGGCCTAAAAACCTAATTGATATTAAAACCGCCAGTAAATTATTATAAAATTTAAGGAAAAAAAAAACAACTAACTTTTTATGAAATATTTTTTGTCTCGCATATTTTGAGAACAAATGATAATAACATTTGTTTGATAAGGGTACCCACCCTTAGGTACAGAGGGCGAAGTCCCCAGTGTGGTACAAGGGGCAAAGCCTCTATCGGGGGCCCAGGGAAGGAACTTCCTGAAATGAAAAAATAATTATTTCTGTAGAGTAGTCTCTAGTCTTTAAGGACACCCAATGGTATTTAAAAATGAAGGGTTGTGTCAATTTAAACTCTTTTTCTATCTGTTATAGTTTAGGAGAAATTTGACAAAATTAAATTTTTACCCCAAATTTGAGGGTGGATTTTACCCCTTAAATGGCGTTTTTGGCCGATAAAAAAAGATACGTGTCTGTTATTTTTCTTTGTTCTACACACCTACCAAGTTTCATCAAAATCGGGAATTATCACTTCAAGACCTTTACTTGTATGTTATAATTACTTTGTCAAATTCACTATACGAATAATAATTTACTTAACGCGTTTTCAATCTTGCGATGATCATTGACAACGTGTTAAGTAAATTATTATTTGTGTAGCGAATTTGACAAAGTAATTATAACTTTAAACATTTTTTATATTTAAGATGAAATTTCACAAAGTACCTAAATCTGTCAACAGTGAATTATTTACTAACTTTTGCGTAATGTATGTACATGTTTAAAATGGTTTTCATACTTTCCCAAGGGGAGACATTTTACCGTAATAAAAAGTATCTTATATGTTAACCCAGGTAATAAGCTAACATCAGACCAAATTTCATAAAAATCCGTTCAATAGTTGTTGCGTAATGTGTGCACATGCTCAAAATGGTTTTTCTGTTTTCCCGTGGGAATGAGATAGTTTCGCGGAGCAAAAAGTATCTTAGATGTTGACCCAAGTAATAAGTTATCATCACATCAAATTTCGTTAAAATCCGTCCAGCAATTTTTGCGTGATGCGTGAACAGACAGATACACAGACAAAAATTTTAGAAATCGCTGTTTTGGTATCTACATCGCTAACTATTTACAGTACCAGTACATTTTTCAAAAAATATTCCATGTACAGAAATGGTCTCGTTACAGTTTTTTTATATGTATAGATATATCACACACACCACGCCATAGGACGTCAACAAAGTATAAAGTATATAAACTATATAAAGTATATTAACTGTCAAAATAGTGTACCAGTTGGGCGTTTTGTTATTATAGGTTATGTTTATGACCGTTATGGTGTTAAATTATTTGTATTAATTCAATTAACACTTTTTATTTGAAAAACGTTTCATATAACGGATACTGATCAACTCAATACAAAGAAAAAATTCGACAAAATTTGTGGCTCGAACATATAAGCTTTTCCCTGTAGATTACCTAAGAACATATTGGGCTTAAAATCACGATTTTGAATACGCTAATTGTGTGTTACAATACTGTGTATAATAACAGTATATACTAAAATGTTTTACGTATATTTGAGAGCTTAAACTGTAATTTCTAGGCTGTATTTAAATTATTCGATACTTTTCGACATCCTGTAAATAAGTATGGTGTGATAAAAAAGGATGCAGATAGTTAGAAAGTGATATAATAGTTTATACTTGTATTGTTGTTTATTCAGTAGTGAGCGAATAAAGCAAAAAAATGAATGATGATGAAAAACAACTCAACTCATAATACCTACATATATATTATATATATAATAAATAATAATAACGATAACTTCTAGTGGAATTTGATTATGAAAATTTTGCCATTACAACAGGTATCAGGGTGAGATCTGAACGCGGAACTTTGAGAGAAATTTAGTTTGATTCAGATTTATCGTGTGGTATGTTGTTGGCAAGGTATTTGAATTATTTTCCTAAATTGGTAAATCTTGTAGGCTGAATTTCTTATAGATTAATTAAGGGGGTTGCAAACCTTTGAAAAACGAACGGAAAACCACACTGTTATTATGTTAATACCATCATGACGGTCAAAACTTATACTGACAAAACGCCTAACTGGTACACTTAGATTACCAACCATACTTTATAATAAAGTATCCTACTTTATTTTTTACAAACATACTTTAAACTTTTGGATAAAAATACAGTATGCTAAAATACTTTATTTTGAATCTTGACTGTGATTACACTAAATAAAACTCTCCGATACGTAATTCCCAAACGGTTTATTAAATATTAAGATGGATGATTCACCTATATTCTGAATCAATAATACTTAAAAAAAATCCAGAAAAAATCTACTAATAACAACAAAGAATTTGCAAAGAAAAATACTGCTGAAAAACGGCAATATATACTTAAAAATGCGTGTGATAACTTACTAATATAAAGAAAAATTATTTCTTATTTGCTCTCTGTTCCCGCAACCCTAGCTTTCACCGAGAGGTGAAATTCAAATCTAAGGGTGCATTTGAGAGTAACTAGCAGAAGTAACTATCCAGAAAGTTGACAGTTCATTGTCCACTTGAGAGTACTTACAATAATTTTCACTCTCCGGAAAAGCTGTCTGATAGCAGATTCTCCGATAGTGCTCTCAAAACCGTGTCGATTTATAATAGGCGACAGCTAATGTCAAATTTTGATTAAGATATCAGGTTAATGCAATATATATTTGTAATCGTCAAAAAAGTTAATAGACAACTGAAAAATTTGCTTCATTTATAATCTAATTTATATTTAAAAAAAATTCATTAAGTGCGTGTTTTTGACACGCACTAAGTAATGCCATCTCAGTGAAAGTGTTAATTTATGATTTTTTGTTAACTCTATAGTTGTTAACTCTACAGCCCTCTTGCGTTTATTCAATATGGATGTACAACTAAATAATTATTCAATCACGTGTTCAATTCAATCACACAACGATATTAATACGTCATCTTCGATGACATAAAAATAATTCTCAGATTATCCAATTTACATTGGACTTTTATGTTGAATATTCAAGTATAATGCAATTTTAGAAAATTTTTTATTTTTATGATCAGAGTTTTTATAATTTTCATGTTTTGGGTTTTAAAAGAGTCCTTATCTTTGACAAATATTTTATTAATTTTGTAGTTTTTTCTTTAGTTCATTCCTTTCTATTCATTTTAAAATTAATTTGTTGAATAATTAATTCTGATATTTGAATTTTTTTAAATGCCTATTCAATTTAACAGATATTATTAAAGTATAATGTACCTACATACGACAAATTAGTATAAATAAAAACAACATTGAACATACAAAATCAATATAAATATAGCTGAGAGTGCTGTTACAATACGAACGTGTTTCGAATTTTAAGAGTAATAACTGTCAGAGAGATGATTTTATTTAATCAACGTAGTTTTAATTGGGATTTCAAGAGTTTAATGATTTCGTTTTAACCAATTACCCAATGATTTAGGAACCGGATATTCAGGACCCCAATAATTAGAGTTGAATTCCAGAAAAACAATTTATTTTTTCATTAGTCAAATGTACATTTCGGAACATATGTCCCTTCTTCAGTGACCTATTTAACAATTAAAAATAAGTAAGTTACAATTGTGTTAGGTGTTTTGTAAAAAGAAAAAAAGATTGACAATGTATTTTTCTTTTAGTCTAATACATACATGTTATGAACATTGCATAAAGAATAAACATTTTATTTGAAATCTTAAAGGAAAGAATTTATTTAATTTCACAAAATTAACTATGGAAAATATAATAAGGTATATTGAAAAATTTTTTTGTATGTTATAAATATTAATATTAATCGATATTTACTTATCAAATTTTATTTTATTTGTAGTGGAGGTATACACTATATGGTCTATCTATATCATTATCGATGTATAAGGGAAATTAGCAGAAAAAACCAGCTTATTTTCAGTATGAGAGATGATTTTATGCTTGTCCATTTGAGAGAACTAGAAATTTGTCTACTCTCCGAGAGTTTTTGCACAAGCTGTCGGATAGTACTATCAGTTTTGTGTCTACTTCTAATTACGACTCTAGAGAGCAGCTTTCGATAGTTTTTCTCTCAGATGGACACGTACCCTTAATTTAGATTGTAAAACTAGCTATGAAACGTTCATAAATAACAAAAATTGTTAGCATGTGCTAAAAACACACGCAAAAAAAATGTATTTGGAAAATACATTTTTTTTGAAAAATACTTGATTTTTTCTTATTCAAAAGATTAGATACTTTATTCTTCTCAAAAAAAGTACGCAATTCTAAGTACTTTATTCTGACAGCTAACGTTCTATGGCGTGACGTGTGGTTCAACGACCGTCAAGGTGTTATTTATTATAAATCTTGCGGTATTTTAAGAAATTTATTTTTTGAACTGAAGTGAGTTAACCCTGGAAAATTCGCTATGTTATGCAAGCTGCTGCGACAGGGGGATATTCTTTTTACAATACTGGAGTGTACGTAAGTGTTAAATAAAAATATTATGAATACATGTAATTCATTCCACTTGGACTCATATCTTCATGCTTTTTTATATTTCATTATTTTTCTTTTGTCTTTTAAGGAATTTGCTTATAATCGTACAAAAGTGGAAAACACTCCATTCCGATAGCTGGCATTTTCATCACGATTACGCTTCTGCTTATCGAGTTTATAAGACAGTTGATTTTTTAGAGAATACTGGTGTTAAAGTGCTTGAACATCCTGTCTACAGTCCAGACCTTGCTCCCTGTGACTTCGCTTTGTTCTCAATTCTGAAAGACCAATTGAAAGCTACTGGCGGCGTGAGATCAAGCGTGTTTAGAACTGCCAGAAGAAAAATGACACGATATTTTTGACAACTGATTTGACGTATGACTAAGTGTATAAGCTGTGGCGGAAATTATTTTGAAAGGCTTTAATAAATATGGTTGTATTGCAAAACTTATTTAGTGATCTATAGTCCAAGCAAATTACTGATTAAAACCTTGTTTTTTGACAAAATTAGTACCTGAAAGGGAAGATATGGAAAAGATAGGAAAAATTCCGTAGAATTCGATGAACTATTTTTAAACAGCTGAATCATTTGGGAAATTCCTCAAAATGGCGGCCAAAGATGGCCAAAAACAGTTTTTTCGGTTTAAAAAAAAAACCAGACTTTGCACAAAAAAAAGTTTCAAACAGAAGTTGTAGAACAATTAAATACCAGTAGAATGAGACCAATTTAATGCAAATTGGTGTATAAATAAATTAGTTATCGCAAGAAAACTGCCAAAAATCGAGATTTTTTCAATTGCTGATATCTTAAAGAAAAAAAATATCTTTTTTATAAAACTTGGTGAAAGTGTAGTTCTTTGCAAGTGGAATAGGAACGTTTTTAAAAAATCGTAAAATATTGGGTAACTTCTCCAAAATTCAATTTTTTCGAAAAAAATACGTTTCCGTAAAATTCGATTTAACCAGGTTCTCGGTCACCTACAGGCACGTTTATGGGCTTAAAATGTTCCTAAAAAGTTATACTAACATATGCAATATGTGCGCTGATCGTTAAATAATTAGAAATACATAAAAAAACAAGCGAAAAATTAATAAATTTTTTGGAATCCAGAAAACTTTGATTTTTTTTATAATTGAACATTTTATCGAAATTGCATTACTAAGCGTCGTAAAAAGAACACTTTAGTGTGTTGGAACCGGTTATAGGGGGAAAGAAGACTGCAACTCGACGGTTACACTTGACACACCACAGTAATGAACACCATGAACGTTTAAGAAGATACAGTATCACCTGAAAATAGTTAATATATTTTTCGCCTTTTTATAAACGGTTGCTCCTCTTCATTATTGTCATTTAATAATCTTTCTGCAGTGTCATCACTATCATCACCATCATCACCGATAGTTTCATCATGGTCTTCTGTCTCATATTCTGCAGTATTTGGGTCATCCATATCATCGTTGATTTCCGGAATCACAGTCTTATTTTCTTCAATATTTGAACAACTATTATTATTACAATGTAAACACATATCAGAACATTTCAATCCATGCTTTTTACAGCCACAACTGATAGTTTTGCAACCACTTTTGCATCTACACGCTATTTTTTTGATGATATCTTCAGGAATCAGTACTTCAGAGCTATAAATAGGTTGTAAAGTATTGTTAATGATTTTCCACCCCCATTTTTCGGGATTAAGCGCATTTCCAAGCCAGGTTTGCAATTGCAAATAAGTTCGATAACAATGTTGAGCTGCAGCACTTTCCGTTGGGGGGAGGCTTCCTAAATGAAAAGATGACTTCAATGTTGATCTTTGAAATTGTTTGAATCTCAGTTCATTCAGACGACCAGTTACCTTTTTAGGCGAATACAAAGTTGCAATTATGTCACAACCAATTTTTTCAATATGTTTGTGTTGTACTTTCGTTTCGTAAAAAATATCCAACTTCTGTAGAGTACCTTTTTGTTCGTTAAAAATTTTTAATATTTTATTTTTGCCTTTTTTGAAAAAGCATGATGTTGTGTCACATCCTGTTATTATGTAAAATAATCCAACGTATTTCTTTAAATCGGGATACTTAAAACTGTTACAATTGTACACTTTCTCGCTTTCTTGTCCCTTTCCAGGTTTACAGAAATATATATTTTTATTTGATGGTGCTAATTGCGTCAATAATACTAGAAGATCTGTGTCTTCACCAATTACTTTCACAATTTGATGTTCTTTTTGTAATTCAATAGCAGTAGAAATTATCAGTCTATCAGCATCTTCATCAGCAATTATTATATTAAAGCCGATTTTCTGTAATTCTATTGACAACATAGAAATAATTTTTTTTTTATTCCTTTCGTTAGAAAGAAAATTTTCTTTCGGGTACAAAATTTTTGTATTGTAATCAAACATGATTTCTCTAGCAACATTTTTAATTTGCCTACGAAGGCGTTCGATAGATTTCGTACTTGAAGTTGTATTTTCCGGATAACCATCAAAAACGATAAATGAGTTTTCCGCGTAATGCTGTTGTGCGTATTGTACATACAGTTTCAAAATTTCTTGCACAGTTTTATTAGGCGCCCAAACAACTCGGTGTATAAAAAAACCACCGTCCACTACATTAATACTGTTTTGAAAATTCGGAGGATATTCTATGTTTTCGAAATTGTCATAAAATAATGATTTTTGTGTTTTTCGCATTCCTGACTCATCAAACATAGAGAGAGGGATGGGAGCTAATTCGTATTTTAGGTATTGTTTCATATCATCTTTCGCTTTTATATTTAAAGTAATCCTTTGAAAAATGAGTAGAGGATTTATGGCCACTCTCTCGTCATTTATCTTCACATATGAATGTACAGAACGAAGCGTTTGCACTTGATTTTTCGTTACTGCTTTGAGTGAAGCAAACGATTTGCTAACAGTATTTTCCATCAACTTTGTCCCAACTTCCAAAGCCTTGTGACAATTTATCGAGTCGTTTCCGACAATACCTGAGTATATTGATGAAATAACATCTGAATTAGGAAATGGATGGTATGTCGAAAAAAAAGATACAATTTTTTTTAAATCTAACATATCTCGCTTAATTCTGGAGACACTTGTATCTACATGCTGCTCTGATGTCGTATAACAAACGTTACAGAACTTTTCCATTTCATTAACGACATCCGTTAAAATTATGCTGGAATGTATCCACTTAGATATAACGTTTTCAGTTACGCCCCGACCACGAGTGAACCCGCCATCACTTTTTATGGCTTTCATTAGAGCTTGTTCAATAGCCATGTCTGACCAGACACCGGCCCAGAAATTATTAGTACGACGAATTGTAAAATATCCGCATTTAGAGAACTTGTCAAATTCAGATACGTTCAATCTTTTTTCCAATTTCGCAGCATCTTGCAAATATAATTGGCTTGATTTTCCATAAAGATAATGGCCAGAGGCATGGAAGTATGGAATCATTTCCCGAACACACTGTAAATGCAACTCCCAGTTGCCAGAACGCTCAGCTTCGATAAAACGCTTAACAATATTTACTAATGTAAAGTATTGAACCCACAGTTGAGCAGTAGGACCAAACATTTTTATTTTTTCTAACATAAGTAAAAATTTGTTTGCTATTTGAGAACTTATACAATTTTTAAATATTTCGTCCTCAAAATTTGGATTTTCTATGTCTTGTATTATATTATTTAATTCTGCTATTTCATTATCATCAAAATCAATGTATGAAAAAATAACATTGGTGAGGGCAGCTTGAACAAGAATGTGACCACGAACAGCTCTCGAAAAAGCATGGCCAGTTAGCGCCTTATCAGCAGATTTTTGGGCAAAAATAGTTGCAAATGCTTCTTTCAGGCCGCTACATTCCATTATTGAACCAATTGATCCTAAAAAGCTCATAAGCATGTGAAAGCCACCAAGCCTCACAAAAATAAGACGTAAATTGTAGGGATCATTTTTTGGATCAACAGACGTTATAATCTCTTTAGCCTTGTAATATAATGGTTGATCAAACGTGACTACACAAATTTCTTGACCCAGTGCGGTCGTTCTGCAACTTGCTTCGATTAATACTGTAAAGATCGTGTTATAGTCACTAGGAGGTGCATTTACAAACGGGAGTGGAATTATTTTCGATGTTGAGAAATTATCGGACTTTTTTATTTTTTTCATGTATCCGTTCCAACCAGGAGTTACTTCAGGATTATTATTTTTACAGTATAACCATAAAATGTCAGCATACGTCACATCTAAACCTTGATAACCATCGCTATCAATATTTTCAACAAAGACAGTATTTAATCCATTAGAGCTTTTTTTTTCAAACTGTTTCGTGTCTATAAAACCGAATTTACCGATTTCTAAAGCTGATGGCATCTTTTTTAGTCGCTGTACTGTTTTATCTGAATGGAAAGATTCTGAAGGAGTAACACACATGATGCCACCCATCGCGTGAAATGTATTGTGACCATCTAGTGTATTTATATTATGATCTGCATTATCAAAGATAAATTGTACGAATGAGTCACTAGTGATTTTGAATTTTTCAGGATCATTGACAATGGACGATTCAAATAGAACTGTTTCATTGTATGATGCGATAAGGCCAAGATGAGATAAACAATCGATTAAGTTTCGCGAGGCATGTTTTTTATGAATCATTGAAGATAAGCCTAATAGAATCGAAGACAAAAAGGTTCGCGGTCGAATACAAGATATTAGAATATGAGCGATTGTTGTTACGCGGTTATTCCATTTTGTTGGTTCATTTGAACTTTTATGAGTTTTAATTAAAATATCTGAAAATGTTTTCAGCGTTTCGGGTACCTCTGTCTCTACGTCCTCAAAAAAACAACTAGGCGCTTTGTATACGGATGTTTCATACTTTCGTGCTCGTACATCCTGTAATATGATATGTGCTGCCTGTTTAACAATTTGCAGACGTTCTTCTTCTTTACTTTTAAATTTTGTTTTGTTCGAATCTTCCTCTAAAATTTTGTCTTGAGAGTCACGAAAACAGATTATAATGTCATTTTTTATGGGATAAAAAATAATTTCATCTCCAAAATGATCCTCTAATTTTTCTTTAATTCTTGAAATAAGCGGTATTTCTCCCTCATAATTTTCTAATATGCCTTTTAAAGATAATTGCGAATCTTCTGCGTTTTCTAAAATATAATTAATTACAAACTTCAAACATCCAGACATTTTTTCCGATACTGGGCGGCCCGCATTATTTATTGGGTTGTTTTTATAAAAAAGGCTTAGACAGCTAGCGTGATAACGAGCTTCTTTTTCATGTAGATTTACAACTGGCTCTAATCGCTTTCGTAAATTATTATAATATTCATCCCGCGGTTGTGATTTGATATTTTCCAAAATATTTATTCTCATTTTATCATTTAAAACCCGCTTAACATGATTCTTAGGGTATTTAGTACTCGCAGTTTTTCCACAAAAGAAACAGTAAATTGAAAAGTCAAAAGATTCAGCTGCAATGCTGTCTTTTTTCTGTTTCTCTTTTGTATCTATTACGTTCTTTTCAGCTGATTTTATAGAACTTTCTCGATTGTATTGTACCTGGCAGTTCCTATGCACGAGAAGTGATATATGTTCTCGCAAACGGTAGTACTTTTTGTCTCTTCGTCTCTTACTAGACTCAATAAGTTTTCCAATTGCTCTTGCGCCAACAGAGCATGCTGTTTCTTTGGTAATAGGTTGATCACATAAAATGCATTCAGCTTCCACATCAACCATTCTCTCAATAAAGAATCTATGAATTTCAAAACATATTATATAGGTGAATATGCTATGTTTTATGTAAGTTATTTAGTGCGCAAAACAATATTAATGTTATATAAATGTAGAAAAATACTTCCTACATTTGTGATCTTTTAAATTCTTCCCCCAATAAAGGAAAGAAAAATAAGAAAAAGATTCTTTATTAATTATGCACGTTTACTTGTCAGTTAATTAGCTATTTGAATTTCAATACATTTTATATTTTACAGAATATTCAAACATGCTATTCAAATGAATTAATCAATTTTAAAGATTAAAATAATCAAATTATTGAAAACATATTCATAAAATAGAAAGATTGTACCTGTATTTCTTTGATGTACAAAAAATAGGTTGTCACTTTTACTTCCTACGAAGCTAATATATGTATTGATAATAGCACTTAAAATAGCGTTAATATAAGTTTCTTTTTATAGCGCCCACTAAGATTTAGTTTACAGAAAAAAAAACGCGGTCAATGATTGTAAACAATAAATTTTTATATTGAACTGTAAGTCGTTAATTAGAATGATAAAAATTTAACCCTTAATATAAAAAAGTAAAAGATGAGCAGTTTTTGAAAAAAAAAACTAATTTAAGCTCCAAGGAGTTATATATACCTAAAAGTTATAAAAGATAAATTATAAAAAAAAAAATCAAAGTTTTCTGGATTCCAAAAAATTTATTAATCTTTCGCTTGTTTTTTTATGTATTTCTAATTATTTAACGATCAGCGCACATATTGCATACGTTAGTATAACCTTTTAGGAACATTTTAAGCCCATAAACGTGCCTGTAGGTGGCCGAGAACCTGGTTAAATCGAATTTTACGGAAACGTATTTTTTTCGAAAAAATTGAATTTTGGAGAAGTTACCCAATATTTTACGATTTTTTAAAAACGTTCCTATTCCACTTGCAAAAAACTACACTTTCACCAAGTTTTATAAAAAAGATATTTTTTTCCTTTAAGATATCAGCAATTGAAAAAATCTCGATTTTTGGCAGTTTTCTTGCGATAACTAATTTATTTATACACCAATTTGCATTAAATTGGTCTCATTCTACTGGTATTTAATTGTTCTACAACTTCTGTTTGAAACTTTTTTTTGTGCAAAGTCTGGTTTTTTTTTAAAACCGAAAAAACTGTTTTTGGCCATCTTTGGCCGCCATTTTGAGGAATTTCCCAAATGATTCAGCTGTTTAAAAATAGTTCATCGAATTCTACGGAATTTTTCCTATCTTTTCCATATCTTCCCTTTCAGGTACTAATTTTGTCACGTAAAAATTTAATTTGCTTGGACTACTATGTATTTAGTCTAAAGCTAGTGTTCCACCTAACATCTAGATTTTATAAAATTATAATTTTACGGGGGCGTGGCTTAAATTTTAGTGTAATCGTAGGTGTACCATACTTAAAATCTAGATTTTATAAAATCTAGATGTTATAAAATTATAATTTTAGTAGTAGAAATTTTTCTACTTTTTCAATTGAACTTAACCCCCATCTAAAAATCAAAATGGCGAAAACTAAAAAATTTCATGTACAAAAGTGACAGATGTAACAAATGTATATCAAAATCAATTTTTTATGAACATTATTAATGAAAAAATTTACTACATAACATTATTGAGGAAAATTACTAGCATTATTAATGAAAAAATAAATTCTAACTTGAAATTTAGTACCATGTTAAAATGGACAATAACCACGTATGTTTTTTAAAAACTGCCATTTTATTTTTTTTTAAGTAAATGTATTAATATTATGCATAAGTAAGTTTCTTTCTCTAAAGTGACATTTGGGGCCATTTTTTTTTTACTATATTGAGTAGTCGTTTTTTCAATCGGTTATAGTCGGCATAATCGGCTTATAAAACCTAGATGTTAGGTGGAACACCTCGTAAAAAATTATTATACCATAAAATTATAATTTTAACGTAAAATTATAATTTTATAAAATCTAGATGTTAGGTGGAACAGTAGCATTAGAGAACAAATGACGCTAAATGTCATGGATGGCCAACTATGTACTTATTTTTGAAGCAAGTATGTTGTAGACAACTGTGATCTATGACAACAGAAACCCCAATATAAACAATTGATAAGAGTGTGACAACAACACATTTAAGGTGATGCTATCTTTTTTTACTGCTGACTCAAAATTAGCATTTCTTTAACAAATGTATTTTGTCATTCATTAGATAAAGACAAAATATAGTTTAGAAATACAAATGACTGCTGTCATCTTTTTCTTTAATGACTATTTAACTTTTTAGGCTATGCGCCCACGAGGGACATTTGTCACGGTGACAAAAATGTTTTTGTCATTGTCGTGTCGCTGAACATTTTTTGTGTGCGCACACGGAGAGTGACAGTCGCCGGTAATTTATAAAAATTTATACTTCATTTGCAAACATGGATTTCTAGAAGACGGTTGTGTTCACTGTACTTGTTATTAAACGCAGAAAAAAATATAGTGAAAGAGATTACTGAGTTCATCCTCTTTGGTGTGATAAGATATTAAGAGGAAAATTTTACACCGTGTATAAAAAATTGCGAGAATATTCGAAACAATTTTTCCATTATTTTAGGATGAGTACCAAAAGTTTTGACGAATTATTAAGTATTTTCAGACCTGCAATAACCTACAAAAATACAAATATGAGATTATCTATCCCACTTCAAGCTATATAATTCTATTATAATTATAGCTAATGGCTAATGTTATTACGAATTGAAAATGATGCAAGTAATTGGGAAAATTACTTAAATATAATTTAGGAATATTTTTTGTATATTATACTTTAAATAAATAGATGGGACATAAGATTAATTTTTTTTCGCTTATTTGCATTTGCCTAAAGTCTTTCAATATTCAGTTTTCAACCAAACAAAATATATGTATATTAATTATTATATAATTGTATTTGTCTACAAAATAATATGTAATATACCATATATACGTCCTTTAAACTGAGTCAGAGCGACAGTTTTGTCACCGTAGTGCGCACTTGTATTGATACCAATAGATATGGTGACAGTTTTGTCGTAGGCATGTCCGCGTACCCGCGGACAAAAAAGTCACCCAGCTGTCATGTCGCTGCGTGTGCGCACCACCATACTAACAAATAGACTTGATAAGAGTGACAAAACAGTCACCGTGACAAATGTCGCTCGTGGGCGCATCGCCTTAAACGATTTTTTAAGTTGCCTCTCTATGTATCTCTATGATGTCACTTTACAGAAAAAAAACTTATTATTTATTTAAAAAAAATAAAAAGGCAGTTTTTAAAAAACATTCGTGTCATCATTGTACAGTTAAACATAGTATAAATTTCAAGTTAGAAATTTATTTTTTCACTAATTATTACACGAGAGGTTTGTATTTTTTCAAATAAATTTGAATTTGTCTAACGAAAATTTGTTGCCTAGCAATTTAACGAGAAGAATTGCCAATTAACAAAAACGCGACAGCGGAGCTGAAGCGTTTTTGGGTTGACAATTCTTCGAGTTAAATTGCTGTTAGGCAAGAAATTTGAGTTGTAGAAAACACAAATTTATTCAGAAAAAATATAAAATTCAAGTGTAATACGGTAAGATAATTTAACGAATAAAATAAATTAGTATAATTCATATTATTATTTAACATATTGTTACTATGGTTCTGAAGCCAGTAAAATTTTTTTATCGTGTTTACCTACAATGAAATGACCAATGAAATGTTTTGTACCATTTTTATCGCTGTAAAAGTCTGCCCTAACTTCTTTCCATGGTAAAAGTGAAAAAACTACAATATTCTTATGGGACCATCAATAATGTTAGTAATTTTCATCAATAATGTTATGTAGTAAATTTTTTCATCAATAATGTTCATTTAAAATAGAATTTGATATTCATTTGCTATATCTGTCACTTTGGTACATGAAATTTTTTCGTTTTCCCCAGTTTGATTTTTAGGTGGGGGTTAATTTCAACTGAAAAAGTAGAAAAATTTCTACTATTAAAATTATAATTTTATAACATCTAGATTTTAAGTATGTTACACCTACGATTACACTAAAATTTAAGTCACGACCTCGTGAAATTATAATTTTATAAAATCTAGATGTTAGATGGAACAATAGTTTTATGTCAATAAAATTAAATAATGTGAGTACGTTTTGTAAAGTATCGGTGTCACAAAATAGTTTGGCTCAGCAGACCGGACAGGTGAACGATGTATAAATCAAGAAAAAAATGAAGCGTAAAGAGACAAGACAGTCAAGAGTCAACAGTCACCGGTAAATAGTAGTAAAATAACAGTGAATAAAAGGTCAATCGTCCTAATGGCTACTGACCATAGCCGGCGAGTGAGACATCCAAGGGGGCTCCAAGGCTAAGTATTGTACATAGTCGTTGTCTTAGTTTTCTTTGTATTTGTATTAATTTAAGGGTTTAATGCCTGTTGTAATGCAAAGGGTTTTAGGGTATTCCATTTAATGTTAGAGTTAAGTTCTTATTTAGTGTTCAGTGTTATGTAAGTTTTTCTTTTTTTAAGTTTTTTGTCTACAGATATGTCTGATTTTTTAGTCGAATTTTTCCTTGAAAAAATTAGACTTATACAGCCTATACGATAAGAACGGCGAGAGTAGGGGCGCTACCCGTTTTCGGACTCGTAGAACACGATTCTGAAGAAAAAAATGTCTTATACATATATATATATATATATATATATATATATATATATATATATATATATATATATATATATATATATATATATATATATATATATATAAGACCCTTATTATAGTGGGGCTCATTCCGATGCACAACAATACTATCAAAGTGGGGTTCAAATTTTGGGCAAATTTTGGATCCGACCCAATTTTTAAGGGGCTGGTGGGGGGGCGGTAAAACAATAAAACTTTTCCAAACCGATTGGAAATAATGTTTCGGTCAATTATCTACAACATATCCAAAATTCAGCTTCCTAGGATGATTTGGAGGGAGTAGAGGGGGAAAAAACGATTTTGGCTGGATCTAATACGCCCACAGCCCCCCAGAATTAACGTAGAGGGTTGAAATTTGGTGTGTTGATAGAGTTCGTACCTAGGTTGTGCTAGGTCACCCAAATAAACCTAGAGGCATGAAATTTTGTATTTGGATTGAGTTAGTATCAAGGGGGTGCCTTTTGGAGGTTTCAGCTTTCAACCCTTACTCCCACCATTTTTATACCAAAAAGAACATGATTTTTCTTGTTTTTTAACAGTTTCGTTCGGGTCAAAATCTCCCCAAATAAACCTAGAGGGCTGAAATTTTGTGTACAGGTTAAACTAATACCCAGCCACTGCTTTTTGGAGGTTTCAACTTTTAACCCTTACCCCCACGATTTTTACGCCAATATTTCCTTAATTTTTTTGCTTTTTTTCTAATACGTCTAGAGACTCTCTAAGGAAACCTAGAGGGTTGAAATTTTGTACGTGTATTGAGTTAGTATCCAGCTAGTGCCTTTTAGGGAGTCCACATTACTTTTCCTCCCACCTCTTCCATTTTTAGATCGGAATTCAATGGTATTGTTAAATGTGTTTTAAATGCATTATTTTTATTCTAATACAAAGTAGACGAATAGTAATTTTAAAAAATTAAAAAAAAAATGAATTTACTTTTATAACAAATACAATACACAAATATTAAGTAATTTAAAAATGTTATTAAAGTCACTGTTTATTTATAAAGTAGGAATTTTGGATTTTTAGTATTTATAAAATAGAAATTTTGGATTTTTTTGGAAAGAAAAAATATCTTCATAAAGGCCTTACAGTTTACTATTTAAGTTCTTCTTTTAATATTTAAAAATAAAACACAAAGACAATTGGCAGATAAGCATGGGTAGGATGCCCTCATACGAATTGTGTTGACTTTTTTCCTGCTAACTACTATCGGCACAAAATTGAAATTTACTGAGATTCAGCCCTTAAAAACTTAAAACCTTTTTTTAAAGCCCCGATCGGCCGGACACTTATCATCAGTTTTGAAGCCACCAAAATGACAAATCGCTTGTAGACTTTCAATCACATTTTGCTTGTAGACATTCAATACCGAAGATGAAAGGAAAAATTAGACTTGCGTGATGGGGCCCCGCTGCTCACGGCGTTTTTATAAATATATATTAGTGATTTTGCAGAAAAAAGTTCATTATTTTACTTTAAAAAAATACCTATCACTGTTCACCATGTCATCTCTCCAAACTAGGGTACATCTATGTATATGGTGCGACCTCAAATAGACTTCCAGAATCGATGACACAAACTCTCGTTAGTCCTAGTCTTTATCAGGATTAGAATCAACAAACAGACGGGCAAGCTAGTGCCATCAGAAGATTCAGTTGAAGGCTAACACACCCCATATCGAATAGCACACGAATATCACACCTTTGTAATGTATAGTCACTAATAAATCAAGGTCATTCACAAATTAAATATCGGATATTAACAGCAGACACTTGGCAACATTAGGTGTCTACGATTAAACATTAATACTTTTTATTGTAAACATATTTTTCAGGAACCTTTTAAATCTTTAATTAACAATAAGTGGGTATTAAATTAATATTAATGATAAAGTATCATAAGAAGCTACTAAATTTTTTACCATATCAGTTTTCCTTGATAAAAATACATTATAAATACAGAGCATTACACTTGAATTGTCAGTTCCTTTTTAGTAGTTCAGATATTTAGTTAGTACATTTAAAAGCAGCCTACAGTATGCCTCTGAAATTAACCAGCCTTTTCGTTTTATTTTTAGGTAAGTACCAGAGATTAGAATTAAAGAAATGTTTCTAATTGCCTTAATAATTAATTTTAATACATTTTTCATAGCTGCCAGTTCTTTAGCTGACAAATCTAATGGAGAAACACGAGAAATCGTGGGGAACAACCCATGCACTTGGGGACCATCTTACTGGTGTTCGTCAGTTGATGCAGCAAATAAATGCAGAACACTAGACTGGTGTCATGAACACAATATGTCTCCTGAACAAAGGAGACAACGCCGAGAATTACTTGGGGAAGATCCATGCACCTGGGGGCCTTCTTACTGGTGTTCATCAGTTGACGCTGCAAATAAATGCCACATGTCAGGTTGGTGTAAAGTTCACAATATGTCTCCTGAACAAGGAAGACAGCGTAGAGAATTAGTTGGAGAAGATCCATGCACTTGGGGGCCATCTTACTGGTGTTCGTCAGTTGAGGCTGCTAACAAATGTGGGGGCATGTTAGTTTGGTGTAAAGAACATAATATGTCTCCTGAATTAGGAAGACAACGACGAGGAATCGTTGGAGATAATCCATGCACTTGGGGACCATCGTACTGGTGTTCATCAGTTGAGGCTGCAAACAAATGTGGGGGTATGTTAGCTTGGTGCAAAGAACACAATATGTCTCCTGAATTAGAAAGACAAAGACGAGGAATCGTCGGAGACAATCCATGCACTTGGGGGCCATCTTACTGGTGTTCGTCAGTTGAGGCTGCACAAAAATGTGGAGAAGGAGCATTAAGTTGGTGTAAAGAGCACGGTCGCCTCTCGCTATGAAAATAATGCGAAAAATTGGACAGCCATTGTACATACCTTACACCACCACCATCATTGTTAATACCTAATATTAATATTATTGTATATAATTTTTATACGAATTGTTGAAATGTACTTACTAATTTATTATATCTGAAAGAAATTTATTTTATAAAAAGAAACCGCTTTTTATTTGTAATGAGTGAAGCCTGATTATATTTACACATTATGTAAAAAAATTATGAAAAAAATCAATTTATTTTGACGATTTTTTTACATTTCACGACTTCTTATTCTCAATGATGATTTACGAACAAAAAAATCTGAGCGATTTGAGAAATTGTATATATTTACAGTATACATAATTGAAGTATACACAAATAACTTCGTTTACCATTTTAATGATTATTTTTTGTCTAAAGCGTTGTTCACACTTATAGTCGAAAAAATATTCCCAGACACTTTGGATAGTTTCTTTGTCAACGTATGATTGTCTTTTTCTAATTCCAGTCAAACAAATAAATAGTGCATAGGGTACTAATTGAACATTAGGTTACGAAATAATAATAAATAATAACACTATTTTATATTTTTATGTAAATTCTGTTTATTCATTAATAATTTGATTTGAGAAGAATATTTCTTAAAGCAACCGAAAACAAATGACATTCTTGATTTACATGACATTCACGGTATATTATAACTCAACTGTAAGCATATACATAAAATAACTGAATGACTGGATTCATTGCAAAATATTTAATACCATAGAGACTATTAAAAATATAAGTTTGAAAAACAAAAATCAATAGATGTCAATATGTACTGCTTAGAATTTTCAAATCCGTTAAAATCAAAGGAAAATAGTTTATTCTAATTCAAAATAACATATTTCACTTTTCTTTACAGTATTGCATCATTTTTTTAACTTTGTGAAGATGAAATATGATTATGTCAAATATTTAAAAAACTAAATGAAAACCACTGATTAAGGACACTGGTGTAGTGTTGAAGAGTGTATGACAAGGACAAGAAAGAAGGAAACCTACAAAAGTGTCTGGGAATATTTCTTAAACTATAAGTAAGTAGATTAGTAGTTAGTAGAACAACTTAGTAACTTAGTAGAACAACTTAGTAATATGTGGAACAGGAAAAAAATATAACATCAATGGTATGCATAAGGTTGAGTATTGTGAGACTAGGCTCAAGTGAATATGAATCTGTTGTCAGATACATACACTCGGATACACACAGATGTGTATATGACAATATAGTTGATCCTTTTTTTTGCGGTTGGTCGGGACCGCATAAAAAAATTTTCATCGAAAAAACATCACTCAAAACGCTCAAAACTTAGAAATTTCCTTAGAAGCTGCTTCTATAAACAAGATAAAGCATTAATTTACACGTAGAAATATTTTATTTCAATATTATAATATTATGAAAATTTTGAAAAATACATCTGTAACAAAATTAAATGATGCAATAACTTATGTTCTTATGCAATGTATTGATTAAATGCTTAAAAGCTGTTAAAAAGTATTTTTATCAAAGAAAGTTAATATGGTAATTGTTTAAGTTTCTTACTGTCTTGTGATTTCGATTCACATTATGCATTTTAATGGCCATTTTTTACAAACCGCATAAAAAGATTGAATGCATGAAAACTCCCAATTTTTGGACACCAAAAAAAAACATATTTTAAATCCGTGTTTTCATCACTATGAGCTTAAGATTTATGCTAATTACACCCTTTGATGTTGGCTATCCATATATATATATATATATATATATATATATATATATATATATATATATATATATATATATATATATAATATATATAGATAAGTATATATGTAAATACAAATATGTTTTTTGTGTGTCCTAAAACATGTAGCTTTTGATATACGAGGTAGAGACAGCCAACGCGCGATATATTAATTGTTTTAAACATACAAATTGTACAATACAGTAATTGTAAATATTATTGTGATATTTGAATATAAAAAAGCCTTTTTTTTCTATTTAATTTATATAAATATTTTCTGCTCTTTTTCATGACATCGAAAATTATTATTAAAATGTTTGTGTTCCTTGTTATTCGCCATTAAATGACCATTCTATCCAGCTTATCAGTGTTTCTATAGTTTTTTTTTTTTTGGAAATATGTTTGGAATACGTTTGGAAAAACGTTTTGGAAATATTCTTAACAGTGTAGATATCTAAACAACTTGCACTTGACAATTTGTTTCATGTTTTACCTAACAATATATAATACGGTACTTGACTGTATCTGACATAATCGATATTGTCGGCACCAAAAACATTACTGATTATCGATGTCAGTAACAATATTTTCAAAATGAATGGAAACCTAATAAAAATCTTACATACGATAGTCCAATTTCAGAACTACATATTATGATATTATCACATTATTACCCACTGTCAGTGTGTTAATAGTAAAAATGAGTGTATGTAAATTAGTATGTAATTTAAGAGGGTGACACTCCTCTCCAGTGTTGCTCAAACTGAATTTTGAAATCGAGAATTTCATTTCTACATTATTCTAATGTCGTAAACTATTTTCCATGAAGTAGAACTTCTTGAACTACCCATATAGTACGATTATTCGACACAGTCACCCCCTAGTTAACTACCCATACACTTAATATTAGGACATTGAACAAAAACAGGTCAATTAGATTTTTTGACGTAGATTTCAAGTCTGCAAACAAAATTTTTATACTGTTTATTTTTCACCCACTTTATGTAAAATTACCCCCTAAATTTTAACCCCCAGCCACCTCTGTTGATGTAATTTGAACAAATTACATATCAATAGATAGCTCTTTAAAAAGGAGCAATATCGCCAATTTAAACTTTTGCTCCATCTCTTACTGTTTTCGAGATATTTAAAAAATTAAATTTTTACCCCAATTTTTGAAGGGTGATTTCACCCCTTCAAACCGTTTTTCCGCAGATAAAAAAAATACGTGTCCCTTAGTTTTTAGTGTTCTATAACATATTTAAGTTTCATCAAAATCGATAGGTCCGGCCTCGGGACCTTTACTTGTAAGTTGTTTTACTAAGTTACTAAGTTGTTCTACAAAGTTACTAAGTTGTTCCACTAACTACTAACTACTAACTATTAATCTACTTACTTAGGTGTGAACAACGCTTAATATAGATTACGTACGTATACAGCGAGTGCTGTTTCAGTGAACGTAAAAATCATGCTGTTACAGCGAACCACCCAAACCATAAAACCATACACAATAAAAGTAAACCAGTTAGGTGTTTATAAATACATGTGTCACCCATCCCTCCACCGAGACCACGCTTTGTACATTCACGACATCAAGGCTGGTATCTACTTCGCTGTTTGAAAGATATTTGAAAGAAGTTCAAAATGAACGAACAAATATAGATTGATAATATAGGTGTAGCCCCAAAAATGATTTTGTGCTTTTGTGATTTTCAATTTGTTAACGAAACTTAAATTTTAAATATAGAAATTCTAGTTTGTTATTTTACTAATTGAATAACTAATAATTTATTTATATTTAATAGCTCTATACGGATGGATTTTATATTTCAAATTCAGGCAACAATCTCTGAATTTATAAAAGTTATATAATTATACATCCTTAAAATCGCTGTTCCTCTGGCTGTACGCGCTAATATTGAAAATTAGACAATAAAATAAAACTAAGGCTTACACGATCCGTTATATCCAACTATATTTTACCGCACATTCGCTACAAATTGCTTTTGAAATGTATTAGAATTTGCTCAAGCGAGTGTTATATAATTTTTTATTATTATTATTTATAATAATTTTATTAGTTCACATAATGTTAGCATAAAAACAGATGTGTAAATGCATCATAATAAAATGGTACCCTGAAGCTAGTACTATATTTCGTTTATTGTGTTTAGCATATGAATCTGTTCTGCAAAACAGAGAAGGAAATATAGTGTTCATTCCAGGTGTTCATATTCCAAACAAAATAAAAAGCTATATATATATATATATATATATATATATATATATATATATATATATATATATATATATATACCTATATATACATATATATATATATATATATATATATATATATATATATATATATATATATATATATATATATATATATATATATATATATATATATATACCTATGAACACCATATTTACTTCTCTGTATTGCAGAACAAATTCATATGGTAAACACAATAAACAAAATATACATATGATGACAATAACCACAGCGACAAGCTCATACACGATCGTAAACAAAGTAATTTAAAGGTTACATAAAATCATATCTATAATTATATTGTATGATATGTATTAAATTATTATGTATAGGATGAGTAAAATTCTGAAATGAAAGTTTAAAGTAAGATGTGACACGAAATTAATTCTTCATCTTTGGTATTAATTAAAATTGACATAGTGTTCTCGAATAGGAAACATACTTAACAGTAAACATTTATTGGGTATACGGACATAGAATTGGGGGAATTGGGGGATTGTAAAGTTTACTGCTTTGTCATAAAAAATTAAAATATTTCTTATGTGTATCTTTTTTTTTTGAAAAAGGTTTGTTTTATGGTCCTATGGTGTTTTATTTTTGTATATGACACTTTTTACGCTAGACCCCATAGTTTTCGAAATATGTAAAAAAAAAACTGACGAAAATCGTTAATTTGCCTACTTCTACCCTCCCCCTCCCAAACCCGACGCTCAAAATGGTGTAACTTTTTACCAAACAATATGTGGACTGTATAGAACAATTTCGAGTTGGAGTGAAACTGTTACTTTGGATGTTGAGGTTTGGGTTTAATTTTACCGTACTATTAAAATTTTTTTATGTTTTACTGTTTTGATTTATGGTTAAAAAAAACTTGATATAAGAATTTAAAATGGAATTTTTACGTTCAAAGCCCACTATTAGTTCAAACAATTTTTTTTCAATTAATTTTGATATTATATAGGCTGTGTGCACGAAGCCTACTAGCGCCACAGTGGGACAATTGAGAACAATTGATCTGTCTTTTTATATTGTTTTGTATTGTGAAATTTTTTAATAAATAAATATTATTTAATCTAGCCTTGTCTATATAATATAAATAGCGTAACATAAAAAAGTAAGTGAAAATTATTTAATTTGAGTATTTTTTTCTTTAATTATGACGTTTAATAGAAACATAATTAATTCATTTTCACTGACAGCATCAAATTATGACATCTATGATTTTGCGGACCGGGTCTGAATGTATCAAACATTCAATCCCTTTTTCTAATGCTATATTGAAGAAAGGTGAGAAATTGGCTTTTTGTCATATCAAACATGTAGAAGAATATTTTAATGAAAACATTAACAATATAATTACTGCAAAGTACATCCGACAAACATCTGTCACTGAGACACCTTACAAATTAGAGATAGAGGTAAAAAATTTATAAATTCTAAATTGATAATGAGTTTTTCTAATTTTACAATTAAATTACAAACAACTTTTTGTGTACAGATTAATGATGAAAGGAAGATAATACAGGTACAGTGTACTTGCATCGCCAAGAAGACAGGCGAGTGTAAACATATTGCAGCGTTAATTAATCGCATTAACAACGATAGGAACATTTCAAAAACGAGTGTGGAACAGGAGTGGGGATTTAATTCAATTAACCATCTAGCGAAAGAAAAATATTCAATAGGAACAACGGTGCACGAGCTGTTCCCTCAAAAAACACCGAATAAGATTCCACCTCCATTTGAATTTACGACTGAACACTTTGTCAATATTGAAAGCCCTTTAAAAAAAAGACTCAAAATTTACCAGATGAGTGAAGAAGAACGAGTATGTACTGTTGTTATGAATATTTACATCTCCTAATTGCTGCTAATCATAGCATAGTCGTAGGAAAGAATGAAATCGTTGTGACTTCAGAGATGATTTTAAATTTATGCTTACGAACCACGCAACAGAGTGAAACAGCAGAGTGGTTCGAAGCAAGACGAAAAAGAATTACGGCTAGTAAAAAAGCTCACCAAATAAAAACAATGACTCGCATTTCTGCTGAGTCATTATTAAAATAATTTTTGAATCCCAGAACTTTATTTTTTAATATTAATATTATTCAAGTTTTCATTATTTGTACTGCTCTTTATTATTGGTGGTTGTAAGTTCACTAATACACAGGCCATAAATATTATATTATCTAAGTATTCAAATTCAAACACTGAAAATTTTGCAGTTATTCTATAAGTTTTAATCCTTTGTATTATCTTCTCTACATGTATCTTAAGACTAGCAATTTTCTGCGTTTCGCGAATTTCATCAGCTGTAAAATTACCATTTTTTAAAAATGGTGGCATAACTACTACTACTTTTTTCCCCGATGCATCTAGAGCAGATTTTATCTCTGGAAACCCCTTGTCTGCCATTATGAAATCCCCATGTACAACTAAATTTAAAAACCCACTTTGATTTGTAATCTGTGCATCAGTAGTACGACCACCAAACACTTGGACACAAATGTTATTTCTCCTCCTGGAGAACACACAATTGGAATTTTCACAGTTTAAGCATGTTTATAATTTAAGTAAAAAAAAGCACGCTGAAAAACTTCTGGGGGTTCATCAACTTTGAATTCTGTGCAATCTATTATTGCACGGCAATTAGGATATTCTTTCTTAAAACAATCAGGCATTGTTTGCTCATTGACGAATTTCGAAGGCAATTGTATTAAAGAATGAGCGAGATACATTAGGTATGTGTGAAAAATTCGCGATATAGTCGTTCGATGAACACCGAACAGAAATTCGATATATAAATAAGTTAATCCTAATTTCATTTTCATCAAAAAAATTAGAAGCATATCAACTTTCGATGTTGAACCCGTATAACAGTTTCCAGCTATACTGTCAGTAATAATTGAAAGCGGCTGAAAGACACTCCTGCAAGATCAATCAAATCTTGTTGATATTTTACAAATGGAAAACGATGGAATCCCTGTTGATATGCTAGCAATGAGTCGTCATTATCTAAAGGATTTGGTCCAACTTGTTTATTTACGTATTCTATAGTAGGTCCACATCCTATTTCAGTCGTACTCTTCGGAATTATAAATTTTTTTTCAGATTTTTTAAATAAGAGATTTGCCTGGGTTCCAGCCTCACAACTTCCCCCATTCTCACGTGCCATAGAAAACATATTTATGTGGGTTGAGCTCGCTTCATCTTCATAGAAATCAATTTGAGTAGCAATGTTGTATAGTATTATCCGTACTATTGTTCTGCACATCATTCAATTTTCTTGTATTAATAAGCTTAGTGTTTTTCATTTCTAAACTGTTTTTATGTTGACTCCTCCGTATTACTCTCGCAAATCTATGATAGAAAAATAAGTATAAAGCGTGTTTTATCATGTATTAGGTTGGCAAGAAAGTTTTGTCGTTTTTCAATTAAACAAATTTTGTTCGCTCATTCCTTCGTTACGTTCTGTCCGATTTGGATCATTTTGGTATTAGTTGAAAGCTAATATCACTGGTTTTCCAATTTACAGATTAGATTATTTTTGGGGGATTTGACGGTGAAAAAATTTACGTTAAATATGAACTCTGAAAAAATTCAATTACGCCATTCTATACTTTATGAGTTCCAACTTGGGCATAATGTTACGGAAGCTCATAAAAATTTGTGTGCTGTTTTTGGGTCATCTAAGATTTACGTTCGTAGCGTCCAAAGATGGTTCGCAAAGTTTAGGTCAGGTGACATGTCTCTTCAAGATAAACCTCGCTCCGGAAGTCGTAAAAAACTTGATGATGAAGTTTTGATGACACTATAGTGTGTAACGAACCGTTGTTGACCACTAGAGAGATCGCAAAGAAGTTTCACACTACGCATACAACGATCGAGAACCACTTGAAGAAACTTGGCTTTGTTTACTCCGTGAACTTCGTCCAACATTGCATAATCACAAAGGTGTTTCTCTTCCAGCATGACAACGCTAGGCCACATACGGCTTTAAGGACGACGTAGCGACTCCAGGAGCTTGGATATGAGGTTCTACCCCATCCTCCTTACTCACCTGATCTAACTCCATCTGACTATCATTTGTTCCTCTCCATGCAAAATTTTCTTGATGGTAAAAGTTTTCAAAATATTCATGATGTTCAAATGGCAGTAACGAACTTCCTAAGCTCAAAGGATGAGACTTTCTTCAAATCGGGAATAGACAAAATTGTTGATCGATGGAGGAGGGTTGTAGAAAGCGGTGGACAATATCTCATTAACTGACGTTCATTTAAACATAAACTTTAAAAAATTGAATTTTAAGTAAAAAAAACGACAAAACTTTCTTGCCAACCTAATAAAATAAGTGTTAATGATTTTATACCTGCTTTGTGCCCTTAGTTTAGTTGTTTCAGTAGTCTTTTGTTTGCCATAATATTTTTCAGAAAATATTGTTAGAAGATAGGCAGGGCTATGAGTATACTCCGATTTTTCACCTCCTACAGAGTACTGGCTACATAAACGTGATTTTGAACTAGGCTCCCAAGAACTTCCATCAGCACTACAGAAAAATGAAAAATTACTGTCTCAAATCTAAATTACTAATTTTCAAATAGGTTATACATAAAATCATGGTTTTACATACTAGACTCTTTTTACCGCTTTAATCCACTTCGCCCGTTTTTCGCAATTATAACTCCGTATAGGAAATCTATAAAACTTTATTTTACTTAAATCACCATTAACACAACAACCTGGAACACAACAAGCGTTTCCAGATCGCTTAGTTTTTCCCATGTTTTGTGTGAAAATAAAAAACCTTCTGAAGTTATAATTATTTTCACTTTTAAACTACAATGCTCATTGACAAAATACATCATTCTGACATTACTTGATTAGTATAATATACCTTATATACTAATCAATCAAGTAATCTTGGCTCAGTGACATATACGGAAAAATAAAGTCCAAAATTTACAGTTGTGCTCACCATGAATGCTCGCATCGAAACTATCTCTAACTCCGCCTCCTTGCACATAGTCTATTCAAAAGGTCACTTTTTTCCTTTAATTTGTTTTTTTTTCATCGCTGTACGACAATTTTTAACCGATTTATAGTAATTCAAAGAGTAGATTACACATTAAACTTTGACTGCTCTTATCCCCACCATTCTTATACTAAAAAAAATGATTTTTCTTCTTTTTTAGCAGTTTTGTTCGGGTCAAAATTTCCCTAAATAAACCTAAAGGGCTGAATTTTTGTATAGTTTAAGTTAATAGCCAGCCATTGCTTTTTGACTTTTAACCCTTACCCCCACGATTTTTACGCCCATATTTCCTTGATTTTTTTTTTCTAACACACCTAGAGACTCTCAGTAAACCTAGAGAGCTGAAATTTTGTACACGTATTGAGTTAGTATCCAGTTAGTGCCTTTTAGGGATTTCATATTACCTTGCCTCCCACTTCTCTCATTTTTACATCGGAATTCAGTGGTATTGTTATATATGTTTAAAATGATTAATTTCCATACCTACTAAAACAAGTTGGCATAGTAAATTAAAAATACCTACTAAAACAAGTTGGCATAGTGAACTAACTGTTATAATTAAATGTAATAAATATTGTAATTTGAAAAATATTATTTAAATAAGTTTTTATTTACAAAAAATGAATTTTGGATGTTTTGGAAAGGAAAAATTTATTTATAAAAGCTTTCCCAGGTCAGTGGTCACTATTTATGGTCCTTTTTAATATGGGTAGGATTGCCCTCGTACGAGTTGTGTTGGCTCTTTTCCTGTTAACTGCTATCGACATAAGATTGAAAGTTACTGAGATTCAGCTCTTAAAAACTTAACCCCTTTTTTAAAGCCGCAATCAGCCGGACACTTATCATCAGTTTTGAAAACACCAAAATTACAATCCGCCTGTACCCTTTCAACCACATTTAGATATCTTGAAAATATCGAAGATGTAGCGAAAAATTCGACTTCGGTGATGGGGCCCCGCTCCTCACGGCCGTTTCTTTATAAGATTTCAAAACGTGCGTTATATTTAAAAATTATAAAAGACGTGCCTGTAAAATAACAAAATATAAAGATGCCACGTTCACCGCTTTTTTTCGACGACTAACTCAGAACTGACAAAATTCAGTAGCATAGATTGATCTATGACATTGTGTAATTATAATACTGACGAAGAAATATTGAGAGGCAGCTCTGCCCGGATTCGCCCCAACTGATGGTTGTACCGGAAGAAATAATTTTTTTTGGTTACGTTAACTATAATTTTTTTTTAGTTAAAATTTGTTTTAGTTTTAATTTAGTTAAAAAATTAATTGTTTTTCGGTTGTGATTATTAAAAATTTTTTTCAGTACAGTCAACATAATTTTCTGATAGAGGTAGTCATCCTGTGATAATGTACTGTGCGAATTCGGTCGCTTTAATAATGAAATCAATATTAGCAAATTTTTTTTTTGCATGAAAAATGTCAATAACAACGATATATCGCGCGTTTTCTGTCTCAACCTCGTATCTGAAAAATCCCAATTTTTGGACACACAAATAAAACGTATTTAAATCTGTATCTTCATCACTATGAACTTAAGATTTATGCTAATTACACCCATTGATGTTGGCTACCTATATATATAAATATATATAGATAAGTATATGTATAAATACAGTATTTAATATGATTTTTGTGTGTCCTAAAACATGTAGTTTTTGATATACGAGGTTGAGACAGAAAACGCGCGATATGATAATTCTATATTTATATTTAGGTATATTTGATGTTATCTAAACATATGCCGCATGCCGTAGGGATGAGTAGTAATATACTTGAAAACATTAAAAAAATGAAAAACTAGACAAACGAAGAAATGAGCTTTACTAAATAATAAAGAGGAAAATATTTCAAACATAATCTACTCATATATACATACATAGATATTTATACCATTAATTTTCCAAAAAAATGCATTTTTTTAAACGAACTATAAAAATTACAATGCCTACAAGGTGGAAAATTTTAGTTGGAATACAAGTAACGTATATGTTACGAAGTGTAGTTTTTTTGATTTTAAATAGTTATGAGACGCATATCTTTTTTTTGCCAGAAAATTTAATTCAGTATTAAAGAGTGGAATTCAACTGGATGGAGTTTAAAGGAGAGTTCAGAATGAAGAAGTTTTAAATATGTACGAACACTGTCCCGCTGAAGATACCACTTTTTGTTTACTTCTCTAAGCCTTATCACTTTTGCTTTTTTGATTGTCTTATGTGCCGTAACACTGGAATTATTTGATTTTACACTGACATATTTTGGAATAAGTTTGTATTTTAGACACTGATTATTAAACCAACTGTTTTGTGAGAAAGTTTTTTTTTTTTTTTTAAATGAAGACGGTAGAAATATTTAACTTGTATTGTTTGACTAGCACATTTTAAATAATTAACACTAGAAAGATTTTACTTTGTATTATTTATAAATTGAATTACATTTTCTGTTTTCTTCTTTTCAATTTTTATATTTTGCCGGACTACTGATGGTCAATTGGCACACATAACCATAGTTAGTTTTTATATAAAGAGTTGTAATCCAAAAGATATCCCGCAATCTTGTTTGACACCTGATGATGAGCTAATCGCTCGAAAACTAGTTCGTAATTTAAACAATTTAAATAGAGTGAAAAGTTGACAACGCAAATTATTTTCATATTTATTTATATTATCTGTTATCTAGATAATAACGTTCGATATCTTGCCTGACACTGAACATAACGACGCATATGGCCTTAGCTGTAATGTTTGTAAATAATAAAAAAAATACGCTGCCAATAGGGTGGGCACACAGCTTCCTCGTAGTCGTAAAAGGCTTTAAAACAGTATTCTACCAAATATACATATTATATACCGTGAAATTATATTTTCGCCTTGAAGTTTATAAAAAACTGTTGTAACTCAAAAGACTTAAAGGCTAAATTATAAAATAATAGCAAAAATATTTTAGAAACTAACCCCCAATATACCCTAAAAATTTGAGCGAGATAGGACTAGCAGTAAATAAGATATTGACATTTAATGGGACTTCATGGTAGCGGCGTAGCTACCGTTACTCCGATTTTGATTAAATTCACAGGGGACCATATAGGAACCAAACTACATAATTTCTGAAAATTTCATAAAAAAGAATTGAGTAGTTCCGAAGTTATGCCACTTGGTGCAATTTTGGAATGACATGGTAGCGGCGTTGCTACCGTTACTCCGATTTTGATTAAATTCATAGGGGACCATCGCGGAGCGAAACTGCATAATTTCTGAAAATTTCATTAAAAACAATCGAATAGTTCGGAAGTTATGCCACTTGGTGCAAAATTGGAGACACACAGACGGACAGCCCAAACCAAAATTGTTCAGGAAGCTCTAAAACGTAAAATGTGCGTAAAAAATTTGATTTTGGAGAGAAAAAATTTTTTATTTTTCAAAAGTGATCACAATGCTTCCGCTACTTTAGTAGTCTCGGAAGCAAAATTACAGATACGTGCAGGAGATCTGTAGACATACCGATTATTTTATTTCGTTCTATTTTTTTTTTAGTAAGCCACTAGATACGTAGACAAATTTAAGTAAAACATGCTATATAAAGAAGATAGTCACTTGTTTTATTGCAGTAGCAGAAAGCAACATACTATTTACTTGTTAATTAAAGCATGTTATAGAAAAAACTAGGTCAACAACAAATTTTCCTTTATATATACTAGGTACCTTGTCAGTAGACGACCAGCTACCATACATACACATTTTTGTTCTCTTCACATACTACTGATACAAATAAAAATAGATAAACAGGGATAATAACAGTGTAGAGTATATTGCCTATATGAGAGTATATCTATGTATGTAGGTATTTGGGTGGAATTTTTTTTCTTTATTTTGGATTAGAATGTGGAGACAAAAAGTAGTGACTGCTAAATGATACCATCGTCCGACAGTAAATGATGTTGTGGTGCCTTTTAATTAGGCTGAATTTATAATAACATATACGTACACGTTTGCTTCGCAATATGATTACTTCAGAAACTGAATACAGAGAAAGAGGTGGAACGTTATTTGTTTACCTTATCACACGTTTTTTTTTTTTGCTAAAATGTAGTGTATACAGTTGTTCCTTTAGATATTTTAATTCAAAATTTTTATTGTACTTACAAAAATGATATCAATATAATGCAACTTTTTAAATAAAAGAAATACGTACATAAGTTATGTATCCTCATGTAAGATATGTCATATGTATATTCTGATTTATTTAAACATTAATTGATAGGCATTTAGTCACATATGTACATATTATTTTCAAATCTTCAAATTGTCATAATATGTTTATGTATTTTTTATACAAAATAATAAATTAATATATTAGATAATTAAATACATATTTAGTTTTGAACAGAATATGTGCGTTTTTCACGATGTTTTTTCTCTGAAACGATATTATAACATGAATATTTAAAAATATTTTTAACTCTAAAACAATGATATTGTTATATGTGCATTTATTATTACGGGTTTGGTATGTAAAAAACTTTTTTTATTTTATTTTTTATTTTTATCACACTTATGTTATATCTTTATTGCCTTTATGTGTATATCTATATATGTGTACATTTTGAACATCCTATATACGCTTCACTTATAGTAACATAAAAAGAGACAAACCTTTCTTGGCGTTCCGTTTTGCGCGGCATACGTGTAGATGTCATTATAACTATATAGAGGCGTTTTAATTTTAATTAACTTAAGTAAAAAAGTTAATTAATTTCAAATATTTCATCAAATCATTATTTTTTACTGTTTTATGAATGGCCTACATCATTTGCTTTAGAAGAAGAGCTTGTTTTTAAAGTTTAGGCTTTTAATCCATTCCAACTCACAGTATTATACATAATATCGTGAAAAAATCCAGTTTGTTAATGGTGTACTTATTCAAATATACTGAAGCGATTTTCACAATATTAATTTTTTGTTAAGTTCCTGATATCAAATACTAAAAAGTTCACCATTTAAAAACTACTATTAATTTTCTTTTTCGGTATTATCGATTCTTTTTTAAAATATCAGACAAATCATTATTGTTATTTTGGAAAGGATACAAGGATTTTCTTTTAAAATTTATACAAGAATCTTCTGAGTCTGTGTAAAATTTTATCAAAATCTGAGAAGTAGAAACAGGGGCGGGCTTTAATGGATTAAAAATTTACTGTTACGTGCTCTCACGTAATTTTATTTTAAATTTTATTTATTTTTTTTTTATTACTCATGCGGGAGAAGTACTAACTTGGCGCACACATTTCTGTACGCAAAATAGTTGTTTGCCCACTGTACTCTTCCCACATACTTTTTTGCGTGCGGAAAGTAACTTCCCACACGCAAATTGACAATAAAACACACAAAATTTAATCAAAACACGCAAAGCCGCCTCTTGATTTTTCATTTAATAAATATTTCATAATTATTTCTATAGAAACCACCAACAAAGTAATTTAAACAATAATTAATTCAGAAAAAAAAGACGAACACTTACAAATATTATTTTAAAAAGTAATAAAAATGTCAAAAATAGTAATAATAATAGAAAAAAAGTATGTGAAATCCGTAACAAAAAATAGTATGTGCAACTCGTGCGGGATTGTCGATTGCCCACTCAAGCAACTTCGCTTTCGTGGGCAATCGACAATTTCCCGCACTTATTGCACAATATACTATTGTTTTGGAATTGCAACGTTCACTATGAATATTTTGCCACACTGTACGTATTCAGCTTTCTTAAGTGGAGTATACCTAATTGACTAATATTGCTTTCTATATCGTACTGAAGTCAGTTATTGTCTGTACAAGTGGGGAAGTGAGAACTTTTTTTTTTGTCTGATACATAAAAGGCATTTTGATGTTGTTTGTTCAATTTAATTGTTTTGCTATTTATATGACTATTTTACTTGAAAGAATTTTTTATAAACTTCAAATTGAATTTTTTATTTTTTTGGGTTTGATAATTTAAAAGTTTTTACAATGTTTTTAACTTAATGTATTAAACATTTTAGTCCGATACATTTGGAATTAGGTTAAAAACACTGTTTAACGTTTATAGACTTTTTTTCCGTTTTTTAATTTGTTATTGGAAACATCAAATAAACTGTCGACTTAGTTTTCTGGACAGTATCAATAGGTTTAGAATTTATGGAAATAATTTAATTTTTTATGTAATAAAAACAAAAATATTTTAATTTTTTTTTTATACTTATTTTGTTAAATTTAGTTTAGGTGCATTACATTCAAAGTTGGTTTATATTACATTTCATTGTTTTTGTTATTGTTATTTCATTTGAATATTTTGTCATAACTTAGTCAGTGCAGTGTTTGATTTAAGTGTATTTGAATCAATCTCGAATGTTAAATTAAAATTATTTTATATAAAACCATGTTTCAAAATTTAGATCGATGTTGGGACTGCATTGTAACAAAATGAGAACATACCTTTAGTACTTTTATGTTACAACTATATTCGACCGCAGCTTCTTGGATATTTTTTGATTTCCATTGGTCCGGCCAAATGTTTCAGTTGGAAAGGACCCCTCCGGATAAGATAGGTGAATCTGCCTAAGGTCCAACCTGGGTCGGGAGTGCCATGGTAGGGTTCGCCCTTGCACATGTATTTCATAGCTGCAATATTAGGTCAAGGTAGCTTTGCGTTTTCGAGTTGTACCAAAATGTTCAATTTTGGACTTTTCCCAATTTTCCACTTTCCTTCCCCCCAAGTGCATAAGTATTATTATATATATGCATGTAGGGTTCTAAGAGATCCATAAGACAGTGCATGCAGCTCTCCAAAACACGGTGTTTAGAAGAAGATATTTTTAAAAATTTCTAAATGACCTATAAATTCACACAAAACGCGATCTCGCGCCAAAATGAGACATAGATTTTTGAAATCTACGCCTTTGAATTAGTAAATATATGTCTAAAAATATTGCCCAAAATTGGGCCAAGTAAGTCTAATTTAAGGATTTAAATACAAGGGGCTCTAGTGACACTCAGTGTTGCAGCCGCCTTAGTGGGCTTGTCTAGCCATAAAATATGGCGACGTCTTCCTCTCATCCTTAAAAAAAGCAAGCGTGTGCGATTAAGGCTCAATATAAGGCTCAAAGATAAGTTGAGGGTAAGGAACCTTCAGAAGCATGTGTCCTTAACGAAACTGTTTCCAAACTGCGATAAAAATTCAAGGATAAGTTGTTTTTAACTTTTCAGTTTACCTTTTTGCGACGGCAGTCATGTTTTTTTATTTATGATATTTTGTAAGACCTTTCCATACTGATGAAAACACTGGTAATGAGCCTTAATCGCACACGCTTGCTTTTTTTAAGGATGAGAGGAAGACGTCGCCATATTTTATGGCTAAACAAGCCCACAAAGGCGGCTGCAACACCGAGTGTCACGAGTATTTAAATCCTTAAATTAGACTTACTTGACCCAATTTTGCGAAATATTTTTAGACATATATTTACTAACTCAAAGGCGTATATTTCAAAAATATATGTCTCATTTTGGTCCAAGATTGCGTTTTGTGTGTTTTTATAGGTCATTTAGAAATTTTTGAAAATATCTTCTTCTAAACACCGTGTTTTGGAGAGCTGCATGCACTGTCTTATGGAGCTTTTAAAACCCTACATGCATATATATATATATATATATATATATATATATATATATATATATATATATATATATATATAATATTTATGAACTTAGGGGGAAAGAAAGTGGAAAATCGGGAAAAGTCCAAAATTGAACATTTTGGTGCAACTCGAAAACGCAAAGCTACCTTGACCTAATATTGTAGCTATGGAATACATGTGTAAGGGCGAATCCTACCATGGCACTCCCGACCCAGGTTGGACCTTAGGCAGATTCACCTATCTTATCCGGAGGAAACCCAACAGAAAATAAACTGAAGTATGTGCAAAAACACATTTTAAAATCGATCAGTCTAAGTGATTTTTAAAATAAGATGGATATCTGTCAAATAGATGTGTTTTATGAACCATAAGCCGGTGAACTGATTTATTTTACCCACTCCTTTTATGTGAACGAAAGAAGGTATCCCATTTCAAAATCTTTTGGATATACTCAATGTTGGAAGTCAAATTATTTTATAAAACAAAAACAAAAAAATTAAATTATTTTAGGTGGAATGTATTTTAGATCCAATATAATCCCCTTTTCATTCTGATTTTTTTCAACTATTATACCAAATTTTATGTTCCATAACTATTTCTCATTTCGGTTGTTTATATATATATATATATATATATATATATATATATATATATATATACATATATATATATATATATATATATATATATATATATATATATATATATATATATATATATATATATATATATATATATATCAGGGTCAATATTAAATAAAATTTTCGTAAAATGCTACGTAAAAAAATTTTATTTATGCAAGAATAAAAACATAAATTGTTCGAAAAAAAGAAAAGGTAAAAAATGAAAAAAGAAATTGAAAAAAAATTTGCTTATATAATGTTAAATATGAATAAAATTACATTTATTTCCCTAGATAGTTGCCGCTGAATATTCTTTTCAATTTTGTTTCATGAACCATAAAGTTGCGTTGCTTAATCTTATTTAAAATGGTTTACCATAAGAATATTTAATGTTGAGAAAATGAAAATAGAAGTGTGCATATATATACTCTCGACTACCTACATTGTCATCATATATGTATGTTTTTTTACGTACAAAACTTTATACAGATACCACATTTTTTCAGATTATGAGAAAAATGCTTACTCCATTAACCCTTATATTTCAATAATATGTAGTCATTTATGTTGCAAACATTTGGTCGAATATTTCTTTCAAAGAGAAATAGCTAATTTTTTAACCTTTAGCTCTTTAATTTTAATTTTTTAAAAATAATACTTAAGTATATTTTGAAAAGGGAGAACAGTAGAATAGCTAGGCCGGTACGGGGCCACCGCAAAACGGAGTAACTTGAACCCTTTTGACGATGTTTGAAAGCGTGTGTCTTAGGGTCCTATTGGACCCATTTTACGGTACTAGACATTCCGAACTGATGAGTCATCAAACTGTATCGATGTGCAAACCTTGATCTCTGACCCGGCACGTACCGAGTACATGTATTTAAAATTTGTTGTTGACATTTGACCCCAACACTCGCTCATACTGTTGGCCTTGAAATTCCTAAGACATGAGTCATCACCAGCAACCAAATTAATTTATGTTAACCCATTATGCATCATCACTATTTTCGTCACAATTTAGTTTTGTGTTAACCCATTACCCGCCATAGTTTTTGAATGCAAACCTAACGCATGCGCAGACTGAATTTAAGTACATGACGCATGCGCAGATTAAATTTTAGGTTACAATTTGATAGATGGGGTACACTACCGCGTCAAAAATGTGGGGTTACCCTAACTCGGGGGTGGCCCCAAACTTTTGACACCGTACTGTACTTAAATTTTTGGTACACTGCCGTGTCAAAAGTGTGGACCCCCCTGGCCAAAAAGGTATCCAATCACTTTTTGAAACGTACTGTACGTGCAAACCTTGACCCCAACACGCGCTTGCCTTAATTGCGTCATCTTAAACGAACTATCACGTCAAAAAATGTGGGGAATACCCTAACCCAGGAGTGGCCCCAAACTTTTGACGCCGTACTGTACTTAAATTTTTCGTACACTGCCGTGTCAAAAGTGCGGGCCCCCCTGAGCAAAAAGGTGTCCGATCACTTGTTGAAGCGCACTGTACGTGCAAACCTTAACCCCAACACGCGCTTACCTTAATTGCGTCATTTTAAACGAAAGGTACATTACCAAGTCAAAAATGTGGGGAATACCCTAACCCACGGGGTGGCCGCTAAATTTTGTGGGGGCACTGTACCAAGCGCTAGCCGCAATCATGACTTCAGACTCCAGATTTCAGACTCCGGGGTCCAGACTCCAAATTTCAGACCGCTACTGTACTGCCGGAAATTTGGGTGTCAATTGTACTGCATAATATTTTTATATATAATTGACCTTGAAAAACTTATTAGCTTTAGAATTTTATCAGCTTAAAATAAGTTTGTTTTAGCTGAATCATTTAAGAATTTTAGTATAACACAGAACTATTCACCGCATAATTTATAAATCAAATGAAAATTATATTAATACCTTCACACCTGTATATTATGTATAAACCCTGTATATTAATAATAATATGTAGTATTCTATTTCTAATTTACGATTAGACGGAATCTAATTATAAAATAATTTATAAATATTGCAAAAATTTGTTTAATCAGCAAAATTAATGTATATCATTTTAATACTGATACATATTTATATTACGGTATAATAGTATTGTATTTATTCATATTTTAAACAGAATAAAAGTTCAATTTTCGGTTTTAAATTACTATAAACACGTTGCTTAATATAAAAATGACAACAGCATTTAGTTTTGCTAAATTTTTATAGATTAGTATCTATATTAGAGAATTCACATGTAAAATCATGTATATAACGGGAGTATATTTAATATTTTTAATGAATGTTTTCTTATACAGGGTGTATCATGAAATATGCTTTTCAATTAGAATAATAAATTTCATAAGATTTTTGTCAATACTTTTATAGGTTAACGAAAGTAACTTCTTGCTTTAAAAAATAGGGGAATTTAGGGTAATAATTAAATAAAACGCACATAATTTTTTTTTTAATTTTATTTATAGAATATGTATACAGAAATTAAATTGCTTAAATCTATATATTACATAAAATCTACTTATTTTCCATATAAAAATTTTTTAAAAGAATACAATTTTCTAAAGAACAAATTTTGTCAGAATGAAGCATACAACGTCTTGAATAATATTCATCTCGCAGATTGGAAATCTTCGGTACATCAAATATTTCCTCCAAATTCAAAATCCACGGCTGATTTTCGGTACCATCAAACAAATTTGAAATCCATTTCTTCTTTTCACCGCCCTTGAAACTTCTTTAATATAGGTTTCAATATGGAATGAAGTTTTTTGTACGGAATAAATCCATATGACCAAGGTATCCCATGCCAATTTCGGCAAAGCCAACGTGCAGCAACCCGTTCATATTTCTTCGGCAACTCGTTGAAATCAAACGGTGCGTCGAATATAAGATGTAATATTTCATCCGAATTTTCCGCAACGATACCAACTTCTTTAAAATAAAATTGGTTGTTAGCTCCTTGATAGCCTTGTATGTCAAGAAACGCCATTTTTTATCGCCGCCGTAGAACTGAATTTACTCACACAATCCACAACTTTATATAAAATAATTAAAATTGGTGAGGATAGTTAATTTGTGGGATGTATCCGAAAAAGGATACTAATAGCTATTGCTAGTTGACCATCAAATTACAAACTGTTAATAATATTTAGCACATTGGTGCATACCATGTTCTTTTCACTTTAAGACCTAGTGATTTAAGGAATGCTAAATTTTCAGGTGAAATGTGTTGTCGCTTAAAAGTTTTACGTTTAATGATCTTAGGTTTCGAAAGTCCTTTGCTAGGTTGTTTAGCGTTGGATTGCTCTGAATTGTAAATTATCATGGTTCGAAATGCAATTGTTTTACCACGAAATTGTTTTTTTCAGCGAAAGTGATGTTAACTCTTTGACAACCACCGGTAAATTGACAATATTTTGTGTAAGTTTAACTAATTTATACCCTTGAACCATGATAATGTGTGTGAGCCCTTTAACCATGATAAGGTGTATGAGTCACTCCGGGGGCAAATAAGTCACTCCGGGGGCAAAATGAGTCACTCCGGGAGCAAAATGAGTCACTCCGGGAGTAATATGAGTCATTCCGGGAGCAAAATGAGTCAATCCGGGAGCAAAATGAGTCACTCCGGGAGCAAGATGAGTAACTCCGGGAGCAAAATGAGTCACTTCGGGAGCGAAATGAGTAACTCCGGGAGAAAAATGAGTCACTCCGTGAGCAAAATGAGTCACTCCGGGAGCAAAATTAGTCACTCCGGGAGCAAAATGAGTCACTAGTTGGAGTCAAATGAGTCGCTCCGGGAGAAAAATGAGTCACTCCGGGAGCGAAATGAGTAACTCAGGGAGCAAAATGAGTCACTCCGGCAGCAAAATGAGTCACTCCGGGACCAAAATGTGTCACTCCGGGAGCAAAATGAATCACTCCGGGAGCAAGGTGAGTAACTCCGGGAGCAAAATGAGTCATTCCGGGAGCAAAATGAGTCACTCCGGGAGCAAAACGAGTCACTCCGGGAGCAAAATGAGTCACTCCGGGAGCAAAATTAGTCACTCCGGGAGCGAAATGAGTAACTCCGGGAGCAAAATGAGTCACTCCGGGAGCAAAATGAGTCACAGCGAGAAACATAATTAGTCACTCCGGGAGCGAAATGAGTAACTCCGGGAGCAAAATGTGTCACTCTGGGAGCAAAATGAGTCACTCCGGGAGCAAAATGAGTCACTCCGAGAGCAAAATGAGTCACTCTGAGAGCAAAATGAGTCACTCCGGGAGCAAAATGGGTCACTTCGGGAGCAAAATGAGTCACCCGTTGGAGTCAAATGAGTAGCTCGGTGAAGCAAAGTATATATAAGTAGAGAAGCAATAAATCTTTGAACAGTTATTCATTTACTAGCGAACGCTTCAGACCTCCCGCTGAATGATGTATAATTGTGATTTTTGTGGTAAAGCATTTACGCGAAAGTCTAATCTTTCTAGACACTTAAATGCTCAACATAATTCGTTAAGCAATATTAATGATGGTATGATTGGAAAGAATGATAACTCATCAAGCAAATTCATACCATATGATGCTAATAATAAAACACCTGATGATATCTCTATATCTAGATTTGATTATAATGATGATGCTTATAGTGTTGAAGCAAAAAATATTGATGAAAATACATCTCAACTACAGCATGATATTGATTACTCTGACGCAATCTTGAATCCGTTTGACCAAAAAAGGATAGCTGCTGCAACTGAAGCCATTCAAACCAAATTTAACTCTTTGAAAAAAGGAGAAAACCGTCGTCAATCTGAAAACGAGAAAGATAGTTGGTCTAATGAAAGTAAGCAAGTAAATCACTTAACACCAATTAATAACAATTGCAATGAAACAACCTCCTCTTCACAACTAACTAAACTTTTAGGAACTGCTTTAGATATTATAATGTTAAAAGAGGTTCGAAGCGTTGACTCGGAAAATGAAGCGAAAATTGTCAATCAGGTTAAACCAATAAGCCTAAAACGTCATATAGCTTCAAATGAAAATGTTGAAAACGGGACCTTAGCTAAGCATTTTAAGCAAGACAACTTGAGAGAGTCTAGAAATGTTAACATACAATCGAAAAAAATAAAATACTGGCATAATCCTAATACTTTAATAGATGACTTACAACGTTTATACGAGACTTCAGAGACTGGTGAAAAAATACTCAATATTATTCGAAGTTTAGAGGAAAATAAAAATATGTTGTTGTTTAACGTTTACGATCGAGAAGATTTAATCAAAGAGTTAAATGCTCTAAAAGAAACTACTGTTGGTCGGGAAATATTCTCTATACTTCGCGAACTTCAAAAGGCTGATGTTATTGAGCCACTAGGTGATTATCTGGATGAAACTGATAAAGAAGATGCTAGCGATTATGATGATGATAATGATGATGATGATGCTTAATTGATTATCCACACTAAGAATTTACTGAATTTTGAAAAACATAACCGTATAAGAAGCAGCAGTTATCCCTCATTGAATTGTATATTTTATTTTTATATTTTTTAACCCTGTAAGATAAAAAGGCTTTTTTTTCCAAATAAATAACACATATATGTAAATAATTATTGTTCTTTATTTTTAAAATATAAGTATGAATACAAAATATTTTCACAATAAATGTATATGTAATATTTTTTACAATAAATGTTTTGTATATGAAATATTTTTTACAATAAATGTATATGAAATATTTTTTACAATAAATAAATGTCAAAAATTGTATGATTTGTTTATATATTCAATAACACCCGAACGTAACTGTTTCATGTTTTCAGGTAACTGATCCCATACTTGACAAATTCGTTGTGCATATTCGGGTATCATATATGCATACAGATGTTGCACCCAAATATCATATTTCAATAGTTGTTTTGTTAAGTATAATAACATATCGAAATTTCTGACTTTTGTATACAAATAAGGATGAGTCAGAAATATGTCTTCAACGTGTGAAATCCGTGTTGCAAATGTCAGTGGTTCACCAACGGGCGGTAGAAAGTTTTCCTCCATTTTCACGCCATTCTTGCACATTTCACAGCGTATTTTCAATCCAGGTGGTCCATCAATATGATCTTGTTGCCATGGTTGATTATAATGTTCAAAACATGGTTCACATTCTTGAAACATGGCTCGATAATCGGCTGGTAACCAAATCCAGGCGCGTTGTATGATTTTCGCACCATAACTTTTCAGCACATTCAAACTGATCCACTTGTAGATTTGAAGAAATGTTTCCAAAGTCAGTTCGTTCAGTAGCATTGGTTCACGTTCGAAAAATTCACCAATTGAAACATCCATTTTATTCCAGTCCATTGATTCCGGTTCAGACAATTTCAAATTTTGCATTTTTACAATAGCATCAACTGTTTTTTCATAGGTATCAACCCGTTTACGTAGTTTATCCAGTTCACTTGAAAATATTTGTAGCCGTTTCCAGTAAGCCGATGATGACGATGCCATTTCCACTTGCGTACTAATTTTAACGTTGTTGATGTTCAGTAATTTAACGAGTAATGTCCCCATGCTAAAGTATCCGTTTCCCCCTCCACAATATGTCGTTTCGTATCGTACGGGCTGAGCGCCACCTTGTTCTGAGTTACACTATACACGTTATGTTTTTTCGATTGTATCAGGTTTTGTTGTCGGTTTATGATTGTATTGTGTTTTAGACAGTCCACGTAATCGTTAAAAGTTATCGTTTTCTTAACCACAGAGTTCTTTACACCTTTCGCTTTCTTCGTGTGATCCTCGCCGTCCACTTGACAACTATACATTTTTGACCTTAAACCCACAAATTTTGTAAAGATTCGACCATTTAGCTCATCCTTCATTAACCCGGGTATTTTTTTATTGACTCTTGGCATGTTATATTGATTATCCGCGTTGTAATCCGACGTATCAAAGTATTGAATATCACGTTTCATTATTTCGTAAATATCTGGGCATTTTATCTCGTAAATCAATGAATCCGTGTCTGTGTAGAGTAATTTGCTGTTGTTCCCGAACGTTGGCTGTATGTAGTTGTAATGAAAATCGTAGACACGTGTTTTCGAAATATCCAGAATTGCTTGGCCGACGTATATTGGTTTGTTCATAAACACTTCCGTTTTCCGTAGTTCGACTGCAATAAGATTCTCGTCAAATATGGTGCGGCTGTGGAAATTCGGTTTTGCTATCATAACTTCCGCACCATATCGTCCATACCATTTCGTTAACAGTTTCACAATCGAGTGTTTCCGTACATTTTCCATCGTTTTCCCGAAGACCGCATTGTTGAGTAGCTTGTAGAGATTTTTCTCGAATTCGTTTCCCGCCGTTTGTCTTAGAGCTGTATTCAAGTCGATGTAGGATTTGAGCCAAGGTGATTGATCGAATTGTAGCACTCTATGTATTTTCTTTAATTTCATCCCGTGTTGTAGACATTGTTTCAGGTTCCGATAGTGTATCACATATTTCTGTTTGTTGTATAGCGTTGCCAATAACATTTCCTGTTTAGTACCGGGTGCACACATTCTCTCTGGACATAATGGTAAATCGTTGTGTTTATTGTGCAGTTCTCTCGGGTATTCCAAATCCACTTCAAGTATGTATCCTGTAGGTGACTCGTCGCTTATTTCTCGAACATCTATCTCGATATTATCCATCCATTTGAAATTTCCCGTTGGTAAGTATTGTGACATTGCCCATCCATATAAGTTGTTCACGTCATAGTACATCAGGTATTTTGATTCCTCATCCGGATCATAGGTGTTCATATATTTATTGTTTGCTGTCGCGTATCGGTTACTACACTGGCTCAATCCACCTCGAATACCACGTTCAATGAATAATAATTGATCCACATCAGATATCAGTTCTAACTCTACTTTTGTATATTTTAAGGCTGCATCCCACGTAAGTCCCGGCGTCGTGTAATAATGAGCTGGATCCAATCCGTGTGTGCGCATGCACGTATCCCGAAAATTCTCGAAAACATCCGCGAGTAGTAGTATGTCCGTTTTCATATATAAATCCGAGTATTCTCCAAGCGTCTGTATGTTGAATGTATCCCAAACTTTTTGTGCGTGTGTATAGTCATCCATGGTGATATCGTTGTCGTTGAGTCGATTGTAGAATTTCTCCCGTGATGGTAAACATGTTTCTTCCAATTTATCCCAGCCTGATATGTAGTCGTACGGAAAAACACCTTTGCGTGTAAGTAATTTGTAGTCGGTATCCGGAAATTGTGATTTAACTATGTTGAACTCGTTGAGATATGAAGATAATTTATCCAAACTTGATGCCATAAATCGGAAAGAGTCGATGAATCTAAATGTAATTTCGCTGCCCGTAACATGTTTAGTGAATGCAATATATCGTTCCTTGTTGATTGGTAGTAAGTCGACACGTCCCTCGAATGCTGTTGCTATATCCTTTATTACGAAATGTGCATCATAACCACTCAAGTTGTGGAATACAACAGGAATCATATGGAAATCCTTATAATTCAAGTTGCATCCCTTGTGCGCAGGTCCATTGTATTCGCCGGTGAAGTGGTTATGATCACGAACCACAATATCCTCAGGTTTGAATGGTTTCTCGCAGATGTGGCACCCGGTATTTCGTTGTTTAAGTTGCTGTTGTTCCTCTGGTGTTAACTCGTTCATTGGTATTATGTTGTCATATATGGGTTCCAAGATATTTTCACGTAACGTTGCCAGTTCTTCCGCGAACCATTTTTCGCAATTTGGCCCGCGGTTTGATCTATAGTAGCTTAGTTGATTGTTGTAGGAGCAGTGAAAGTAGTAACCGATACTGTATGCCCGATGTTGTTGATACGTTGTTGTATTCTTCTGATTTCCGTTATCTGTCACAGGTTGTAGGAATGATTCCACGTCGGCGTAAATTATAAATGGAACACGTTTTTTGTTACTGTAGTTCTTGAATGATATGTATTTGCTTTTCCCTTCCGGCATTATCACCCGACAGTTGTTCATATTCACGCAGTCTTCAGTATGTTTTATCAGTTTATCCTCCGTACGAAAGTAATTTAAGCATCGATCACAAATGTAATGGCGGTGGTCACGTTTTGATAATTGTCTTGATACAAGTCGCGATAAGTCCTTAATCCAACAGAAATGGTAGCGTAAATCTTGATCGTTATCGTTATCCTGTTCGTTGTCCTCATCCTCGTAATACTCGTTCTGGATCATTAAAAGGTTTATGTGATGTTCTTTCTTCTCTCTCGTTAGCGCAGCAGGTACGGTTTCAAAATGTCCATTTTGTTTCTTTAGCACAAACACGTTGACTGATATAGCTGGGTTCTGTTTCTCGAATTTGCTCAGTTGTTGGATTGTCATTGGAAACTGTATCCCGTCCAAGTTTAGCACCGTTGAGTAGTGTGGGTAAGAGCTGGTTCGATATGGATGATTACCCCGTGTAGCTGGATAAAGTGCTGATACCACTGCCCACGCGAAACAGGCGTCATCGTTGAAGTTTTGGATGTTGATACATGCTTGTTTTCGTTTTATTTCCTGCGGCAATTCGATGTAGCTTGATCCACGAAAAGGTGTGTATTTGTTCACGTTCACGGCTAGGTTAATTATGGAGGACAATGCCCACCCGCTCCCCGACTCGGCAAACTCGCTCAGTTTTCTTAGAATTGGTTCCTGTACGTGTTCCACGAAGCATTGTTTTAGGTTTGTTCCACGATCTATAATGATATTTGGCGTATTGAAATGTTTCATATCGTATTTGTCCTCGTCACCATCAGTTTTCACAAATAACCCGCAAAACGTTGTGTTGACTTTTATCGTTAGGTATTGTTTCAGAATATTTTTTATGCGTCGGGTGAACATTGACCTTGCGTCCTCTAAAAAGTCCTTTGGCTCTATGTGCGTTATGTTGGTAACCACTCCCGTTCGTATCCGGCTCGCAAATGCTGATTCAACGTCCGCCCACTGGATTCGGTCCGACTGTTTCCTTTGATTTCGATTCATACCAGCACCTAAAACAATCAACATATTAAAATTATTTATCAAATTTATAAAAAATCATTAACAAAAAAAAAAAATTTATATTTAAAAAACTTACCATGTTGATATATTAAAATTATAAAGAAATCATTAAAAAATCAATTTATATTTGAAAAAACTTACCATGTTTTCGTAGCGCCTTCAATCTGATTCGAAATCCTTTCATTTTCCCCGCACATGATTCAAAATGTTTGCGTTGTCCCAAGTTTTCCGCTCCACGAATTGCCTTATTTATTAGTCTCACGTTTGTACTTGTATGTTTTAACCATTTTTCCAATTCGTCTGCATCCCGAGTATCCATTTCCAATAATGATAGCGCGTTTCGTACATTTTCCACCATTCTAGTTGTCACGTCGTTTAATGAAGCCATTGTTGTGTTTTAATCTCGATACAAATTCTTGCAACAATAACAATATTAACTGCTTGAAGTTTGCTGAAGAAGTGATTTGAGGGGGCACGCAGACGTCAATTTATACGATTTTGACTGCTCGAAAAATTCTGGAGGGGAATCACAAAAAATGCTGGCTCAGAATTTTTACAACGCAAATAACCGAAGGTCAAATGTCAAATTCCGAGAAATTTATTTCACATTTGAAACCTAATAAAAGAATTGCTGACTAATTTTAAATAAACATTTTTTAAAATTAAACCTTAAATAAACAAACTGAAAAAACCCCCGATTATTATCAGGCCATAAATTAAAAATTCCGAGAAAACTATTTCATATTTGAAATCAAACAAAGAAATTGCTGTGTTGTCAAAATCTTAAATAAACCTTTCTTAAATTAAAACATATAAATAAACAAATTAAAAAAATATCTGAATATGAGTCAGCAAAATCTTAAATAAACATAGCTAAATTTATGATTTACGATGACATTAATGTAAACAAATTCCTGGAACTGACAAGTTGTGACTTGCTTTTAAATAAAATTCCCCTCTGGCTATGATGCAAACATATTATGAAATTACATCATCCTAAGTCAGCTAAAAAATCTTAAATAAACAAACACAAACCGTATAAAGTCACGAGTTATTATTAAATAAACAAATTAATCTTATAAAGACTTGACTCATATACAAAAAAAAAACCTCAAGTACAATTGACACCCAAATTTCCGGCAGTACAGTAGCGGTCTGAAATTTGGAGTCTGGACCCCGGAGTCTGAAATCTGGAGTCTGAAGTCATGATTGCGGCTAGCGCTTGGTACAGTGCCCCCACAAAATTTAGCGGCCACCCCGTGGGTTAGGGTATTCCCCACATTTTTGACTTGGTAATGTACCTTTCGTTTAAAATGACGCAATTAAGGTAAGCGCGTGTTGGGGTTAAGGTTTGCACGTACAGTGCGCTTCAACAAGTGATCGGACACCTTTTTGCTCAGGGGGGCCCGCACTTTTGACACGGCAGTGTACGAAAAATTTAAGTACAGTACGGCGTCAAAAGTTTGGGGCCACTCCTGGGTTAGGGTATTCCCCACATTTTTTGACGTGATAGTTCGTTTAAGATGACGCAATTAAGGCAAGCGCGTGTTGGGGTCAAGGTTTGCACGTACAGTACGCTTCAAAAAGTGATTGGATACCTTTTTGGCCAGGGGGGTCCACACTTTTGACACGGCAGTGTACCAAAAATTTAAGTACAGTACGGTGTCAAAAGTTTGGGGCCACCCCCGAGTTAGGGTAACCCCACATTTTTGACGCGGTAGTGTACCCCATCTATCAAATTGTAACCTAAAATTCAATCTGCGCATGCGTCATGTACTTAAATTCAGTCTGCGCATGCGTTAGGTTTGCATTCAAAAACTATGGCGGGTAATGGGTTAACACAAAACTAAATTGTGACGAAAATAGTGATGATGCATAATGGGTTAACATAAATTAATTTGGTTGCTGGTGATGACTCATGTCTTAGGAATTTCAAGGCCAACAGTATGAGCGAGTGTTGGGGTCAAATGTCAACAACAAATTTTAAATACATGTACTCGGTACGTGCCGGGTCAGAGATCAAGGTTTGCACATCGATACAGTTTGATGACTCATCAGTTCGGAATGTCTAGTACCGTAAAATGGGTCCAATAGGACCCTAAGACACACGCTTTCAAACATCGTCAAAAGGGTTCAAGTTACTCCGTTTTGCGGTGGCCCCGTACCGGCCTAGCTATTCTACTGAGAACATTATTGCAACATTTTTAAAATTTCAGCCGATAGAGAATTTCTTTCAATTATTTTTTTTAATAATTTATAAAATTCTGAAGTCACGTTCGTATTCATTTTGCTGTAAAAAGTAGAGACAGTTATAAAAAATTCTCCAGAAAAAATAAAATTACTGTAAATTTAACTACTGTTTGACCTTGTTTCTAGGGTCACACTTTTTTAAATACAGATTTTATATATAAATTTTTATTGTACTGGCCTATGATGTAAGCTATTTCTGACTGATATTTCTGATTACGTCATCATTAGCGTAAATTCTGTAATGTTATTTTATAAAATTTTTAAATGATATAATTTGTAAAAGGGCAATATTTATTACTTTTACAACTTAAATAATTACTTAAAAGTTAAAAAAGATCTTTTTAAAACTTGCCAAACACGCCATTTAATTCGATATTGGATTCAAGGGATATCTCTACAAGTCTATATTAATATAATAAAGAGAGAAAATTTGTTTATATGTCTGAAGTAAACTTAAAAAGTATTGGACCGATTTTGAAAATTTTTCCACTGTTGGAAAGCTAAATTATTCCAGATTAACATAGGATATGCGATATGAGGTCTTCTAAACCCTAAGGACTACAGAAGCGGCCGAAGTGAACTAGCCAATCAGTTTTGAAAAGTTTTTACTGTTAAACTATTCCAGATTAACAAAGATTATGTTATACGAGACTATGAGGTCCTGCGAGATCCTGGGGGCCCAAAAATATCCAAAATTACCCAACTGATTTTAAAAATTTTTTGACTGTTAGAAAGTTAAACTGTTCCAAATGAACATTGGCTATGCTGTATTATCCGCCAGAGTCCTGAGAACTTCAAAACCTCCGAAATTTACTAACTAACCGTTTTTGAAAAATTTTTTACTCTTAAAAAGCTAAACAATTCTAGGCTGACACAGGCTATATTAATAGGTTGCCCAGGATTCTGAAGAGATTTTGTCTCAAATACTATTGAATTCTAAGAGAAGTCAACGTGAGATCAAAATTGCCAGGTTATTTGAGACCCAAAAGAGCCTAAAATAAACAGTTAAACGGAACTTGGGTAATAAGATGATAGTGAATATAGAACACTGGATAGTAAGATATAATGATTGTGGATTACTGAGTAGTAAGATCACAGTGATTACGGACCACTAATTGTAAGTATTAAGATTATAGTGATTACGAGCTATTGGGTAGTAAGGTCGTAGTGATTATGGACCACTGGGTAGTAAATTCATACAGTTTAAAGATCTCTAAGATCGCAAAATAAATTTTGATTCTTTGTAACGTTTGAGCGGAATGGTGTTTTTCATTGCGTTTTTTCAGTTATTATTCATAAATACTTATATATCAATCTCTTATGAGCTACTGACCCCAACCCGCTTCTTTTAGAGCGGGTGGGGATGGGACAAAAAATTACTTCAGGCGACTTCTCCATTTTAAAGTTGTTTAACGAGTGAAGATAATCACTATAAATATTTCATACAGAATTTCGGAATATCTAATTTAAAAGTAATTGAACCCATTATTTAGATATTTTTCACAGATGAAACCGTAGGTCACAGCTGTACACGGAGAGAAAAAATATCGAATATTTGGTGTGTGATCACTTTAATGTGTTACACACTAAATATTAGATATTTTTTCTCTCCGTGTAAGGGAGATCCTTGTACCTGAGGACACTTTCGTTTAAAACTTCATAACTTGAGTAAAAATTGATGTATGGCTTCGAATACTGAAAATTCTCTAAGCACACAATAACATCTTAATATTATGATACAGTATATCACGATATTGTGCTTCATTTTTGTGAAACCTTGAATTGAATAATCGAGGATATTTGTCCCAAGGTACAATCACAGCTTGTACCTTGGGACACCAATGGTTGTACCTTGAAACAAACTATGCAAGACATTTTAAGTCCTGAAAGTAAAATATATGCTCTATTTTTTTTAAGAGCAATAAAAATTGTTTGGTTTTACTTGCAATCATTTTTATTATAGAAAAAAAATGACCATTTTAATGGCATTTTTGACGTTTTCTTCATTGGGATTTAGCCGGGTGACTTTTTTCTTACTTCGCAACATCTTGATAGATAAAGACAAACATTGAAAACAAACTTACCTATAAACCTCTGTAAAAACCAGTCCCAAGGTAAAAAAAATTTGCTGTCCCAAGGTCCAAATTTCAATTGCATACAGTAAAGTGTGGTTATATTTTTTAATTGGAGAAATCCAGTGATATACGTCAAAATAAATAGTCACCTCAAAATACTTCGAGTAAAATGATGATTTATATGGATTACAAAAAAAAAAAAAAAAAAAAAAAAAAAACACGGCAAAAATCTCACAACTTTTCACATAGAAAAAACGAGTCAAAATGGCCAACTTTACTGCGTGTGTTTTGAGTATTTGTGTCAAATACTCGTTAAATTTCACTACTAATCATTTTACAATACATTGGTTCTCAAATTCTGGGCTTGTCCCGAGGTACAAGGTGTCCAGAGGTAAAAGGATCTCCGCTATATAAGTAGGTTATATGTATAACAGTTGTAAAATATAAAACGTATATGTAGGATATCAGGGGTGCAACCACTAGAAATCTGCAGTAGGGTCCAACAAAATTAAATAACCCAATCTTTTAATAATGCAATTCTCCGATAACATTGGAAAATGTCGTCTCAAAAAATACGATTTTCAATAAAAAATATCACGAGAACACTAAAAATTTTACTTTTTAATATAAATAAAATAAATTAAAGGAAAGTTTATGTAATTTTATGAGAAGTCCACGTAATTTTAGGGGGGTCCAGACTCCAGACTCTTTGAACACCCCCCCACCCCCCGCCCCTTTGTTGCGCTCTTATAGGAAATTATATAAGACACCAAAATTAAAACAAAATAGACACCAGAGTGAAGCCAGGACGGGCCCGTAATAGTAAGTTATAAAGTATCCAAATATTAGCATTCTAAAACAAAGTGATTATAAAAAAAGATCGAGATATAAAGAATTTAGAAAAATTCGGATGCCAGACACTTGTAAGCTCTAGTATTTTAAAATCTTTAATCCTATTATAAAAAAATGTTATATCATCTACGTCATATATACCTACAGATTACTAGTATAAAATAAAAATATTATAGCAACGATAGAAGAAAATACACGGGAAATTAAATATATGATATATTTTATAGCCAATGGGTGTAGGATCTATGCGTCATCATATTCATAAATATTCTTTACTTCTATATTCTGAATAATTTTAATTTCTTTCTACTGGCGTTAAAAGGATAATAATAGAAGGATAAAAATATAGGTAGTATTTATTTATTTATTTATTTATTTTTGCAAAGTTGAAGAATACATAATACACGAGAACGGAAGAACACAATACACACAATACACGGAACGAGAATATATATATATATATATATATATATATATATATATATATATATATATATATATATATTGTAGATACCCATCTTGATAAGATAACTTTAAGAGCACTTTAATTTCCAACCCTTTTTAAGATCCCAAAGCTCTGAAGAAAATTTCTGAACTCAAATTAATTTGTGTCCGAGTTTTATTTTAATAATATTTGAGCAAAATTTGGTCGAGATTCGTCCAGTCGTTTATTTTTGTCATTTTTTGGGTCTCCAGAACTCTGAGGAACAATCACACACATTTTTTTCAGGATATCAATACTGTTAAATTTGTCATGATCTTTGCAGCCATTTATTTTGGGCCTATATAATAAGTATAAATAAGTATAATATATATATATATATATATATATATATATATATATATATATATATATATATATATATATATGTAAGGGCTGGAAAGAAGACCCAAAAAATGACAAAAATAAACGACTGGACGAAACTCGACCAAATTTTGCTCAAAATATTATTGGAACTCGGACACAAATTAATTTAAGTTCAGAAATTTTCAAAAAAAAGTCTCAAGGTATGAAAATTAGATAGGGTAATAAAATATCAGTAGGTATAGCTAATTTGGAGTCGTTGGGTGAACGGTGTGAAGCATTGGAAGGAACTGATTTTGTAAAAAATTTCAGGATATCTGATAAGGTGAGGTTGAAACTGACCGCCTTAGTTTAATATAGGATTAAAATTAAACAGCTGGCTGCTGGAGATTGATTTTGACAAAATTTTATGAAAAGTAGATATGTTTTTAAAATATGAAGCGATTTGGGCGAGAGGAGCGAAGCACTATGGACTAGAACTAGGAACTAGGTTTGTAGAAAATTTCAAAATATCAAATTTAACTGAAGGTGTAATCAAAATTGTCTGTCGGTACAAAACGGACCGAAATTAAAAAGTTAAGAAATCTTGACAAAATTTTACTTAAATACTATTAAGATCTTCGATAAAGATGAGATGTCCTAGGGCCTTGGTGCTTTAAGAAGGCACCAAAATAAAGATACTTCTAAACCTATTGCTACGGGTGTATAGGTCTAGAGGTCGTTTGGCGAGCAGAGCCAAACACTATCAAACACTATACGTAACTGATTGTATGAAACCGCAGGCACAGCTAATATATGGGTATATTTCATATAAATTTAGTTTTTCAAAATTCATATATTATTAACATAATTAATCGTAAAGCATATTTCATTCCTTCTTTGTTTAACTAATTCCATACTAGCATATAGCTTTACCTTTCATCTAGGAACTTTGTATCATGAAATTAGGAAAGAGATACTTGTAGAATAATATCTACAAGGTAACACACTGTCAAGGTAATACCATCTCTGCGTATTTTTGTAAATCACAAGATAAAAATTATTTATCCGTTCTAGTGTTAGCGGAAAACAAAAAATAAAACACTTAATATTGTTTAAATATATAATAATAATTAGTTCAAGTGGCTACTGACACTGACATTAAGCACTTGAAAGTGATATGATATGGTAATTAATTATATCTGAATGTCAAGAGGTTCAATAACATTTAGGTACCTATCTACTATTTTACAAGTGCTTATTGTTTTCGAGACATAATAAAATTTAAGTAAAAAGTGAATTACAATGTATATTTTGAATCTTTTCGCAAATTCTTTCCATACTCAATAATTCGGTTTCCTTAGTTGTAGACTCGAGCTTTATCTCCACCCTACCCCTATTATAATTATTCATTTTATAAGAGCTAAGAATTAAAAAAAAATGTTTTGTTTATAATTACACACACCGGCATAATTAGCGGAACATACAAAATATCTGTAAAAATCAAACAAACCATTTAATTTCAAGAAAATATTAATCTTATTAATTATTCACTTAAAATTACATGTTCACAAGTCGATATACCTTTATTTTCGGTAGCAAAACAAGTAACCATATAAAATGGCAAATTTTTGGAATCTTATGTCGTCTAAGGATAATTTAAGTTAAAGATTATTTAACAAAAAGAAAATGAAACACAGCGTTTTAATACCGCCTGGTGCCTCCCGTGCACTTATCAAAGCTTCCATTCGTCTTTCTATACTTAGAATGATGTTATCTATAGTCTCCTGGGACAGTCCTTGCCATTCTTTAATTACGGCAGACTGAAGCTCGACCACATTGAGAAGAAGCGGCATTTGAATTCGAAAGTGACAGACCTCTTAAAAAGAATTGCATCAATAATAAATAAAAACAATTCTATAGAAAGTCAGTTGATTCGTTACTTCATTATTTTAAGTAAAAATGAAAAAAAAACGCCACCTTTGTTTAATAAATAGGTTTTTATATTTCGTTTATGTTCCGTTAATTATGCCAGTGTGTGTATTAAGTGAACGAAAAATGATCTATATTAATACTATACGGTCCGCGCGCTTTCACAGTAAACTTCCCCAGGGGCCGGCAATATTATTAAAAAATTAAAAAATAACAAAAAAACTTCATATTAGTAATCTTTTTCGAGTTCCGAAGAAAAATTTCTGGACCCTTATAATTCTGTCAAATTTGTTTGTCCGTTTGTCTAACTCACCCCCATAGTTCCTACATTTTCTGCCCCACGAATATGAAATTTTACACGTACCTATATGCCACAAGTGTTGATTTCAATTAATCAATAGCAAAAAGATTGTCCTTAATTTTGTCAGGTATTTTTTCTCGCACTGAAAAGTGGGGTCAAAATTATTTTTCTCAATTACAAAATCGTGTGGTATATTGTTAGAAAGGACTCTTAAAATGCGATTCCTTTTACCATTTTTTATTTTTAAGCTTTGTTTGCGAAATGCTGGGCTTCAAAGTGAGATTAATTTTGCCATAATTCACCCCTCTCCACTTTTTAATCTCGAATCTAATTGTAAGAAAATAATATATATATATATATATATATATATATATATATATATATATATATATATATATATATATGTACTAGCACTTATAACAATCAATAAAATTATTTTGGTAAAATAGTAACGGTAACTTTTGGAGATTTAGACTACCAAATTTTCGAAATTTCACAAAAAAAAAAAAAGAGTTAGAAAAAATGGACTCCATCAGTAAACAAAATTTTACTTCGACGTATGTTTCGTAGGTATTAGAGAACATTTTTTTACCAGAGATTCAAATTTAAAGTTTTAAGGAAGACGTCAAAAAATGGAGAAAATTTTCGTTTTTCCTAATCTCCCACAAATAATACCACGTACCTTACCGCGCGGGATGTCATTAGAAAAATCCTTTGAAATATAGTTGAGGTTCCTTTATGTACTTTTCATTTAAATGTGAGAAGCAAGTATACATCAAATCTACTTTTTTTGTTTTATAAAATCGAAATTAAATTCGGGGATGTAAGATAATTTACAAATGAAAATGTTTACAAGACTAATGAATAATACCTACTGAAAGGATCTCTGTATATTTTTAAAAAGTTGTGGATACCTTCCTTCATAATATTCTATAGATTTAAAACAAAAAACAAATGTATGTATTTTCTACATTGGGTCAGTTTCAAATACAGATATACTGAATATTTCATTTCGAAATGAATATATAAGTTAAAAGAATGTATGCGATATTTTGTAAAATTTTCCATGTAAATAAATTTTCTTTTTCTTTTTGTTTATGAGAGAAGTGATCGTTATCTATCGGAAAACATAACAGTACATTTCATTTTAAATTGCTCACTCTAACTTTTTCTTATAAAATATTTTATACTTACATATGTATACGTACAGTGTTTCTACGTACTCTTGGCGTTTTTCAGAAGTAAGGAGAATCAAAAACACTATACAGATACTGTAATAAGTCGGGGTGAGCAGTTTCCAACGTTAACAATATATATATATATATATATATATATATATATATATATATATATATATATATATATATATATATATATATATATATATATATATAGGCTAACTACAGATGAAATCAATGTGTATTATGTGTTATACTTTCGAAAAGTTGTTTGAAAAACAGTTGAATATAAAATAAAGTTATTAAATATTAATAGCAACGAGTAAGGAAAGTTCTGAGGGTGTCTTCAATTACAATTCAAACGATTTACATTAAAGTTTTCCAATCATTGTATTGAATTTTTGATTAATTGTTTTATTTGCATCAATCAATTCCGTCGTAAATTTAAAATGAAACTGAACTCCGTTGCCATTCCACTATGGTTTTTCCCACTCAATTTTTTGGTCAATATCCATATTAAGTGAATTTCCGTTCTGGAAATTCACTTATTACAGCGGGTGCCATGAAAGACCTGAGCCGGGACTATGACAGTTTTGAGGCCTCGAGAAACTGAAAATGACCTTCACTAAAATTTATATATATATATATATATATATATATATATATATATATATATATATATATATGTGTGTGTGTGTGTGTGTGTGTGTGTGTGTATGCGCGATAACTCTCGAACGAAGCTCCAAATCTTTACGACATTTGGTGTGTAGATCAAACGTTCCAATGGCTTGGATGAGTTCGTTAGCCAGATATGTCCGATTTTTAAATTTTGGCTATTTTTCGCCATTTTTAGTGGTTTTTTGCCAAAATTGGCCAGAATCCAAATTTTTTTAAATTTATTTCTACACCATCGAAAAGAGCGTAAAAAACTACACAAGACAAGCTTTTTAAACATCGTTCTAAGTGAACTAGTTTTTGAGAAAAATTAAGAAATTTGTTGAATTTCGTTACAATAAATGCTTTATCGTTTTTGTCATTATAATTACAATATTTATATCTGTATCATTTTTCAAAATAAAAATTAACTAATTTTTCAAGAACGCGTCGTCATCGATTTCGAAATTTCTTTTTTTTTTTTTTAGTAATTTGACTAGAGTTATTATAATAAACGGTTTTGACAATATCGCTCCAACTTATATACCATAAGGCAGGGCGTGCCCAATTTTCATAGTTGTTTTGATAAGGGGTTCTAAGTGCAGGGAGCTTCAATTGGTCGATAAATATTTGATATAGACTGAAGAGAAAGTTTATGTAAGTTGTTTATGTAAGTGTTATTGATAATTTGGAACACTAAAAGTGATAGATAAGGATAACAAATAAAAACAAGTTTAATACACATTTTTTGAGTTGGTGACTCCCTCAGTTTTAATAATGATAAAAGCACTTGCTATGCATGGATTGCTTGAACACTTTGTTAAATGATGCATATCCATAACAAAGGTGTATTTTTAGTCGAAATTTTTTCTGAGAAAATTAGACTTATACAGCCTATACGTTACGAACGGGACGAGGTGAGACTAGGCGCGCTATCCGTTTTCGGACCGGTAGAACACGATTATGAAGAAAAAAATGTCTGACATATATATATATATATATATATATATATATATATATATATATATATATATATATATATATATATATATAATATTTCCGCTACCTTTTGATATGTGTAGGGTCCCCCTATGGACGGTGGGAGTTGAAATTTGGTAAGTGGGGCTCATTTCCGATGCACAACAATACTATCAAAGTGGGGTCAAATTTGGATCCGACCCAACATTTAAGGGGATGGTAGGGGACAACAGAACAATAAAAATTTTCCAAACCGGTTGAAAATAATGTTTCGGCCAATTATCTACAACATATCCAAAATTCAGCTTCCTAGGGTGAGTTGGAGGGAGTAGAGGGGGAGAAAAGTGTTTTGGCTGGATCTAACACGCCCACAGCCCCCCAGAAATAAACCTAAAGGGCTGAAATTTTGTATTCGGATTGAGTTAGTATCAAGGGGGTGCCGTTTGGGGGATCTCAGCTTTTAACCCTTACCCTACCATTTTTATACCAAAAAGAAGACGATTTTTCTTGTTTTTTAACGGTTTCGTTCGGGTCAAAATCTCCCCAAATAAACCTAGAGGACTGAAATTTCGTAAATGGATTAAGTTGCTAGTCAGTCATTGCTTTTTGGAGGTTTCAACTTTTAACCCTTATTCCCATGATTTTTACGCCAATATTTCCTTGATTTTTTTGCTTTTTTTCTAACACGCCTAGAGACTCTCTGAGTAAGACTAAAGGGCTGAAATTTTGTATCTGTATTCAGTTAATATCGATGGTGTGCCTTTTAGGGATTCCACATTACTCTTTTCCCCACTTCCCTAATTTTTATATCGGAATTCAATGGTATTGTTATACCTGGTTAAAACGATTTATTTTAATACAGATATAAGTAGGCAAGGTAAATTTAGAAAAAAAGTGAACTAATCGTAATAGTAGGGGAGCCCAAGCGGGGATTTTGGGATTTGATGAAGCTCGGCAGATTAATATAAGGGGGGATACCTTGCATCCTGTTGAGTACCTCCACCATATATGAAACCTATATATATGGCCGACGGCCTAGGATAGCGGATCAGAATAGTAAAAAAAAGTTGATCGTTAGAAATAATTGAGCACGTCAGATTAAGGTAAGGTGAGTTAATCACATCCTTAAAAGTGTGCATTTAAATAACCTGACGATTTTAGCTTAACGTAAGAGAGTGGGAGGGTTACTAACTTGAAGAAAAAAAAACGTCATCTCGACATTCTCGAGCGTGGTCGAGGTTTTTTTCTTTTCGAAGGAAATAATTTAAGGATCATGGGAAAAATATAATCTGACGACTTCCACAAGCCGAAGTAATAAAAATCATAAATAAAGTTTAGTACGTGCAGTTTGAGCGAAGCAATGTTTGAAGCCAAAAATACAGGAGGCTTTGAAACTTATATCTATTAAAAAATAATTTTGTCTAGCTAGCTTGTATTAAACAAAACGCTGTGCAACTAAATCGGTTAAATAGTTAATTTTTAGCGCTTCTGGACCCCCAGGACCCTGACGGATCTCATATAGTATCTATAGCATATATGCATTTAATTAATTTAACTTTTAAAAGGTGAAAAAATATTCAAAATCGGTTGGGTAGTTTTACTTTTAGCGTTAGGACCCCCGGATACTGACAGATCTCATATAACATAACTTATATCCTGAAATAGCTATAACTATTTGAAATAGTTTAGCTCTCTAACAGTGAACAAATTTTCAAAATCGGTGATGATGGGTTCTTGCATTTTTATTTTGAAAAGTGAAACAGATATAAATATTGTTATTGTAATGATAATAACGGTGCAAAGCATTTATTGTAAAGAAATTCAGCAAATTTCTTAATTTTTCTCAAAAGCTAGTTCACTTACAAGGAAAGGATTTGAACTGTCAATTCGCAATTTTGATGAAATTTCTGTTATGGTCCCGAGCAAAAATCGTTTCATGGCACCCGCTGTAATGAGTGTATTTCCAAAAAGGAAATTCACGTAAAATGAAAAACTTTTGTTTTCCAAATTGCCAGGTTTAGAAAATCCCTTCTGTTTATCATCAGATTATATGCAGTACGTCTCGGGCATGAAGCTGAATCGTCTATATGAAAATCTGACACGCTCGAGTATTTCAAAATGACTAGCTTTTTTTGCATTTTCAAAAAGCCGTCGCGAGTTTACGTTACGTCCGAATCGTCAGAATTTTGAATCGGAGTTTCTTTTGGGGTCACTTAGCATTCCCTATAAATGTCTGACGAGCTCGAATAATTTTTTTTTTCTGTTTTCTACCCTTCCATCCGGCCACCCCCGCCATGCAAACCGGCAGATTTTTTTCCTTCATAGTTTAGCTTTTTTATTTACACATTTTATGAGTACCAGAAAGTTTTGCGTTTCTAGTAAAGTCAAAATCAAACAAATTTTTAGTAGAAGTAATAGATCAATAGAAAATATTCTAAGATCAATATAGAAGATATTTTACGAATATTCTACGAAAAAGAAAGAGTCTGGAACCATTACCATAGGTGAATTTGCCCAAGCAATGAAATTCAACGATATGTATGCGATTATGTAGGCTAGTGAAAGAGTAAACCATACGTATGGATTTTTCCTCAATATCTTTACATTTTGCGGAGTTATAATACCAAATACTAAAAAATAGTGATCTTATTCAAACTTTTTTTTCTCATAAACTATTACAGATAAAACGATGAAACAAGATCCATATTGTTTGCTATGTCCAGTACTTTATTATATATTTTTTTCATTTAAAATGGACATTAAATACCCTTTATAAAATATAAAAAAAAAATTCATTAGATTTTTTTAGCTACTTGTACAAGAGTGACCACTTTCTTATTACTACCAAAAGAAAGCTCGCAAGCACTTCTCTCACCTCCCTGAATTTTATTTTTGTCAAAAGGGTGGAACATACTGAAAAAAAATAAAACATATATATTTGGTGATGTTCATGGTATGTGTATGTGCAGGTACAGGTCAACAAATCTGACTTTACCTCTTCAAGGTCATTAAAAATGCATTCTTAAAGAGAAATGAGATAGTACTTAATATAAAGAAAAATGACCTTGAAGCAGCAAAGTCAGGTTTGTTGAACTGTACCTACTTGTTTTTGAATTATGTTTTTAAGAAATATTTTGAATGAATAAATGAATCATTGAATTACAACAATATTTTTTTGGGATATATAAATTGGGAGAAGGTTGAAAAAATTCTTCGTGAATCATTGAATGTTTTTTTTTTTTTTTATTACATGAGAATCTGATGCCTGCTCTACACTCTCGATCGAAGTTCCTCGACGAAGTAATCGGTAAAGTTGGCCGAAGTCGGAATACCGTTATAACACCAGCCACGAAGAACCATGAAATGACCTTCTACACTCTCGTACTCGGTCCACTTTGTGAGAATTGAGAGTAGGCATAAGGAATCTAATATGTTTTATGTTCAAAATGTAGATTCATTCCACATAGGAGTTTTAAAGAATAATCATCTACGAATCAAGAACTAATTTTTTTCATTGCTTCTAACATACTTCTCAAGTCTACAAATTTAAATTCACTGATGAAGTTAAATACATCACTAATTGATCAAGTAAACAGTTTTAGTTTACCTAACGGGTAAGTAAAAATGTTAGTTGGATTTACTTGCGAAATAATTGTAGAACTGAGTAATACGTTAAAAACAATGAGAGAAGTTAGTTCTCTTTTCGTAACTAATTGTCTTTTAGAACTCCGATATGAAAAAAGTCCACATTTTGAAGATAAAACATATTAGATTCCTTATGCCTACTCTCAATTCTCGCAAAGTGGACCGAGTACCAGAGTGTAGAAGGTCATTTCATGGTTCTTCCTGGCTGGTGTTATAACGGTATTCCGACTTTAGTCAACTTTAGCGCTTACTTCGTCGAGGAACTTCGATCGAAAGTGTAGAGCAGGCATCAGATTCTCATGTAATAAAAAAAAAAAACATTCAATGATTCATTTATTCATTCAAAATATTTCTTAAAAACATAATTCAAAAGCAAGTAGGTACAGTTCAACAAATCTGACTTTGCCGCTTCAAAGTCATTTTTTCTTTATATTAAGTACTATCTCACTTCTTTAAGAATGCATTTTTAATGACCTTGAAGAGGTAAAGTCAGATTTGTTGACCTGTACCTGCACATACACATACCATGAACATCACCAAATATATATGTTTTATTTTTTTTTCAGTATGTTCCACCCTTTTGACAAAAATAAAATTCAGGGAGATGAGGGAAGTGCTTGCGAGCTTTCTTTTGGTAGTAATAATAAAGTGGTCACTCTTGTACAAGTAGCTAAAAAAATTTAATGAATTTTTTTTTCATATTTTATAAAGGGTATTTAATGTCCATTTTAAATGAAAAAAATATATAATAAAGTACTGGACATAGCAAACAATATGGATTTTGTTTCATCGTTTTATCTATAATAGTTTACGAGAAAGAAGAGTTTGAATAAGACCACTATTTTTTGGTATTTGGTACTATAACTCCGCGAAATGTAAAGATATTGAGAAAAATCCATACGTATGGTTTACTCTTTCGCTAAGCTACACAATCGCATACATATCGTTGAATTTCATTTCTTGGGCAAATTCACCTATGGTAATGGTTCCAGACTCTTTGATTCTTTTTCGTTCTAAAGGTATTTTTCCCGTTAAGTATCTAGCTAATTTACCTCACTTGCTTAAGCTGTCTGTCTATAAGAAGGAAGATGAAAGTTTCTTGTCTTATATATAACGTTGATCGTAAAGCTAAGAAAAATATGGGGTGCTGGGGTTTGATTACTGACAAGTAAAGGTCTTGAAGTGATAATTCCCGATTTTGATGAAACTTGGTAGGTGTGTAGAACATAAAAAAATAACAGACCCGTATTTTTCTTTATCGGCCAAAAACGCCATTTAAGGGGTGAAATCCGCCCCCAAAGTTGGGGTAAAAATTTAATTTTGTCGAATTACTCGAAAACTATAACAGATAGAAAAAAAGTTTGAATTGACACAACCCTCCAATTTTAAAGATTTTTCTACTGATGTAGTCAAATCCAGAGTCGGACCTATTGGAGGGACCGTGACTATAAAATCGAGGGTCAATTTTGAAATAGGGTGAATACGATTCGACCAATCAAAATACTAATATCAAATATGAAAACTACATCAAAAATACTAGTTTACCTGTTTTTGCTAAAACCCGTTACGTTAAACCTACAAGCTCAAATCTTAATCTAAAATCTTACATGTGCAGTCAATATTTTACTTACAATATCTTTAAAAATAATTTCTTAAATCGTTTTTATTTACTGTATTTACACCCTACAATTTATATTTAAACAAAAATATTGGATAAAATTTTATTATAATGTTATTCGTACAAAATTAAAGGCTCTATACAAATTCCGGTAGCTCTAATTAACTTCCCATTGGAAGTTATTTTAATGGGCCTGATTTCACGAATCGCTAATTTAGACATATTTCCACGTTTCAAGGTCACTAGAATCCGAATCCATCGTTTTTAACGTGATGTCTCTGTGTGTGTTCGTTAGTTCGTTCGTTCGTTCATTCGTCAATTTTTTTTTCGTCTCGCATATCTCGAGAACAAATGATGATATCAACTCTGGACTAATTTCATTAGATATGTGTAATTAAAAAATAAAGACCGGCCAAAGTTTTCAGCAAATTCGGATTAGCGTTTTGTTTTTTCTGATAAAAAACGGAATTAACTTTATTAACACAACATAGATCATATAGATTTGTTACTATGTCTTTATTATATGTATAATGGCCTAAAAACCTAATTGATGTTAAAAACGCCAGTAAATTATTATAAAATTTAAGCAAAAAAAAAAAAAAAAAAAAAAAAAAAACACGAAATAAGAAATTTTTTATAAAATATTTTTGTCTCGCATAATTGAGAACAAATGATAATAACATTTGTTTAATAAGAGTACCCATCCTTAGGTATAGAGGGCGAAGTCCCTGGTGTGGTGCAAGGGGAAAAGTCTCTATCGGGGGCCCAGGGGAGGAGCCCCCTGAAATGAAAAAACAATTATTTATGTAGTCTCTAGTCTCTAGTCTTTAACGACAGTAGTCTCTAGTCTTTAACGACACCCAATGGGAAGTTGACAGTGTGGGTAGACCTGGCCCCTCAAATTTTTAATATTGAAAACTGTTGAAATATTTTAAAATCAGAGTCGGTAGAGGCAAAATTTAAATTGACTAATAGTTATATTTCTTGCATATTTCTATGTAATTAACTACTACAGTTTTTACATAACTTTTACTTTACAGCAGTGGCGACGCGTGAAATTATTACCTGGGGAGACAATCTTTTTTTAGCATATTTTTAAATAGACTTATTTTCTATCTATTTTTATTTGGAAATCTGTAGTCTTTCTTAGCCTAGTTTTTTTCTATAACAGACCTTCTGACCCAGCACTTTGATTGCAAAATAAAAATATTGAAATTTTTGACCAGCCATTTGTGCTTACTGCGCCAAGAGTAAAAGATATTGAAATTTTTATTTTGTTAATTGCGGTTAGTGTGAATTAAAGGTCTTCAAAAAATTTAAAATTTTAAAATAACTAGTTCTGAAATTAGTCAGTTTAGATATATTATAGTTTTTAAATTAGATTCACATTTTATTATTGCTAAAAAAAAAGGAAAAAAATTAAAACTTTTGATGTAACAGCCTTAAACAGATAACAAAGAAAAACAAATTAGAAATAAATAAAAATTTTATTAAAAGGTTCTATCTAATGTTTAAATAATAAACAATAAAATCTCACAAAATTTCCCGAAAAATACTGCTGGCAAGCAAAAAAAACGAGAAAAATTATTTATTTCCTCAAAAATATTGTTGGCGAGCAAAAAGAATCATCAACACCCAAATTTTATTTGATTTTCAATTCCGCCTAAAAAGCGGAAAGTCGCAAACCAGAAATTTTCACCGCAAATTTTACTTCTAAACCGTCTAATTTGCGGAAAACCGCCCAATCTGGCAGTCGTAATAATAAAATACTCTTCAGTTGGTACGTATACGTACAACTTGTCTATGAGACGATGATCTCTGACGCCGTCGTTGCCTTCATTGTGATCTGCCTCTTTTTAGGATAATATGTATCATATGTATGCCGTCTGTCTCTTTTTAGCATAACAGTTCGTGTCAATGCTCCTCTTCCCTTCGTCCTGCTATTGGAGATCGTCGTCTCATAGACAAGTAGTACGTATACATCAGTAACCAAAGGCATACGTCGCATACGTATCAGTAGCGAAGACAAAAATCTTTGTTTCCCCTGACACTGCATATCGCGTTATTGTTTCAGTTTTTTTTTTTATTATTATTCAAAAAGTACTGAATATATTTTGATAATTTTTGTACTATTAAGAAGAATACTATATTTTACACAAAGATAAGAAAAAATTATTCCAAAATCTTTCTTAGTTTTTGAGTAATAATGATGTAAAAAAAATATTGGAGAATACTACATATATACATGCAGACTGTGTGTGTGAATGTGTAAATGGGTACTTGTCACTCATGCATGCAAGCCAGGGTAAACAAAAATAAAAATGTCTTTTTTCCGTTTTTATATTATTGTTTCAGTTTTTTTATTATTATTGAATATATTTTGATTTTGATTACTTATTATTATAAAGTATTGAATATATTTTGATAATTTTTGTACTATTAAGAAGAATACTACTACACATAGATAAAAAAAAAATTATTCCAAACTCGTTCTTAGTTTTTGAGTAATAATGAATTAATGATGTAAAAAAAATGTTGAAGAATACACTACATACATGCAGACGGTGTGTGTATGTGAATATATAGGCAGTTGTCCACACATATATGTAGAGCCAGGATAAACAAATGTAAAAATGTCTTTTGCCTTTAAATAGACTTGTAACGTGCTTGTAACTTACCTATTTTCATTCTGTATAGCCACAGAGGTTCATATTTTTCAGGTTATATGTATATATTATTGTATATGAGTGTAAAGTGTAAACGTATATATATTATATGTACATATATTCGTATATACGTTTTATTTGAAAATGTGAATGTATTGAAAATGGCCAATATTATAAAACTTAGATAATAAATTATTTTAAATTTTCTAAAGGACCTTAAATTTTATGAAATTTAATTTTTTTGGGGAGACACTGTCTCTCTTGTCTACTCCCACGCGTCGCCACTACGTTTACAGTATAAATTATTCTTTTGGAATTAATGATTCAGCATTTTTATTAACTAGTAAAATAGTACTCTAACGAAAATTTAATATTACACGATCACTACGAAAAATATAAAAGGCTTCATTGTAAAAATATTACTCGCAAATCTGTGAAATAATGGTGATCCGAACGGAATTTATCAATGCTGGAAAATCGGAAGTAGGTTGTACTAAAAATTGGGTATAGTAAATATTTAATTTTTTCTGAAGACCCGTTAATAACTACGACCCTGGATTTATAAATATAAATATCCCTGTATATTTTCTGAGCTCTAAAACAATTATATGCTACGTCAATTTAAATTTTGCCTCTACCGATTGTGTTTTAAAATATTTTAACAGTTTCCAATATTAATTAGAGCTATCGGAATTTGTATAGAGCCCATAATTTTGTACGATTAACATTATAATAAAAATTTTGTACAATATTTTTGTTTAAATATAAATTGTACCTAGAGTATAAATACAATAAATAAAGACGATTTTAAAAGTTACTTTTAAAGATATTATAAGTAAAATATTGATTGGATATGTAAGATTTTAGATTAAGTTTTGAGCTTTTAGCTTTAACGTAACGGCTTTTAGCAAAACGTAACGGCTTTTAGAAAAACAGGTAAACTAGTATTTTTGATGTAGTTTTCATATTTGATATTAGTATTTTGATTGGTCGAACCATATTCACCCAATTTCAAAATTGACCCTCAATTTTATAGTCAAGGCCCCTCCAATAGGTCCGACCCTGGATTTGAGTACATCAGTAGAAAGATCTTTAAAAATGAAGGGTTGTGTCAATTTAAACTTTTTTTTCTATTTATTATAGTTTTCGAGTAATTTGACAAAATTAAATTTTTACCCCAACTTTGGGGGCGGATTTCACCCCTTAAATGGCGTTTTTGGCCGATAAGGAAAAATACGTGTCTGTTATTTTTCTGTGTTCTACACACCGACCAAGTTTCATCAAAATCGGGAATTATCACTTCGATACCTTTACTTGTGAGGAATGATCGGGGCACCCCGGCGCCGAATATACTAAAGACGCCCCTGCAGATAATCATATTTGTAACAAATTAGAGGCTAATTTTAACATTAAATAAAAGCAAGAAATAATTTATCGCGAGAATTGTGAAAAATTATAGCTACTAACTACGAAATCGTGCTTGGATAATTTTTGTAGTTAGTTTGTTGATAACGACCCACTAAAGACAAAGTGCAAAAATTAAAACCAAAAAAGATTCAAACATTTTGTTTTCTCAGGATATGTTTTTTCCGAATTTCTGTTGTCACTGTTTAGTTTACTTAATTTCTATATGCAAAACAGAAACATTCATTTCAGAGAGTGAGAAGATAACACTTAGCAAGAAGAATTTATTTAAAAATAATACAATTAATTTGATGAATTACATATCACACATTATGTGGTAATTTTTTTAACGCATCGTAACTGTAAGTTCTATATTATGGTATCTGATCGTGCAAAATGTGTTAACGTAAATATTTAACAACACTTGGCGGTGTTCGCGTGATGTTTTTCCAATTCACGTAACATGTTTTGTTTTCACATCTACATTATACCACTATAATTTATTTATTTATTTATTTTATTTCATGCGAACATGTACACAGGATGGAAATTTTCATGTCAATCAAGTTAGTCCCGTCATTTTCTCTTTCTCAAATGAAAAAAGTTGTGCTGTATTGTGCTAGACATGTGTTGTCATGCGCCTTTAATAAAAAAATAAATAAATAAATTTTGAAAATTGCGATTTTTACAGCCAGTATAAAAAATGGCGGGGACCACCCAAAAACTGGCTGTAAAAATCCAAATGTTCAATTCTCTTTTTTTGTTTTTTGTTTAAGGCGCATACCAGCACATGTCTAACACAATACAGCACAACTTTTTTGTGTGGATAAAAGAAAATGGCGGGGTTAATTTACACCGAAAAATAGCTTTTGGCTGAAAAAATTCCAAGTTTCAAAATTTATTTTTTTTATTTATGGCACATGATAGGACATGTCTATAGCACAATTCAGCACAACCACTTTTATTTGAAAAAAAGAAAAAGAAAATGGTGGGGCTAACTTGATAGACATGAAATTCTCGAATGAATTGCAAATAATATGAGTTAGAAAAGAGCTTCCTTAACTTTATGGTTACTATAAAATTGGCTAAAAGTGTGTATGCCGAACCAGAATTAATTTGGGTCAGAATTTTGGGCACTATTCGAGATAAAAATTTTAAAATATTTAACTTCACTTTGTAAAAATTCATAACTAATGAATAATAAATACATAAAGGAACTTGTTAAAACTATATATATAAAACTTATTATATATATATATATATATATATATATATATATATATATATATATATATATATATATATATATATATATATATATATATATAAGGTGGTCCAGAATTATGTACCGTACCTTTTCATGTACACTTTTTTTCAAAACTCAAAAATAACGGAGATACAACTCTGTAAAGGGGTGAAACGAAAACTATTATTTCTTAAATATTTTCCAAACGGGGTACTTATTTTGCGTTAGAAGGATTAAATTTATGTCAACATATTTCACCACTCATGACTAAGGGGTGGTTCTGGGTGGTAGATGTGAGTTTAATTTGCAATTATTTAAACAAAATCCCTGATAATATAATTCCTCAGACAATTCGCATTCAGACACGCAAAAAAGATATACTTGTTACATTTCGATAAATATTACCGTTTTCGAGTAATTTAAAGTAGTAGTATCTATTTCCAAATTATCTCCTAATCATAAGTGATCGAATAATCGATACCATAAGTTTAATTATCTTAATGTTCATACGCGCCCCTAGAATATGAATCCAGTAATCAAAAGCGCTTAAAAAAAAGAAGTCAGTTTCGTTCCACCCCTCTACATTTTACCCCTCTTCTTTATCTCCCTTATTATTGAGTTTTTGAAAAAGTGTAGATGAAAAGGTACTATTATTTTTGAACATACTATCAGCTCCAGCAATTACGGTACATAATTCTGGACCACCCTATATATATATATATATATATATATATATATATATATATATATATATATATATATATATATATATATATATATATATACTAGTTTAGTTGGTATAGGTCTATTATATTAGTTTTATTATTATTACGGTAGATACTTTTAGAAGTTTTAACAAGTTCCTTTACGTATTTATTATTCATTAGTTATGAATTTTTACAAAGTGAATTTTATCTCGAAAAGTGCCCAAAATTCTGACCCAAATTAATTCTGGTTCGGCATACACACTTTTAGTCAATTTTATAATAACCATAAAGTTAGGGAAGCTCTTCTCTAACTCATATGTATATAATGGATAAAACAAGATTAAGTTTTTACTGATATTTTGTTTACTTTAAGAATGAAATATGTTCGGATTATGAATTCATGCTCATAATTAAAAATTATTTAACAATTTTAAATTTCATTCAAAATTGTTGAAACTAATGTTTCTTTTTTTAAATTTTATAAATAATACCTAAGATATTTTTTTATCTTACATTTTGTCATTAATTTTAATTATTTTTAAATTTGATTTAGACGTTAAATGAAAAATATTAAATTGAAGGCTTTCCTCCTATTTTTTTGTAAAACGGCAAAAGGAAACGACAAAATTATGATAAATATAATTTTAAATACCTACACATTTTGAATTTTTCAAAATGAATATATTGTTCAGTCATGCATTTTATTTGTTAAGTGCTTTCAAATTTTAAATGGTAAATAAATATTTTTATAGGATTTTTGTTACAATTTTCTTTTGTTCAGATACACAGTTTATAGGATTTTAGTTATACAGGATGAGTTATATTTATGAAATTCTTGAGGTAAGTACAAACGGGACAGTCGGGTGAAAAGGAATAAAACGAAAAATGATTGTCAGGATCTTGGTTTATAAAGACAAGAGAGAAAGACGAACACATATCTTTCTTAGATTATAGTAGAATAATTATTCTCTTGGGTAGCAATAATAACTACTAAGCTTTGAGGTTGGATAAATATAAAAATACCCCTGTCGCAGCATCCTGCATAACATAGCGAATTTCCATTTACAAAAGTACGTTTTTCTCGGAAACTAGTTGATATAGAGTAATTGTAAATAAAAAAAACCTTCTTTATGTGATTTTTCCGCCTCATTCCGCCAAATTTTTTTCACGAAAAATGTCCAAAACCCCGTAACCGTTTTCACGAAATTTCTTAAAAATAAGATGTTTCGTTCTTGAGTTATCGTGCGGACACTTAGTAAACATATATATAAATGTGTCCGCACGATAACTCAAGAACGAAACATCTTATTTTTAAGAAATTTCGTGAAAACGGTTACGGGGTTTTGGACATTTTTCGTGAAAAAAATTTGGCGGAATGAGGCGGAAAAATCACATAAAGAAGGTTTTTTTTATTTACAATTACTCTATAACTCTATATCAACTAGTTTCCGAGAAAAACGTACTTTTGTAAATGGAAATTCGCTATGTTATGCAGGATGCTGCGACAGGGGTATTTGTAATTTCAGGACCAAAAGACATGATTCAGTCCATCATAATAGAGAGTAAAGTGCCACTTTTAGTCCCAAGGGATTAAAAAAAATACTTTTAGTTCGAAAGGACTTAAAAGTAATTTTGCTCCCGTTTTTAAACCAATCAGCAACCACAAATTCAAACTTCTGGATAAAGAAAAACAGTTATACTGTATTGTTCAATTCGATTGATTTATCTAAAATATACCTGATTGAATATTACGACATACAATTTGAATAACATTTAAATATTTTTTTTTTTAAATTTTTATAATTTAAAAATATTCCGAATTGCAAAAATAATATATACACCACAGGACTAAAATATTTTTTTATTATTATTATTTTTTTTACCCCACGTGTGATTTGTTGCTCTCAAGCCTTTACAGGACCTTTTACAACAAACTTCACACTCGGGATTAAAACTAACACTTCAGTCCCTTGGTGTATAACATGTTATTTTCCCCTTGATTTTGTAATGAAATATGGTTAATGTTAGAATTTTTTCAAAATTTTACATTTGATTTAATAAAGAATTTAAAAGCACAGAAACTAATTTTTTTTTATCTTATATACAGATTAAAATTCTTTCGGAATTTTGCATTGCCTATGCTTTTTTGTCTCAAACTTGTACAGTTAATTAAAAATTAATTATTCAGTTTATGTATTATTAAACAATTTTTGTATCGAGTTTAGACAGAAAGACATAGGTTTTATATTTTTTTATCCATTATATTTAATTAATAAAAATTTAAATAAAAAAAAAAAACAAAAACAAAAACAAAAAAACTATATTAACAATTAACTTACGGTTTCCAGAATTTTGTGTAGCCATTTTTTCCCTTTTCTCTTCTTTTTTTTATTAACTTCTTGTAATTCACAAAACAGGTACGAAAAATAAAATGAATATTCTTTGTAATTTATTTTTCTCAGGGCTGGGAACTATTTAAAATGATTTCATTTTAAATATGTATTTAAAATACAAAATGGCATTTTGCATTTTCTATTTTAAATTAGTTCGGTCAAACCATTTTCCATTTTGTATTTAAAATGGAAATTTGAAACCATTTTACATTTAAAATGAAAATGTATGTATACTCAAATTTATGTGTATACAATATTAATTATAGAACTTGAATTAACGATTTGAAGTCTAACAAATTGTAAGTTAAATGTAAGTTGATTTAATTGACTCAAATATTTCATAACTCGAGTTGCAATGTCACTTAAGTTTGTTACTAAAGTTGCAGTTCTCTTAAGTCAAATTTTTTATTGAGAAATTGCAGTCGTAGTGTCCTCAAGGTTTGAATACGTCAAGGCCGATTTAAATTTTACAATATTTTTCAGTAACAATATTTGAAGAGTTAAATTTCGTTTTCATATCATGCAAACTTTACAAAATTTTCTCAAAAGACTGCCTTTATGTATTTAATTTCAGTACGTTTTAAGTCAAAAAAGCATTTTGCATTTTATAATCTATTTTAAATAACTATTTTCCATTTTTAATTTTAAATATGTTCAGCAAAACCATTTTCCATTTTGTATTTTAAATGCATTTTTGGAAACCATTTTTCATTTTCTATTTTAAATGGTTTCTATGAACCATTTTTCCCAGCCCTCATTTTTCTAAACAACCCCAAACTGTTACAGCGTCGTTTCAGATTTTTGAACATCTGGCGCCCAGACGACAATTCTTAGAAATTTTGTAAAATCTAAGCAAAGCATATGCCACCTGTTATTGTTTTGAAAAAAAATGTTGTTAGCTTAACGTTAGCTAATGGAGCTTCAGGGCCGCGCCAAGCGGGGGTGTTAGGGGTGCCTAGTACCCCGGCGGCAGGCTTTGGGGGCGGCAAATAAAATATAAAATTATTACTATTTTTATGTGGTAATTTTGATGACACTAAATGTTACCCGCATTTTGCTTAAATGCTTATCTATTATGATTGTTGTGACCCGTCGGTAATCCGATTATTCCGATTGTCGACCAGCGACAACAATCATTTGCGCGGTAATCGGCGAGATCAAACGGGATCGGGATCGAACATGTTCTTGCACGCTTTAATTTTATAAAAACCGTCGTTGAATTCTACACATAAAACATTTATCAGTCTTTAAAATTGTTTAGTTTTCGTTGCGTTACGTTGTATATAGTACGTGACGATTAGTAAACAAAACAAACTAAAAATTGATGACTGATGATCTTTCAGTAAAATATCTTTGTTTTAAATAAGACTTAGTAAACACTGTATTGAACAGTCGAAATATAATAAAAGAGTTTAAGATTTCAATTGTTTGGTTTTAAAACCAACATTTTTATTTTATCTTCTTTTTCCTATTTGGTTGATATCTTAACCCTAATTTATTATTTCTGTTTTTTGTTATTATAAATTTTGTTTTCAATATTTGCTTATCCACATCTGCAAGCAATTTAGTTTAAAATATACATGTTCTTTCGATATTGCTTATTCCACTTAGAATAAGATAAGATTTATGGATGTTCTTTAAATTGGAGCACTCCATACTCTTTTCTTCGAAAAGTTACATTATTTCGTTCCTTAGAAATTTAAGTAAAAAACATCCCCTTTTGTGCTATGCGGAACGAATCTGATAAAAATGCCTTAGATTTATGTGATGAAATAGAAACTCTTTTAACATATATTAATCCCGATATGAATGCATTAACAGTTTTAGATTACATATTTTCTAATGATCTTACTACAATGTTTCCGAATATGACAATTGCATTAAGAATATTTTTGACAATACCTGTGACAGTGGCGTGGCATCTGGTGAGAGAAGTTTTTCGAAACTTAAGTTAATAAAAAATTATTTAAGATCTAGTACCTATGTCACAGGAAAGAATATCGTATTTAAGTTTAATTAGCATAGAAAACAAAATTGCTGCAGATATTGACATGTCAGATTTAATAAATGAATTTGCAATAAAAAAGAAAAGGAAAGTGAATTTTATATAAAATTTTAAAATTGTTACTATTCGTTTTTGTTTTGTGTAAAATTATTTATTTTTATTTACTTGTTCTTGAAATTTATGCGAAATAAATTGTTAAAAAAGTTTAAGTGTATATGGGGTCTGTACTATGGGTAGAGTTTCAAAAAAATGGCTGAAAAAAAAGTGCATTAACATTAGTTTTATATATAGTAATCAATGCTATATTAAGAAAAAATGGTAAATGTTAGAACTTTTTGTATTTGGGTTGACACAAGTCCGAAGCAAAGGAATTGTCTTGAAGGGGAGAAAATTTTAAAACAGTCAAAATGTGGTTAAAATATGAAAAAATGCGTGAACGAGTTAACGAATATTACAATTTACAGTATACAAACGTTAAATTTAAATAGCAAACGTCATAAAATAACTGGAAAACTGTAAATGAATGGAAAAATTAAATCGATTGTATGTATTTTCAGATTTACAAAATTCAGCTTATAAATGACATCTGAGAAAAAGCACTTTAAGAATAGTCTGATTTTTCAACACCAGATGTCATACCGCCATTCGACAGATCCCAATAGTAAGTAAACTGGTAGCCGGGAGGCATATATTTTATTATCAAAAATGTATTACAAATAAGTTTGGCGTTTTAGGGGCGGCAATTTTTGTCTTGCACCCCAGCGCAAATGTCCCTTGGCGCGGCCCTGTGGAGCTTGCACCGTTACAAAACAGAGGGCTCTCTCTGATTCAAAAAATTATTGTCAATATAATTCTCACTTGATTGCAATAATGAAATATATTATATGGATGTCTATCTATATGAAATAACTCACTATTGCAGTGAAATACATACATATATACACATTATACACATAATGCAACATACCTTTGTAGACACACTAAAATTATAAAATAATAAATTGACTTTTTTTTTCTTATTTTCTCAAAAACTAGCCAACCTAGAATAATAGTTCCAAAACCTTTTTTATGTTATTTTTTCTCGTCTTTGCAATGGTGTAAAAAAATTTGACAAAAACTTTTAAATTATAGCAAATTTTGGCCAAAAACTCATTTTCACGAAAAATGCTCAAAAAACCATGTTCCTGAGCTCCGACGTTTTTGGCTGAAGAACTCATCCAAGATTTTTGGACTTCCAACGTTGTCACCAAATTTCGTAAAACTAGCAGTTTTTCCTGAAGCGCTATCGTGCTGATACATAAATACATAAATACATATATACATATATATATATATATATATATATATATATATATATATATATATATATATATATATAATTTTAGTGAATGGTATTTTTGGGCTCTAGGGACCTCAAAACAAATTTCTGCCATATTTTCGGGCTGAACTTCCACTATGACTTACACCATAATAGCTGAATTTCCAGAATTCTTTCTGGAAATTCGCTAAAAATCAATTTAGATTGGTGCCCTCAAAGAATATTAGTTTTTGTTTCTTAAAATGTTATCTAAAAATAATTTATTTTGGTGTTCTTACAAATAAATTGTTGTTTAATCAAAATTTTAGTTATTTTGAAACACATATGGAAAAAAAGCTGCAAACTTTTATTTTTTTAAGAGAAAATCAAAAGGGCTTGACATTTGGATTGAACTGGAGATCAATCGGGACGGAAAAGGGGTGAATAAATACAGTACCTGGGATAATTCTATTTTAATTTTAGTTGGTCCTACAAATCGTCCCCATTTACCCTTTCATCGTCTATTTTGACCCCAATTTACCATAGAGTAGAAATTACATTTTGTTATTTTTTCGAAAAACAGGGATATTTTCAAAAATTTTTGATTGCTATAATAAAGTGACCACCCCTACGCAAATTTTTAATATATTAATTAAAGAATAGGTACCTGTAAAAGAAATACAAAAAAATATGATGTGGTCTATTTTCTCTGCTTTACGGTATCAATGAGTTATTTATTTAACTAGTTACGTTCTGTCATGTTAATTATAGATTATATTGCTTTTAAATGATAAATCCGATATTCGGTGCAAAATTAATTCCTTACAATGATTTCTATGCATTTAAAGTCTTTTTCTACTCCTGTTGAAGAACACACTAATTAAATATCCGTTAATTGTTGAGAAAGTTAGGCATTATTCAAAGGTGTGGAGGAATTGTCATTACTCACTACCTTTTTGACCAATGAAATCACCGTATTAACCATTATTCAATGCGCTGGCTTTTGTTTAGTGTATAATATACAGAAAATAGCTAAAATATAATATAAAATAAATAAAAGACATTTTTTTTACAGAATCGTGTTCTACGGGTCCGAAAACGGATAGCGCCCCTACTCTCGCCTCTCGCCGCTCTTATCGTATAGGCTGTATAAATCTAATGTTTTCAAGGAAAAATTCGACTAAAAAAAGTCGTAGAAAAAATATGGTATTCTACTCGCTTGCAATGGCTATTACTCACCCAGATTCTTTACGACACTTGCCCCGCAAGCTCGGCTCGTGTCTCAATTTCATCTTCGTGAGTAATAGCTATCATTATCAGCTTGTTGAATAATATACTATTATTATCACCCCTCTTCGAGTTATCCTATAAAATTTATAAATAATAAAAAAAAAAAAGATTTTTCTCAATTCTCAATTTTCTCTCGAAATTTTATCACAGTTTATAGGGAATATTAATAACAGATGATATGTGGGAGGAATTTACATAATTTAACTTTATTAAGTATGTGATGTTAGCGACATAATAAAATCCAGACATAATTTTGCGTACTCACCTATGTGCCTATCAAAAACAGTGAACACGCATACGTTACATCCCTACCAACTTGAAAGTGCTGCTAGCTATAGTCGTTCATATTATTTTTCATTTTAATAGTTCTCAATGAATTTTCATTTAGTTATGTATATAGGTACGCATGTATATAATTATCTGCAGGCATTAAATTTATTAATTAACTAACTTTGCTCTTGATGAGAACGGGTCGACGCAACGACCGACAGAATGTTCAGTATAAAATGAAATCTTGCTGTAGAAAATAATTTTAATTCATCAGATAATAATTATGCCTATGAGTAATGAATTCATTCTTTTCGTAAAAGAAAAATATTAAATAGAAGAATGCAATTAAGTTTTTAATAAAGTAAGGAATTCGGTTCAATAAATTACATACCGTAGACCCTCATAACTTTATCACAATTTTCGATTCAATATAAAAATGCAGTATAGTTTTATTATATTTGTGATTTTTATATTTATGGTTATTTATTTATTTACTTTTTTATGCTACTGAAGAGGACTACAAAAGTAGTCGAAACCGGTCTAGCGAATATTTTATATTTTTTGTGGGTCCTTAAGGGGAAAATTTTATTATTATGTATAATCCAGCCCACAGTACGTCTCAATATAGTGATTTACGTGATCTGTCTTGTGTGTGTGAGTGATCGGAGGTGTGTTAGATCGAAGGTGTCGCATACGTATATATAATACTACATACGCATGCATGTGGTTTCGTGTGGGGGTTCTAACAATACCTGTAACAATCAAAACGTGATCAAAATAATTGACCTACTCTTATCCACTGCCACTGAGTGAATGACTACTAAGTAGCCTAACTTGCTCAGAACTGCACACTGCAGATTATACGATAGAGATAGTAGTGCCGGTTCTGTATTCTGTGTAATTTACTTATTTAAAAATTTCCGACTAAATATGTTTATGTGTTTGATATGAAAGAAAGGTGTTCATATTTTAATAAGGTAAAATGATCTATATTTTTAAGGTTTGGAATTTTACCTATGACCTTAAAGTCTTAAAAATTTTTTTTCCAACATATATAAAAATGTCGGTTGCAGCAGTTATTTCACAATATTCTATTGACCGTCGAATGCAATTCATATGTTTTGTATAAAATAAATAAACTTTATAAACAATATTAGTTTGTGTAACAGAATAAAAATATTGATATATGTATTTGAAGAAAATGTCAAAATTTATAACCAAATTGTATAAAAAATTAGAATAAATTATACAAACTTTAATTAAAATTTAGAATTAAAAAGATGATGCCGAATCAAAAATTTTAATTAATATTTTCTTTGTTCTCTCATTAAAAATGTTTCCTTTTTTAATTAAAATTTTCTTACAGAGTGAAGATGTAAGTACGCACCGAAATTTTCTTTAGCTAACAATTTAAAATGTGTTTTTATTAAAACATTTGTATTTTTAAAATAAACGGAAAACGTAAGAAACTTTGGGTACCTACTTATCGTAATTATATTTCTTGTTACTTGTTTCTTAATTTTATTTTAAGGAACTGAAAGATAAATTGATGGAAGAGCAAATGGCTTTAAGTACCTACTTGGTACATTTCTCTTAGTAGCACCTTCCTTCTTTCAATTTTGTTAATTATAATTTTAATTTATTCCAAGTTTTCAGTTAAAATCTTAATAAATTTGGAATAAATCACAAAGGATTATGTACGTAATTACAGAGAATTGTAAACCAATTTTTTTGTATCTTTTCATCAGTTTTTGTAACAACAATTTCATCAGTTTTTGTATCTATAATAAGATTTTTAGATCTACCGTTTAGTTTTTACCGTTCCTACAATTACACATATTCCATGGATAAAAAAAAAAAAAACATTTTCGGTAAGTGACATCTAAAATTTCTAAATAATTTAGATACATTTTTCTACATCTTTAATTGACTACAATAGCTACAAAGTTCAATTAAAATTTGGCGCCTTATATCTATATGATAAAGTACAAAAATCAAAACTCCTATATTATACCCCAGTTTGTAATAACTAAATTGTAGTGAATATATAAATTTAACCTTGTGGAAGCTCTGGGTTAGATATTTTTCTTTTTAACTATATCGTAAAATATGCAAAGTCTAACAAACTAATTTTTTTCACGAAAAATGACCAAAAAAACTATGTTCCAGGCATCCGACATGGCTCGCTAACGAACTTGTCCAACGGTGTGGGACCAAATACAAATATAATATATAAATTTTAGTGAATATTATTTTCGGTTTCTAGGGACCTCAAAACAAATTTCTGGCATAGTCTCGGGCTCAAGGCGCGTCATGACAGTGGCTGTAATAGCTAAATTCCATTCTGGAAATTCGCTAAAGCCACCCATAAAATCTACAAGTCTAGCAAGTACTTAACACATTAATATTTTTCGTATATATCAACATCTAAAAACATTTCAGTCCCTTTTTGACAATCCTACCAGAACTAAAACTTTTAAATTTTTTTTTTTTATTGTTAAAATCGAAACGTTCTTTTGAAGGCGGTTAAAATTACTATATTTTACATTAAAATATCGACACAATCACCCCCTAGTTAATTACCCCTACACTTGATGCTAGAAAATTGAGAAAAAAACAAGTCATATAGGTTTTTTTATTAAGATTTTATTTGTAATGATTGAGTTACAAAATTCAAAAGGATATTTTAAAAATGTGTGTATTCGCTATGAGCTTTTGCCTGGAGGGAATCCAGCTCCTCAGAATCGGCTTCAGCGCTCAAGATGGGCAGAATATATCAGTTTATCAGGACGGCATTTGTACATAATTTTAATATTTTCTTTAAGAAATAGTATTTTGTTTTAAATATTTGTTTAATTTTTTCAAGGCGAGTAAATACTTATTACCATTTCTAGTTACCAGATTCTACAAAATAAAAGAAATCGTTTGTAACACTGCTATCAAACGTCATTTTATTTTGAAATTTTCAAAAAAAAATATAAAAGTTACGCCTTATATGCTCTTTCTGGGTTAATTATTGGAAAATCTTCTGTTTTCAGACATCTTTGAGGTGAAATGAACAGATGTATGGCTTTTATTAAACAAATTTCAGTTTTTTAATATATTTTCGTCTTAAAATATTTCATATTTTCAAAAATGTATGATATAATATGTCAAAATTTAAAATTATTTGTTTGTTGTCAAAAAAAAATTGAATGTGCAAATTTATTTACGAGTAAAATGCTGTGTTTATACATTCTAATGATAAGAGTATTCTCAGTCGAATAGAAAATTATGTAAAAATATTATTGTTTCAATATGGTTTAACGTAATTTTTATGCGGTTGTAGCAAACTCTTATTAATTTTAGTAATGTGTAAACATAATCTAAATTCTGACCATATCACATAAAACAAATTTTCTTGGTAATTTTCCTATAAAAAATGGAATAGATAGATTATAAAAACTTATTCAACTGAGAGAAACAGAATACAGCTGAATCGTTAAATCGTTAAATCGAATCATGACACGCCACTTATAAAGCCTTTTTTTCGAATGTAGCATCGCAAAAAACGAGACAGAAAAAAAAGACTGTGAGTGTGAGTGTAATGGAAAATGATTTCTTCCAACATATTTTATGACTTTTCTCAAAAAGTAATTAACTTAGAGCAATGGTGCAAAAACATTTTTTATTCAAATTGCCTTTTACTTTCGATTCGAGTAAAAAAAATTTCGAAAAATTGCTTAATTCTGGCAAAAAACTCTTTTTGTTGACAAAAATACCCGAAAAACCTACTTCGGGGCATCCGACGTGTCTGGCTAACGAACTTAGCCGAGCCCAACCACATCCCAATACACACATCAAATTTCATGTGCATTAAACGTTTCGCGCGAGAGTTATCGTGGGAACACACACACACACACACACACACACACATACATGTATATATATATATATATATATATATATATATATATATATATATATATATATATATATATATATATATATATATATTATAAAATCATTTTCGTATTTTAGGGACCACTTGCTTTTACAGACTCGGCCTCAAGTTGCGTCATGACAACGGCCGTAAAAGCTGAATTTCCAGTTTTGAAAATTTGCTAAAACTGATATTGTAAAACAAAATTTATAACCAGTTATTACACTCACAACATGATTATCATATTTCTAATTACAGATGTTATCGAGTGTCTGTGAAACATTATTAATGTATGGCGAACTTTTGTTCATATTTGTACGTACACCAACATTCATATGTTCACTTAATGTCCAGTTTAGCCGATACTTGAACACTCGATTTATTTTGGCATGTATGACCAATTCATTATAGACGAGGTGCTATTTGACATTTAGTATGCACTGTAAGAGGTATAAAATTTCACTTTTGATTATTATTAGGGGGTCTTAGGTGAGTATGAAAACACACGTCGTCGACCTCTAAGGTGGTCGACAACTTGGGGTGGGACGGGGGCAAAGTTGCAGAAAAAGCCGATCGAGAAATCGCTTATATCTTGCTTATTATTGACCGTAGGGTGATGATTTTTTAAAAATTTGTTTGCAATGAAATGATCTAAAATTTATGTATTATGCACACGTTTGATATACCTAACAGTTTTCGTGTAAAAAATGAAAACCAAAAATAATGGTAAAATTTAAGAATTTGGGTTTGCCCTTGAATTGACCCTGATCATCGACCTTGAGATCACGAACAAAGTCGTATTCGGATACAGAATTTTCCGCTCTTTCCATTTCCAGGGTCGAAAGTGGGGGTTGCCATATAAAAAACGGACTTGACCTTGATAGGACCTTGAACCTTGACTTTGAGGTCAAGGTGAAGGTCATCATCGGGTGCGCCGTAACAAATGATGAAACTTTTGTTCTCATTTATCCCAAAAATACTTTCCCACTGAGATTTTTGACTTTTTTATACTTTTGACTAGCCCTGTATACCAAAAATACCTAAGGGGGAGGGTCCTCCAGACAACAGGTTTTTTAATAATTTTTTTTTAAGAAACTGAATACATTTATTGTATCAAATGAAGTTACATAGTATAGTACATGTTATGGTGTATTCACTCATAATTTTTTATGTAAAAAAAAGAAAAAATGGCGGCGTTACAGCTGTTCCAAGTTGACTCTTTTAATTTGCGCCGTGGAATGCCCAGCCTCTTGTAATCAACTGAATTCAATCGGACAAAAAAATTTTATTAGAATAAGTCATTACGCTTTGCATATGCCTATTTCTAATGAGAAAAAAATTTTTTTCACAATTTAAAATCAAAAACAAAAAAATTTCACTTTTTTTTTATAAACAAATTGTTGTAAACAATAATAAACAAATATGGAATACTATAAAGTAACGCTCAAATCTATTAATGTTGTAAACAATATTTATAGTAATAATTTATGCAAAATTTTAGGTATATGCAAAGGCCAATATCTTAAATAATTTACAAAATTTCAAGTTAATATCTTAATAACTTTTTAAGTTATGTTCTACGGCGCGGAAATAACCTGTTTTGAGAAAAACGATATTAAAAATTTTTCGTTCTTAAAAAGTAGAGTTAAAAGCAGTTTATCGTTATCTAAGATAATCTTTCTATTGGGATTAAAACATTAGAAATATATTCCTTAAGGTTTAAATTAACTATTAAAGCAAAACAAAAAATGAAAAATTTGAAAGTTCTCGAGGACTCTCCCCCCTTAAATTTTAACGTTGCCTTCTATTTTAATTTTTTTAAAGGAAAACCTCTAGGTATATCAAAAATTTGCATATAACATAAATTTTAGATCATTTCATTGCAAAAAAATCATCACTCTACGATTAATAATAAGCAAGATATAAGCGATCTCCCGATCGGCTTTTTCTGTAAATTTCCCCCTCCCCCCAAGTTGTCGACCGCCCTAGAGGTCGACGACATAGGTTTTCATACTCACTTAAGACCCCCTAACAATAATCAAAAGTAAAATACTGTACATCTTTCAGGGCATACTCAATGTCACCTAGCATCTGGGCTGTCATGTTAATCAAAATTCACATAGTGACTGAAAAATTATCAAGCTGGATCGGCTGTGGACTCGAACCCAGATTTCTTGGTTGATAGCCAAATGCTTTACCAATTAGGCTACCGCACAAAAGTTTGCCATACAATAATAATGTTTCACAGGCACTCGATAACATTTGAAATTAGAAATATAACCGCGTCTCGCAACAAAGAGAGTACCGTCATTTGGGGTGAAATTCATCATCGGGGGTGAGATTGTTCACTAAATCATATTTTTTTAAATTGAATATAGCGCCAGGACTATAGTTTAGAATGCGGTTTTACCGACCGATAATGGAAGAAATAAGATGGCTGACAATACCCTATACACGTCAAGTTCAGCAGTTCCATATACCTATTTAAAAAGAAATATAGTGTATTAAAAGAAGTCGTATTTTTGGGTGAAAGTGAACTTTTAAAACTTTATCTGTAAAGTCAAAAGCTAAACACAATTTTTGTATTTTAATAAAATACACATAATTGTTGATGCTTTGTAACCATCACGTGCTTGGCTGTACATAATCAGTTGGACATATTACTGCGTGGGGTGAGATTAATCATATACACAGGGTGAGATTATATAATTATTGTATTAAAAAATTAATTTCGTATAGCCGTATATGATGTATCTGACCATGTTTTATACTCTTTAAAACTGTTAAAATTTATTATAAGCATCAAACAAACTTTTTTTTACAATAAGTAATTTTTTTTAACATTTCAAAAAAAAATGATGGTCAAACAGTTTTTTCTCTTAATTAGAGCTGTCGAAAAAATGGCAGGCCCTGGGACTAAAACCGTATTTTTAAAAATTTCCTCTCAAAAAATGAGCGATGAACAAAAAAAAGCCCTTAACTGTTTTTTATGGCCTTCTACGGACAGCTACGGACTCCCTTCTTAAGCCCGGGCCCCGAGGCTGTAACCCCGGCTGCACCACCCTCTCGACCGGCCTACTCTTAATGAAGAAAGTACGTTTTCAGGGCTGCGAATTCGTGTGAACAATGTCACCTGATAACGAGTATGAGATTGTTCACGGCTTGCTTGCTTCCTGTAGACTATGTTTTGGCATGTAAGGAAACGACATTTTGAAATAAGGTCCGTATTACCACCTTCTATACATATACACCCATTTTGCCCCAATTGTGTTTTATTTCTATAAAATTAAGACCAAAATATGTTTTTTTTGATCAATTCCACCCCAAATGACGGTAGTGATTGACTGATAATCGAACTGGAGTGGTACTCGAACAAGCGGTTCGGTGGCCTAATTGGTAAGGTATTTGGCTAGTAACCAGCCATTCCAGTCCCAACCGATCCAATTTGATAATTTTTCAATCACTATGTGAATTTTAATGATTATGATAGTCATACTACAGTGACTGTATAATATTCTTTATAACAGTGTGGCCATTGGAACCATATCCGCCATATTCAGGCCAAATTTGAAGTGAGTAACCGTAGTAACAGAATAAACACGGTATACAAATTCAATGCATTTGGCCTGTTAATGGCGTCAACCAATAAAAAACTAGACCTACTAATGGCCACACTGTTGTCATACTAATGGAAGCATTGGGTATTATAAACATCTTTAGACATTTTTAGTCAAATTTTTCAACTGACAGAATTAGACTTATACAGCCTATACGATAAGAACAGGAAGAGGCGAGAGTAGGGGCGCAATCCGTCTTCGGACCCGTAGAACACGATTCTGAAGAAAAAAGTCATATATATATATATATATATATATATATATATATATATATATATATATATATATATATATATATATATATATACAGTCCCGCTACCTTTTGGCACCTGTAGGGCCCCCCTATGGAAGGCAAGAGCTGAAATTTGGTAAGTGGGGCTCATTTCCGATGCACATCGATACTATCAAGGTGGGGTCAAATTTCGGATACGACTCAATTTTTAAGGGGGTGGTGGGGGGCAATAAAACAATAGAACTTTTCCAAACCGGTTGGAAATAATGTTTCGATCAATTATCTACAACATATCCAAAATTCAGCTTCCTAGGATGATTTGGAGGGAGTAGAGGGCGAAAAAAGGATTATGGCTGGAACTAACATACACCCACCATTTTTATACCAAAAAGAACATGATTTTTTTTTGTTTTTTAACAGTTTCGTTCGGATCAAAATCTCCCCAAATAAACTTAGAGGGCTGTAATTTTGTGTATAGGTTAAGTTAATAGCCAGCCAATGCTTTTGGAGGTTTCAACTTTTAACCCTTACCCCCACGATTTTTGCGCCAATATTTCCTTGATTTTTTTTTTTATCACGCCTAGAGACTCTCTGAGTAAACCTAGGAAGCTGAAATTTTGTATCTGTATTTAGCTAATATCAGGGGTGTGTCCTTTAGTGATTCCACATTACTCTTTTTCCCACTTCTCCCATTTTTATATCGGAATTCAATGGTATTATTATACCTGGTTAAAATGATTTATTTTAATAACAATACAGTAGGCAGACTAAATTTAAAGAAACAAATAAAATATATATATCACAAATGCAATACATTTATGCAATATATTTATCACAAATGCAATACATATATGTAATTAATTTAAAAAAAAGGTTATCGATGTAATTTTTTCTCTTATTTATAAAATAGAAATTTTGAATTTTTTCCGAAAGAAAAAATATCTTCATAAAGGCCTTCCAGTTTACTATTTAAGGTCCTTTTTTAATATTTAAAAATAAAACACAAAGGCAATTGACGGACGAGCATGAGTAGGAATCCCCTCGTACGAATTGTGTTGGCTTTTTTCTTGCTAACTGCTATCGGCACAAATTTGAAATTTATTGAGATTCAGCCCTTAAAAACTTAAAACCTTTTTTTAAAGTCCCGATCAGCCGGACACTCATCATCAGTTTTGAAACCACCAAAATGACAAATCGCTTGTAGACTTTCAATCACACTTCGCTTGTAGAAATTCAACACTGAAGATGAGGGGAAAAATTCGACTTCCGTGATGGGGCCCCGCTGCTCACGGCGTTTTTTCTATTAATTCACATGATAAACTATAAAGAATCTAACAAACAGTGGAAGCGCAGTGTATAAAGTTTTCAATATTAGATATTATTCTCTTAGATTACATAATAAATAATATATAGACTCCAACAAACGGTGGGGGCGCTATGTATAACGTTTTTTCATATAACGTTCTTAACATTATCATATTTCTAGTGCAAGTGCTGGGAACGTTTTGATATTTCTTTTATTCAGTTACATAATACAATACATTAAATCCAAAAAAATAGTGGAAATGCTGTGTATAACGTTTTTGACGTTATTTACAACGGTCCCATACGAGATTTTACAAGTTTTTTGTCATGATGGTTGAAAAACACCTAATTATACCATTATAGTACCTAATTATAAATTTTTATAAACTCAAAGAGAAATATATAAATGTAATAATTATATAGAACTTGCATAGAAAAATAATTTTTGCGTAATGCATGCACATGCCCAAAATGGTTTTCTATTTTCCCGTGGGAATGAGACATTTTCCCCGAGTAAAAAGTATCTTAAATGTTGACCCAGACAAAAAGTTATTACCATACGAAATTGCATCAAAATCCGTCCAGTAGCTTTTGCGTGATGTGTGACAAACCAAAATTTTAAAAATCGCTGTTTTAATATCTACATCGATAACTATTTACAGTACCAGTACAATTTTCAAAAAATATTCCGTGTACAGAAATGGTCTCGTTACAGTTTTATTATATCTATGTATAGATTAAACTTATCACCAGTCGAGTAGCCGAACGTGCTTAGGAACTGGGAAGGCATCTTGCCTTGTAGGCTGGTAGGTCATGGATTCTTTACGTGAAGGCTCCTTTACAGTTTCTCTCCACAATTCCAGGTGAAAATTGGCATAGTTCCTTGAGAAGACGGATGTACCTAATCCTAATCTTTCATACTATTTTCTTTATACTTCCCTCACATCATAATGTAATATGTACGATTGGTTAAACAAGTGTACCGAAGAACAATGGTGTAGCATCTGTTACAGATTATTTGTTTAAAAAAAAAAAAAAAACGGGCCTTAAACTCTATTATTAAACTTAAACTCTTCGTTATTATTATTTAAACTTATGGAACTGACGTAACTTAATGGACGGAAACTTGAGAGAATAATTTCTCTCTAAATCAACCTATATATTAATTCTTTTTGCAAAACATCGAAAGTTGGTAATTGATGGGAATCCTGAAATGGATTTTATTACTAGGTATGCATACAATAAAGGAAAGGATATATGTATTTAAATAAATTGTAGGCCTTTAAATAGGATCAAACATGTACATTTATATGCCGTGACCCTTTTTGCCTTCAATAAATGAGAAATAATAATAAGAACGATATGAGAGCATACAACGGTTAAACACTAAACATAAATCCTTCGTTTAAACATGATCGTTGATTGAAAATGTAAAAATAGAAAAGAAAAAAAAAAGGAACAATTTTAAACCAGTGGCGGTGGCTAGATAAACATAATAAAATGGTCAGTGAAGTCTTTGTGGTAAAAAATCAGATAGGTAACGCTTCCGAAAAAAAAGTTTCTATTAAAATTATCTATAAATATTACAACCTGTTATTTAATTATCAAGTACCCGAAGTTTTAACTACTACAGCTATAAGTAGCGAAAGTATGGCAATCAGACCAATTTGAGTATATGTGGTTTTCACCGTATCTTAACGTTTCCGGCCGCAAGGCAAGGATTCCTAAACTTCTCAGGCAGTTGGAGCCCATAAGGTATAAATAATTTCCGGCGGCGCCCTCTGGCCGGATTTAAAAATTTTCTCTCAAAAATACAACTGACGAACAAAAAAAAGCCAGTAGTAGTAATTCCTTTTTTGTTTAATTTTCCGCAGGAAAATATTATTGACGAATAAAAACAAGCCAGTTTCCCACTTTTACTTATTTATTTCCCTTTTCTTTAGCGAGGCAGCCGCAGCTTCCCTTGGAATGCTTCACCTTTTGGAGACCCTTGTCCTATTTAAGGAGAAAATCTACGAAAATAATTTAAGAAAATAACTTTTGTGTTTCAGTGGACTACTTATGTTTAGTAGCGAGTAAACGAGTTAAGGGTTAGAAATCTTTAATTCACAAGCTATACGACAGAATTGGTTCAAATTCTGACATTTTATAAAAATACATATCCAAAAATCATTCATTAATGTTTAAAATGTTATAAATGTGCCAATAACATTAATAATAATATATTTTTTCGTGTCCGGAAAGTTCGTCGACTGCAATTCACCGAAGGAAAATTCTTCGACAGCAATACATCGAGCAGAAAATTCACCGCGTCACAATTCGTCGAAAGGAAAGTTCAACAACTCTATGATTATGACTTTTGGTTAGGTACAATAGAAAATATTATATAATGTTCTCATAACTGATGCTCAGATTTTAATGATTTTTTTAAATATTCGGCATTACAGGAGATGAGTTAAAAAAAATGATAAAACTCGATACCAGTACTGAAAACCCTGGGAAACTTTTGTTAAATACGAAAAAATTTATACATATATTGATAGAAGTAAGTGGACTCATTTTCGGGCTAGAAATATGTAATTTATTAATAAAACCTGATTGTAAATAATTACCCTTTGGCCGAAAATGAGGATTCAATGGTCCTCCTACGTCTACTTATTACTATCAGTATATGAATTTTTCAAATTTAACGAAATACTGATATCCAGTTCTAGTATTTTTTAACTCATCCTCCACAATGCCGAACATTTAAAAACAAAAATCATTAAAATCGGACCATCAGTTTCATTTTTATAGCTAAAATAACCCAAAAGTTGATCGAATCAAATGAGGAATCTATGGGTAAAATATGATCCATAATTTTATCGATGTTATATAATATTGCTTCCGAGACTACTAAAGTAGCGGAAAATAAAAACTTTCACTTTTAAAAAATAAAAATTTTTTTACCTCCAAAATAATACTTTTTACGCCATTTTATGTTTTAGAGCTTCCTGAACAATTTTAGTTTGGTGTCTGTCCGTCCGTCCGTCTGTGTGTCGTCAGTTTGCACCAAGGGGCATAACTTCTGAACTATTCGATTATTTTTAATGAAATTTTCAGAAATTATGCAGTTTGGTCCCTAGATGGTCCCCTATGAATTGAAACGAAATCGGAATAACGGTAGCTAGGCCGCTACCATGTCATTCCATTAATATACTAAATTGCACCATCTGGCATAACTTCTGAACTGTTAAATTCTTTTTTATGAAATTGTCAGAAATTATGCAGTCTGGTTCCTAGATCGTCCCCTACAAATTTCATTACATTCGGATTAATAGTATCCACGGCGCTACCATGAAATCCCATTAAATGTCAATATCTTATTTACTGCTAGTCCCACTTCGCTCAAATTAAAGTATTTAAAGTATTAGGCCGGGCGCCCATTGAGACGCAGTTAACGCCGGCAGGGCAGCGCAGTTTCTGTGACTCGTGTTGTAGAACGAGATAGCGCGAATTGAAACACAGAGCAGAGCAGAGCAGCACTGCGTCGCACGAGACCGATGTGGCACTCGTAAATGTGACACAGAAACTGCGCGACATTTTAACACGTTCTCGAGTTTTAGGTGGTTTTATTTCGTCGAAAAGAAAACAACTGAAGAAATTGAAGAAAAATAGTGCTTCTCGGCTCTGCTTTTAAATTCGTGCTCTCTCGTTCTAAAACAAGAGTCACAGAAACTGCGTTGCCCTGCCTGCGTTAACTGCGTCTCAGTGTGCCCAACCACATGTGCTTTCCTGCTCTGCCCTGCTCTGCTCTGCTCTGCTCTGCTCTGCTCTGCTCTGCTCTGCCCTGCTCTGCCCTGCCCTGCGTTTACTGCGTGACGCAGCTCAATGTACGCCTGGCCTTATGGGGGTAAGTTTCTAAAATATTTTTGCTATTATTTTATAATTTAGCCTTTAAGTATTTTGAGTTACAACAACTTTCAAGGCGAAAATATAATTTCACGGTATACACATTTGGTAGAATACTGTTTTAAACTCTTTTACGAGTACGAGGAAGCTGTGTGACACACCCCATTGGCAGCGTATTTTTTGATGTAATCAGAAATCATAATTGTAGAGTCGGTGAACTTTCCTTTCGACGAATTGCGAGGCGGTGAATTTTTTTGTTGGTGAACTTTCCTAGTGTAACAGTTGAGGCGGTTTAGACTATTTTAAAATACTTACTTGAATTGGCGCCCAAAAACCGTTACTTAAATTTTCACAACAATATCCCAAACAGAATTAGCGTAATTGGATGCCTTATGATAGTAGTTCCAAAGGTGAAGGTTACTTTGAAAGTATTACACTTCCTTGTGTGTTTTACGTAATCATTTTATTCAATGTTATTTTGGCTAAACCATGTTTCCAATGCATTGATAAAATCTACAGGGTGGAAACTTTGAATATTGTTTCTGAAAATATCCACAAAATAACGATCGCCCCGAAACAGTGAAATATTACCAACTGAAATATTAGGTAAATGTGAGCAATCATTTTGGGTAACTGGCTGTACCGTGATTTTCTAAAACATTAACTTTATCATTAAGCGAAGAAATTCGCTCATCATGTTTTTCTAATTTCGAGTCAATTGTTGAAAATTTATTTACAGTGTCTTCTGAAAAAGTTATCAATTGATTCTTTATTAACTCATTTTTCGATACACAATTTATACTATTTGAACGAATTTCCTCTTTCAAGTGAAAATTTAGATTATTTAAATCTGTACTCATTTCTGTTTTAACATTATCAATTTTGGAGTTTTGTGTGTTAATCAAACTCAAAGTTTCTTTACGTTCACTCTCAAATCGAGCGTTAAATTTAACATTAAATTCGTCTAATTTTGCATTAAAATTCGAATTTAAAGCACTCAAATCCTTAACATCGGATTTTAAAGATTTCAATTCCTCATTGTTTTGGTCAAGTTTGGTATTAAAATTATAACTCAATTCCTTATTGTTTTGATCTAATCTAGATAATATGGTTTGTTGCAATGAAAAAATCAAACCTGTAATATCATTAGCCGCGTTAGAATCACCTTTTGGACCACTGCTGGAGTCGGCTGATCGGTCTGAAGTTGGAATTGAAGGTCCGACACCGGAATCCGCCGATGAAGATTCATTGGTACTCGACACGGCAATAGCCTCTGGGTAAAGCGGTGAAGCACGGTGAAGTGGTTTTAGGATCTGATTTAGGAGATTCAGGAACTAAAACTTCCATGGAGTCGATGTATGTTGTTTCATCGTCGGACGCAACATTGTTTCTGGGTGTAGATGTTAACAGATTCGCATCAACAAAACTATAGTTAGGGAGCGTCAATGGTTTCGGATTATCAGCAGCATGTGCTTCCATTGTTAAGAGCACTTTTGAAAGAGTTCCACAAAAGGATGATAATTCAACAATACAGTCAGTAAAAGTCTATTACTAACGAAAAATACCAGTCACTTAAGTTTTCCAGAATTATGTCTTTTTCGGTTCACAACACTTAACGCAAAACACAAATTTTCGAGGAAGACATCTGTAACAGTTGAGGCGGTTTAGACTATATTTAAAATACTTGAATTGGCGCCCAAAAACCGTTACTTAAATTTTCACGACAATGTCCCAAACAGAATTAGCGTAATTGGATGCCTTATGATAGTAGTTCCAAAGGTGAGGGTTACTTTGAAAGTATTACACTTCCTTGTGTGTTTTACGTAATCATTTTATTGAATATTTTTAAAGAAAATTCCAAACAACAATTTACATTGGTTACCAAAAAAGAGTTAATATTTAAAATAAATAAAATACAAAATAACAATTATGTCGTAATAATCACTTCCGAACTAGTTTGCGGTTATTGATTTTAAACCGCTTAAACAAAGGTCAATTTGACTTAAAACAACAACTGACTTTGTTACTGCCTACTTCTGACGAAATCTAATTTTCATCTCCTCTCATCCCATACTTTTAATAATCATATATACAATTCGCGATAGTCCCCACAACCCAATTATTTTTCACTTCATATCAAACATTCAAAAATGGGAATCGTAAATATAAAGTTACAACCGGCTTAAAAGCTAGTAGTTAAGCTACTAACAGCTAGATGGTTCATAGTTATTACAAAAAACTGATCGCTAGTTGTCATAGCCGATATAAGAACTACTGGAACTCTTACTTAATAAGAAACCATTACTTCAAAATTCGACCGCTAGGTGTCACAACCACCACCGTTATACCCGTTATACTAGTACCCACAGAACAAATAGAACGAATATAATTGTCTTTTTTCTGCAATCACTTATGTGCAAGTATGTGCATCTTAGGCTGCTTAGTGTCAGTTGCTCAGTACCCGTCGCTCAGTGTAAGTCAGTCAAACAACAATAAATTTGATTGTTGAACCGGCACAAGTAGCGTTATGGTATCACACACATCACACACATGTATGCGAACCAAAGGTCACGTGACGGCTATCATCACTCACACTAACAGAGTTTACCGCACAAATACAAAGTAAACACCGTGCACGTATACAACATATTTTCTATCTCAAGTGGTTACACTGGTTCCAGTAGTATAGAAATATGTATTTTATCTCTAGTGCTCTATGCTAGTACCATATTTTTTAGAACTACAACTTCTTAGCCATTTAGTGGTTATAACAGTATATAGTCGTTAACTATTTCACTGACTTTTACTAACACGACAAATTCAATAACTAAAGAACTGAACACTGTTCTAGTTAATTTCGTCTGTCACCGCATATTCACAAAATAACCGCAGCTGTCCGTTGGTTACAATAATGGTTACACCAGTGGTTTGATATTTGAAATAACATGGACGTGACACAATACAGCGGGTACGCAAGGTATTAAAAATAAAACGACTATGTATTTTGTGGTTACTATAAAAATAAGCATGTCAGTGCAAGTGCATACATATCAGATTAAAATTATACTATCTGAGCTGTTTAAAAAATCAATCAGTTTAACGCAATCTATTTAAACTGTTGGGTATTATTCGCTAAAATGGGAAAAATAAATTTTTATTACTCATGCGGGAAAAGTACTAATTTGGCGAACATATTTCTGTACGCAAAATAGCTGTTTGCCCACTGTACTCTTCCCATATACTTTTTTGCGTACGGAAAGTAATTTTCCACACGCAAATTGACAATAAAATACGCAAAAATTTAATCAAAACACGCAAAACCGCCTCTTGATTTTTCATTTAATAAATATTTCATAATTATTTCTATAGAAACCACCAACAAAGTAATTTAAACAATATTTAATTCAGAAAAAAAGAGACGAACACTCAAAAATATTATTTTAAAAAATAATAAAAATGTCAAAAATAGCAATAATAATAGAAAAAAGTATGTGAAATTCGTAATAAAAAATAGTATGTGCAACTCGTGCGGGATTGTCGATTGCCCACTCAAGCGAATGAGCGCACGAACGTAGTGAGTGCGCTCAACTTCGCTTTCGTGGGCAATAATAATAACTCTTGTGCTGCTAAATTTTGTTTAAATCATTCAAAACACAATTTCAATTTATGTTTTTTCCGAGGGCCGTTTGATGCAAATTTGTAAGTATTATTATAATTTGAATGCTTATGTAAAAATAAATATACGTTAAATAATAAATAATTATTAATATTTTATAATAATTCAGTTAATATTTTCGATTGCGACAGTGGTTGGTGCTAATAGTTCGTGATGATCTAAATTCTCGTGTTGAATACTGTCATCAATTTCGCGTTTGCTCAATTCATTTTGAAAAAAGTTGCTTTTAGTTGTTCATATAATTTAACATGACCATTATCAACTCTAAATTTCACATGTATAAACACATACAGTCACATAAGCAAAAAAGGACATGCTTAATTGTTTGTATTTATATCAAAAAAAGATAGAAAGTGCGTTTCGTTACTGCCTATAGTAATAATCTTTTATTTATACTGTGATTAAAATTAGTTTTTGGTTCTGGTATATGTATAACGGAGGGGTAAATTTTTTTTAAGATTTGTTTACATTCTTTCTTAGCTATTAATTTATCGATTAGGTTTAGGATTATATCCGTTATTATTCGCTATTGTTTTAATATTATCTATTTCTTTTTTAAAATCTTCTTCCGACAAAGGTATATTAAACGTGCGGTGGATCATTGAATTGTAGGCTGCGACTTTATGTTGATATGGACTTATTGAATCATTTGGAATTGTAATACATGAGTAAGATGGTTTTCTATATATACTGAAATCAAGCTTATTGTTAATTTGGTTATAGTCAAATTGAAAAAGTTTATACTATCTTTTTCTACTTCTAACAAGGAGCATCACGGGGGTGTACCCCTCCGATTTTGTTTATTCTTTGATATGTTGTAGAACATCGAAAAATAAGAGACACGTATTTTTTTTTAAGAGACGTTTTTGTAAAACGGTTTGAAGGGGTGAAATCACCCTTCAAAAATTGGGGTAAAAATTTAATTTGTCAAATATTTCGAAAACGGTAAGAGATAGAGCAAAAGTTTGAATTGGCGATATTACTCTTTTTTAAAGAGCTATCTATTGATATGCAACTTGTTTAAAATACATCAACAGGGGTGGTTGGGGGTTAAAATTTAGGGGTTAATTTTGCGAAAAGGGGGTAAAAAATACAAGATATTAAAATTTAGTTTACAGAATTCAAATCTACGTGAAAAAATCTAATTGACCTCTTTTTTCTCAATTTCATAATATTAAGTTTAGGGGTAAGTAACTAGAGGGTGACTGTGTTGACATAATCATACTATTTGAGTAATTCAGGAACTTCTTCATGGAAAATAGCTTAAAACAATTATAATAACGTAAAAATGATATTCTCGAATTCAAAATTCAGTTTGATCAACACTGAAAAGGGGAGGGGGGGGGTGAGTCACCCTCTTAAATTACATACACTCATTTTTAGTATTATTAGTGTATATATATTATATAGTACTTAAAGGTAGCAAGCTATGGGCATTCCAAACGTATTACGGCTATCAAAATATAGTTTTCGTTATCGAAAATTATCGATATCGAAAATAATGATATTTTCAAGATTGATAATACATACGATAGTGCAACTTCCGAAGCACTTATTCTGACATTATTATCCTCCGCCAGTATATTAATAACATAAATGAGTGTATGAAAACGTAATGTAATTTAGGAGGGTGACTCACCCACCCTCCTCCTCTTCAGTGTTGATCAAACTGAATTTTGAATTCGAAAATATCATTTTTACTATGTTATAATTATTTTAAGCTATTTCCCATGAAGAAGTTCCCGAATAACTCAAATAGTATGATTATGTCAACACAGTCACCCTCTAGTTACTTACTCCTAAACTTAATATTATGAAATTGAGCAAAAACAGGTCAATTAGATTTTTTCACGTAGATTTGAAATCTGAAAATTTTAATATATTGTATTTTTTAACCCCTTTTTCGCAAAATTAACCCCTAAATTTTGACCCCCAACCACCCCTGTTGATGTAATTTAAACAAGTTGCATATCAATAGATAGCTCTTTCAAAAAGAGTAATATCGCCAATTTAAACTTTTGCTCTATCTCTTACCGTTTTCGAAATATTTGACAAATTAAATTTTTACCCCAATTTTTGAAGGGTGATTTCACCCCTTCAAACCGCTTTACAGCCGCTAAAAAAAATACGTGTTTCTTATTTTTCGACGTTCTACAACATATCAAAGAATAAACAAAATCGGAGGGGTGCAGCCCCGTGATGCTCCTTATAAGTCAAATTGAATTTTTGGGTCTAATGAATTTTATTGACTACAAATTTTTCTAGCCGGCGGATCGATCCATCGAAGTCTATAATTATGTCGTCCACGTATCTATACCAAAATTTTACATGTTGTTTGGTTAGTGTATTATTCATTATTATTTATTCTAAGTTCGACATATAAATTTCTGCCAACAGAGGGCTCAGAGGTGATCCCATTGAAAGGTCACTTGTCTGTCGGAAGAATTTATTACCGAAGTAGTTTTGTTTTAAAATTGTATTAAAGGTATTTATTAACTCGGCTTGTTTTATTGGATTTTTTATCTTATTGTTTATTATTTCGCTAATCAAGTTTAGACACTCCTTGGTAGAAATATTGGTGAACATATTACGTACGTCCAGGGACGCCAATTTGTACCGACCGGGAAAGGATGTGTTATTTAACTGATTTACAAGTTGGAAGGAGTTTTTGATGCTATGTTTGGAGGTGAATTGGGTTTCGGTTTTAAAAAAGGAATCTAGCTGTTGTGATAATTTATGTGATGGACATCCAATATGGGAAACTACTGGTCTTATTGGGTTGTCGAATTTGTGCGTTTTCACCAATCCATACAATCTAGGAGCTCTGGCGTTCATCTCCACCAAGTAATGTCTATTCTTGTCAGTAAAAATACTTTTATTATTATTAATTAATTTTTTAACTTCTTCGTTATATTTGTTAGTAGGGTCTGTTTTTAGGCGTATAATTTTTTCTTTTTTAATAAAATCGCTTATTTTATTTGAATAATCTTGTTTGTTAAGAATTACGGTAGAATTACTTTTATCTGCTTTAGTAAGTATTAAGTGTATTACTTACTTAGGACCTTATGTTCCGTTTCTGTGACATTGGATGCAGTCTGAGGAGTATCCATTTATTCTTAAGCATCCATGGTCACAAAAATAAACATACGGGTCCAAATAAATTATTTAAAAAAAAAAAATCAGTATAAACTTAAAAAAAAAATAAATAAATAAAAATAATAAAATTTATCGAAGATGTAAATTAATTGGCGCAATCGCCTAAAGAGATAAATAGTTGGCATTGAAAATTACAAAAATAGAATCAATGTGTAGAAAAATAATGTATTCAAATAGATGCAATGTGTAGAAAAATTTGTAAAAAATAACAAAAACCTAGTTTTTCTTGGTAATTTGATGTACAGCTGAACCTTTTTTTGTGCGGTGGATAGGGACCGCATAAAAAAAATCGTACAAAAAAAATATATTCGAAAATATCATAAAATAGCTATAAAAAGTTTAGTTCGGTCCAGATTATAAAAAAAAAATTTTATTCAGTGTATCGGGACCGCATAAAAAAGTTCAATCGAAAATACATAGCTCAGAACGCTCAAAACTTCACGGTTTCCTTAGACGCTGCTTTTCTAAAAAGATAAAACATAAAGCATTGTGGGAACATTTTATTTCATTTTTATAATATTATGAAAATTGTGAAAAATATATCTGTGAAAAAAAATTAAATGATACAATAACTTATGTTCTTATGCAATGTACTGATTAAATTAAAAAAAAAGTTATTATAGTAAATGTTTAAGTTTCTTACTGTCTCGTGATTTTGATTCACATTATGCATTTTAATGGCCATTTTTTTAAAAGCGGCATAAAAAAATCGCACAAAAAAGGACCGCTTAAAAAAAGGTTTAGCTACACGGAGAGAAAATTCCCATAAAATTACTGTGCCATTACTACAATCGACGTGTAACAGGCGAACATATCCAATTTTTGTACGGTAAAATTGGATATGTTCGCCTGTTACACGTCGATTGTAGTATGAGCACAGTAATTTTTATAGGAATTTTCTCTCCGTGTATAATTGCATATTTAAATGTAATTTTCAATTCTGAACAACTTTTTTCATAACAATTTTCGATATTGCCAAAAATAAAGGTAGGTACTTTACCCTTGAAACAGTACTTTACTTTTGACAGTCCTTATAAAGGATTGAAAAAATTTAGAATAATTTTTATCGTAAAGTTAATAATGAAAAAGTTTTCCATATTATGATTACAACTTAAGTAGACACACTATATTTATAAAATATACGAGCAATTTAATTAAAACCTGGGACATATCATTTTAATTAATCAATATTATCGTATTAGGTTAACACAGGCGAGAAATTTTGCTAGTAACATAAAAAAAATCAATTTAATTATTTCAGGCACAGCTCGTATACGCATGATGTTCAACTTTTTTAGGGTTCCGAAAAAATAAATTTCGGACCCCTTACATAAATTCGCTCTGTCTGTCCGTTTATCACACTGCTACAACGCCTACATCTTTTGGCCTACAAATTTTGATTCATAACTATATACGGAAGTTGTAGGCAGTTAAATTTCATACTTCTGTTACAATTCAAATACGAACAACATAATTTCCACCAAACAGCTTAGTTGATATATGTAATTCTGGTCTGATGAACTAGGCAACTAGGGTACCTAGATTCAGATCCTAGTCACTCCTATTATCTGTTTATTATCTATTTAGTCTTTATTTATTTCTACTATCACTAAGTAAATAGGTTAATAACAATTAATAAGTTAATAAAAAAAAGTTAAATTTAAAAAAATTTAAATGTAGTTTAACAATTTTATAGAACTGTAACAATTATTAATTTTAAAATTAAATACCAAAAAATTCGCCAAGTGCATATTGGATATGAATTAAGTCAGAATTCGTCAATGGCTGTAGTTTTTCGTAGCGGTCGAGATAAAATATAAGGCATTTTTATTATTTTAGATAAATATTTTAGATAAATAAGACGGTTTATTTTAGATAAATATTTTTGACAATGTTATTTACAAATGTGTTACTTGAGGATCAATTACGTAATAATTTAGTTCCTTATATCCGTTAACGGAACACATAAACTTTGAATTACTATTTGGCAAACGAAGCTTAAAAATTAAAAGTGGTTAAAGAAACATAAAGTTCATTTTAAAAGATCTTTTTTACGATATCCCGCAAGATAAGGTATAGGTGGAATCATTTTATTAATAGTATTAGTAAGTATCTGTTAACGGAACACATTACCTAATATAGGTGTGAGTAATACTATCGAAAGTAGTCAATTGGTTACATGATAAATTATAAAAAAAAGTACTTGAATGCACTATAGTTTATTTCGAAAGCTATGAAAAACTCGAACTACTGAGGAACCCTGGTTTGATGCGTTTCCAGCACACACTTCGTCGAATTTGTTAAATATGTACTTGTATAAACGGCATCACAAAATTTATCAAGCATGAAAGTATCTTATTTATGTCTCGAAAATTTTGAACATTTTGACGTTCTTTTAAGTGGTTATAAATATGAACGGGTACATTTATTGCTATTTTTAACGATGAATGAAAAGCTGAAGAAACTATAACTAAACACAGAATTTTTGAGCGATCAAAGTCCAACAAAAAAGAAAAATATATTTTTAGTAAGAGATACATATTTTGTTACATTAAGAAGATAAAATACTTTTGCAATAAAGAGGGGTATAGAGTAATTATATCTAAACACCCTCTATTAGTTTATATATCTCTCACTCATGTAATATTGCACTGTATATACAATATATAAAAATACACTACATTGTAAAAAAAAGTAATCGATCTTGAAATAGTTTACTTATTTATATAGTAATATAATGACATACCTATTTAAATAATAAATTTTAAATTAAATAATATTAAGAAATTACTTTTACTAACAAGGAAAGGTATCCAACTGTATCTCTCAAAAATTTTATATAAAAATATATTATAATTATTATAATTTATTATAATATATATCTATACAAATCTTATTTACTTATTTACTTATTTTTTTAGTTTTATGTATCTATACAATTATCAATATTTTAACCTCTGTATGTTTATGGATATCGACTCTGGGAAAAATTCATCAAATTATTTCCGGATAATATAATTCTAAATGAGTATATGATGTTGATTTACATCGCCGTAATAATATTCTAAAACTTCAGTCTCTGGCTCACAATCAGTTTTCGTCATCTCGTTTTCAAAATTTGTTCAAGTATGGATGGTATAGAAGTGGATATATTGACTAACGACCAGAGAGTTTTGAAAATTCTGTAACATATTGCTTTTCCAAAGAAGAAAGAGAAGCACCAAAGTATAGTGTATGTGGTAAACCGGATTTTATAAGATGTGCTTGGTGTGGACAATATTTTTGTTTTGAACATTATTATGAACAATATCATTATTGTGTAGAATACAAACATTAAAATATTGACAATTGTATAGATAAATAAAGACAAATAAATAAGTAAATAATATTAGTATAGATATCAGTTAAGCATGTTGGGGGGGAGTGTATTTTTTCTTTCTGAATTATGCATTTTAAAGTATATCGTAAGTTTGTAACAATTAATTGCTAAAATACGAGATACTTTGACCATATTTTTGCTCATTAGAAAATCAAAAAATTAAACATTTTTCCACGTTAATATTAACAAAGGGTGCATTTATGCAACAAGAAATAAGCTGGTGTGATGTGAAATATATTAATTAAAAATTGTTTTATTTACACATAACAACCTCCTCTTTTACCAAAAAATACCTGATAAAATTAGGGGTTGCGGGGGGGGAGATGATACCCCAATGATTTTATAACTTTAATTCTGGTGTCATAATAAAGATCTTAAAGTGCCATTTACAAATATATATAGTTTCCCTACCAAAGCTCTTACCATTTCCAAGATACTTAAGAAAATTGGAAAATACTCTAATTTTCAGGGGTGAGTTTCACCCCCTAAAACCGCTTATGGGCACGAACGAAATATAGCTTGTGATTCGTTTTAAAAAGATCTACAATCCACCAAAGTTTCAAAAATTTTTGAGAGATACAGTTGGATACCTTTCCTTGTAAGTCTGAATATTTCGAAGTAAAAAAATAAAGTAGCATTATAAACTAAAACGCACCTATCACTAAAATTTACTCTCACTGTCAGCAGATCACTTAAAATATAAAATTATTACATTGTAAAAAAAATCTTATTGTTAGTCATTATCATTTGAACTTTCATCAGTTAAAAATTCATCATCAGCCAAATTTATAATAAATTTGTCTGTGACTTCGTCATGTACGTTTTCTTTTTCTAAAAATTCTTTTTCGATGTCTCTGACATTCATTGATGTCAGCACATCACTAAGAATTCATAATAATAGCAACATTACAAAGGTAGATTTTATGATCAACTGAAAAGTACAGATTTTAGAATAGAAAAGTGTATACCGTTTTATTGTTTGCAATATTTAGTAAACTATTCAGATAAGTATAAAATATTAAAACTAAAACGTTTCTAAACTACAAGAAATATGTAATATTAATTAAAACTAGAAATACCTGTGATAAGAAATTTAATGTTTCAAAACGACTTAGCGCTACCAGTTTTAAAATATTAAATACTAACAGGAAATAGTTATTTGTGTATTAAGAGCACAAAATGGTATATTGTCGCTCGGTTGAGATTTTGAGAATGTTGACGCGCGACGCCGCCAGGCGGAGCGCGTTATTTTCATGAGAGCGACAATGTCATTTTGTGCTCGAATTACACATAAAATTTTTTCTACAATCTTATAAAAAGTATTTTTTATTTAAAAGATACTTGAAAAAATAATAATGGACATTAATATTTATTCTAATGTTATCATTTTTGCAGCTTCAGAAATATCTGGAGGTGCACCTGAGAAATCACTGTCACTATTATATATTTCCATCATAATATGTATAGATTTTTTTAAAATTTTTTATTCTTATTATTTATTAATTATAGTTATTTATTATTTTTAATTAATATTTTGTAGTTATTTTGAAATTTAATAAAATTAATATTTCAAAATAAAAAGACAATTTTTTACTTTACTAATTAATACCACTTTATTTAGAGTTTTAATTGTCTAGGACATGTTTCGGCCTGTATGGTCATTGACGAACAACGGTCATACGGGCCGAAACATGTCACAGACAATTAAAACTCTAAATAAAGTGGTATTAGCAAAGTAAAAATTGTCTTTTTATTTTAAAATGGAATACCATAAAGTAACGCTCAAATCTATCAAATATATTAATATTTCACTTGATTACCATAAAAATAATGATTTTAGAATCTGTTTATTTGTTACCATAGAAAATATAAACAACGCCTACCCGATTTGTAATTAAATATACGTTGAGCGAGCGAAAAAGTATTACTTTTCTGCTTTAAAGCGCAAAGTAGTACTTTGTTGCTCGGCAAATACACATTTTGCGCTCTCTTCACAGAGTGCAAAAACCTTCTCTCCACTAAGATTGTAGAAAAATTTTTTTATGAAATATACCCTTACGTAGTAATAGTAACTATGTAAGGGTGTTATACATAGGTATTTAAAAATACGATTTTGATATGGTGTAGCTGTGGGCTTCAAATACACCAATACATCAATACACCAATACGATTTTGTTAATGGACCCTAACTTTCATTTATTTAACCGAGTACTGTAGTCAAAATGAAACTGGACTTCGATCGCTCAAGAATTTGCTCAAGGTAGATAGGTACCTATTAAATATTTTTATCAAAAAGTTATATAATTTAGTAACATTTCAATAATCGACGTAATAGACTTAAATTTTAGTGGTCATGTTTCAGCGAATTTCCAAAACTGGAAATTCAGCTATTACAGCCGGTTTGATGATGTCACTTGGGCCTAGAACTATAACAGAAATATGTTTTGAGGTCCCTAGAATACGAAAATGATATTCACTAAAATTTACATATATATATATATATATATATATATATATATATATATATATATGTATATATATATATATATATATATATATATATATATATATATATATATATATATATATATATATATGTATATATATATATATATATATATATATATATATATATATATATATATATATATATATATATATGTGTGTGTGTGTGTGTGTGTGTGTGTGTGTGTGTGTGTGTGTGTGTTCCCACAATAACTCTCGAACGAAACGTTTAATGCTTATGAAATTTGGCGTGCGTACTGGAAACTGGATTGGCTCAGCTAAGTTCGTTAGCCAGACACGTCGGATGCCCAGAAGTAGGTTTTACGGGCGTTTTTTGTCAACAAAATGAGTTTCTTGCCTGAATTAAGCAATTTTTAAAAATTTTTTTACATCAGTCGAAAGTAAAAGGCAATATGCGTAAAAAATGTTTTTGGACCAGTGCTCTAAGTTAATTACTTTTTGAGCACAATTAGAAAATATGTTGGTGGAATAATTTTCCATTACTCTCGCACTGACAGTCAAATTACTTCTATCTTATGTTTTGCGATGCTACATTCGAAAAAAAGGCTTTATAAGTGGCGTGTCATGATTTTTTTAATTCAATTTAACGATTTAGCTATATTCAATTTCTCTCAGTTGAATAAGTTTTTATAATACATCTATCTATTCCATTTTTTTATAGGAAAATTACCAAAAATATTTGTTTTATGTCATATGATCAGAATTTGGATTATGTTTACACCTTACTAAAATTAATAATCGCATAAAAATTACGTTAAACCATATTGAAACAATAATATTTCAACGTAATTTTCTATTCGATTGAGAATACAGTTAAAGTGTATAAACAAAGCATTCTACTTGTAAATAATTTTGCACATTCAAGTTTTTTTCTGTCAACAAAAAAATGAATTTTAAATTTTGACATTGAGGAGAGAATCGACTAGAGAGAATGCTGTGTATTACAAATACATTAGGAAATTGAAGCAAAAAAATTGACTGATGTGAGCAAAAAAATTGACTGATGGGATTATTTTAATGGCGGTCAAACCATTAATTTAATGGTTTAATTGGTTTATCTAATATTTATAAACAAGTCTCCGTGGTTACAATTTGGGCTTACTAAAATGGAGTCATGCTTCAAAATTTAATGCCTGTGTTATCTCTAGGAAACATATGTTAATATGTTTGATTCAGTGCTCTGTGAATTTTGACATATTCTATCATACATTTTTGAAAATATTAAAAAATTTTAAGGCAAATCATTTAAAAAGAGTTAAATAAATTAATTAAAGTCAAACATTTATATATTTTAAGGAATATGTACTGAAAATTTTACAGTTTTTTGAAAAAATGTAATGAAATTTTTACCTAAGTTTTTTTAATCCAATGAATATGTTTTTAAAAAAATATAACTCAAAAATTTTTATTTATTAATGTTTTTCTTTTACAAAATGTAGACATGTATAAACAAACGGACACAATTTATTAACACCAGTAGTGAAACGTGAGTAAGGCTCCCTACGCCGAACACGTATCTATTAGTAAATGAATTCTTAAAATGTTTACACACATAGTGACATCTTTTGACAACAGGGAGTATTTAATACAATGGTTTGAGAATATAACATTATATTCTCATTACACATACATTATATTCTCATTACACATGGTTTGAGAATATAACATTAGAGTCCCTCTAATAAACAGAGTCGTGACATGTCATCCATTTTCTGTCCAAAACAGAGCTGGAAGTTCCAAAATTAATTATCACACATTTGAGTAAATATTTTTGAGTACATAATTATTGTTAATAAGTTATGAATTAATGAACAATTAAAAATTTTTAATTTAATTATTTTTTCTAGGTTAATCCAAATGATTTATGATTTTTGTTAATATTTAATTTATTTCTAATATATTTTATGTAAACTGTGGACAGAAAATGCCGGAACCAATCAGCGTTCAGCACACATGTCACGACTTTATTTATTATAAGGACTCTATCTAACATTAAGGCGTATTGCCATCTAGTGATCTTTTAAAAACATCTTGTAGTTTTCTAACTCAGCACAAATGACATGACATTTCTTTTAGCTCATTGAATACAAACTAATAATTCAAAATGGCTACCGTTTTCCATTCATAATAAGAATTTTGAAATTCTAAATCAATACTTTTTGGATTTATCAATTATTGTACGTCGGGGATAAAAATAATATTATACATCACAACACATAAAACGTAGTAGGTAAGTTTTAAGCATAGAAATAAATTAAAAATGATTATAATATACTTATTTAAATTACATACCTACATAAGATACATAGGCTAAAAATTGTTGCCAGTATTAGAACAATTATTTAAATAATATTTAAACAATATAAAAAGGCAATTTAGATGTCCTAATCTCTTAATGGACTATTAAAAATTATATGTATATTTTTATTATGCTAACTTGGAAATTTAACTGGGAAATGTTATAATCTATAAGGCATGTGTTTCTATTAATAAGCATTGATCGAAAGCACGAAAGCAAAAGAGACAAATTCAGCAAAAACCAAAAGCTGTTTAATATATATATATATATATATATATATATATATATATATATATATATATATATATATATATATATATATATTTTAAACAGTTATACAATATATATGTATTTCTTTGATCAAGTATGGAAACATTAAATGCGACGTGAATTTAAATTGAAAAATAATCATTCTATTAATACTAATTTTTGTTATCAGAGGTTTCTTTCAGAAGTAACTTCCTTAATACATAAATGTCAAAACTATTCCGACATTGGATTGCGTTCCGGGATGGGGGCTTTTATCTTACTTATATTTAGTTGTAAAATTGTTAATATTTTAGGATATTTTTAGTAAGGTAGTGTACGTAGATTTTTTTTTTGTAGATAATATGTACCAGAAAATAACTGTGATATTATCAGCGTTTTAGTTAATTAAAATCAATAGAAACATTTTAATAAAAAATTCACATAAAACATTTAACAAAAATAAACAACGTCGATCCTATATGATCATATAATCGTATGAAAAAATAGATTTATTCCATTTATTTCTTTTGTTATTCTTTTATTGTTTACATTTCATCGTTAAGAGATTCTATCTACAAATTTTATAAACTCTGCTTTTATTTTATATAAAAATTCATGTATAAAAATGAAATGTAATGATAATGTCATGAAAAATACTGAAATAAAGCAATCTAATACAAATACGAAACCGCAGAAATGGCCTTTCGCATAAGTCGTGGGAATATATTATGTAAAAGTGTGAGAGTGAAACCACGAATTATATAACAACACACGCGGATTATTAGCCTACACATTTTACAGCCATTGCTATTACGAATTAAATTAGAACTCCTAAATTTGTTCGAAGTTTCTGTTTAATCATGGACTGCATGGTAAAATTATTTATTTACTTGAATTTTCTAGATTTTATTTAATACATGTATAAGGTATAGCAAAGTAGGGAAGATAATACATAACGTCCCGACTAGAAATTTTAGTAAGGTCCAGACAAGGACCTTATCAGGCGTGCCTTACATTCTGATGAGGTCCAGATCAGAATTACCGTATGAAGTCCGTATCAGGTTTGTCAGGCAGAACAGTCATCGGGTCCTTATCATGACCAAATATATAATAATAAAGATGAGAGTAGTTCTTATTATTAAAAAAAATCGAAAAATTATAAGTTTTTTCAGTTATTGACGAATATAGTTTTATTAAACGTTTAAAAATGAAACAATTTTCTTACATTTTAAGGTTATTTTGTTACAAATTCAGTTACAAAAAATCATGTAAGCGATTGTATTATATAATATAGTAAGTACAAGTAAGGTTATCCTGACATGGACCTGATAATGTTCTGAATATGATAACCCGATAGGAATTTTATGTTTTTTACGTAAGGTTATCCTGATATGATCCTCTTAAGGTTCTGATCATGATAACCTGTTAAAAATATTTTTCTTACAGGTAAGGTTATCCTGACATGGACCTGATAATGTTCTGATTAGGATAACACGATAGGAAATTTATGTTTTTTACGTAAGGTTATCCTTATGTGGTCCTGATGAGGTTCTGATTAGGATAACCTGTTGAAAAATATTTTTCGTACAAGTGAGGTTATCCTGACATGAACCTGATAATTTCCTCATCAGGTTAACCCCATGAAATTTTTTTTTTTTTTTAAAGAAGGTTATCCTGACCTCATCCCCATAAGGACCTTATCAGGTTTTCCCTATTAGGGATTACCTTATCTAAACCTGATAAGGACACGATGATACTTTCTGCAAATAAGGAAAAATTTCTAGTCGGGGTGTTTTAAAATTGATTAAGTTTTAATTACAAATATATACACTGAATTTTTTGACAAGGGAAGATCCCCAACTGTCTGTGCCATTTTTTAATAATTTTTGTTTCATTTGATAGCTTTAAATGAGTGTGCTTTACTATACAAATATACTAGCTGCGTATACGAAGTCTTTTAAAATATATTCTATATTCTTTTCCTTTTTTGCTACAAAATAATTTTAACTAATTATCTTCTAGAACTAGGTATTAAATCTAACTACTACAGTATCTCATAAAAGTGTTTAGACAAAAGTTTTTTTAAAGAAACTTAAAAATTTTATTTAATTTTTTACGAGATCCTTTATATAAAGAAAATAGAAATAAGGGAAATAAATTCTTCAAAATCTGTACTACAAAATCATACTAATCAAAACCACAGCAAATATTATCACTCTGTTTAAAAAAATAAAATTAAATTAAGACATGTATTATAGCACTCACAAAAGTCTTTAGACAGAACAGTAAACAAAAAAAATTACAAGTTCGGAGCATAGGATAACAACTATCTTTGATATTTCGTTACATATCCCTTTGCTTTAATTATTGTTTGCAAGCGATTGGGAATTGATGCGATTAACTTTGTTGTAAAATCCGGACCGTTTTGGCTCTATTCATCGATTTAATGTTTTAATTAAATCCTGTTTATTAAAAATATTACGTTTTCTTATTTGAACACCTAGATATTGGCCACTGATATTCGATAGGGTTTACATCTAGTCACTGTGAAGGTGTATGAAGTAAATGAGGCACGTAATACAAGAAATACTGCTTCACTACAATGCCGAATGTTGAGGATCATTGTCCTGTTGACAAATTAGCTTTTGGAAAGCTTTCGGATAAATTTAATTTTCTGGTGCTTGAACGCTAGTCCTTTTTAAAATATTCCGATAAACATGTTTATCCTTGATCCAAAAAATGTAAATTTTCAGCAGTTATACACCCCTACCCTATGATAGACGTATGATCATGTTTGACACTGTGCAGCAAATTTTGTTTTCGAATATTTTTTTATTAGTTCTTAAAGAAAACCGTAACGTTTGCTTTCTAGACAAGAATACCGCTTTAAGTTATCGTAAATTAATGCAATTTGTTAACGTATTATTATATTAGACTATTTTAGTATTATATTATAAATAGATATATATTATGTATACACATTATTACTCTGTTATAAGGTAAAAAATCAATAAATTTTTAATCTTTTATTTAACTATATATGTATATTATTACGTATTATGCATTCATTTTTACGGTACTTGGATGTTTCCACAGTATGAATAAAATTTTATGCTCAATTACCAGTACCTTCACCATGACAAAAGAATCAAGTATATTGTATGAGTATTTTAAACGAATGGGAGTAGCTCTTGTACGTTTATTTCTTAATTTTTTTAATCTTTAATAATTACATTTTTGGTTCAATTAATGTAATGTCGATTAATTCCATTTAGCTTTCTGGGTTTCATAGAAAACAAAATAATTACTAATAAATTCAAGTTGTGTAGAATTTTTTCGAAATTTACTGAATATTTTGATTCCTATGTAAAGCAGAAGCTCTCAATAGTGTTTTTACCCAGTAAAGGTATGTAAACTTCTCAGAAAAACTATGCCCCCACTGTTATTCTGTGTTTTTCATCATTAAATTTTATTTCACTCCTTTCAAATAAAGCCAAATTATACAGGGTGTCAGAGAAATAAGTGTTAATATTTTGAGGGGTGACTCATTGTAGATACTAAAACCGCAGGAATTTTTTCGGAATTAACAGTCGCGTCACCCCTCAAAAGGATAAGAGTTATTTCCTTTACACCCTGTATATAATATATGTATACACACACACATATATACATATATATATATATATATATATATATATATATATATATATATATATATATATATATATATATATATATATATATATATATACTAGCTGACCTAGCCACGCGTTGCTGTGGTTTTTTCTTATCATTTTGATACAATCAAATCAATATTTACTAAGAAAGCTGAAAATAGTTTAGCCGATTTTAAATCATATGGGATTGAGAACAGGGGGGCGCGAGAATAAAGTGCTTCGCTTAGTTCGCTAAACAGTTCAAAATTCTATAAAAGGTTAATTCCATGTAATGCTTCACTCCGCTCGCCATACGACTCGAAAGTAACCATTAATACCTATATCTAATATTCACACTGATATTTTTCTATAGATTCCCATATTGATGGTTTTAGATACACTGCATAATTATAACACAATACACACTATAATAATAATAGTATATTGTACAATAAGTGGGAAAAATGGCTTATTTCTCACGGATTTTACATTATATGTTTTCTACGAAAAACATTTTTTTCGTAAAATTTACATTAATATTTAATTAAATAAATAGTAAAATTTTTTATTAATTTATGTCAGTTGCAAAAGATGTTCAAATTTTTGCCAATGCACACTTTGAAACTATGGAAACAAAAATCAATAACAAACATACGTATGTATATTTTCAGATTTAAGTATATAGATTTTAAGTACAAAACAGTATATTGTTATTAAAACATTTAATTTGCAAAAAAGAAATATTAAGGTCAATAACTGAGATAAAAACTATCTTATATTTTAAGTTGGACCAAAATTATAGAAAGTTACCAAATTTGATTGAAATCGGTTCAGTAGTCTCGGAGTTTACCGTACCCAAACATAGTGACATGAGATTTATATATATATATATATATATATATATATATATATATATATATATATATATATATATATATATATATATAGGGCCGCCCCGAGTTAATAGGCGCCCGGGGCGAGAATTCGATCTGCGCCCATCCCCTCCATCAGGGTATTTCTAGATATTTTTATAAGAATGCATTTTAGAAACACAACACATATTTTTTTTATTTTGTGTTTATATTTACAAAAAGATAGTTACATACTGTGTAGGAAATATAACAAACAAAACTTCTGTTAACAACCTTTTTGATTTTACGAACAATTTAAAATTAATCAGTCAATAAAATAGCCAAAGCATTTAGCCTATCTATATGTCATCGCAGATCAAAGATAAGTTTTGATAATTTTCAACTTGCTAAGACTTTGCTCAGCACTCGCCACAGTCAGGGGGATGGTCAGCAGTATTCTCAGAGCAACCGACAATTAGTAAACAGATCTTTTGGTCATGATATTTGGGTTAATCCATATCAAATGATCCAAATTTGAATTAATTTTTTACCTGACCTCACTCAATATCTTTTCTTTTTTTGATTTTCTTGAACAGCTACTCTAACTTAATAAAAATTTCAAATTTTAGATTTTTATCACTTATAGTTGCCTTTTTAAATAATTTTGAAATTTGGAAAATTCGCAAATTTTGACAGTGTAACTTTTTTACAGTAACTCCGTTTAGGGTTGTGATAGAAATATAAAAAAACATCATTCTCTTCAGAACTGCATAAGCTTTAATTTGATAAATTACAAGTGTGTGTTTAAAGCAACTAAAACTTTTTATATAAAAACTCAAAATTTCAAAAAAGATTCCAAGAAAATAAAGTTCTCAAAAATTTCGAAAAAAATCCTAGTTATTCCTTTAACTTTTATAAACAAAATTTAAAAAAAATCAAGTTGGGATCTTCATGGGATCATACATATTTTTAAATATATCTATGAAGAGACATTAAAAAATGCATTTAAATAATCTTGAAATTAGTGTGTTATGATGATTATAATTCAGTTTATTAACATATATAGGGTTTATATTATGTGTAAATGGTAATTTTATGTATCTTATGGAAGAAACTCTGTGAGGTTCAGTAAGTTCTGATAGAGATACAGTTATTTTATTTGTCCTGAGACAGTCAAGCTGTAACAGCAAACAGACAAGTAGGATCTTGTAAGCAAAACTTTAGGTATGAATCGATCTCATGCCAGTCTTTGAGCAGTACAGCTTAGTTAATTGTTCAGTGTTCCTAAAAGTGGGTTGTGTAACCCCAGTACTCTATTGAAAGTGTTGCTAGTTTGCTAGTTGCTAGAAAGTGTAACCCTAGTCTTTATATTCAATTTGATCCAGCAATTCAGTGTTCAACCATAGAATTGTATAGAAAGACAACTCAAAAAGTCGCTTAAAAAATTAAATTATCATTACAGAAAAAATACGCTGCCAATGGGGTGTGGCACACAGCTTCCTCGTGCTCGTAATAGACTTTATAGTATTCTATCAAATATAAATATACCGTGAAATTATAATATTTTCGCCTTAAAGTTCGAAACAAATTGTTGTAACTCAAAATATTTAAAGGCTGAACTATAAAATAATAGCAAAAATATTTTAGAAACTAACACCCAAAATACTTTAAAAATTTGAGCGAAGTGGGACTAGCAGTAAATAAGATATTGACATTTAATGGGATTTCATGGTAGCGCTGTGGATACTATTACTTCGAATGCAATGAAATTTGTAGGGAAACATCTAGGAACCAGACCGCATAATTTCTGACAATTTCATAAAAAAAAAATTGAATAGTTCAGAAGTTATGCCACTTGATGCAAACTGGCGACACATAGACGGATAGACAGACAGAAGGACGGACAGACACCAAACCAAAATTGTTCAGGGAAGTTCTAAAACGTAAAATGTGCGTAAAAAATTTTATTTTGGAGGGAAAATATTTTTATTTTTCAAAAGTGATCACAATGCTTCCGCTACTTTAGTAATCTCGGAAGCAATAGCAACAGTCATTTGAATTCCTATAGTATATTTTGTCTTTATCTAATAAATGGCAAGATATATTTCTTAAAGGAATACTAACTTTGAGTCAGGTGTATAAAAAGATACCAATACATTAAAGTGTTGTTGTCACACTCTTATAAATTGTTTATATTGGATTGTTGTCATGGTCGTCATAATTTTCAGTGGTATACAGCGTAAATACTTGCTTCAAAAAAAGAACCAGCGTTCTAGTGAAAAGAACGACAACTGGAAATGACTCACCCACATAAATTTATGTTTTAGACAAAGTCGTAATATAGCTATCTCTCACAAGATCTACTATCTAATATATTGAAAAAGGACAGTAGAAATTATAATAACTTTTGAGTGTTTTTGGGAGGCACATTGTATTGGAAAAACATTTTTTTAAATATGATCTCTATAGGATCCTAACTTAAAATCTTGTTTGTTTGTAGATCAATACTTAAGTAATTACCTAAAAAATTTTCAAAAAGATTTGACATATTATTTTTTTGGAATAAAATTTTCAAAATTTAAGTTGAAAAATTAAAAGTTATAGTCCAAGATCCCAGAGCCGTAAGACACAACTTATTTTCTAAAGCATATAACTTTCGGTTCACAGTAGTCTCTTGTGTACTTTTTAATACCTGAATGTTTGTGGAGCTTGCCCGGTGACACCTGCGCAGGTACCAGGTGAGAAAGGTAACTAAAAATCGGAGTTACTTAACTTAAATTTTTATGACTGATTTTTGTATATATATTGTAGAATATTACTCTGAAGTCATATAAAAAAAATCAGACGCTTTCCATGGGCCAAAACTTTTATCAGACGCTTTAAAGCTCTAAGGAAAATAAATGAACTTAATTTATTTTTAAATGTCTGATTTTTTTATATGTTATTAAGGTAACTATTACAATGTTATATTTAATCAGTCAGACAAATTGCAATGACCAAACATCCCCTAAACACAAAAATTACTCAACCATGAGTATGAGCGCGAGAACACTATGCGCATGCGCTTCAGAGTAAAATATCTTAATATTTGAAAAAATACTTACTGCTTTTAATATGTATATCTATTTGATTAAGATAAAATTTATAATTAAAGAAATAATTAATCATTTTAAAAATAATTTAATATATTGCATATATATATATAGGGAAAAGTAAATTTTTTCGGAGCAGTTGTGTTTTAAAGAAAATTATATTTATTTTATTTTAAATATAAATTATTTGATTATTTTTTAATCATCTTCATCATCATCATAGTAATCATTAGAATTTTGATCATTGAGTACATCGCGAAACTGTTCATCCAAATCATCATCCTCATCATCATCTGATATGTTATTGTTGCTAGCAGCATGTAAACCAGAAATCAAAGTACGGTACCTGGATTTCTTTAAGAAATCGTTTTTATGAGACGCATGCAATGCTAGTCTTTTTAATTTGTGTCTTTTAGTCTTTTGATCACAATATATACATGTGTGATTTTCACCAACACTTGAATTACTATCAAAAGAAACATTATTAGAAGAGGATTCATCAACACACTCAAACGCCACAGAAGATTCTTCAGAATTAGAGGGGACCGGTTCAACTGACTCTAATTCAACAGCTGGCTCAGGTATTACAATGGGTTCAGGAACAATACTAGCTGGGCTTGAGTTTGATGATGCTGAGTCTGGAGCTAGCAAATCAGTTAGTTGACTTGAGGTAGATGCTGTATATTCATCATTATTAGTGGTATCAATACTGAATAAGCCTAATGTCGATGCTACAGGTTTATTTTCAACAATACCCGATGAATTTTTTTTTTTATCATTTTTTTGTTTTTCTGAGATTGGAGAGTAATATTTTTTCGGCAAAGCAGTAAAACATTTGTAACATTCACGATGGTAACCTCTTTCGTACAAATCATCCGGTAAAACTACGTCTTTGAATTTTAAGTTATGGATTGTTCTCTGTTTTAAAATAGCTTGGCACTTTTTTAATGTCTCTATTGAAAATAAATTGATTTTATCATGAGATTTTTTACAAAATACACATTTCAATGATGGTTCCGCGGATTCTTCCATATTTTCTATTGAAAATAATTTGATATCACTCACAAATCACACGATATAACTGACAAAAACATGTGGTCGCATAAACCCGAGTATGTCCGTTCAATTTAAACTTAAGCCTGTAACCACAGTAACTGTCAATCCTAATTGTAATAGTTACCTTAATAACATATAAAAAAATCAGACATTTAAAAATAAATTAAGTTCATTTATTTTCCTTAGAGCTTTAAAGCGTCTGATAAAAGTTTTGGCCCATGGAAAGCGTCTGATTTTTTTTATATGACTTCAGAGTAATATTCTACAATATATATACAAAAATCAGTCATAAAAATTTAAGTTAAGTAACTCTGATTTTTAGTTACCTTTCTCACCTGGTACCTGCGCAGGTGTCACCGGGCAAGCTCCACAAACATTCAGGTATTAAAAAGTACACAAGAGACTACTGTGAACCGAAAGTTATATGCTTTAGAAAATAAGTTGTGTCTTACGGCTCTGGGATCTTACTCTATTATTTTTTTTTTGAAATTAGCTTGTTGCATATCATTTTAAAGCTTGGCAATTTCTAAAAAAAAATGGTATTCTGCTCCAAAGTATATCTTTATCCTAAGCGGAGATATAGCTAGAAACGTAAAACAATGTGTGCCTAAATTTCACATTTTTCACAATTTCAAAAATTGTTTAATAAAAAAGTACATGAGAAAAATCTTTTGGTTTCTTTCTTCTTTCACCTAATAGGTATAACCAGAGGACAAAATCTTAGGTTAATATAAAATAGTAAGGTAATTGTCTTTGGATCGCTTGATATGGATTGACCCATTTAACACTTTTTAGCATCCTGATGGGAGAAAAAGCTTTATGATTTTTTCCCGTGAAATATTCGTGTTTCTATAACGCGGGGGCGATATTTTTATTTTTTTCTTCAACAGCCGCGGCGCCCCCTTAGCTGCGGTGCCCGGGGCGATCTCCCCGGTCGCCCCGCCCTCAGGGCGGCCCTGTATATATATTTTCACAGTTAGGAAATTTTAATTAATTGGCAAATAGTTTGCCGTCTAAAATATAAAAGGCAACTAAAATAATAAAATAAAAAGATTCTAGTACTGACATTCAAAAGGTAAAAACGTGTTTTATTTCATAACGATATATCTGGAGTCATTTCATTATAGTATCCAATATTCTACATTATTTTTACCAAACGGTGGCTTTCCATTTACAAAATCCGCCAGTATCCGTTCTGATGTAGTTTAAAACTGAACATTTTGGCTTGTTCGTGGCATTTTTGTTTTATTTTGAAAACAAATATTATCAAAAGCAAGCAAAAAAATTTGGGGGACAGGTCTACCCACACTGTCAACTTCCTATTGGGTGTCCTTAAAGATTAGAGACTACTTTACATAAATAATTTTTTTTTTCTCTTTCAGGTGACTTCTCCCCGGGGCCCCCGATAGAGGCTTTGCCGCTTGCATCATACCGGCGGCTTCGCCTTCTGTACCTAAGGGTGGGTGTTCCACCCTTATCAAACAAATGATAACATCATTTGTTCTCAAGATATGTGAGACAAAATATATTTCAAAAAAAGTTTCTTACTTCGTTTTTTTTTTTGTTTTTTTTTTTTTGTTTTTTTTTTTTTTTTTTTAATTTTATAATCATATTAATTCCGTTTTTTTACCACAAAAAACAAACCGCTAATCCGAATTTGCTGAAAACTTTATCCGGTCTTCATTTTTTGATTACACATCTAATTAAATCAGTCCGGAGTTGATATCATCATTTGTTCTCGAGATATGCGAGACAAAAAAAATTCATGAATGAACGAACTAACGAACGCACACACAGACATCACGCTGAAAACGATGGATTCGGATTCTAGTGACCTTGAAACGTGGAGATATGTCAAAATTAGCGATTCGTAAAATTGGACCCATTACAATAACTTCCTACGGGAAGTTAATAAAATAAATATTAAAAATAAATAGTTAACGACTGACCTGGCAATGTCGGTGTGTCACCACTATAATGAAATGACTCCAGATATATGGTTATGAAATATAACACGTTTTTACCTTTTGAATGTTAGTACTAGACTCTTTTTATTTTATTATTTTCCTTGAAAAAATTAGACTTATACAGCCTATACCATAAGAACGGCGGGAGGCGAGAATAGGGGCGCTATCCGGTTTCGGACCCGTAGAACACGATTTTGAAAAAAAATGTCTTATATATATATATATATATATATATATATATATATATATATATATATATATATATATAGGGTGTGCCATTTTAATCTATGCATCTATCTCGCCAGAGGCGCCACCTATCGAAAAATTACCTTCACAAAAGTTGTTAGGTACGAAGGGGGACATTAAATGGTTACCTTAAATTTGACCTTGACCTTCATTCTCAAGGTCATTTTCAGGTTAAGTCGTATTTTTCAAATGCAAAGACCTATTTTTTATTTCGGATTCTGAAAGTGCGTGAAATTTCACGTCGAAAATGTTATGAACGAATTTTTTTTTATTGACTATTTTTAGATAAAGCAATTTAAAAATTGGCCCAAAAAAATTATTTAATTTTGATTATTTATTTATGGTTTATTCAAAATCTTGCTGACAACAAAACTATGTGATGGAGGACGCCTACTGAGATGTAGGGTAGGGTTGCACCCTTTGAACAAAATTAAATCGCGACAATCCAAAGAAATTGTTGATATTCAACATTTGTCAGGAAATTTATTAAACTGACGAGCAAAAAGAAAATTGATATTTCCGCGATCTTGACATATCAATCCTTTAGCATACGTAGGTACACCTGCACCTACGTATGCTGGCATCTAAATTAAACAAATGAATCAATCGCTTTATTTATTAAAGACGAACGATGCATACAGATTTATATTTTGCGCGTGAATAAAAAAATACCCCTGTCGCAGCATCTGCATAACATAGCGAATTTCCAAATTTTGGGGACTGGCGGATCTCATCTAAGAACTGTACCTATTTAAAATAGTTTAGCTTTCTAAGAGTAAAAGATTTTTTAAAATCGGCTGGGTAATTAGTTTTGATATTTTTGGAACCCAAGAACCCGAACGGACTTTGTGCAGCATAGTTGTATCCATCTAAAATAATTTAGTTCTCTAACAGTGAAAAAATTTTCAAAATCGGTCGGTTAGTTTATTTTTTACAATAATGGGAACAGTAAACCCTGGCGGAAATCATACAACATAACCTTTATTCATCTAAAATAATTTTAGTAAAAAGTTTATCCTAACAGTAAAAAACGGGTCCTAGGGATCTCATATAACTTATGGTAGTTCGTAAGGTTCTTGTGGACATCATTTAATTACTTAATGAATTCAAATACTTTAACTTACTAACGGTGAAAAAATTTTCAAAATTTTCGACATTCGCTAAAAAAATCATTGAAAAATATTTGATATGTTTCGATCAATTAATGGTCAACATCAGCAAATAAAAGTTACTAAAATCTAAGAAAAGAATGAGTTATTTGTTCGTAGAAATTAAAATACAAATCCTGAAAACGAGCAAAGAAATATTGAAAAAACTAGATCGGCAAAACATTCTGACAAATAACACTACCCAACTAATACTTGCCAATTTGAATGAAACTTAACATACTTATTAAACAGCGAAAAATATTAAATACGTGTTTTTTTATTTCGGCTAAATACGCTTTTTAGGGGTAGAAAACACCATTCAACCTCTGTAGATGAAAACAGTTATAGCTAAATATTTTTGAAACGGCATATTTTTTGAAAAAAGGGCTGAGTACCAAATTTGTAGAATTTAAAGCGATGCACTTGATAGTGACCCTGAAATCGATTTTCAAGGTCAGTTGAAAATGATTAGCCATTGCCGAACTTTGACCATATCCTGTACCTATAAGCAGTAATTTCATGTATTGACTCAATCTATCTTCAAAATTGATTTGTTGCGTTATTTTTCTAAAATAAAAAAAATAAAAACCTGACGAAATGAAAAAATAGGCGCAAATTTATAGAAAAAATTAGAAGAAAACATTTTTGTAAGTAATTCTAGAAGTTAAGAAAAGATTTAATATCACTCCAATTGTAAGTTAAACATTAAGTTTATGTTATATTAGAAATTTTCAAAATTTTTTAAAATTTTTATTGCTACTCTATAGTTATCATATTAGGAATTCAATTCAACATATGATTAACTATTATTTTTCCGATTGCGATTGAGCAAGTATTTTTCAAAATTACTTCTTGATCACTTATTTTCTATCTTGCATGTGAAATTCGTTCGAATATACTTTGAACCATTTAGGGATGAAAAGTAAACTACTCCTTTTGAAAAATATTAAATGATTTTCAAATGACTTTGGAAATTGACCTCAAGGTCAACTTCAAAGTCATCATCAAGTGCATCACTTTGAACTCTATAACTTTGGTCCTAAGCACTTTTTTCAGAAAATATATCGTACCATAATCCACTTCTATGTTGATTCCTGGTCTCTTTTCCTGCGTTTCTAATATTTATGTCAATAAAAAATGTGCTACCGTAGACAAGGATGAATAGGTACGCATTCCGACTTCACACCGTATTTTTTTGTATTTATTTTATGAGTACCTAATCTTTAATATATTAAAAATTTACGCGAAGATGGTCACTTTATCAGCAGTATCCAAAAAAATTTAAAAATATCGGTGGTTTTTGAAAAATTAACAAAAATCGTATAATTTCTTCTCTATGAAAAATTGGGGTCAAAAGAGACGAGAAAAGAGTAAATGGGGACAACCCGTAGGGTCGACCAAAATTGAAATTCTAATATAAAATAATTTCGAACTTTTTGTATTTATACATTCAAAAAAGAAATAATAGGTACTTGATGATTTTCTGTAAAAATAAACGTAGAATCTAAAATAAAGTTTATATACTCCTGTCGTTTACCCCTAAGTTTATATTCCTCCTATTCTTATTTTAGTTCAAAAAATAATTTTTCAAAAGACTAAGACATAATAATTAATAACAGTGAGATTCTACGTCCATTTTCAGACTTTTGTTTATTAAATTGCGTAAAAGCTAGTAAATGCAATAACAGATATGATGAATTTATAAGGATTTTCTTGTACTACAAAATCTTAAAAATATGGAAACGCGTACTTTTTTTTCGTTAATTGTGTTTTATTCTTTTGCACAAAATTTTAAAAATACTTTATTTTCTTAAGAAAGGGAGGCAACTTTAGTCACAGATATGCCTATGAACAGTTTTTGGTAATCCGGGAAAAACGAAAACACTTTTTAAAATTTTTTTGTTAAAATCGAAATGTTCTTTTAAAGAGGGTTAAAATTACCATATTTTATATTAAAATTTTAACACAATCACTCCCTAATTAACGAGCCTTACTTAATATTAGCAAATTGAGAAAAAACACGTCAATTAGATTTTTTTACACAGATTTTATTTGTTATATAATTCAAAAGGATATTTTAAAAATGTGTATGAATGGCTTTCATTAAATAAATTTCAATATATTTTCCATTTATTTTAACAGTGGAATGTCCTTATTAGTGGCTATACTTTCGGCTTGGAGCGAATTAGACGAAGATTTTCTTCTAAAACCAAATTTAATAATTAATTAAAGAAATAAAAAAAAATTTGTGGATTTCCTACCGTTCAAATATGATCTTTATTGTATGTATCTTTATTGTATGTAAAAATGTTATTACATTTTTTCAAAAAACTGTAAGTAAACTGTAAAATTTTCTTTACAAATATGTTAAAATAGAGAAATGTTTCCTTTTTAATTTATTTTTAACTCTTTTTAAATGATTCACTTTAAAATTTTTTAATATTTCTTAATCGAAATTTCATAAAAGAATGTGTCAAAATTTAAAAAAATTTTTCTTTGTTAAAAAAAAAAATTGAATGTGCAAAATTATTTAATATTAGAATGCTCTGATTATACAATTCTAATCATAACTGTATTGTCAATTGGATAAAAAATTACGTAAAAATATTATTGTTTGAATATGATTTAACGTAATTTTTATACGATTGAAGCAAACTCTTATTAATTTTAGGAAGGTGTAAATATAATCTAAATTCTGATCATATCACATAACAGATATCGTCGGGATTTTTTTTGTAAAAAAAAATGGAACAGAGATACATTATAAAAACATTTAACTGACAGAGAAATAGAATATAGCCGAATCGTTAAATTGGATTAAAAAAATCATGACACGCTACTTATAAAGCGGCTTTTTTCGAATTTAGCTCGCAACAAATGAGACAGAAAAAAAAAGAATGCGAGTGCGAGTGAAATGGAGAACGACATATTTCCTAGTTTTTCTCGAAAAGTAAGTAATTTAGAGCAACGGTATAAAAACATTTTTTATGCGTTTTACCTTTTACAATGGCTTAGTGTAAAAAAAAATTTGAAAAATTGCTTAATTCTGGCAAAAAACTCATTTTGTTGACAAAAAACGCCCGGAAAACCTACTTCTGGGCATCCGACGTGTCTGGCTAACGAACTCATCCAACGATTTGGAAAATCGAATTCGCACACAAAATTTCATAAGCATTAAACGTTTCGTTCGAGAGTTATCGCGCGGATACATATATATATATATATATATATATATATATATATATATATATATATATATATATATATAAATTTTAGTGAATATCATTTTCGTATTCTAGGGACCTCAAAACATATTTCTGATATGGTCTCGGGCTTAGGTCGCACCATGACACCTGGCGTAAAAGCTGAATTTCCAGTTTTGGAAATTCGCTAAAAATCGGGATAAAACTAATATAATGTCGGGACGTAGGACTTCACCATCGAAGTCAGGACTGTCCCGGCACAATTGGGTGGCAACACTGATGTAAGGGTACGGCATTATATAAAGGCATAGAGCTTCTACTGTATAAATAATATGAGTTGTAGCACATTAAAAAAAAAATGAGGGTAAAAATATACGAAGTTCAAAATAATTTTGTTACTCTATGACAGCATTATGGTATGCCTAAAGCATATTTTACTCGTTAACTCATGAGTAATTTATACAATTTTAAAAATAAAGCGCATGTATATGTAATTCATTAACTTTAATATATTTTTACTTATGTACGTAATTTATTTATGCTCATAAAGTTTTAATACTTATCGATCCCTTCTCTTTCTTAATTTATAACCCGAAAATCCTGTTAAATTTTAATAAACTAGATAACACATAATATAAAATATCTTACCAGAATGTTTCACCGATTCATCGGATTGTTCCAATCTGAATTCATTAAACTAAAAGGATAAACACTTCACCAATAGGCACTTTGTATATTTCTGTCTTAAATATTTTTCTAAAACTTTAAAGCGGTGAACATTCTAATATATTCTGAACAATCTTTCTAACTTAAATAAAATTTTATTTAAAATTATTTGTGTTTCCTTCTTACAGACATTAATGATATTAAATTACTAATATTATCTAAATAAGGAGTAAGTAGAAGTAAAATAAGGAGTAATTGAGCTGCCAAACAAAGGAGTATTAAATCAATGAGTACCTACGTATATAGATATTAATTTAATCAAACGAAATTAACTCTGATACAGGTTCGGTAAATTTGGATCTTGTAACGACACAAATAAGGAGTACGTAATTAAGTTAATATAATTAAGTGAACTCATTAACAAAGCACTATTAAATTGATACAGTATGTATAATACTATAATTAATTTAAAGAAATGAACTTTAAAATAGGCTTGAAAGTTTAAAAGTCATTATTTTGTAGAAGACTTTTCAGAAGAAGTTTCTTTAGTCAAAATATATTTTTTTTAAGAATTATTTTTCTTTCTATTGCAGTTAAAAAATTAATTATGAGTTTCCTAAATAACACGAATATTTGTAATAGTAGTTTTCGGTGGATATATTAAGAAAAATTTCAACAGGGTAGATTAATATATCCAAAAACTGATTTTTATTGTAAATCATGTACAGGGAGTTGCAAAACATGTAGTGATTTTAAATTAGCGGCCGGTAAACATCACTTTTTATTTAAAAAAAAAAAAAAAAAACTAATATTTTTGGTGTCATATACAATATGACTTATTGAGTTAGTTGGAATATTAGAAAATAATCTGTTACCAATATTCAAAAATTCGAACAGTAAATGCGCAGCTAATGTGTAAACAATTTATAATTCTTTTACTGCCATAAAATTTTTTTTTCTATTGTTTAGATGCGCCACAACTAAGGTGATATGCATCGTTTTTAGATAGTACTATTGTTTTTGATGATGAGAGAATGATTACTGATAATTAAAGTGTGAGGTATGGTAATGTTGGGAAATGAAGAATCTCCCCCGGTCGGTTTCGAACTCACGATCTACTAGACAAGACCGAAGACGCTAACAACATAACCAACTCGGGGTCAAGCCATAAAAATTCTTTTATAGCATTTTCTTATATGGTGTATAAGAAAATTGTATAAGAAAAGTTATACAAATTTTGAAAAATATTTTTTTTTTAGTGTTGCATAACTTGCAATCTAAAAATCTTTTTAGAATTACGTAGTATAATTATGAAATGCATATACAGAGTGAGTTTTCTGACAGTTGCCATTTTGATTATGGCTAAACTATTGACTTAATCAAAAAAAATGTTCAGATAAAAGTTGTAGCCACTGGCGGGGGACATTGATTGATATACTTCGGAGCTTTAGAGCTCTTGTGGTTTTCGAGATATGATACAAACTTACCTTTTTTTTTTAAATGGAATGGTATACTTATTTGTTGATAAAAATTATTCAATAAAGCAACAGAAACAAAAAATAAAAAAATAAAAATTTTTATCTTAAGTTTTTTTTTTTCAAATTTTACAACTTTCCGGCTTAAAAGTGATTTATTTAAGTGAATTGTGGTGAGTTTAAGGGCGCTTAGTTCAAACTACCCTTATAATTACGGAAAATGATTTGATTGTATAAAGCAGCTAAGTGGTAATTGCATTTATGCTACATAGATGGCTATCTGCCAATTCTTAACTGTATTATTAATGAAATATACATACCTCTGACTAAATTGCTCAATGAGTGTATCAAAAATGACGTATTTCCTAACTCATTGAAGATGTCCTGTGTAGTACCGGTACATAAAAAACATTCGATTAATATAGCAACTAATTACAGGCCTATATCAATTATTCCATTATTTGGTAAAATTTTAGAGAAGGCTATGAAAAATCAAATAAACGATTATTTTGAATCAAATTCTTTATTCTGTGATGAGCAGTATGGTTTTAGAGCAGCTAGAGCGACAACCATGGCCATAAACGATCTGATTGAGTTTGTAAATGCCAGTATTCTGAATAGACAACTTGTAGGGGCTACGTTTTGTGATCTAAGCAAGGCTTTTGATTGCGTTTCACATGATATTTTAATTCACAAGCTAAAAGGGTATGGATTTTCTCTCAACAGTTTGAACCTGGTACGATCGTATTTAACAGAACGGTATCAGATAGTTAGTTTTAACAATGACACTTCAAGTGCTTTGCCTATCCATCACGGTGTACCACAAGGTTCAGTGTTAGGTCCTTCATTATTCTTAATTTATATTAATGATTTACCAAGAAATAATCCGCAATCTAAATTTATTTTATTTGCTGATGACACAACAGTGGCCAACGCGAGTAATAGTTACGAATCTTTGAAAATAGCCATGGATAAAGCTTATGATAATATTAAATCATGGTATGCTGTCAACAAACTCAGTCTCAATAGCTCTAAAACACATAATATGATATTCAATGACGGTTCTGAAAACAGGGATATTGGATCGATAAAATTTCTGGGACTATATATAGATCCAAAATTAACTTGGGATTGTCATATCGATGAAATTGGCAAAAAGATCACTAAGAGTATTTTCTTATTAAGAAGTCTCTCTGGAATTGTATCAAATAATGTGTTACTAACAACTTTCCATGCATTGGTGCAAAGTCATATCTCTTACGCACTAATCATATGGGGACACTCAAAAGGCGCAAAAAGAATATTTAAACTTCAACGAAAAGCCATAACGGTCATGTTCAAATTAGGATTTAGGGAAGATGTGCATGAATATTTTATAAATAATGAAATTTTAACTGTACCGTCTCTTTTTATTTACCAGTCTTTGATTTATGTGAAAGAACACGAATGTGACTATTTAACGCATAGTGAAATGCATTCCTACGGAACCAGAAATAGAAAAAATATTTATATTGACTTCCATCAAGTTAACAAAACTAAAACTGGCATTTGCTATTACGGGCCAAAACTATTCAATAAGTTGCCTCCTCATGTTAAAAATTTAGGCATTAATCGGTTTAAGCACGTTATTAAATGCTTACTGATCAAGAATTGTTTTTATAATATTGATGATTATTTTAACACAACATTTTAGATATTTAGACCTTTTTTATTGTTTTTAATTTTGACTTGTGTAAACATATTTTTTGTACTAACATCAATAAATATTATTATTATTATTATTATTATTATTATTATTATTATTATTATTATTATTATCTAGTTAACAACTCGTAAAACTCGTCTTTCCAGATAGGTAAAACAGAAATTTTTAACTGATTTGAATTTATTTGAATATGACATAGATATATATCATATATATTTCTATATTTTGCACATTTACTTTCGAAAAAAAATTATTACCTTGGTTTGCGTAATTTTAGTTTTAGGTTCGTTATTTAAAAATATTAATTGTTTTTAATTTAAAAATATTATTTTTTAGGCCACTGTGATATGAATTATCAGGTTATGCAGATATAAAAGTACTTCGGTGCTCGCAATTTTAAGCAAGGTATTCAAACCGTATTATCTGCTGATTCATCGAGTTACGGATGTTTTGCTTTCTATACTTTTATAAAAAAAAGTTAAGAAAGTGGGTTTAATAAAATATTATTAAAGTCTGTTTTTATTTATATATATATATATATATATACATATATATATATATATATATATATATATATATATATATATATATATATATATATATATATATATAAATCTCATGTCACAATGTACGGCTAGGATAAACTGCAAAACTACTGAACCGATTTTAATCAAATTTGGTAAATGTCTATAATTTGGTCCAACTTAAAAGATCGGATAGTTTTTATCGCAAAATTTTTAGTCTAACCGTAGAAATTTACGAAAAACCGCAAAATATCAATTGTTTATTACTGTATACAGATATCTGTGGAAAAATTTATAAAAAAATCAGGCAAAATTAATTTGTTGCTAAGCATTTGAACAAAAATAATTTTGGAATTTTTGTAAGTATTAATAAGTATTTCTACAGATGCCACAAATAATCTTTATATCTACGACTACCATGAATTTGCTTGTTTATTGCACGAAATACTATCTAAGTAAGCTACGTTTTACGTACAGCCACGTATCCAGCTGTACAAAAAATGGCTCTTTACACGCATGTATGCTAAAAATAAAAACGCCTACCGCACTTTTATTATCTTATAATTATTATATATTATACAGTGATATACATGATACATATTATGTTAGAATCTGTACAAAAATTTTACCTAGCAACTGATTGTTTACGTTTGATTTTAATAAATTTCAAAAACTACATAATTTTAATATATATTGGCATTTGTAGATTTGTACCAAATTTTTGTCGTTTATTGTGAATTTCATGTTAGTCGTAGATAAAGTATAGTACATAACTCGGTTGTAAGGCATATTACACACTCGCGCAACTACGCACTCGCCGCTACGCGGCTCTTGCGTAACTTTTTCGCTCGTATGTAATATGCAACTTACAACCTCAATCACGTAATATACCTACAACTACTATGAAATTACTTATCTACTGTGCAAAATACTATTTGTATCCTATAAAGAAATAAACAACTGGATTGTCCAGTTATCATTAATTGGCACTTCTACTGTTTCCAGCAAATTCCATACATATAAATATTGGATAGGCCAAAAAAATTTGAATATGACTTGAAAATATGAAAATATGAATAATACTTTAGAGTCGTCGAGCGAGCGAAGCGAAGCACATAAGGAACTGATTTTGTACAAAATTTCAGAATATCAAATTTAAATGAACGTGTGATCACACTGTCCGTCAGTTACACCAAATAGGGCGCAAATTAAAAGGCTGAAGAAATTTGACAATTTTTACTTAAGTACTGTTGAGATCTCTGTGAAAGATGAAAGTGACGTTAAAACGGTTTCCCATGGCCTTGGTTACTTGAAGGCTCTAAAATAGAAACAATTCTAAAACTGCTGGTATAGGTACCCATACTAAGTTCTTACGGTGCGGAAATGAGCCATACTAATAAAATATGAAGATAGTTATTTTAGAGTCATTGGGCGAGCAGGGTCAAGTGCTATAAATAATTGATTTTGCACAAAATTTTGGAATATATGATTGAACTGACCTATAAATTTTACGTATAATTTACTCTAACATGGCTTGACATCTAGGTTGTGTAGACACCTGGTAGATTTTGTTTTGTATGTGTATGTATGTATGCTGCTGTATTTCGATTTCTAGATTATACATTCTATTCCACGTCATCTTTGTTTATGTTCACGATGTCAATGATTTTTATAACTATACTGTGTATTGTGTTATAATTGTGCAGTGTATCGTTTGAAATGATAAGAAAAAATTAATTCAATCAATTATAACTACTGAGCTACAGCAACGCGTGGCCGGGTCAGCTAGTAAAATATATATTTTGGATTTTTTGGAAAGAAAAAATATCTTCATAAAGGCCTTCCAGTTCACTATTTAAGGTCCTTTTTTAATATTTAAAAATAAAACACAAAGTCTATTGGTGTATAAGCATGGGCAGGAATACCCTCGTACGAATTGTGTTGGGTTTTCTCCTGCTAACTGCTATCGACATAAAATTGAAATTTAATGAAATTCAGCCCTAAAAACTTAACCCTTTTTTAAAGCCCCGATCAGTTGGACACATCATCAGTTTTGAAAACATCAAAATGACAATCCGCCAGTACCCTTTCAACCACATTTAGATATCGTGAAAATACCGAAGATGTAGCGAAAAATTCGACTACCGTGATGGCGCCCCGCGGCGTTTTTTTTTTTATTAAACAGCTTCTTCTTCTGTAATGTATTTTCAGGGCTGATGAGACTTAAAGAAAATTAAAAATAAAGTATTAAACAGGTAGGTACCTATTTGGAGTATTTATTGAAGTATTTATTATTTAAATATTTTGTATTATATTAACATTTACATTCCATTATATTAAATTTTACTACATATAGAAAATATAAAGTGTACGTCAATTTGCATAGTCTAATGTAAAATTACAAATGGAATGTACTATCAGAAAACATTTGTAATGTAATTTTACATATTTTAGGTAATTAATTTACATACATTAATGTAAAATTACATACGAAATGTAATTTGAAAAAAAAAACATTCATGATATAATTTTACATATTTCGGGTAATCGGTTTACAAAGGCTGATGTAAAATTACATATGAAATGTAGGTAATGTGTAAAACATTCACAATGTAATTTTACATGTCGTACGTAATTAATTTACACTGACTGTAAAATTACATCGGAAATTGTAATGTAGAATGTACAATGTAGAATGACTTAGAACTCATCCTTAAAGACTGCAATCCTTGAATGAATATCCTTATAAGCCCTTTACGATAGCTAAATGAAAATAACATTAGCTAAACAAAACAGCTTAGCAGTGACATAAACTTATTCTATTTTAAACTTTGAAAGATATTTTATAGCATTTTTATAAGATCCAACATAATTTTTTTGTCTACATATTACATACTAAAGCGCATAATATTTATTTAGATTAAAACTTTGACTTCGTAAAATTTCTACTGCACATATTTTAGTCAAAAGTTTCATAAACATAACATATATGCCGAAATGATTTAGCGTTACCTTTTTGTAGTGTAGTAAAATGGCAACCAACTATTTCTGAAAGCTTATCTCAGCCTTAATTGCAATTTAATTATGTCGTTCCCAAACTATATATTATGTATATACGTGTATATATGTTATGTATATTTAAAATTGAACTATAATAATTAATAGTCATTACTTCATTAGATAGAGTTGCCCATACATTAATAAAAAGATAATAGAAAATGTCAAATATTTTATAATAATATAAAAGTGACTATTTTAAATGTATGTTCGTAATTGTATTTGCTGTTTATTTTAGTTGAAATTAAACTCTAATGAATTTTAATATTTCATAAACTATTTCGTAATTACTTTCAATATGGTAACAGAATTTATGAAACTAAACTTTACAACATAAAATTATGTAATAAATTACTTTAAATATTTGAACAAATATGTCAGATATAAAATAATCTAATAAATAGAGCATTTAAAATTTATCGATTAAACTCAAAACTTATACTTAATTTTTCTTCATTTTAACCCACTTATTATATACAACATAGAAAGTCATTTAAAAAACAAAAACAGTAGGCATTTGTATTCCATAGTGTAGGAAGTTATTTGGTAAATCGTGTTTATGATGAATAACCTAGTGAAGCAGGCCAATGAAAAAGAGTTCAATAAGCGATCTGCATATATTAAACTGTTAAAATTTCCTTGTTTCCGAAATATATGAATTTTACAGAATAAATTATTTTAAAATAGATAAAAGAAAACTAGCATAATGTTAGCTGACTCTTCAATTTACTCCACGCTCCATTTACATATGCGATGATTTTCCTTGTCTTTTAGGTACATAATTTTCTTTTCCATTTTCGGTATATAATTAATAATTTTTTATTTCAGCGAAAAAACTAGCGAAGAGGATCACAAAAGTGATTGAAATCGCTCTAGTAAGAAGAACGAAGAACAGTATAAATAAAGCAAGAATATACAGTAACGAATGTATTAGAAGTAGAGATGTCGATTCTCCAAAAAAAGATCGATTTTTGGATCGATTTAAATCGAAATTAAAAAAATCGATTCAAAAAAAATCGGCTAAAAAAATCGATTCCGTGAGATCGATTTAAAAAATCGAAATTTTGAAAAGTTTAATAAAATTAGCTGATAGTTTTTGTTAAGGGACTTAATTGATAGTACATGGGAAATATCGTGTAAAAACGCTTTACATTATATTTGTCAGGGCGATGAGTTAACTTTTCAATTATAATTATAGCAAATAATCCAATTGAATATGTAGGACGAATACCACGGAATGAACCAAGTTTCCTATTCAAAAATTTCAAACAAACTGACAAAAAAATGTTTTCTAAATAAGTTGCTTTTGTAGGAAAGGGATCGTTAGCCCCATAGGTGGTCTTCCTTTCCTTTGTATTAATAGTCTTTTACTGGACAAAATAGTGCGTATATATATATATGTATTTATATGGAGCCAAATGGGGGATTCGTTGATAATAACAAGTAAAAAGTGACAATTTATTAACAATAACGTTTTTGGTGTTTCATTTTAACACATGTTTCTTTGTAAAATTACAACTAAATGAAATTATTTTTGAAAAAAATCGGTTATCGATCTCTTACTTTTAATAATCGATTGATGAATCGATTCAAATGAAAAAATCGAAAAAAGAATCGATTTTTTAAGTTTCGATTAATCGATTTTCGATTAATCGATTTAAAATCGACATCTCTAATTAGAAGTATCAAGTAAATGAGAAAAGATGTAAGTTTCCTGTTCTTATTTAGCAATTCTATTTTTATAATTTTATTTGCTTACTATAATTTTCTATTTCTATTCTGTTAATTTAGTTTTATTATTTTGTAGAATTTTATTCTCTGGTTTATTTTATTAAGTTTTTAATAATGTACATGCTTATAAACAAATTATCTTGTATACTAAATAATATGTTTGTAGTATTATTTAAAAAAAAAAAAAAAAAAAAGAATGAAAAATATACATCTTTCTTTTTTAAAACGCCAACAAAATATATTTCTTTCTTTCTTAAAAAGACTACAAAATATATTTGTTTTCTTTCTCGCACCTGTATTAGCAAACGACAAAGTACTGTAATTTCTTTACAGTATAATATTTCGATTTAATGGATAACAAAAGTAATTACAACATACCAAGATAGATTATGATAATACGTAACATGAAAAAGCATTCTACTATTTACATACATATAGATATAACAGAAATATATTATAATTCAAATAGAATTTATCGCTTCATAAAATATTCAAGTAAATGTATAATTCTATAGAATTCTTAAACGAACAATGATATTAAAGGATATAGTTAGTCTATATGCTTGCTGTGTGCTAGATGTACTTACTATACCTAGTAGAACATTAGACAGTGTATTCCTGATAAGACACACAAACCTTGTAAGTAAGTGTAGTAAAAGTAAGTAGGTACCACACTTTCTTCTCTTTCTATATTCTACAATGCACATATATCTACTTGAACAAATCTCAAGGGTGTATTGTGTTACTATAGATATCACTTTATTACACACAAACGTACAGTCCCGGAAAATAACATATTTTCTGCCATTCTTTCAACCCTTTCCCGAATCGCCTATTAATTAGTATTTGAAATTATAGTAATTGTACAATAAAAACGGGATGAAGGTTACAATTTGTTTCTTCAGCACCCTCATTAACATAACGACTTCAATTTATTTTACTTACAATGTAGCTGTCTTTTCCATTTTCGATGAATTAAAAAGACTTAACTTTTAAAAATTAATGTTACAAATCTTTAAATGTTACAAAGTTTCGACCCCGGACTTCGATAGGTTAGACTTAGTTAGAACTTCTGATTTTAACTGCACCTCCTCAAAATGGAGGTTTATAAGAGTTTGCGGATCAATCCGATATAATAACGGTCAGTGACGGATAGTCCTGGCCCAGGCGCAATCTTATCATGCATGTATGCTGTGGCAAGTTAAAAGTGTTATTTGGCTACATATTATTAATATACACGGTACAGGTGTCAGTCAGTGGTGGATATCCCACTAAGCTGACTAGGTCGTAAAAATTAAGAAATTCAATAATCAATTCAATAATTTAACAAAAATTGTTTTTATGCCGTCTCTTTTGTGTGATATTCAATTTTTTTTAAATGTCCATATAAAAGTGCATGATGAGAAAGTAAAGTAAGGAAAAGTATAATGAACATTAATTTGCGGTAAAGTTACTTATTGACTGTTTTTAAGTATTAAATCAGTACACTGTATAAGAATATAGATATGTATAAATTTCAATATTTTAACTAACTAATTGTATTATAGGTACAATATTATTTGTTACTTTTAGAGAAAAAGATATTATGTTAAAAAAAAGATAGATCACGATATAGATAACGACAGGGTTCCTCATTTCATAGACAAATAGTAGTTGGTATAAAAAAATTGTTATGTCTTAAAGCATGCTTTGGTTGTAATTACTTGTAATCTGAAGCTAACAGAATGCTGAGACATTTTTAGAAAAATCTTCAAAAAAAAAATTATTAATATTTAAAGAAGAGAAGAGAAAAAGTTGCTTGGATTTAATATTAGTAACAGTACAAATTGTGCAATTAATAATAATTATGTATAATTTTGTAAATATGATACATGTATAAATAAAGTTAGCATGTCTTGGGTTTATTATAAATTTATAAAATTAAAATTTATCAACTAGGCCATTTTTTATTGCGTTAGTGCCTTTTGTTTTCCATAAGGCAAGTGCTGTAAGGTACTACTTTTAATATTTCTTGACAGTGTGGATGGACTTCTGTTATTTAGTCGTACATGAAGGTAATTACGATAAAATTTTACTCGATAATTCGACTATAATTGATTATATATTGTTATTGATATCGCATTTAAATTATATTTTGTTAAAAATAAAGACGAAATCAGAAATTTATAGTATGGAATCTTAGACAAAATTTGTTGTAAAGCAGAAAAAGAACATCTTGTAACGATCTTACCTTGAACGATTTAATTTAAGCAGAAAGCCATGCATTGGTATAAATTTAGGAACAAGTTGTAAATCGTAGGTGGGTAGAGTGTATTTTTACAAACCTAGAAAAGAGAAAAAAGAAGTCATTTCAAATTTAAGAAATTTTGTACATTTTATTTACAAAGTAGATGTTTGTAGCAAATTTATTTTTACTATCATTTACTACTTTTTAAATTGAATTTAATTCTACCGATGTTTCTACATCAACGTAGTTTCGAACCGTAGTTTTTGATGGAACAAACGTAGTGTTGTCAATATTATCCTCATTTTATGGCTATAAAAGTAGAGATTAAGTAGGAGATTGAGTCAAATAATAATAACTCTAAGAAGATTAATAACAAAAAAAAAATTTGTAATAAGAATAACAAAAAAAAATTCATTAAGATTTTTACATCGTTATAATCACAATTTATTACAAATACATTTATTGCAATAAAAATATGTTATAGTGTGAGCGTCGAGAAGTAACAAGTCTGAATCTTAAATATTCATGCTCCAAGATAATTTTTACAAAAATACTTTTTTTTACAATTACTACTTTTGGTGTAATTAACTGCATTAACCATAATTGTTATAACCTATAATAACGATCGTTCAACTGGTACACAAACACATTTTGACAACTAATACATTTTTTACTACAATACTAGCGTCCATGATCATCAACGTGTTAAACGTGTCCATATCGACTTTATGTGCCTATACATAAAAGCTATCAAACTAACAAGGAAAGAGCAAGAAGTCGAAAAATCAAAAAAATCTGAAACTGTGTCAGAATGTAGAGAATGGCTACCTAATAACATAAAAAATATCAGTTGCTGCTAAAAAACGTTTTTAAGGGGTGAAACATCCCCTCAAAGTTGGAACTCAAAAATTTAAAAATCAATGAAATTTTGTTTATTGGTACCTTAAAAAGTTCTAGTAGCAAATATAACATTATTTTTTGCATTTACACATTTTTAAGGGTTGAAACTACCCTTCAACTGTGTACTTAAAAATTTAAAAATTGATGATATTTTGTTTATATATACGATACAGAGTTCTAATAATAAATATAGCATTTTTTGCATGTACAAATTTTTAGGGGTTGAAACCACCCCTTCATATGAGTACTTAAAAATTTAAAAATTGATGATATTTTGTTTATATATACTATATAGAGCTCTAGTAATAAATATAACATTATTTTTTGCATCTACAAATTTTCAAGGGTTGAAACTACCCCTTCAAGAGCGTACCTAAAAAATTTGAAAATTGTCGGTATTTTGTTTTTACACATTATACGAAATTCTGATAATAAATATTGCATTATTTTTTACGTCCACACATTTTTCAGGGATGAAACGACCCCTTCAAGTGTGCTTAGAAAATTTAAAATTAACGAAAATTTATTTATATACCTATAAGTACCTACTATAAAGAATTTTAGTAATATCGCCAATTTTCAAATTTTTAGGTATGCACTTGAAGAGGTGGTTTGAAAATTTGTGGATGCAAAAAATAATGTTATATTTATTACTAGAGCTCTGTATAGTATATGTAAACAAAATATCATAAATTTATAAATTTTTAAGTACACATATGAAGGGGTAGTTTCAACCCCTAAAAATTTGTAGATGCAAAAAATAATGTTATATTTATTATTAGAACTCTGTATAGTATATATAAACAAAATATCATCAATTTTTAAATTTTTAAGTACATAGTTGAAGGGTGTTTTCAACCCTTAAAAATGTGTAAATGCAAAAAATAATTTTATATTTGTTACTAGAACTTTTTAAGGTACCTATAAACAAAATTTCATTGATTTTTAAATTTTTGAGTTCCAAGTTTGAGGAGATCTTTCATCCCTTAAAAACGTTTTTTAGCAGCAACTGATATTTTTTATGTTATTAGGTAGCCACTCTCTATATACTGACAAAGTTTCAGAATTTTTTGAATTTTCGACTTCTTGCCCGTTCCTTGTAGGTATAGTTTGAGTTAATTTTTCCACTATTAACTTTTTTCATTTTAATTCAGAACTGCAAAACATATTTTATGCAACATGTGCAATAAGCGTGTTTCTTCACTCGTCATAATTGTTCAACTCGGCAAGCGTTGTTGGATAAACGTACTCATGAAAAAACACCTTCATTTTACACCTTGCTGCATACATTTTGAAACTTTGCGTAACAATAAAGTTCACGTGGAAAGTTTGAGTGTATAATTTGTGAATTTATTGCGTAAATCTGTGACCATAAATATCGATAAAATAGGAAAAAAAGTCCTTAAGTGCAAATTGCACTCGCCTAAATAGTGTCCCATATATTATAATCAGTTTTTTAATGAATTTTATGTAGTAATATATGAAAGTGGATAAAATATTTTTCCTGACGACTAAATTTTATTCCTAAAATTTAATAATTTTTAATAAATAATAGGTAATTTTCGATTTCAAAACGATTATATCCTTATATTTATCTCTTTACGCTTATCAGACAGAAATAGTGATATTTGCCCTGTAAAGATCTTGCCAAAGTTTTAGTTATATTAGATACAATTTAGTTTTGAGTTAATCAAAATTTATATTTTATTTATTTATTTATCTTTTTGGAGTCGTACGTCCTCAAATTCACTTTAAACACTAACAATAATACATTCTGTATAATTTTGTAATAAATTAAGGGGGGGGTAAGGTTTTAAAAGCGAAAAAAAGGCATATTTTCATGATTTTTTTTTGGAGATATGAATAATGTTGGCTTATTTATTTCATGTACACGTTATAGTATGACATCTGAAGTATCTTTGAAAAAATTATCAATTACAAATATCGATAAGTAAGTCTGTGACAGCGAATTTCCGGAGGCGCGTCGAAAAAAAGTTGCTTTGCGGTGAACATCATAACTTGGTACCGGGTCATTCGAGACAAAAAAATCGAAATGCGTTAAAAAGGCGATATGTTTCCCTAGGGAGTCAGGAAGAGTTTTTTGTATTTTTTCGATTTTTTTATTTTTGGCAGCATTTTGAAGTGAAAAACGCAATTTTTGCTAAAAATTTCGGTTAATTTGTTATTATAAACTGGAAAAAAATAGCAAAATAAAAAAAAACTCGACCTCATTACCTGTTGATTTATGTGTAGAAACAGTGTACAAAATTTCAACAAAATTGGTGAAGTAGATTTTGAGTTATGATGTTCACGGACTTCAAAAATGTTGTATGGGAGAAAATGGATTTAAAGTTTTTTATACTCAAAAATCCAAAACTAAGCATCAATAAAATGATATAATTTTTTATACTTACGCGGGTAATTATAGTAAGTATTTGTTTTGTATAAGATGTGTAAGTATAAAATTAAAGTAAATTTTATACTTACCAGGTAGGCGCGTCACGCAGCTACCAGGCAAGTATAAAAATTGTGCATGAGGGCCGGTCGCTTGAAATGCTGTATCTTCATTAGTTTTTCTCGGATTTACTTGAATTTTTGACACAACACGCTCGACATGTTGTACATTCAGAAAAAAATGCAAAAAAAATTTTTAAAAACCTTACCCCCCCCTTAAAATGTTCCTATCCTATTAATTAATGATCTACTAAAATGCTGTGTATCTTGTTACCAGTGGCGTAGCTAAGGTGACTGGCGCCCCTGGCCAAACTTAAAAGTGGCACTCCTCTTTGATAAAAAGAGGGGGGAAGGTTCAGTTACTTAAAAAAAAACCGCCTCCTACCCACAATCATCACATCATATGTGTCCTCTCCTCTTCTGCCCAAACTACAGCCACGAAATTACGCGATAACGGCGCCCAGTTCCTTTGTTTTTCAGACTTGCACAATTGCTAGAAATCATTTTACTTTGAACTTGTAGCCTAGTTTAAAACTGGCCAGTGTAGCCATATATCTTAATTTTGTTATTTTATCTCAGTCTATGTCACTGATTATCTTTTCTAAATTTTTTCAATGTTCTTAGTATCAAAATTAGATGACATCCATACCTTGACGATTAGGCGAAACCGTCGCAGTGACGCTCCTCTTGCTCCGGCGCCCCTGCCGGGAGCCATCTCTGCCACCCGCTTGCTACGTCACTGCTTGTTACGTTAATGTAATTACATAAACACAAATTAAACTTTATAATGTTAAAAATATTCAAACTTTCCGGAAAACTTTTTGTGACTAATTTGGGCTTAAAGTCAAATTAAAAGAAAAACTTTTTTAACTTGAAAACGTAGAGCTGTAAAGTTTTTCACGTTCTGAAATAAAATTTTATAACAATTTTAAAAAGAAAAATTTTCTTTAAATTTGTTGTTATATAACTACCTACCATATAAAATACGAAATTTGTATTTTTTCTTTTTAAGTATTTTAGTTTTGAAAAAATGAGGTGGAGGCAGATGACTGAATCGAAATAATGTTTAAATGATATAAATAAGGGTTCGGAAATATTTGATGTATGGAATGAGTATTTTTTTCGATGATAATCATTGTGATATTGTTTACAAACTCATTATAATTTTTAAAAATATTTGTTCACTTGACTATTAAGAGTTTGATTTTAAGTAAACACTAGTTATATAAAGCGTCATTGGAAAGCTTACAATGTCAGCTCTTTGATATATGTAATGTATATTACTGATATAAGAGCTGTGTTATAACAGAAGCACAAACAAAAACGGGTTTTTATTCATTTTTTAACGGAAACAGCGGAAATGGAAACAGAACGGTTAATTTAGTAATTAAACAACTCATATGTTTAGATTTTTGATTCGAAAATCACGAACCCTAAAATACGTTCTTTCTTAATGAAGGCGGTGAAGATTCTTTTGATTTAAAAGCAATAAAAAAGAAAAAATTAGTTCGAATTGTTCCTGATGAAAGCTTGAAGTTATGTACTGTTGTGGTACTCTGGTTCTCAATTGTGACGAACGCTGTTGGAGTACTCAACTTTCCAAGTAAGTTTTTCCAAAGAAATAAAAAAGTTTTATTTTTTCAGACCACAAATTTTTATTTGAAAAATATTAAGTTGACAAAGTTTGTTTGATAATTTTTTCAAGTCCAAATTCCAGATTCAAGTCGTTCCAATTCAGTGTAGCGTTCAATTTCCAATCCAAGTCCAATTCTATGTCCAATTTCCGTCCGGTCCAATTCCTTGATCCACCACGATTACTGTTCACCAACACTTCCTTCTACGCTGATTGCACACGACTGATTACTTCGGCCTGGGTGAGCTGGCTTAAATACTCTTGCTGGAGCTGACGTCAGGTGTTTATGTTGTTGAGATGTTACGTAGTTGTTTGCATCCTGTTGTTCTTCCAGATTCTTCTAGAATATTCCACCATGACATACGAAAGAAAAAAAAGTGTGATTAGAAAAAAAATTGATGTTAGAGGTTGCCATCGTTGGGGACGGAACCCCGGTCCTTTAGGTTCATAGTCGGCCGTCTTATCCGTTGCGCCAGTGCGCCGCTAGCTAGGTGAAAGGTTATTGATTAATGTTGATACAATTCGTGGGTACTTCGACTGGTGGGTATCGAAGTACAGTGGAGCTCCGTTAGGCCGTACGCAATGTTAAGTACAGTAGAGTCTCAACATCACCCTCTCCAAAGACATTGCGCACGGCTGCTCTGATCGCCCTCATCTGGGCCGCAAGTTGTACCACCGGTGGTTGGTCCTGCCCCGCTGCTCTAGTACCGGCTGCTCTGCTCCTTCCCCAACTCCTTGGTCCTCCCTTGTAGTCGTGGGCACTTCCCCGAGCTCGGACCCATCGGTGCCTTCTTCGACTCTTACGTTGGCAGGTTTGAGTAGACTCCTGTGTACTTTAGTAGAGGGCTCTGTGTCCAGTATGTAGACACCGACAGGTAAAACTTGCTGCACCTTGAACGGTCCCTTCCATTTTGGCGCCAGTCCCGAATGGTCACCCCATCAAACTAACATCGAGGCACTATGAACCTAGTACAGGCACAGACGCCTATCCTTGAAGACATACAGAGATGGCAGAACCAGGACCCAGACATCAACGCCATCCGAAGATACCTCTCGGACGGCGACCCAATCAGGAGGGGCAATGTTAAGTACAGTAGAGTCTCAACAGTATATTAACAGCCTTTCTTTTATTGTCGTCGTATGAAAATTACTTCACCTTCTCTGATATCTTGTGAAGTTGTGATACAGTACTGACAGTGTTATAAAAATGCAATAGCCGAAACAGAAATAGAACTCTAAAAGCTTGTGAAAATTCCACAGTTGTAGAAATGGAAATAGAACCCTCTGTTACATCATTAATGTACTCGTACATAGTGATTATAGAATAATACAAGGTTTATTTAATATAGTTATTACCGGCGGCTTCGCAAGCGTGAATTTCATAATTTAGTAAAGATAATCTCTTTTAAGTAGTTTGCTAAAATATTTTGCTCCTATTTTCTTATCATAAGCTGAAATGATAGGCTCTATTTATTGGTAAGCTCCCTCATCAATCCTCTTTATTTTTAATTTCTCCCTTTAGCTAGTTATCTAGGAGCAATTGAAAATTTTCAAAAACCAATTGGTCATTTCTTCAAGCATATTCCATAGACTAAAAATCTAAAGTAAGCCAATTAAGAAGGTCTCAACGAATTTGGTATAGAAGTAAAAAAAGTATTTTGGTTTAAAATATTCAAATTTTATTTATAATTAAAATAAAATATCTAATATTTTGTAGCTCTATTCCTATTGGAAAATTTAAATCCCTACGCCTACATCCCCTATAAGCATTATATCTGAACATTTCCTAAAGTAACTGACTCATTGTTGGAGACGCTAGAATAGTAGGCGTTAAAAATCTAAACTTTGACCTCTCCCCCATTTATTTTGCGTTTAATCCCTATTTTACTCTTTACAGGATAATTTTCAAAAAGTGTTGAAACATGTATTCATTAATTTATTTTTGACCTCTTTTGACCATGCCCTCCAGTATCATTCGTGTAAAATTATCCTAACTGTGAGTAAAGCTACTTTAAATCAGTTATTCCGAAACAAATCGGGCAAATTTAATTTCAAATAAATTCTTTAAAGTGCTTCGCTTCGCTCGCCAACCAGTTTAAAATTCTGTAAAAGGTTAATTCCATGTAATGCTTCGCTCCGCTCGCCAAACGACTCGAAAGTAATCATATTAATATATCTAATTTTCACACTTCGAGTTCTTTCCATAGATTCCCATATTGATGGTTTTAAAATTAATTCAATTTTAGATCCTTTTCAGGATCGGAAAATCCTGGCGGATTTTCTAAAATTGCGTTCAGTTCCTCCGTAACTAAACTTTACTACTATCCTTTTCTAAAGTGAAATTTTAGTAAAAATGTTAAATTTTTAAATATTATTTTTATCGTAACCTAAGTAATCTTTTGTTTTTCTTTCATTTGTTTCCGTTTATTGTTAAATTACAATTTTTCATATATACCAACTTTTGTCTTGAATATATAAGCTCCCCTAAGGAATAAATTTATAATGTTTCACTGAAATCTGTCCCGTGGTTTTTGTGTCAGAAATAAAATTTCACAATAAAAAAAAAAATTTTAAAAGATGCTTTATGTGACCACCCTGTATCAAGTCAAAAAGATGAATATTAAAGTCACATAGAATATTAGTAACAATTTCCAGCGAATTCAAATCTGCTGTCAAAAACGCTTCAAATAACAAATTTGGTGTCAACTTCCGGTATAACCTGAAGTGGCAGCAAGATAAAAAATTTTTAATTAAAATCTGCATAATCGAGAACTTCTATAACGAAATTTTCAAAATTCTAATTTATTTGGAAGATCGTGAACTTTTAATGAAGATTCTATTTGAATCACTCTGTACATAACCATTTGGGAGATTAGATCAAAATGTTGCTAAGATTGACCGGGAGGTTAATATCTATATTCCTTGTAAATTTCAACTCGATAACTTTAATAGTTTTTGAGTTAAATCGGTTCGTACAAACAGACAGACAGACAAAAATTTTGTTAAAGATATATTTGGTATATATGTCGAATTTGCTAACTGAAAAACCTACTAATAGTTAAAAATTCGAAAATCACAGGCAGACCCTTCTATTTTATTTATAAGTATTGATGATTTCTGTCGTAATGCGAAAACTTAGTTTATACAGACACTGACAGACCTTTTAACACACAGTAACGAGACCGTGTCTGTTGTGGAATATTTCTTAAAAATTGTAATAGTTGAGCAAACACTTAAAGATTTAGATATCAAACAACAATTCTTGAATTTTGCTTGTTTGCATACACATACATATACATATAGTATGTCTCCCTGTGCATGTATTTCGCAAAAACTACTGAGCAAATTTTGATGATAAATTATGGTGGTAATAACGTTTACCTGTCACGTATAGCATACTTTTTACTGCAGGCAAGTATCTCATTTCTATGGGAAAATACAAAAACTGGCTCGAACAAGAATTACACGGAATCTGTAATATTTTTAAAATTTAAATGGAACTTTCAAAGTTGGTACCTTATGTTTTAGGGTCAAGCCGTGGGAATAAATAACTTATTACTTTTGCCTTTACACTTTTTCAGTGAAATTAACACTTTAACGGAGTCAAATATAATTAAATGCATTACGATAATTTTTCTTAATTACTAAATAACTTATGATTTTTTTTTACAATAACGGTATTATAATAGCTACAATTTTCTGACAATTCCTTAGAGAAATTATTAAAATAGAAGTATACTGAAAATCAGCTGAAAGGTAACAAAAATATTTCTTAGGGTATCTATAAATTATTCAATTCTTAAAAATTATTCCACAGCGCCTCCGCTTGTAAAACTTTAAGGTGTTAAGAATATATCGCACCTCAGCAAGAACAAAGCCACATTATTTATGGAATTAGGCTTTTGAAGAAAAAAATTTTTTGTTATAAATGGAAAGATCATATATAAGTTTTATAAGAAAACTCTTTTTATTTATTTTTTAAACGTAATAATTAAGAAGTTATATTAACACTTTCAGTCCCACGGCTTCGGCATGCGAAACCAAACAAAACTTCCCCAGAGGCCGACCGCGATCAATGATTAATTGATTAGTTGATTACTCATTATGTGTGCGATGTTTATCATGTTTATCATTCTTCATCACACGGATGTGTTCCCATTCACACAAACACATACATACCAACAAACACTACTCTCTTGGTTTCTATGTATAAAAAATTTTAAGATAAACAAAAAATACATAGAAAATATAATTTATATTTTTAAATAAAATTGATTTGAATGCCGGTACATATCACGTAGTAAGTCTACGTCTGCTTACAGTTTTACACATACATACGTGTGGAACTGTGTTGTGTGTTTGAATCATTTTATTTTATGTATTTGTTTATATAGTTTTTTTTTAAATATTGCCGGCTTCCGGGGAAGTTTACTATGAAAGTGCTCGGGCCTCATAGTGTTAAATTAAAAATAAATTTTTAAACTTAGAACCGATAACGGGCCGATAGTTTCCGAGCGCTTATGTGACGTAATAAAGGTAATATGGCCTGAACATAGCGACATTAGTGTCTTTTTATTTTCAACTAGATTTTAGGCCAAGAGCTACTGGCCGATTTGCGATGATCATTTCAACACGCGTTAAATTGAGAAGATAGAATCTTGGATACTTACTCTACATAGAAATTCAGTTCTGGCAAGCCTATTCGGCCGGGTTGAGTCATCCTTAACGTTTAAAGAATGTAAAAAATAAGGCCCAATTTATATAAAGTAACAGTTCTGGAATATTGATATATGGAACAGCTCTCCTACTATTATTGTTGCTATGAAATTATTGTTGCTCTGAAATTGTTGTTTCTATCCAAATTATTGCTTGCTATAAACTTCACTGTCGAAATATCGAAACTAAAAAAATATCAAGCTTGTTTTGTACCACTTTGTCATAACAATACAAAAATAAATACGGAAAAAGTGTCCCCCAAGATTTTGAACGTCGAAACAATGAAACAACCACCAGTAATTTTTCCTACTAAATTTTAATAATTTTGACACTTTTGACATATTATCTTTATGACGTCACTGACATCGCGATCCTTTGTAGTGCTGTTTTTAACCAAATAATATTTTTTAAAATTTTTCAAGTTTTAATTAATTTATTATTTATTATATATCATTTTTAAAAAATTTTTCGTGTCGATTATCAATATTATTTATGATGTAGATTTGAAATAAAACAAAAAATATGATATTTATATTTTATTCAAAAACCCAGTGCGATATGTGGGTAATATATGAGAAACTGTCAAATTACTATTTAATACCTTGTCATCGTTGTAAAAATAATGTGATAGCTTAAAACGGAAAAACATTGTCCCTTATAAAACTGTTGTCACCACACTAGCTTCATAATATCCTAGGTAATATAATCCGCTGATGTGCTTCGACGCGCCATAACGTGTGGAACAAAATACGAAGATGTCCCTGAAAATTGTTTTGTTTTCACACCCACCTCCACCTATTTTCCTTTTCTAAATATTTTGGAATAAGATCAAGTACAAGGTCAAGTACATTCTAGCTTCTTCTTTAATTTAACAAATGGCACTTTACTGAAAGTAGATTATGTATTAAACATTATAACATGTAAGTAAAGTACACATGAAATCAATATGAAGTTTAAAGACTAACGTAACTATGTTTTTTAATATTTTTAAATTTTAACTTAAACAGGAAAAAAAGATAAATAAATAAAAAACATATAGGTACCTTAAAAGATTGAAAAATTATCAAACTGGATCGGTTGGGACTAGAACCCAGAATCTCGTGGTAACTAGCCAGGTGTCTTGCGCTCTAGACCACATGATTTTCTATTCGATAGCCACTCCAGTCCGAAAACCATTCAATCACATATCACAAGACACCTGGCTAGTTACCGGGAGATCCTGCGTTCAAGTCCCAGCCCATCCAGTTTGATAATTTTTCAATTACTAGGGGACGGGCGGGCAAGAAGGAGAGGTCGGGCAAAAAGAATAATAGCCTAATTGAGCTAGTTAGATGTATGATTGACTCAGATCTAAGGTCGTTTCCTTCTTTACTTTGCACTTAATGGGATCATTTGTCAAAGGGAGGCACTGTAGTTTATTTGCGTGTTTAGTGACCGAAAAACTGTTTTGACGAGAAAAAAATCAGTAAATGGAGGTAAGTAATTTACGAATTATTTCTTTGTGTATTGCAGTTATTTATTTTTAATGATTTCTGTTATTTGTATGATCATTACGAGCAACAAATTCGTGCTCGTATTTAATTTGAATTTATGAGTTTGTAATTGTAGGTTAAGTTAGTTAAAAATGTCATTGGCGGGCAAAATGGAGTCGGGCAAAATGAATAATAAAATGAAGCTTCTCTAGTCAAGAGGAAAATTTTTTTAAATAATCCCGGACCTTCCAATGATAAAAAAAAGCAAATTCGTTTAAAAAAAGATAGAGTCCATTAAAAAAAATCAAAAAGATAATTGTCTTTGTAATGTCTGTCAAAAAAAATACATATATCTGCATTTGAAAACTGGATGCAGTGGAATTTTTGCCTGGAATGCACTCATGAAGCGTGTTTTTTATACAGAGGTGGAGGCTCGTCCTTTTGCGATAATTGTGACGATTAATTTATTTATTTTCATTAGTATTAGTTTTGTCCGTCCAAGATATTCATTTTGCCCGCCCTAGTAGGGCAAAAAGAATAATTGCAACTATTTTTTCAAGTGATTTTTAATGTGGTTCTCCACATATATTCAGTGAGGTAATTTTCAATTTTTGTGGTCGACATTCTATCAATTTTTCTACCAAAAATTCTAAAAAGCTCTTTCAGGACTGATTTACATTTTTAAGTAATGTTTATTTTCATCATTTTATATTAGGTAAAGGAAAGAATAAATAGTGAAATAGTCAAAATAAATAAAGGCTAAATAGTATAACAACCGGGTCTTCAAAAGCAATTTTTAAATTACATTTTTGCCACCTGAGATGCTACGGATGGGACATTCCGTAGGGTACACCGCTAATCTCACATAAGATTGTCTGTATTAATCTGGAATAGTTTATCTGTCTAACAGTGAAAAAGTTTTGCAGTGAAAAATTGCTTAGGTAGTTCACTTTAGGCACTTTTAGGATTCCTACGGTTCAAGGAACCTCGTATAGTATATCCTATGTTAATCTGGAATATTTTAGCTTTCTAACAGAGAAAATATTTTCAAAATCAATTCAGTACGTTTTGAGATTATTTCAGACATATAAACAAATTTTCTCTCTTTATTTGGTGTAACTGACGGACAATGTGAGCACACGTCCATTTAAATTTGATATTCTGAAATTTTGTACAAAATCAGTTCCTTATGTGCTTCACTTCGCTCGCTCGACGACTCTAAAGTATTATTCATATTTTCATATTTTCAAGTCATGTTCATATTATTATAGCATCTATTTTCAAAAAATTTTATCAAAATCAGTCAAGTTGTTTAATTAGAGTATAGAGTTGTTTAATTCGATAGCGCTGGAGGATTCATTCCAACTTCACCTTAATTTCAAATCAGATATACTGAAATTCTTCGCTATATTCGTATTTGAATAGCATGTCTAATTTTCATACCTTGAGATCTTACCGTAGATAGTTAGATATTTATACTGACAATTTTAAGAGCGCTGTAATTTGTGAGACATTTTAAGATCTCAGGGCTTTGGAGAATATTTCTGAATTCACATTAATTTATTTCGGAATCTCAATAATATTAGAGCAAAATTTGGATAAGGTCGTCTGATCGTTTATTTGAAGGGTTTTTTGGAGCCTACGGGGGAATTTTAGTCTTATGTCCATTTTTTTTTTGACTAGTTTCAACCGTATTAACAGTCATTTTCAAAAACAGTAGACCCTAAATCGTAGTCAGAAAACGTAACATTTAAGAAAACGTTTTGAAATTGTCAAAGGTAAAAATTTTTGTATATGGTGTGAAAAGACAAAAAATATCCACATCGTTGCGAAATTCTATGGTTACTTAAAGTTAGAATTAAATTACACTTTGTATAGTTGAATGATGAAAGAATGAAAGAGTTGTTGCTTATATTACACACAGTAGAGTACGTTACAGAAAGTTTTGACCTAACACTAAAACTCAATTTATAACTTAACGCTACAAACATACATTATCGACAAACTCTGCATACTTCATTGGCACACATCCAAAATTTTAATAAAATTCATACAGTTATGATGTGAACTGGTGACTGGTGGACTGAATGAACTTCACATTTATTAGAGTTGGTCATTTATAACAAACATTATTTTTTTATATACTACTTATATAGATGTTACGTCTGGAATGATATTTTGAATTCTAACAAGCAAACATTTATCTTTTCTCCATTCAATAAAATGACGCCAGAGGGTAACTTTCTATATTAACAATTTAACCATTAATTTTCGTCTCTCATTGTTGACTTTGTAAGTACAAATAAAATATACAGCAGTACACGACGAGGACTGTAATATGATGTTTTAAAGACAAGTTTGCACCTACAACTTGTTAAAATAAACACCGTCTACACTGAATTTTCATAAAATATGAATTACAGAAGAGTAAACTAAAATCGGTAATATTATCGAGTTTGGAATTAACTAAAATGTCAAAAAAAGATCCGCTGAATTAATTATACCAAGAAATAAGTGTATAAAAAATTAAAAAGTTAAAATTTTTTTCTGTGAGCATGTGTAAACTACTGAAGCTGTATTTTTTTTGCGTGAAGAGTGATTTAAGAGTGAAATTGTATTTGTATTACATTTTAGTAATTTTTGTTTAAATAAAACACTGCAAAAATACCACTCTTCTTGTTAAAACTCTTATGACATGTTTCGATCACTATCAAACTTGTTTGATAATGATCATATTGATCGAATTCTACAATCCGTCACAGCGCGGCGGTTACATAATTATGCGTAAATTTTATTACATTATTTATTCTTTATACTTTTCTCTAATATAAAAATTTCGGTAAAATTTTGAAAAGATAATTTTTTCAAAAAAGTGAAATATTACTCTTACATATTAGTTGTTTTATACAAATTTTAATTACAGATTTAATAATCGCTATTAGATTTATTCTTACTGCTGAATATCCATTTAGTGTATAGTTCTGAATATACAGCTTTCATTACTTCTACTTTCCATGATAATTTAAAACCGTAAACATAACGCTTTACTGCCTAAAGCACATAATTAGAATACTATTCTAAACGTCAGTGGAAAACCATATTAAAATCATTCAGCCATTCTAAAGCTTATCGCACACAGACAACCTAACCAGCACACCACCACGGTAAAGAAGGATAAACATTTCTCTTTATACCAACAATTTGCATTTAATCATAACACTGCAAATACTGTTCAGAAAGAATCACTTATATGTATGTATTAAGTGATAACATGTACCTATATATAATTTACTTTAATGCTAGAAAAGACGTTTTAGGTGTTCAAATATAATGTCTGGTTTAGAGTTTTTAAGAGTGGAGTGTGAATTTATATTGCACTTTTTAGTAAAGTCGTAGAAAATAATATCAATTTAAAATTTTCAGTTTTTCTTAAATAGTGTTAATATCTAATTAAAAATGCTGGGAATAAATTGAAAAAAATTAATAAAAAGTAATAAAATTTATTTTCTCAACCTCTTGCATCGCAAGTTGGCGTTTACGTATTATTAGATAGCTTGTCGCGTAAGCAACACTTACCTAGCTAGGAACGTAAGTAATTTACTTACCGTCCTAAGAACGTAAGTAGTCGCTTACCGCCAAGAGTAAATAGATTTTTCTATGGAAACAGTTTTTTTATAGACGCTCACTATTCATTTTTTTCATTTTTATTAAAATTGCGTTTTCCATGAATTTTATTATTTTTATTCATTTTTTAAAATTTATTCATCATTTTTTTTCCGGTTGGAAAAATAACTTACTCATACGCGGCCCGTAAATTTATTTTTGTGGCTATAGATGCTTAATAGTCGTCGGTTTTCAGCCTCGGAATCTTACACTGCATCCGAGACCACAAAAATAACACTTGCGGTCCTTGCCAAATAATATACTACAAAATGCTGAAATCTATTTACTAACTAACAGTAATAGTCCAAGCTCCGATAGCTCGAAATCATACCGGATAAAACACTTTAAGCTAAAAAATCTAAATCGATAGTAACTAATGCCGACAACAGGAAATGCCCGCCAGACCTTTAAGTTTTTGTTAAATTCTATTTTTAAAAAATTTTTGAAATGGCCGAAAAAGACGTCAAATCTACCTCACATAACACCTCTCTGAAATTTACATAATATGTTATAGCAAATTATATATATTTTACTGAACAATCGATCTGTCTGGCATATTTTGATAATTAATGTCTGACAGACCTATTTTAATTAGTGAAAATTTTAGACAAATCTACCTCACATAACACCCTCAATTTTTTTGTTTTAATTAAAAGTTTTTGACATTATCAACGTATTAAAATTGGTCTGTCTAATAAAAAACGTTATTAACCATGACAGACTTAACCTGAAATATTCAGCCTTCACGTATCAAACTGATTGCTGTTTGAAGCAATGTTATCTTTAAAAGTATGTTTTTTTTTTATTCTTAAAATCAAGTCTGGGACCTCTTGTATGAATTACAATTGAGCCGGCTTTAAAAGAGTATAGCGAAGTTTGTGAAAATAAATTTTAAAGCGTAGCGTTGACTTTTTTTTATAAACAAATACACATTCCTTGGGGCCCCGACAAAACACCTCCTATTTTCTTTTTTTAAAATGAAGTTTAAGATCTCCTCTAATCATAAATATAGGTCTGTCTCATAAAAACTATTTTTTACTAGGCCAGACTTAATGTCTTAAAGCTACGAAGCAGTAGTTTTCATGAAAAAAGTCGCTTTTAACCATTCTCAAGCAAAGGAACAATTAAAAAAAGGAACTTTCCCAATTTTAATGTAAAGTCTAAGATCACCTTTATTCATCGAAACAAATTTTTTTTGGAAGATAAGGTGTTTTACCCAGTCAGGCTTCAGACATTGTTAAGCACAGCGGTGTCTATTTTTTTAAATACACTAGTTTATCCATAAGCCGACGAACATACATACATACATATAATTTAATTGCCCACTCGGCTATTATTTTTTTTAGCCATTAGTTAACAAAATTTTCCAGACAGATCAATTTCAATAGATAGGTAATATCTAAAAGTTTCATTTAAAAAAAAAATTAAGGTGTTATGTGAGGGTAAGTTTGCTTAATATTTTCACTAATTAAAAGAAAGTCTGTCAGACATTAATTAACAAAATATGCCATAAATTATTATATTAAAATACATATAATCTGCTATAACATATTTGAAATTCAACGAGGTGTTATGTGAGGGTAAGTCTACCTAAACTTCTTACTAATTAAAAGAGGTCTGTCAGACATTAATTAACAAAATATGCCTGACAGACCGATTTCTCAGTAAAATATATATAATTTGCTATAACATATGTAAATTTTCGCGAGGTGTTATGTGAGCTAGATTTTCCTAAAATTTTCACTAATTAAAATAGGTCTGTCAGACATTAATTAACAAAATATGCCGGACAGACCAATTCCTCAGTAAAATATATATATATTTGCTATAACATATGTAAATTTCAGCGAGGTGTTATGTGAGGTAAATTTGCCTAAAATTTTCACTAATTAAAATAGGTCTGTCAGACATTAATTATCAAAATATGCCAGACAGACTGACTGTTCAGTAAAATATATATAATTTGCTACAACATATGTAAATTTCAGCGAGGTGTTATGTGAGGTAGATTTGCCTAAAATTTTCACTAATTAAAATAGGTCTGTCAGACATTAATTATCAAAATATGCCAGACAGACCGACCGTTCAGTAAAATATATATAATTTGCTATAACATATGTAAATTTCAGCGAGGTGTTATGTGAGGTAGATTTGCCTAAAATTTTCACTAATTAAAATAGGTCTGTCAGACATTAATTATCAAAATATGCCAGACAGACCGACTGTTTAGTAAAATATATATAATTTGCAATAACATATGTAAATTTCAGCGAGGTGTTATGTGAGGCAGATTTGACGTTTTTTTCGGCCATTTCAAAAATTTTTTAAAAATAGAATTTAACAAAAATTTAAAGGTCTGGCGAGCATTTCCTATTGTCGGCATTAGTTACTATCGATTTAGCTTTTTTAATTTGAGGTGTTTTATCCGGTATGATTTTGTGCTATCGGAGCTTGGACTATAAGGCAGTACTTAATGCCTAGGAAGGTAAGTTGATCTGTTATTTTTTGTAACCATAGTAACCAGAAAATAGAATGGTAAATGTTGTTTATCCGTCAAGTTACCTGCTGTGTAAATGCAAACTAAAGCTCTCAACCTCTCTTAAGCGGACAGCATTTTCACGCGAAAATTATTGGGGATGATAAGATTCCCTAACGGAAAGTCGCGGAACTAACATATGGCAGATCATTTTCATACAGTTGAATTTTCTAGTAGCAATTTAATAAAATTTTCACGTAAATTGTGCGTATATAATTACGTGATTTAAAGTGTTGAGATGAAGAGCCGTAATTTGAACGCAAAAGAAAAGGGAGTACTTACTTCTTTGTTTCACAGTGCAGGAACTACAAAAGGAAAGGACTGAGTTTTCATCGTTTTCCTACCAGTGCCAAACTTAAAAAACATAGGGAAACTATACTTAAAATGAAAGCTTCATCAGTATTTATGCGTGATTGCTCAGAACATTTTGAGGTGTCAACATTACATTCCACTTCATGTGGATAACTTAATATTCCAATCTGTGCAGCTAAACCCAGATATTTTATGTTATCTAAATTTCGTTCTTTAACACTAACACACATTAACAGTCCACTTTTAAAATATTGTTTACACTCTCGAAGGTCTCGTAGTATCTTTTACTCTTTCATAAATGATCAACAAAAAAATCATCACAAAATTTTTATTATAAAGCAATGAAATAATATTAATCATATGTCATACATTAGTTTCACAAACGCTCACCAGGGAAATTTTGTCATCGCCAATCTTTGAAATATGAAACTGGGTAATTTTGAGTCTTTTGGCAAACGAAGTGAAGCACTATAAATAGCTGACTTCGTGTAAAATTTCGAAATATTTGATTTAAAAGAAATTTTTGTGTTGTGGTGTACACGGTTAAAAATCTTGCACTAATTTTTTAATCCAATCTTAACTTACTGGAAAAAATAAATATTAAAATACTAAAGTTAAATCCTGCCCTTATGTTAAAATATTTCCAATATTTTTTGGTATTCAAATTTAATCTATTTATATTATTTCCCATAATTTAAACCATTTTTTATTAAAATATAATACAAAATTAGTTAAATCAGAAGAACGAAACCAAAAAAATACTAAAAAGCAATATACGGTATCTACATTTTTTGGTTTTGGTCCTTTTTTTGGACTTAATTTTAAACCATTTGGATTGAATCAGTCAAATCTCAAAACAGTCCCATGTTGTTCTTATAGTGGCTCGCTGTGGTTCTGTCCGTTGTCGGCGACTCGGTGTTCTCAAGGTATCTTGGTTTGGTTACTATGTCCTCACTCCAACCTATTTAATTTATATATTGTTTTCTCTGTACTTTTTGGTTGGTTAGTTGACTTAGTTAATATCAAGGAACGTTTCTCACATATCAAAATATATATAAATGCGTCACCACTCACCAATAAACAAGTACACACACAATTCGTTGCTTCTTCCTTCAACTATTTTGTTTGTTTCGTAACTTCGGTCGAGCTTAAAACATTATAAAAATTCAAATTATTTTTTAACTTAGGTTTTTATACAAGGCACGTAATATCGATCTTAAATATTGAACGATACGAAAAAATTTTCTCATTTGTTTTATCTATTGTTTAGGTACCTACGCAACTACTATGGTTGTATGCATCGTTTGGGGTAATACATAATTAATTTTGATATTGGAATGATTATTGATAGATGAGCGGTATGGTAATGTAGATAACGTATCTTCCCCGTTTGGTTTCGAACTCAAGATCTACCAAACAAGAGCGAAGTGTTCTGATTTTTATTCATATCAAAATTCAAATATTTACCCAGACAACTTCGGCGATATAATGTAGCAGTCAGCGTAGAATTTAAGCACTTAATTATCAATCATGTGGTAAGTCTTTGCAACTGACATTTAACTGACAATAATTCCAATTATTTTTCTCTTTATTTACAGGATTTATTCTACTCTTATGAAAAATTATAGTTTAAGAAAAAGTAAAAAATCAGAAGAATCTACTGAAAACGTTCAAGAAGAAATAAGACCATGAACTAAGCACGGAAAAGATCTAATTTTCTTTTTTGGAAATTCACGTTTATTTTGTTTATTGTGAAAAAAAATCAATAAAATGTTACTAATACAAAAAATGCTACTACGTTTCAATATAACCTTCATTACAATATTTAGTAATTAAAATATTAGACTTTAATACAGACAATATTAAAATTTCAAACCAAAGAAACCTATCTTTTAATACATATTTTGTTTAAAATATAATCCACCGTTACTTATTTTTAATACCTGTTGAATTTAGAATCGTAATATTCAAAGTATTAGTTTGCAATACAACTGGAATAAAATTTGGTTTGGTGACTCTAATCCAAGTTCAAGTAATTTTTAATATCAGTTATATTACAATGAATTTTTTAATATAAACAACCGATTAGATTTTAATAAAATTTTGGTGTTACCATATATATATAACCTCTGTTAGATTACTTATTAATCCTATATTTTTAACCGTGTAGTTAATATTTATATCGTTTTTATATTCCGATCCCATATTTATATTTATATTTATAGTACAAACGGTATTGAAGAGCTTTGCCAAAAATTCATCAAATTTTTCATCATATAGTACGAACCGTATCGAATTTTTACACTAAACTTTTAATCACTAGCCCTCCTAACTGGATTTGGTAAGAACTTTCTATGCATTAAAGATTAGGTAATTTTATCTGCTTTTATATACTTTTAGATTTAGACAGATGCATGAATAAATAATCTGCTGATATGCTGGGAGCCGCCTGTTGTGGATAAAGAGAAAAATAAATCGTTTTCAAATGCATTTATTTATTTATTAAAATTGAATAATAAATAACGAGGTAATAACAAAATAAATTAGTTTCCAAAGTAAAAGATACAGAAAATAAAATACTGTATATATATATAGGCCGTGTAGTACCGTAAGCTAAGAATAAATTGTAGTATTAGTTACTTTTAAATATAAATATATTATGGAACAGATAAAACATTCCACTAGATGGAGGCGAATTCTTAGAACAAAACAATGAGATCCTCGTACAGCAATAACAGCACCAAGAAAATTTCATTTGAATTATGTTATTCTTCAGGGAAATCTTGCAAGTACAGTATGTCTTTCATTTGTTTCATTTCAAGAGAAATTTGTTTTGATGCTTCGAGAAAAACCCATATATTATACCGCCATCTGGCGTGAAATTGACCATCGGAGTGAGATTGTTCACTAAATCATATTTTTTAAATTGAATATAGCGCCACCCCATTTATATGATTAATCTCACCCCACGCAATCACGCAATAATATGTCCAATATGACAAAAAATACTGGACTGATTATGTACAGCTAAGCACGTGATGGTCACAAAGCATCAACAATTATGTGTATTTTATTAAAATATAAAAACTATGTTTAGATTTTGACTTATCAGATAAAGTTTTAAAAGTTCGCTTTCACTCAAAAATACGATTTCTTTTAACACACTATTTTTTTAAAGATACGGAACTGCAGCTGAACTTGACGTGTATAGGGTATTTTCAGCCATCTTATTTCTTCAATTACCGGTCGGTAAAATCGCATTCTAAACTATGGTTCTGGAGCTATATTCAATTTAAAAAAATATGATTTAGTGAACAATCTCACCCCCGATGATCAATTTCACCCCAGATGACGGTACTTATGTTAACTTTCCAAATAATCGCCTGTATATGTTAAAACTTGAAGGTTTGTTTAAATAACCATATTTGTTTACTTTAAAAGTAGTCCTACGAAGACTAAAGAAGTCTGAAGAATAGTCCCACGTATGTGAACACAAGCACATAAACACCGTACGTTTAAAGGAATGATGCTGTAGATATATATATATATATATATATATATATATATATATATATATATATATATATATATATATATATATTACTAAATTTGATGAAAAGATGAAAAGTTCAAAACCCTTGAATGAGTTCGACAAGAAGATATGTCCGATTTTTAAATTTTGGACATTTTTCGCCATATTTGGCCCATTTTTGCAGAATTAAAAATTTTTTTACACCATTAACAAGAATGTAAAAAATTACATAAGATAAGCTTCTGAACCATTGTTTTAAATGAACAAATTTTCGAGAAAAATTAATAAATTTATCAAATTTCTTTATAATAAATGCTTTATCTAAATCAACTAATTTTTCAAGCACTGTTCATCACGGATTTTGAAAATTTGTTCACTGTTACAAGGCTAAACTATTTTAGATTGATACAGGTGAGGTCTGCCAAGCTAGCGCATTCGGATATAAACCCTACATATTATATAAAATAAAATATGTCGAAAATCAGTCAATCAACTTGAAATATTTGGACATAATAAGGGTTGATCCATACTGTAGGTACCGGTAGAGAAATTTAGTTCACATTATAACGCTGACACGCCGTTCACGGTTAGATTTTTTTTTAAAGTTACAAATGATGTTTCCGTGGTATTCAATTAATAATTAATTAAATAACAAAATACTAACGTAACACATTAATCCTAAACCTAGCCTGTGTTTGCACTATAAAAAAAATCTTTTTTAAAAAACCGACTTCAAAAAGTAAAAAATAAATAATAGCACGAATTTTGAAGTCAGGCGGGATGCGTAGTATAAAAAAACGTAAATCTTAAAGGATTCATGAATTTGTCAAGAACAGCCGATTGCAGTTTTTTATACTACGCTCCTGCTGAAGTCATGGCGTTAAAAATAGGACATACTGTACAACTACACCAACATACTGGAAAGTATACCTATAATATTAGGTCGTAAATTAAATTTATCGAAACGGCAAAACCAATTATCGTTTTGTGAAACAAATGTTTTTATATACGAGAACGGGAATAAGTAAAAAAGTTAATTAACCAAATAAAATTTATTTAATTCGCAAAATATTATACAAACAACAAAATGTTCTATAGATACAATGAAAATGTGTTTCGATTAGCTGAAAATGCAATGAGCCGTTAATGTGCAGTTTACCACATGTAGCGTAAATAATATAAATGTACATTACGTTATTGGTACAACATAGATAAACAGTATTCGGCCACGCGCATATTTACAACTGTTAATCGATCAACAATTTAGTCGTATATCAAGAGACTAAACTCGACAGAAAATTAAGTACGATAAGCACAGAAGGGAATTTTAAAGTGATGGATCGATCTAAGTCATTTTACGGTATGGGCGATATCCGTCAAATGCAGGTTTGATTTATGAATTATTTTACCCACTCCATCAGCGTGAACGAAGGATACCATTCAACTTCAAAACGTGTGGTAATACGGGATCTTATGTAGTTGTGCATATTATCAACACGATAGTAGTTCGATCGAAAAACTATATCAACTGTCGATCGACAGATGGCTGTGTATTGCTGCAGTGCGTATATATATTCGATAAAACTGTCGATCCTGTGACCATTCAGTTTTATTTACGATTGGTTGACTTAAAGGGGATTATACGAGTAGGAGAAGCTACACGAATAATTTGAAAATCTCCATACGACTGATGTCGATAGAAATGTCTAGAGACAATTAAACATTTTAGTTGGATTGAAATCGTGAGCCTCATCGATTTCGACTCAACAATTTAGTCGCGGTAACAATCGAGTGTTTGCGCTAGGCCTTAAGCTATACTATTCGAAAATCACGTACTGAGAAGATACGTTTATATAACCCCTGTACGTATACCTCTTACATAGAGGTAGAAATAAAGTATAATATATTTTAAGACATATAAAATTTAATATGGATCTTGACTGTATTTAAAATTTGTGTGAAATGTTAAATAATTCTATGCATTATCATTACATATGTCCAATTTTAATGATGAAACATAAAAAGATTTGAAAACTATTTGGAAATTTTATTTTGAAAATCGCCATTTTTCAGCAAATATTCAAATTAGTGAAAACGCGCCATTTCTTTAATATGACGTAACATTTTGTAGCTAGATATTTTTTTTATTTATTTATTTATTTAATAATTGACATAAAGTCAAGTTACAAATATTTACAATAAAAATTCTGTACAATTTCTATGTGTTATAACAATTTAACTGTTAAAATTTGAGTTAACTCTAATTAAAATTATGATTAATAAATAGTACTAGTTTAATTAACAGAAATATTATATATTTATCATATAGACAAGAATAATTTTGTAATAATAGGAGAGTAAACATTCAGGGCGTTATATTTTATGTATCCTAATTAATAATACTCCAGCAATAAACGAACTAAGTTGATTCAAATCATGTGCAACTTTATTATTAAATAGCTCATATACTTCTGAGTTTGTTTCACACTTTCTAATTTCATGTTTTTGCCTAATGAAATCGCATCCGTTACAATCGATAAAAAAGTGTTCAGGGGTTTCAATCTCATTACATAGCACACAAAGTCTAATGTCTCCTCTTTTGTTTTTTGTTCCAATTTCCCATATCCATGATCCGAGTCGAAAATTAGCCAAAGTTCTTCGGTGATCTTTATTTTCAATTATTTCTAAATAATGCGCTCCTTGTTGATAATGATGCAGATTTCTGAAGAAATGAAGAGATTTCATTTTACAAATTTCAGCAAGTGTATCTTCATAATATTGATTAGTGATATTTTGTGTAATTTGCATTTTCAGTTTGTACGTGTATTCCCTCTGATTCAATACTTCGCTTATTTTGAATTTCTTTATTTCAGTAACGATTCGATGTGACCAATTACTAGTATTTGTAGACTGCTCTATTTGATATTTTAAACAGTAATTTTGTAAAATTTTGTTTTTATCATACCATATTTTTGTAAAATAATTTATGTATCGGATTTTAACTTTAACACTAGTTGGGACTTTTCCAAGTTCTATCATACATCCTAGATTTGAAGTTCTCTTATTTATTTGTAGTACTTCTTTTCCAAAATTGTTACTAACTTGGTCTATTGATGATGACTTTGAATAAGGCCCCCATATTTCGCTTCCATAGGTTATAATCGGTTCGATTTTTGTGTTAAACACTTTCATATATAAATTTGGAGTTATATTTTCTTGCGAAGCTGTTCTGGATCTAACTATCCCTACAGCTTGTTTGGCTTGTGTCCATTTTTCTTTTACACAATCATCGAAATTTCCATTGTTTGAGAGTATGACGCCCAGGTATTTGAATTTTGATACAATTTCAATTTCATCTTCTTCAAAAAACCATTTATGCTTTTCGCTTGTTTTCTTGCCGTTACTTATGATCATAACTTTGGTCTTTTTTACATTTACTGACAGTTTCCATTCATCCATGTAATTTTTGAGTTTATTAATTGCCCGTTGAAGTCCTATGGGTGATTCAGACATTATTATGAGATCATCCGCATATAACAGTTTCCCAATTTCTTTTTTACCAATATTCGGAGCGTGCAGTTCACTTCCTTCTAACATTTTGGTAACATCGTCTATGAATAGATTAAATAAAATTGGAGAGAGCTGGCATCCCTGTCGTAATCCATTTTTAGTATTATTTACTTTCGATATTTCATTATTTCCTAAGGATATGCAGTAATTGACATTTTTATATATTTCTTGTAGAATAGAAACTATATTACGAGATAAACCTTTCGCTAATAACTTGTACCAAAGAGCTTCCCTGTTAACAGTATCAAAGGCCTTCTCTAGATCTACGAAGCATACGTAAAGTTTCCCTCTTTTTTTCCGAAATACATGTTCTATGATAATATTTATAAGCATAATGTTATCCACACAGCTATATCCTTTTCGAAATCCGTTCTGATACGGTGATAAAATATTTCCTTTCTCACTCCAGTCTTGGATACGATTTGCCAATATTTTTGTGTAGATTTTACTTAGTACATTTAAAAGTGTTATCGGCCTGTAATTGTTGGGATCTTCAACATTGCCTTTACCTTTAAATATATTTATTATTAGACCTAGATTCCAGTGTACCGGTATTATTTTCTTCTGACTGATTTTATTAAAAAGATTGCATAACGTTGCTACATTACAATGACTAGTTTTTATTATCTGTTGTAGCTAGATATGTGGATTTTGATATTTTCATCGGTGAGGCGAAATTGTGAATATTTCTATTAGCTTATATATATAGTAATAATAAATGTCCGTGAAGTTAGCTCCGCCATTTTGTGATTTTCAAACAAAAAATGTTGTGCTGCATTGTGCTAGACATGTGCTCCCATGTGCCGTAAATGAAAAAAGTCAATTTTGAAAACTGCGATTTTTAGAGCCAAAAACAATTTTGGGTGTAAAGTTAGCCCCGCCATTTTGTCTTTTTTAAACAAGAAAGGTTGTGCTGGATTGTGCTAGACATGTGCTACCATTGTGCTAGACATGTGCTACCACTTTTTTTTATTTACGGCACATGGTAGCGCATGTCTAGCACAATGCAGTACAACCTTTAATGTTTGAAAATGACAAAATAGCGGGGCTAACTTTACGGACATTAATAATAATCGACCAGAATTCTAATAAATACTTGCTTTTAATTTGACATTTTATGAACATAATCAAAGTTTTGAGGTTATAAATATTGACATTGACGTTTAGTTGCTTTAAACTGTGACGTCACTATAGTGAGGTGTTTTTCTCGCCTTTTTCTCATTTAAAATTGTAGGGTTATTTTTTTGATGATTTTTTACAGAATCTGTGGAAAATAAAAAAAAAACACTTAACTGATATGGAAAAACAATGCTTTTAGAATATATTTGTAACTTCAGTCAAGTACCCTATTATAATAAATCATTCTTATAATAGATATACAGTCAAATAAAGTAACAAGTGGGAGCGCTGGGAAGAGTAACTTATGGTCAATGATAAATTGATAAAACTATCCTACATACATACAGGATGTTATTTGTTGCAGGTTTACAGGGGCATAACTACAATAGAGCAAGTGCAACAGTCGTTCCAAGGCGTATGGCAAAAAGGGCAAATTCAAATAGAAGTTTCTGGAATTTCATACTTCAAATTTCAGTATAATTTAGAATAAGCTAATTTTCATTTGTCGTGTGACATTACGTTACAAACTACACGGCAAGACATTGCACAAATGAAGGTTATTAGCTTATTCTTAATTATAATGAAATATGGAATTCCAGAAATTTTTATATAGGTATTTAGCAGTTAGACCAAATCCACTGAAAATGGTCTGATGTCATCAAAAAATAACTTCAATGAAGCAAAATTACAGGTAGCTAGTTTTTCGACTCTTTTCCCTTTTATAATTTTTATATTAGACTAACTACAGTAACATAAGTTGTACGTCTAATTTTGCTTCATTTCTTAATGACCATTTTTAATTGATTTGGTCTATACCTACTTATAATTAATACATATTCATATTTCGATATTTCGGCTATACTATTTCAAAAATAATGTCTAACAATCTACTGCTGTTATGAAATTTCTAAAGGCGATGTTTCCGAAGTTGATCCACTACTATTTCTGACATTAATTTCGATATGTTCTGGTTTAAAATAAATAATCTGTCAAATAAATTGTGTTATTTATATTGAGATATACATCTATTTTGCGCAATGAATTGGTTTATTTTTGCTCAAAGGGAATAAATATAAATAGTTTGTGTTTCTCTATATGTACTTATATACACATTGCACATACGTATATATTATAGAAATATATGTAAATTGAAAATGGAATTTTAGTTAATATTTTATGCATGACCACAAACGTGTTGTGCGGTAAAAATAGATATGTCGAATGTGAAACACTCTTTCAGGAAATTACGTATGTATTTTTTTGGCTGATTATTTCGGCCTAGTCTCAATTTAGCGATTTTTAAGAATATCGAAAAGTTAAACAATTTTTTTAAATTTTAACAACATATATACATAGGCACCACATGGTAAAAGCTGCTTTTGGAAAAAGTATTTCTGACTATTTTTTTAAAGAAATTCGAATATCAATTTTTGTTAAACTTATTCGTACTTTAAAAAAAAAAGAATGAATATTTCCTGACTTAACATACATATTTATTATAGATTTACTCCTGAAAAAAATATTATTCAAAGATTTGAAGGCATCACCATTACTTAATACCCTTCGACCAATGAAATCATCGAATTAACCCTAGAATCATACGTACACGTCAAAACGACGAACGAACTTCTCTACCTGCTCCAATACTACAACTTGTCGGTACCTGCTTGCTGTGAGATTTCTGTTATCTAATTTATTTGTTCTTATAACATGTAGGACGTATTTATTTTGTTTATAGTCATTGTCGTTTTGTTTGTATTGAAATAGTGTCCGTCAAAAGGACGTCGATGTATGATTACGCGATGTTTTTTTTTTAAAGATTTTGTACTTCACATATAAAAGTTTTCCTAATTTTTCTAAAATTTATTAAAGATATGCATGTTATAATTAATTTATTCAATGATTATGATAATGTGAAAGATGATTACAACTGTTTGACTTATAGAGACGACATAATACTGAAATTTTAATATATTGAATCGAAAATTAAAGAATGCGTTTCGAATAACTTAATAAAAGACTAACAATTTATTTTGTGGAAAATATTTTAGTTTTTATTATTTTTTGAGATCTTATTCGAAAAATTACTAACAAATTTTCGAAGATTTACAAATGTGCATAATGGGGAAATAACTACATATCTATAGGAATATTTATGACTGAGAAATTTCACATCCTGTAAAGTCACACATGTCCACTGACTCATAATAGTTCATAAATTAATTATTTGAAACACGTTTTATGATAAAATTGATGTATTTATCTATTTTTTAATTTTTATAATGAAAACATGCTTTGATAAAAAGATTAAAAAAATTAATAAATATTTACATTAAGAAATTTTTCCAAATCCAATTTTTTTAAATATTTTGTTCGCTTTTGTAGTATTGTTATGTAAAAAAAATGTTTTTTGCAAATAAACTCTAAAACCCTCCGTAAAAAGTCCATCCGTCAAAACGACGTCGATGTATGATTAACGTTTCTCGTAGACCAACGTATGATTCTAGAGTTAACCATTTTTCACTGAGTAGCACCTGTTATGAATAATAAATTTATCATCGGGTTTTAAATTTATACAATTATGTTGCGTAGTAACATATAGGTAAACAAAATTATTTATATTTTATTTTAATCTTGTCCATAGATATGTAATATGGTTATTTAATGAAATTAGAGAAAGAATTAAAAATTATGTTTTCTATTTAAATTTTCTATTTAATTTTATTTAGAGCAAAAAGGGAAAAAGCCGTAAACTCATTTAGATGAATTATAAGACTCGCCTCGCAAACTTGGATTGTGTCGTAATTTTATCTTGGTGAGTAATTGCAATCATTATTTCATAGCTCATTGAATAATATACTACTCCTTTTATTAGAAAGCTAAATGATTCCAAATGGACAAAGACTATGTTAAATGTTAGAAAAATTATCACTATTGTTTCTCGACGTTTCTCGAAGACTTTTCACACGTTATATCTTGAAAACCAAGCAAGATACCGAAACAATTTTCTACTGTCTGTTTTACTTATCAAATTTTATAACTATCCGCTTTTAGTTTTTATCCCCATGGTAACGGAAACCCTCTTTTAGTTTTCCTTGTATTTATAAAAAATTGATTTTTATTTCCATAGTTTCAAAGTATGCATTGGCAAAAATTTGAACATCTTTCACAACTGACATAAATTAATAAAAAAATTTTGCTATTTATTTAAATAAATATTAATGTAAATTTTACGAAAAAAATGTTTTCGTAGAAAAAATATAGTGTAAAATACGTGAGAAATAAGCCAGTTTTCCCACTTATTGTACAATAAACTATTATTATTATAGTGTGTATTGTGTTATAATTGTACAGTGTATCTAAAACCATCAATATGGGAGTCTACGGAAAAATCTCAGAGTGTGAAAATTAGATATATTAATGGTTAATTTCGAGTCGTATGGAATTAACCTTTTATAGAATTTTGAACTGTGTAGCGAGCGAAGCCAAGCACTTTATTCTCGCGCCTATTCTCAATCCCATATGATTTAAAATTGGCTGAACTATTTTCAGCTTTATTAGTAAATTGTATGGCGAGCGGAGCGAAGCATTACATGGAATCAACCTTTTATAGAATTTTGAACTGTTTAGAGAGCGAAGCGAAGCACTTTATTCTCGCGCCTATTCTCAATCCCAGTTGATTTAAAATTGGCTAAACTATTTTCAGCTTTATTAATAAATATTGATTTTATTGTATCAAAAGGATAAGAAAAAATTAATTCAATCAATTATAACTACTCAGCCACAGCAATGCGTGGCTGGGACAGCTAGTATACATATAAATATCAATGTTTGCATATCCTCCATTTTCTATAATTTATTGCATGAAGCCATAAGTATATTTATTACGTATCAAAAACATTCAAACTTTTTATATAAATAATAAATACGTATCTCAGTTCAATATTACCTGTTTTGTATAAAGTATTCGGTTGTAAGTTGACCGATGGTGTTATTGTAGCAATCTCGCCAATATCCGACACAATTAAGTCGGAACTCTTGCGGCTTTGCCGTTCTTGCGGCCTCCAACAGCATCCTGACCGCATCAACCACCAATAAAATTTTTGAATTTTCACATATGTCCTTCATTTACATTTAAAATTCACTTAATTAATATTAAAAAATAAATAAATTGGTATGTAAATTAAAAATGTTAAATGTTTATTCATTTTATAAATTTTTGCATATTTATTCAAATTTCACGTTTTAAGTGTACTTATATTTTTATTTATATTAATTTAAATAAACTATTGTTTACGGTTTCACATGCAATATAATAAAATATAACTTTTTAAAATAACCTTTACGTTTATGGTTATTTCTTGGACGTTCGTTTCTTTGTTGTTGATAAACACTGTAAATACAAAAGTGAATGTCCAAAAATAATACCCGTTAATACATAATTTTTGTGTGTGTTAACTCTAAACATACAATACCTATAAAATTTATGCATAAAAAATTGTTTGGTGTGTTGATCAAACAGACAAAATATTAAAAATTAAGTTAACACTTTACTGCCCACGTTTTCGGCATCTAAAAATAATCACAAAAACCGCAGAGGCCGATCGCGATCAATTTTTAGAATAAAAACACTTAAAAATATTTCATATTATTTACTATTTGTTTTTTTTTTTTTTTGTTATTTTTTTAATATTTTTTTTACCCGTTAAGTAAGATAATACTTCCTGTTATTGTATCAATGTACATGTACGTAGGTTTACATGTTTGAATCATTTTATGTATTTGTTTATATAAAGTTTCTTTAAAAATATTGCCGGCTCCTGGGGAAGTGTACTGTAAAAGTACTCGGGCTGTATATTGTTAACAACGTTTATCGCGCGTTTTCTGTCTCTAACTCGTATATCAAAAATCACAGTTCTCAGGAAACACAAAAACTTATTAAATACTGTATTTTCATCACTATGAATTTAAGATTTATGTATGTTACACTTTTTGATGTTTGCTACCTATGTAGACATGAAGCAGACATTTAAATGTTTTAAATTACAAGCTATCGATGTTTTTAGTAAATACGAGTTTGCTGCCCACTTTTTTTTCAATATACGAGTTTGTGAAATAAATCGATTTTTTTTTTACATATTCCCATAGTCTAACCAGTAACTTAAATTTTAAACGCGTTTTTCTCGAAACTACATTTTTTCTGATAGTTTTCTGACAAAACCTGGTATACGGTATACGAGTTTGTGTAAAATTATTTTTTGAAATAGTAACATTTTTATCAGCATACCCAAGTATACCATATACACAAACTCGTATACCATATACCAGGTTTTGTCAGAAAACTAAATTTAGTTCATGTGGTACAAGTTTGTATTAAATTGAATAATTATTTTTCCATTAACTATTTTGCAATATTTCTTAGCGCATCATATGGGGAAGTGGATTATGTACATGTATGACTTTCTAACTCAAAACCGTCAAAAAACCTTATACGAGGTTGTGACAGAAAACGCGCGTTATGTAGACATCTACAACAGTCATATACTCATAATATAAAGTAACTGCGAGTAATAAGGCTTAGCTAAGAGAGATCTTAAATAAAATGAAAAATACCTCAAGATATAATCAACTTAATGTTAGATTAGAAAATATTTAATATTAGCTCTTTGTAAACTATAAATTCATCACAAAATTTATTCTGAATACATTCTGGTTACAACACATAATTTTGTTTCAGCATGTATTTGATACTGAATTATCGGATCTACGGAACTGAAAAACAATATGGCAATAAAAGAGATTTCAGCAGTAGATTATGCTTGGTGACCGTTACGGTATAGTTTCTTAGAGAAGACGGCTGCAGACGCATATATAGAAATATTTTTACCAAATGAAAATGATTTCATGTGATAGGAATGCACGTAAGACAGCACAGCAGACAAGCTTGTAATATAGCTATCTCTTACAAGATCTAATACCTAATATATTTAAAAAGGATAGTAAAAATTATAATAACTTTGATAAGTGACAAAATTTCATTTTTACATTCTAACTATATGAATCATTTGCATTTTGTATAAATGCGAGTATTCCTATCAATTTCCAGCCTCCAACTACTTATTAGCCTCACACATCATAAATAATAATGTTAGCAAGGGTTGCACTCCATTTTTATTATATTAATTATAAGAGAAAAATAAAAATTATCTGAATAATTTTAATTTGATGTTAACTATCCTCCTTAAGATTCTACTTGCTGCATTCAAGTGCAGAGCGCTGTGACATTATATACCGTGTGGTTCATCAAAACATTTTGAATGCAAGTTCTGTGCGACGAATAGAGAACTTATAAGAAATTAGTGCGTTAAATAATGTTAAATAGGTATATATTTTATTATTATAATAGGGTAAAAGCCCCCTTTGTGGAACGGTATCTAATTATGATAATGAAGTTATTTCTGAAAGAAACGTCTGATAGCAAAAATTATTATTAATATAATGATTGCTTTTCAATTTATATTCACCTCGCATTTAAAGTTTCCTTACTTAATTAAGGAAATAAATATGTAAATGTCAAAACTGTTCCAGTATTAGACACCGTTCCACAAAGGCGGCTTTTACATTAGTAGCATATTTTTTGTTATTATTCAATTTTAGGATAGGGTATAGTTGTTGTTTGTTCGTTGTATTAAACTGGATCCAAAATGTTTTGCTAAGCCGGCCGACAGTGTTTTACAATCGAATATTTTGTTTTGGACAGTAACGTGTCTTTCGCAAAGTTGCGCATTGATATACTCGTTTGGAAGTATTTAATATAGTTTATACCCGGCTGTTAAAGTTTCTAAAATCTAAAAACTGTAAAACTATTTTAAATATTGAGCGCCAGCATACTATTTATCACAATTGTATTTTGTCAGGCTCGTAGTATCAATAGCGTATTTGAGAGTATCAATAAAAATTATTAAAACAGTTTTTAACAAAAATTTATAATAAAACAATAATTTGTTATTAGGTTAATTCATTCTAATTTAATTAAAAAAAAAAGTAATTACAAAAATAATTTTTAACTATTGGCAGAAATGGACTGTAACATCACATTCTCTTATATTCCCACTGATTACCCCATTTTAATCAAATATAACTACGGAAATTAGAAACTGCAAGAGCAATTTTAAAGAATATGATGTAACTAACAGATACCTAATAAATGCTTTCGCGCAAATTTTGGGAATAAATATTCAATTAAACTATATTATTTTGACGAAAATGCTCTAAAAAGTTTTAGAATCCCGGAATTACCGGGATGGTTCAAATAAAAACAAATCGCAAGCTTTCAAATAAAAGAAACTGAATTAAAATTGGTTAAGCCGTTTTGGAGATAAATGACACGCACACGGCTCGTACTAAAAATGCAAATTTTGTCAAATACCCTATTGAGACACTTTTACAGTGGAAGTGATTAATTGAATATATTTTTTATAAATTATTTAAGTAATAAAAATATAATTTAAAATACAAATTTTTTTGTTCAAAAGGAGAAAAAATCTATCGTTCATTAATTCTACTTGATGATTTACTTATGTGCTAAGAAGAGGAAGAGAAAATAAATCTTAGAACAGAATAAGTCATTAATATTAACTGTAAGATATAATCTTAATATAAAAATTTCTTTTTTTTTCTTTCTTCATTAAAACAACGTTGTGACATAATTTTTTATTTTAATAAATCTGATGATTTATAGTGAAAAAATAATAATAATAACTCCTATGAAGTCATATTTCAAAAACAGTAAAGGCAAAGAAAGCTATTTATAAACTGTAACAAAGTAGAAGAACTTAATAAGAATTTTTAAATGTAAAAATTATGATATTCGATACAGTACAGAGCAGCGTTTCTCAACCTTTTTTGACGACCTTACGGTCCGGTAAAATCTGGCATAATTTTGTGCGGACGTGATATAATATGATTACAAATAATGAAAATTATCACTTTTTTAAATTACATTTTATGCTTAGGTGGTTCTACTTTTTAGTTGTCCTAACCACAAAAAAATTGAGAAAGCTATTTAATACATTTCGTGTGACTAAAATGTAGGAAAATTATCATAGATTCGGTATCGTCAGGCTAGTAGATTATTATATTTCTTATTAAAACCAATTTTTTTTTCGAATTACTGTATTCAGACGGAATTCTTCGTGACGAAGGGTACGTGACGAAGGATATAATTTTAAAACGTAATAGTTCCAAATAGTACGTAATGGGGACATGTCGCAATAAAAGTTTGACGCTTTTTTTATAGAAAAAGTTAAATTTAAAGTAAAATGAAAATAGGTCATCTAAATAGGACTTATTAATTTTATTTAAATAAAATCATTGTTTCTTCATTTTGTATATAGTTTTAACCTTCGTTATTGTGGAGACAATCTTAATATTTGAAGGACTTGAAAAGTAGAACGACCCATTTAATATAAAATATGGTTTTCCGACTACTTGGCCTACCATGTAATTCAGATAATAGAGTAGCAACTTAGCCCTAATTTTTAACAAAAAGCGACCACGAGCGTTCTAGTGGCTGATTTTTCTTTTAATCGATTCAAAATTTAAAAAGGAATAGAAAATTCCAATACTATTTTTTTACCAAATGCCGGCGTCACTGTGAAAAGTTGAAATTAATGAAAGTAATAGGTAAGATACATGTATAAATTTTGTATTTGTAGTATTCTCTAAGCACAATTGATATATAAAAAAAAAATTATAACATTTTTTTAGAGAGAGAAAAAACTATTGACAAATATGATATTTTAGAATGAATACGTAGACTAAAATCAAACATTTATAAGAATACTTGTCAAATTATTTATTTTTATCAATTTTTAGCATTGAAGCCGTGGTTTAATCAAAAAATAGTATTTGAACTTTATATTTTATTTTAAATTCTGCATCAGTTAAAAAAAAAAACAGCCACTAGAACGCTCGTGGTCACTTTTTCAATTTCTAAGCAACTTTTTAAGGGTAAGTTGCTAGCCTTATAAATATCGACACTTTCTTAAGTATTAGCAAAGTGTTTAAAAGCAATTCTTTAATTTTATACCGACTTCTTGTAGCTTGGAATCATTTCCGCCATTAGTTGGTATAACATTAGATCGTATTATATGATTTGTCGTTTTTCTATCATTTAGTAGACCATATGTTCCCGCCATTTTCTTTTTTGTTGCAGGCATTAAAGTTGTGTCGTATTGTGTTAGACGTGCTGTGCTATCCTGAGTCGTTAATAAAAAAAATTAAATTCCAAAACATGTGACTTTTATCACCAAAAACCTTTTTTTCATAAAAATAACTCTGCCATTTTCAATTTTCTTTAAAGCAAAGATATTCTGCGACCCGGTAAAATACTTTTGCGGGCCGGCACCGGTTCGTGGACCAGCGGTTGGAACACACTTATATAGAGGAGTTTAGCTTATTGTTGAAATGATATTATTGTTGTGTGTGATGGTGATGATTACCAATAAAATGAGAACTGTATTTCCAATAGGTGTAACGTATATTGACTTTATAATCAATTAATAATAATAATAATGTGTTTAACGTCCGTTTTTAAGATTTTTCTATCTATAACAGACGCCACCCACATCATTATTTGTATTCTTTTATTTCTACATTACATATTACGTTACATGATACATTTTATGATGTGGGTGGAGGACAGGAAAAGTGGGGTTGGGGGCTAGGATTTGGAGGGTGTACGTCTGCAGCCGTTTTCTTAAGGAACTATGCCGATATTCATCTGGAGTTGTGAAGCAAAACTGCAGAAAACCTTCACGAGCATAGCCGGCCGCTGGATTTGAACCCTCGACCTACCAGTCGGCAAGCGTTAAGCGCACAAGCACGGTCGGCCACTCCGCTGGTTATAATCAATTATATATAAATAAAATAAACTTTATACATTTCAAAATAACAAAAATGACTGGCAACAAAATAATATTTAATACTGAAGATAGTGAAGTAACAAAATATGAATATACATTGTACATGTATGCACTGTTCTTGATTGAATTGACTGATCATCAAAATGTATGATTGAGCCGTTTAATGGTTAAACGGTGACCGTCCTGTACGATAGTGAAATGAGGACTCGCTCGCGTGACATTCCAATGAATACTGCTTGCACACTCAAGGTGCTTAATCGTCACACCAGCTTGACTATGTGGCTTGTGTGTATGAGTGGGGTTTTGTTTTTCTTTTTTTTTTCGGGGATTATTTATCCGCAAACTATTAGAGATAGGGGCAAGAGGGTAGTGTACTTTTTTTTGTAGAATCGAAATATCTACAATTTTTATTTGAAAAAATTTTCCATATCTCGCACACTTCACGAGATAATTGGAAAATAAACTTTTTAGGGGTTGTTTTTACCCTTGTCCGGGATCAGAGCACTTTTTTTCATAGGGAGAATTGTTCTTAGTGACTCTAAGAACATTCTCTCCAATTTTCATCCATATAGCTCGATTTCTCGATTTCAGCCCTAATTTCACTGGACTATATAATCAATACCTATAAATAAAATAGAAGGGTCTGTCTGTGATTTTCGAATTTTTAGGTATTACTATGTTTTTCAGTTAGCAAATCCGACATATATACCAAATCTAAATTTAAAAAAATTTTTGTCTGTCTGTCTGTTTGTACAAACCGATTTAACTTAAAAAATATTAAAGTTATTGAACTGAAATTTACAGGGAATATAGATATTAACCTCCCGACCAATTTTAGCAACATTTTAATGTAATCTCCCAAATGGTTATGTACAGAGTGATTCAAATAGAATCTTCATTAAAAGTTCATGGTCTTCTAAATAAATTAAATTTTTAAAAATTTGGTTATAGAAGTTATCAATTATGAAGATTTTAATTAAAATATTGTCATCTTCCTGCCATTTCTGGTCATATCGGAAGCTGATATTAAATTTATTATTTGAAGTGTTTTTAACAGCAAATTTGAATTCGCTGGAAATTGTTACTAATATTCTATGTGACAGTGACATTTCAGCTTTTTGACTTGATACGGGGTGGTCACATAAAGCATCCTTTAAAATATTTTTTGTTTATTGTGCAAATCATTTTTTTTTTTCAAATGAACCACCTGTATTTTTTATCATAATTATGTAGAAAAATGTAAAGTCTATCTATTACTATAAGATATTATAATATCTAAAATTGATATTTTGGAAGTTACATAGAATTTACATAATAAAATTATCAGTTAGGTTTTCTATGGGCACGGCTGACACAAAAACCACGGGACAGATTTCAGTGAAACATTATAAATTTATTCCTTAGACGCTTCATCATATCAACATCGACAACATCCTCAGTCAAAATTATCACAATATTATTTAGGAGGGTTGATATATTCAAGACAAAAGTTGATATATAAAAAATACTAATTTCACAATAAACGGAAACAAAAAAAAGAAAAATAAAATATTACCTAGGTTACCATAAAAATAATATTTAAAAATTTAAATGTTAACTTCAAAACTTTTTTACTAAAATTTCACTTTAGAAAAGGATAGTAGTAAAGTTTAATTACGGAGGAACTGAACTCAATTTTAAAAAGTCCAACAGGGTTCTCGGATCCTAAAAAGGATCTAAAATTGAATTAGTTTTAAAACCATCAATATGGGAATCTATGGACAGATCTCAAAGTGTGAAAATTAGATATATTAATATGGTTACTTTCGAGTCGTTTGGCGAGCGGAGCGAAGCATTACATGAAATTAACCTTTTTAGAATTTTAAACTAGTTGGCGAGCTAAGCGAAGCACTTTAAAGAATTGATTTGAAATGAAAATTGCCCGATTTGTTTCGGAATAACTGATGTAAAGTAGCTTTACTCACAGTTAGGATAATTTTACACGAATGAAACTGGAGGGCATAGTCAAAGGAGGTCAAAAATAAATTAATGAATACATGTTTCAACACTTTTTGAAAATTAATCCTGTAAAGAACAAAATAGGGAATAAACGCAAACAAATGGGGGAGAGGTCAAAGTTTACATTTTCAACGCCTACTATTTTAGTGTCTCCAACAATGAGTCAGTAACTTTAGGAAATCTTCAAATATAATGCAAACATACTTATAGGGGATGTAGGCGTAGGGATTTAAATTTTCCAATAGAAATAGAAAGGATACTGATTTAGAGTAAAGTCTACAAAATATTAGGTATTTTAAAAATATATAAAATTTGAGTATTTTAAATCAACATACTTTTTTTACTTCTATACCAAATTCGTTGACACTTTAATAGGCTTACTTTAGATTTTTAGTCTATGTTATATGCTTGAAGAAATGATCAATTAGTTTTTGAAAATTTTCAACTGTTCCTAGATAACTGGCCAAAGGGAGACATTAAAAATAAAGAGGGTTGATGAGTGAGTTTACCAATAAATAAAGCCTATCATTTCAGCTTATGATAAGAAAATAGGCACAAAATATTTTAGCAAACTACCTAAAAGGAATTACCTTTACTAAATTTTGAAATTCATGCTTGCGAACCCGCGGGTAACAACTAGTTTCTTTTAAAAATTATCTGCTCCGTGTTCTGCTACAATTACCTAAATGAATGATTCATTATATTCAATGCAAAAGAGTGCAATGATAAAATATTTACAACTAGCCGTATACCCAGCCGATGGAATTTACAACCGGCAACATCTCAGGATGTCAGTCAGTGTTAATGATTTAATAAAATAAGATATTATTTATTTTAATAGCCATAGTAACATATTTTTACATATCCCTAACTTTAAAAATGGCGAATTTCCATACAAATTTTCATTCCGTATTAAACACACTTAGGGGATGAATTTTCAAAAATCCTTTCTTAGTGCTCACCTACGTTACATAGGGAACTCCTGTGCAAAATTTCATTCCTCTAAACCCAACGGTTTAGGCTGTGCGTTGTCTGTCAGTCAGTCAGTGTTAGAGATTTATTAAGTAGATATATAACAAAACGTTTCGAAAAAATTACGACATAGTATTGTCACGCAATAAATGTTGTCGTGTTCCGGCGGGATTTGTAGTTAGCGTGTAATTTGATTTGTTTCTCTCAATACGTGTCCCTTTTATGCCACCTTTCCTCTATATTACGTAGATAGATAATGTAATAAAAAAAGGTGAAAACATAAAAACATATTATGAATAAAGTTACGATAGCAATGGCTTATTACATGAAATTGATGTTCATTTAACTGTATTTGACCCAGAAACGAAGTAAAAGTATATAAAAAATACAAGAATATAAAAAATAAGCTCTTTAAATAAGTTGAAATAAAAAATTTTGTTTACACAACTCAATTTAATGATCTTACTTTTATATTTTTAGCTTAGCTGAAGTGTATCTATGTGTTATATCTACATGTTACTGTGAGTGTCCGAAATGCACTGGTGTATGTTAACAACCACCACACTAGTTGGTGAATGACCGTTATTTATTTTCTTCATGACGATTTCGGTCATACACCAGTGGATGTTAACATACACCACGACGACTTGGTGTATGTTCATTATAGTAAAATTATGGCTATATATCGATGTTTAAGTTGTGATAGCACGTAAGTGACATTTTTTGGAAATCTTTTTTTTATGCAGATGGATAGATATTAAAAATACGCATCTATCGATCCAGAAAAAATGGTACTTTTATAAAAACTAATGAGGAAGAACAATGTTTTTGACACCACGTATTATGCGGAAGCTCAATTTTGTAAGGTTGACTCCGCGCATCTTAACATACGTGATGTCTCAATTTCATGTTCGTCACTTACGTGCTATCACAACTTAAACATCGATATTATATGTAGTAAAATTATGGCTATCAATGATATAAAAAACCTGTTATTGTTATACAAAGAATTGTTACAGTAAATAAAATTATTAATAGTTATTTTTGAGTCCACTCTGAACACGGTATTCGAAATTCTAGGTAGAAAGAACTTGAGTTGTTTGAGATATTCTGATAAAATTTTGAAAACAGCATTCGATAAAGATTCATTTATACTCGTTTGTACTGCTTTTTTTTCGTTTGTACCTCAACCATTTTGAAAGTACCTATACAGTTTTCTAATTTTCGACTTAACGGTAATATGATAATCAGGGTTGGCATGTTTAAAACAAAGTGTTTTAAATCACACGTTTTAAACATTGTTTAAAACACAATCTAAATAAAAGATGTTTGAAATTAAAGTGTTTTAAAGGATGTTTTAAACTATGTTTAAAACAAATAAAAAACATTACATATTAAACTGTGTTCTGAACAATCTTTAATTAAATTATTTTGGTTAAGTTGTAAATAAAATGCACTGAAATAAAAAAATAGCCTAATTATATCTTTAGTAATTAAAAATTAGATATTTCTATTCCAATATGCATCAATAATAAAATAATAAAATATAAAAACAATATTAAATTTTTAATTAGGTTAAACTAAATTTGTTTAAAATATGTATTTATATTTATGTTGCTTTTGTTCTTTTTTTTTAAATAGAAGTTCAATTTATATTAAGTATCTTAAATTGTTGGTTATCACTTATCACTAAAGTCACTGATCTATATAAATATAAGCACGTCTGCACGTATTAAAAAAATATATGTTTATGTTAAATACTAATTTATGTTAAGTATTTCCATTTAAATTCCGAAAGGCCGAAACTAAGCGACTAGCATTGTAGCTCTTTCTACTAAGGCTACAGTCGAATGCAACTGTGTTACCAAATCAAATGTTTTGGGATCGATTTGTTACTTTAGTGATAGCTGACATTCTAAAGCACTAACTTGTATTTAATTATCGTATTTTTTTTACCGTATTCTTTGTACCGTAATTTAAACTCTTTTATTTTAGTATGTATTAAATTCAATGTTGCCAAATTGACTCATAAAAATGCCCCCAACATTTGTCAAAACTCAAAAATCCCTCCAAAAAATGCATTTTAGGGAATAAAGCCTCCAAAATATGAAAAAAATTATTTAACGCACATGAAGTACGTAAGCAATGTCCGAGTAGCCCAAAAATAACCAATATTTAAAGTGGTCAACTTTTTGAAAAATGTCTTTCTTCAAAAATAATACAGCTGACGAGCAAAAAAAAAAAAAAATTAAAATTAAATAATTTATAGCAAAAAATATAATTCTAATATTATTTTCAAGAAATTGTTTACTATATTTTTTTAAACAATAAAATTAGGCAAAATTGATTATTGACTTTTGACGTTGTCTTAAAATACGATACCACACATTTAAATTTTAGTGGTTGATTTGAAACTGGTTTTTGAATTTGAGTATTTTTAAGCAGGGTGGCAGATATATTTTTTAAATTCAATTAAGAAAACCTCCAAATTTCCCCTAGTTTGAAAATTTTCAGCCAAAAATCCCTCCAAAGAAATTACCCCCCCAAAATTCCCTCCAGCAATTTAAAAATTCTCCAATTTTTGAGGGAAAACCCGCAATCTGGTAACACTGATCAAATTTTATAAAATTTCTCAGCAACGTCTTTGTTATACACAGTATTCAACACGCATAAACAACAATTTTACAACAAACAAAATATTCTTTTCCATTTAATGTCACCTATTATAAGCTAATAGTACATAATTATGTAATTATTTTATGCCAGTCTCTGACAGCAAAAAGTCAGGCATTTCGAGACAAAAAGTTTTTTCCATATGGTTAAATTAAAGGAATTAAAGCTCTTTAATACAAGTTTAAAATGTTTAAAACATATGTTTAAATTAAACTAATAAAAACACAATTTTAAACATAGGAAAACTTGTTTAAAACATTTTGAACTGTTTGTTTTATAAATTTAGAAAAAAACTGTTTTTTTTTATCCCCAATGCTGTTTTCAAGTTTTGAGTATCTCTAGAAACTACGGAATTTCTTTTTACCTAGAATATCTAATACTGCGTATCTCCTAACGGAGTGAAAATTGAAAGAACGGTACAAACGAAATTAAAAGATTTATAACGGGTACAAATCATACTCTTTCGAATGCAATTTTCAAAAATTTCAACATCTACAAAAACAGTAAATTTTGTTCTACCTAGAATTTCGAGCATCACATATCTCTCAACTTTTTAATGTACAAATGAAAAGAAAAGAACAAAAAACGGGTACAAACAAATCTTTATTGAATTCCGTTTACAAATTTTATAAAAAAAATCAAGTTCATTCTACCTAGAATTTCGAGTATCGTGACCTAACTCTTTGAGGTAAAATTGAAGAGAAAGGATTCATGAACGAGCACAAACGAATCCCTATCGAATACCGTTTACAAATTTTGAATCTTTTTAAAAACAAACAAATTCATTCTATCTAGAAGTTCGAGTACCGTGTTTTCCCAAACTCTTTGAGACACAAACAAAAATAAAAGAGGGACAAACGGATCACTATCGAATGCTGTTTTCAAAATTGAAATATTTCAAAAAACAATCAAGTTGGTTCTATCTAGAATTTCGGATACCGTGAATCTCCGAATCTTTTGAGGTACAAACGAAAATAATAGAGATACAAACAGGTACAATGTACAAGCGAATTTATACCAGAGGATACTAATAAAATTAAAGTAATCAAATTTTGGGAACCGGCAATTTTTACAATTTTTTCTGCCTGGTTATCCTGGTACAAACAAGATAAAGTGCGGTATAAACGGGTACAAACGAAGTACAAACGAGCTGCATTATTTATTTTTGAATTTACAATATTTATCGGTTTTCAATATTTAGGATGAAATTCCACAGACTAAATCTTGCAAAAATGAATTATTTTTAAACAAACATAATCTGTTCGTTACAACATAACTTCTTTTTAAACAAACAATGACGTGTTTTAACATTCACCTAATTTTTAAATTGCTATATCTAAGATTCACAAAATCGTCTTGGTGTATGTTAACATCCACCGGTGTATGTCCCATTTAAAAAGACTTATTTAACAATTTCGGACATACACCATCGAAATTGGTGACTGTCGACATACACCGGTGTATCTTAACATTCACCAATTTCGAACATTCACAGTAACATATGTACATACCTGCACCTATCTCTGTAAAACGTTCAAAATTTGATAAAAGTTATATCTTATAAAAATATTTAATAGAAAAAAATTCGTCAAGTGCGTGCTAGAGACGCATTTTCAGAGGTCCGTGTTCAATAGCTAATTTTTCATAATTTTCAAAATAAAATGTTGGAAATTTAATAGTATATTACGGAATTGACGTTATAACGCATATAACATATAAGCGAAAAAATTACGCAAGAGCCACGCAGCGACGAGTGTATAATTACGCGAGTCTATAATATGCCTTACAACCTAGTTACGTACTATACTTTATCTACGACTAATATAAAATTCACAATAAAAAATTTGGTACGAAAATGGTACATCAGAATTATGTCAAACTTGTATGTCAAATATATCAATGAATCAGTTGTTAGGAGACAATTTTCTACAGATTTTAATACAATATACCTACATCTACAGTATAAAGATAGTACAGTACAGTACAAAATTCCGAATCAGCCTGTAATAGACATAACAATGATAACTAGCAATCGGCAAAAAAAAAAACGATATTTCTCTAAAGTATTCAAAATTCTTAGGATGTGATTAAACTGACATTCACAGTATCATCTGTTAATTTATAAAATTAGTACCTAGATATTAAAACCTTAATAAAAGTTATTATTAATGTATTTTGGCCAGTTATTAATATTAATTACAAGACAACTGACTTATTGAAAACCTTATTAAAAATTATTATTCTGTTGATTATGAGTAAAATTTAGGATTCGCACCTCAAATTAGCCGTTCAGTTTTAAGACTTTAGGCTTTAAATTACAACTTTGAGCAAGAACAGGTGAACTAGTATTTTTCATGTAGATTTCATATATGTTATCCAAATTTAGGATACCAAAGCATATTCACTCTATTTCAAAATTTACCTCCAATTTTAATTTACCTCCATGACTGTCATTTTTATTTGTTGATTGTCCAAGAATTTACAATGAAGTTTTAAATGAGAATTGTTAGCAAATTATTGACAAATAATAATTCAAAAACAACATTTAATCAATAGTTTAATCGATGACATCGTAAAATCGTTACAATGAGCGCCATTTAAAAAAATAATTTTCAACTTAAAGTGATTTCTTCCTTATCTGCATAACTATATAGGTCAATTAGTCCATATTATATAAGGAGGTGCTGTCACCTATCTAAAAAACGAACGAAGCCCAAACGAACTAAAAATATCACAAGAGCGAATATAGAAGAACGTTTTAAGGATACAGTGAATATGTTCGTTTGAATGGAAAATATCTAACTGCCTACCTTTTTTAACTTAAATACGAAGCGCTAGAGAGGTTTTGGCTGTGGCTGACCACATTACAGAATCACAGAAATTATGATAGGTACGTGGTTGTCTAAAACACGTACCTCTAAAAAAATAATACATTTAAAAACAAGTCGTCAGGTCCAAGTTGTACTTGCACTAACAGTATTCCGTATAATCAGTTGTTTTTATGAATTTTTTGTAACGAGATATGAAGGTAAATGAAATATTTTTTCTAACGTATAAATATTATTCCTAAAATAAACGATCTATTCCGAAAAAAACGATAAAGAAAAAAATTTCACTTTTTTTTTTAATATATAAACAAATTGCTATAAACAATATTTATAGTAATAATTTATGCAAAATTTTAGGTATATGCAAAGGCCAATATCTTAAAGAATATCTGTACAAAATTTCAAGTTAATACCTTAATAACTTTTTAAGTTATGTTCCACGGCGCGGAAAAAATCTGTTTTGAGAAAAACGCTATTAAAAAGTTTTCGTTCTTAAAAAGTATAGTTAAAAGCAGTTTATCGTTATCTAAGATAATCTTTCTGTTGGGATTAAAACATTAGAAGTATATTCCTTAAGGTTTAAGTAAACTTCTAAAACAAAACAAAAAAATGAAAAACTTGAAAGTTCTGGAGGACCCTCCCCCCTTAATAATTGTCATCCCTGATCATTATCACAAGAAAGATAGGTCAGAAACATCTGAAAAAATTCATGAATATTAAGCATGAGGTGTATATTGAACGAAAATTATCAGGATTGAATTTCCTTAGGGAATTTACTTGAAGAAGAACGAATAAATAATTTTCCACACTAATAAAATCATAGACATTTATACATATTTCATGTATTTGTTAGTGTATCCATAGCCAAAATATCTAAAACGTTATTAATTAATACATGTTTCAATAACAAAGTTTCGCTAGTAATTATTGAAGGAAAAATAGACGACGCGCATTGATGCATTCAGTAAATACCTCTATTTCTTTCTGGCAAATATAAATCAAGAATTATAGTTTATTTTAGGAGTAAAATTTATTCATATGGAAGAACATTTTATCTACCGTCATATTATGTTATTACATTAAATCCATAATAGCAACTGACAATACAGCACACTATATGCGTAAGTACAACTCACACCTGACGACTTGCTTATGCTGACGACGTCAAATAACTGTAAAAAATTAAAATTAAACATATTTTGTTTTTATAGTTAAAGATTATTTCCTTCACGGTAATAAAAAAGAAAAAAAAGTAACATATTTTACATTTGCGCATGCATACAGTAACTAATATTATGCTGATTGTATTAAAATTTACAGGCGACCATATATAGTTTATCTCCTAAATATTTTTATTTGTCGCCAATACCCCTTTTCTTTATTCTCACTAATTTTTATCAATTATAGTTAATACAAGTTTCTTTTTTGTCTATAAAATTTTCATAAAAGGAAAGTAATTTATATTATGCCATTTTTGGTATCACGTAGGTACTTATGTACAATTATGTCAGTAAAAATTGGTGATAGGAATAAAAATAATTGGCAACTTTCTGGAAGAATTTGTGCAACACAAGCTGATACTGCCAACATGCCGACAGCATGCAATAATGTTGCACAGCAGCACGGTCGTTTTGAATTTTAATATTATCGTGCAAGAATACATTGTACGTATCTTTGTGGCCTAAATTTTTAAAAACTTCTTAAAAACATTAATGGAAACTAATAACTATCGTTAAGAATTTAATAAAAGAATTTGCTAAATTAGTTTAATTTTGTGGTGGAGAAGAGTTGAATTATTTATTGATTCAACTGTTAAGGTCATATTCATCGTTTCTTTGGTTTTATAAGCTTAACTATTAACCTGTATTAGAAATGTTTACCTATATTTGTTCTACTTGTGCTATCGTCTTAAAAAAGCTTCCTGTATTTATAATATCATTTCATTAATTATTTTCACAAGAAATGCTGATAATTAAGATTTATGATAACATAACCCAGCATGTATAATATCACACCTGGTACACACTTCAGCATAACTATGAGAATTTATTATGATACTCGAAAAGAGAACTCCTTTGAAAATATATTTTTTTCTTGTTATTTACAAGAAAGAGAAAATTAGCAAAGTGTATATCGAATACACATTAAAACAGGACTTTGTAGATAGTCGCTAAAGTCATCCACCACTTTCGGGATAATTCAAATATAGGTTTTTGTTATTGCCATTTAAAAAAAATCTTAATCTTAACTAATATTATAAATGCGAAAATGAGTTTTGTATGTTAGTTTGACTTGCTTTCACGCCTCAATAATTTTAACCAATTTAACTTGAAACTTTGCACAGATATATTCCGAAAAAAAATTCATGCCCATGGGAAAATTCATTAAATAGCTGACAATTAAAAAACAGATAATTAATTTGAAACTTTATATATTGTTAACAGAAGGGACGAAAAAGGACAGAAGCTACTTTTTATTCCGGGAAAATATCTCAATCCCGTGGAAAAATATATTTTAAATGAAACAAAAGTTGAGTTTGTTCGAACTTAGCACATTGTTCGCAGAAAAAACGAAGATAAACACAGGTTACATTTATTGTGAAAAAATATTTCATTCTCAAGGCAAAATGTATTTAAAACGAAACAATGAAATAATGACAACTTACTGTTAAAAAAATGGATGATGGATTTCAAACTCTGCATATTGTTAAAGGAATGTTATAGGCTACTTTTTACATGAGAAAAACATTCTATTTTTGTGGGGCAATTCCCTCCAGAAAATAACAGTTTTCAATAGTGACGGTACTCTTTATGGTTTTAAATGGATATCATAATTTCAAACCCCACTACAATGTTACTTAAGAACTATGTAAGTCAGTTAAGTAATAATTTAATCCCCTGTTAGAAATCGAACAAAGTTATATGAAATTGTGTTAGTTAAAGTCTCTTATTAACTGAATAATTTTTTTGGATTCATGATTGGAAACTATGAGGGCATGACAGACGGACGGAGGGATACGAAGAAACTATAAGACCGAAATACCGAGATTTTTCAACGGAATTTTGTTGAAATGGAAAATTCATTGTAAAGAACTTCATAAGTTATTCTTCTCCTAATATTCTCCTGTAATTGGCCATGATTGTCAATAATTTACATATTGTGGATGATCGCCGTGTTACCGGTTATTTTTCGCTTCGTAAACCGAGTCAAAATACTAACAATAATGTACATGCAATCCATCTCAATCTTCAATTGTTTACATCCTACGGTGTTTATAGGAAGGAACATTTTACGTCTGTAGAAAAATACAGTTCAGCAGAGAACAAAACTTTTCTTAATGTGTATACATTTTCATATGACCTGTTTCTAATAAGCTACGGCAGACACCTACCTTTTGTAATATTAATAATAAGCGATGTACACAGGTATATATGTATGTCTACATACATAGTAGGTAAATATATGACAAGATAAGCTTATTAAAATGATATCAAGGTACTAGACGAAGAATAAAAGCTGGCGTAGTAGAACATTTTCAAAATAGATTATTAGGTATAATAACGAAGAGATAAGTTTATCTTCCATATCTATGTAACATCTATTCATATAGGCAGTGGCGGTTATTCCAGGTATGCGGGGTAGGCGCCGCTTACCCTAGCTGTTTCTTAAAAACTGAAATAAATTTATAACGAAAATAACATTGTTTACAAAATAATTTAAATATACAATTTCCATAAGATTTACCTTATATTATTGCATGTATATTGCACATTAGAATGCATATATTATACCAATTATACATACCTAATTATGATATACCTAAAATGCATAAATATGGTCCACAGTACGTGTTACATATAGACACGATCAACAATAGACCCTGTAGCCAGTCTATGTAGCTGTGTATAGGACGTACATACGCATATGTACCTACTCAGCTATGCGATCATCATCTGAGCATATCCGTGTGTACTGAATCTGCATATGTATATTATGTATCTGTGCAGTTGTATTAGTGGTTTATAATACTGGTAGTCCTTTGGCATGGTAGGCACCAGGATCGGCGCATATCGTATATTCGATAACAGTCGATGTAATGGCTATACTGAATCTACATATGTATATGTATATGTGCAGCTGTATTAGTGGCTTATAATACCGTATAGTTCTTTTCCATCGTAGGCACCAGGCTCGGCGCTTATCGTATATTCGATAACAGCCGAACTAACCAAATCTTAACTTGTGCTCTAATCACCTCAGCTTTTAAATTTTTTAGCATGCTTCCTATACTTATAAATTTATCGTTGCTGTCAACTGTGATTTGATTATTAAGATTTTATTACCTACTGTCTTTTTTTTAAATGACTAAAAAACAACGGTTGCGTTATTAACACAACATAAAGTAATTAACACAACTTTTTTTAAGGAATATTGACGAAAATAATTTTTCTTTAGACTATTGAAGGTAATTTAAATCGTGTTTATTTAGCCTCATAAAAATATTGCTGGTGTTTTACTTTGACTGTGAAAGAAAAGTTATTCCATATTTTTATATTTTTCCTGAATCTTATATTTTCTACAACTCAGTTTGTTACAAAAAAGCGTTTGCACATCATTTTCCAAACTTCTTTTGATAAATATTCTAAAATTAGGTGGTTGTTTGATACCAAAAAAGCTTTTCTCTTGTATGTTATTCAGGCCCGGACTTAGCCTAAGTGGCGCCCGGGGCAAGGTCAAAAAATGGCGCCTCTGTAGAAAAAGTATTTCCTTTTTTCCTCCCAAAAAGCAAGTGACGAGCAAAAGAAGAAAAAAACCTCACATACCTAATTTTGGCGCCCCTCAAAACCTGCCGCCCGGGACACGTGACCCGCCTGCTATTTTAGTACCTCTTTACACATTAAGTGTGATTTACCTTTTTGAAAGCGCATACCCAGTCTTAAAGCTCACGAGCCGCCACTGCATATAGGTAAATATCTGTTGTATATTAGCGACAATGTACTAACAATAGACATAAAATAATTGAATTAAACATTATAATTACTTGATAGTTTAATTAATTACAAACATTTTGATAGGTCTTTTGATATAATCATATGTATAAAGTGAAAAATGTGTAAACCTCGGAATAAAAGATAATAAGCTATAAAACTTGTATAAATCCTTGTTTTGACATTTTATGTATTATTTCAAAAGTCTCATAGAATCTTATGTACCTACGCGAGTTAAGATATTCAAAGTCAAGGCTCAAAAAAACGGACCTTTTTGAAATAATTTGTTTCCTACGTTCTAAATGACTTTTGAAGTTATTCGAAAAATTGTAGAGGATAAAATTCTCTACAAATTTGATCTTAGGCAATATATTCTACAATGATTCATTTGTGAAATAAAGCGTGAAAAATGGGTGGAGGGGCTAGGAAGCTAGGGCTAGGGATGACTTTGGATACGATGCAATAGTAAGATATGCGCTCCCCACTCCACGCGCTGTATCTCAAGAGCACGAAGACCCGTACGCGGTACTCGTTGGAGGAAGAAAATTCCATAATTTATTAACGAAACGAAAAAACCAATAATTTTACGAATAAAAAAATTAGTTCGGAATTCTTTCCATTTAAAAATACTTGGCTCTTAGTCTACAAGCTATAACCATGCATTGGAAAGTCTTAAATATGGTATTCTTCTATTTGACGATTTAAAATATATGTCAGAAAAATTAAAAAATATTTTGTTATTTTATTAATTATATAAAGAATATTATTAACTAAAAATGATTAAACTACGCTATATATATATATATATATATATATATATATATATATATATATATATATATATATATATATATATATATATATATGTTGTTAAATATTTCAAGCAAACAATAAATAACAAATTTATTATAACTGCTATCATTATCTGTTATAATTGGAAAACATCCAAAATTCATTTGTTTTAAATTTAAAAATAAATTGCAATAATATTTATAATTATTTTACATTTAAAACGTTTATTTATTTTCAAAAAAAGCAATTTTCATTCAAAATATTATTTTGAGTGCATTAAAATATTTTAAATTAGAATTTGATTGCAATTAGAAACAACACAGTATATTTTCGTTAATATTTTATGTTTTCATGTTCAGTGTTCACAATATTTATGTAGATATTGTATACATCATGCTACACAGCATACACATATACGAGAAAATACAACTAGAAATTTATTATGCAAATCTAATAATTTTTAACCTATTTAAAATAATATATAGATACCTACCTACATATTTGTATTAACTATATGAATTTAACTGGAAAATCCTAACAATATTTTAGTATCAAATAATTTGGCTTATGAAAGGGCATAGCCGGGTAAGATAGGGAAAACGGCCCTTGACGCAAAATTGATTGTCTTTATAGGAAATAATACTTCTTAGTCCCAGACACATTCTTGCCAAATTTCAACCCAAGGCTAATAGTTCATAAATACACAAAAAGACAATAATTTTCAAAAAAAATTTTTTTTGACGAAATTACTGAGCCGATTTATTTGAGTTTAATATATATTGTGTACCCACCTTAGACAAAGTAATAAAAAAAATTAACGTATATCCCTTTTTTATACTAATTTTTTAAAATTTTTTTAATTTAAGTAAATTTGTTTTTGGTATTTACCTACGCGTTAGCCACACCAGATTTTAGCTGGTAGAACATCATAATATTTAAATACAAATGCATGCCATGTTCGGTACTATATACATTACTTATATATAAGAAGAACTATAAAGAAAAATATCTACCTTATTTCTAAAATAATATAATTACATACGCTCATAACTACGATAAACTAGTTTAAATTTACAAAAGTCCAACATTATCTGCCGTTGGTCTTTTTTTTATTAATAAAACAAAATAGACATTGATTTCTCTTTTGTTAGATTTTTAATCGAATTTTTCAACTGAAAAATTGGACTTATACAGCTTATACGATAAGAACGGCGAGAGGAGAGAGTAGGGGCGCTATCCGTTTTCGGACCCGTAGAACGCGATTATGTAAAAAAAATGTCTAATATATATACATATATACATACATACATACATACATATATATATATATATATATATATATATATATATATATATATATATATATATATATATACCCGCTACCTTTTAATATGTGTAGGGCCCCCTTATGGAAGTTAAGAGCTGAAATTTGGTAAGTGGGGGTCATTCGGATGCACAGAAATACTATCAAAGTGGGGTCAAATTTTGGGCAAAATCTGGATCCGACCCAAACTTTAAGGGGCTGGCGGGGGGGGGGGGGGGCAACAAAACAATAAACTTTTCCAAGTCAGTTGGAAATAATGTTCAATGGTCAATTGTCTACAACATATCAAAAATTCAGTTTCCTAGGATGATTTGGAGGGAGTAGAGGGGGGAAAAACGATTTCGACTGGATCTAACACGCCCCCCAGAATTAACGTGAAGGCTTGAAATTTGGTGTGTTGATAGAGTTCATACCTAGGTTGTGCTTTTTGGAGGTTTTAATATTTTATCCCCACCCCCACCCCCTCATTTTTAAGCTACAATTTCATGCTTTTTCGGAGTTTTCGAAGTTTGGACCACTCGCACAGGTCACCCCAATAAACCTAGAGGGCTGAAATTTTGTGTACAGGGTAAGTTAATAGCCAGCCACTGCTTTTTGGAGGTTTCAACTTTTAACACTTACCCCCACGATTTTTACGCCAATATTTCCTTGATTTTTTTGCTTATTTTCCAACACACCTAGAGACTCTCTGAGTAAACCTAGAAGGCTGAAATTTTGTATCTGTATTCAGTTAATATCGAGGGTGCGCCTCCACACTACTTTGTCCCCCACGTTTCCCATTTTTACATCGGAATTCAATAGCGTTGTTATATATGGTTAAATGTAATTTATATTGATAACAATACAGTAGGCAGACTAAATTGAACAACAAGTGAAGTATATAGGTACTATCGTTTATTTCAAATGCAATACATAAATTTAATATGTAATTTAAAAAATGTTATTGATGTAATTTTTTATTTTATTTATAAAATAGAAATTTTGGATTGTTTTGGAAATAAAAAAATATCTTCATAAAGGCCTTCCAGTTTACTATTTAAGGTCCTTTTTTAATATTTAAAATAAAACACAAAAACAATTGGCGGAGAAGCATGGGTAGGAATGCCCTCGTACGAACTGCGTTGGCTTTTTTCCTGCTAACTGCTATCGGCACAAAATTGAAATTTACTGAGATTCAGCCCTTAAAAACTTAAAACCTTTTTTTAAAGCCCCGATCAGCCGGACACTCATCATCAGTTTTGAAACCACCCAAATGACAAATCGCTTGTAGACTTTCAATCACATTTCGCTTGTAGACATTCAATACCGAAGATGAAGGGAAAAATTCGACTTCCGTGATGGGGCTCCGCTGCTCACGGCGTTTTTTTCCTTTGTAAGACGTCAAGTGAAACTTTGTTAGCTCATACACCACGTCTTACGACGTCAACAATTTCATACAAAGTTTACTAGCTGTCAAAAGAGTATACCAGTTGGTCATTTCGTTATAATTCCTCATGACCCGTCATCGTGTTAACAAAAGAAGACAAACGGAAGATAAAGCTAGACGTTTGTCTAAACTTGTTTGTCGTAGTTATGAACGTATGTAACTATATTACAAAAAAATCCACTTTCTGAACACCCCAAGAAGTGCAACAAAAACAACAAGTGAGAGGGGCGAGCTACATATTGCGCACACACGTACACTACTTTCTTCAAGTTAGTTGTATGTACATGTAATTTACCTACATATTTTTATAACTACAACAGGTTTTAGCCGGACTGTTGTTATTACTATACATTGTTGAAGTTTTTTGTTCCAATTTATTAAGTTAATGTTTATTATTATTATTAAAACAATATAACATTTAAAACGTATTATTGTTATTATTATTTATTTAAATAACGTTTCTAAAACTTATAATTTTTGAAGTTAGATGTAATTTTAATGAGTAAATATGCCGAGATAATTTTATTGATTTCATTCAAATCTTCAGATTCATGGTAAAATCAACCTTGAAAATTATTTTTTAACATATCTTTTATGACAAATCAAAATACATATTTTTAGACCGTCAACAGGTATTAGAGACCCAAAAAAAGCTTAAAGTAGAACAACTAGACGGAACTGGGTAGTAAGTTCATAGTGATTATGGATCACTGGGTAGTAAGGTCATAGTGATTATGGATCTATGACTAGTAAAATTACAGTGATTATGGGTTACTGGGTAGTAAAGTCAGAGTGATTAAGGGTCACTAAAATCGGAAAATAAATTTTGATTCTTTGTAATGTTTGAGCGAAATGGAGTTTTTCATTGCGTTTTTTTTCTTTTGGCTATTATTCATAGACACTTACAACATGCCTTCGTAACATTTTGAAGTGTCAATGACCTTTAAAAATAAACCAAGTGAACTTTGCCGCTACACTAAAATATAAAATACATTTTTTTTTCATTTTTTTTTTTTCATGAAATAGGTACAGGTATATATTTTTATTTACCATTTCGAAAGTAGTACCAACGTCAAAAAATGAAATACCGTAAAACCGTCTAGACCTGGACACTTTTTTACATTTTTTGGTTAATTTTATATTTATATATGCTTTCTTCATCGATATCACCAATAAAAGTATTACCATTAGAAAGAGTGTATATTATCTGTTATATCCCTGACCAATTTGTTTCATTATAAGTAAAAATAAAAAATAAAAATAATTAATAAGTGTCCGGGTCTACACCCTAAAACGGTCTTGACCCGGACACTTACTTAAACAATGTATTAACATGCAAACTAACCTCTCCCGTCGGGTTTAGGACAGTGTTTTATATCGACTGATGTCTTTGAACCTGTCAAAGATGTCAAAATATCTTGTGGGAAGGGAGAGGGGGCAATGCATTGTATGCCTCTCTATGAAGTAAACATACGGTGTGACACCAGAAGGAGGCATAAACCGCCTAATTCTGGGGGGAATATTAACGTATGGATAGTGGGATTTACAGTTGGTGCGAATCGCGGCCATAGTGTAATAAACTGATGTGTTCGGGTCTAAACGGATATATATATATATATATATATATATATATATATATATATATATATATATATATATATATATATATATATATATACATATATATACATATATATATATATATATATATATATATATATATATATATATATATATATATATATATATATATATATATATATATATATCCAGTAATCAAAAGCGCCTAAAAAATTTAAAAAAAAGAAGTATCCCTCTACATTTTACCTCTCTGCTTTATCTCCCTTATTATTGAGTTTTGGAAAAAAGTGTAGATGAAAAAGTACCATTATTTTTGAACATACTATCAGTTCCAGCAATTACGGTACATAATTCTGGACCACCTTGTATATATATATATATATATATATATATATATATATATATATATATATATGTATATGTATATATATATGTATATATATATATATATATATATATATATATATATATATATATATATATATATATATATAGCATGTATTTTTTTATATATACATCCAATATAACTTCAAACATCATTAAATGATGCGCGATAAAATTCTGAACACATACATATCAAAACTAAGACAATATGACAATTATGACGAAAATTACATGTCTAAGTTAGACACACATTTTATTTCCTTGAAAAACTGGAGGATAGTAATCCTGTAAAATGAGATAGTAAATGTTGAAATCCGTAGTTTTTATTGGTACAGCTGTTTAGAGGATGTTTTTCTCTCTGTAATGACGTCAGGAACAAATGTTTATTGTTGCAGGTTAATGTTGAAATTATTTACTTTGAAGATTGGGTGCAAAGTGTTTGGGTCTAGACCCCCTGTCCGGGCCTAGACGGTTTTACGGTACACTAGATATGATAATTTTCAGGTCATTGACACTTCAAAATATTACGAACGCATGGTATATAAATTCCTTATCAGTTACTGACACCAACCCCTCATTTTCGGAACTTCCGCCAACATCTCTATTTTAGTGACACCATCTTGTACAAAATTTCGGAATATCCGGTTTAAAAGTAACTGAACCTATAGTTCAGATATTTCACAGATGAATCTGTGGGCCACAGCAATACAATATTTAGAACAGTTGTAAAATATAAAACATATAGGTATGCAGGAAATTATATAAAACACCAAAATGAAAACAAAATAAACACCTGAGCAAAGCCAGAATTGGCTGCTAGTATGAATATAATAAAATTGATCTTGATTTATGGTTACAAATAAATTTTAACGAAATAATAATTATTTCGTTAAAAATTAATCAAATTAATAAAATCGGTTAATATAATAAAATAGTCAATTAATAAAATCGATTATCACATTATAATTATTATAATGTGATAACCGATTATAAAACACTCTATGCCACAATCAGTGTTGGGCAATGTATCGAATTTTATTATCCAGATAGCAGATAATGTATAACATAATTTAAAATATCTATATAAAGATAACAGATACTTTAACCGTTATCTAGATAAACTTTTAGATAATAGATAATATTTACAAAAATAATGCACTTAGACACTGTTTATCAACCACCGATTCGTAAAACGGTGCTGAGCTGCGAAAGTACCTCGCCGGTTCCCAGAAAGATGTGTTAATTACAATAAATCATAAAAATGTTAAAGAAAGGTTTTTGGCGATAAAAAAATACATGTTTTGAAATTTAGTTTTTTTTTTTTATTTACGGTCTAACACAGTAGAGCATAAAATTTTTTGTTTAAAAAATGTGCTTAAACAGTGTCTATATTTTTCTGAATTATATGATTGACCTGGCGACGGACCTGGTGGAAACCACATTTCATATTACACAACTAAATGTTATTTCAACTACTGCCTGAAATGATTCCTAGCTACAAGAGTTCCATTTAAAACACGAGAATTGCTTTTAAACATTTCTTTAATGTTTAAAAAAGTCTCGCTATTTATCTGAATTACATTGTCGAACCAGTGATCGGAAAACGACATTTTATATTACACAACCTACTATTATTCTAATTAATAGCGGAAATGACTCCAAACTACCTATTTAAGATTTAAAATCGCTTTTGAACATATCTCTAATGATTAAAAAAAGTGTCGATGCTTATATGAATTACATGGTAGATCAGGTAATCGGAATACGACATTTCGTATTACACGACTAAATATGATTTGAACTAATGGCGGAAATGATTCCAAGCTACAAGAATTCTTTTTAAAATTAAATAACTACTTTTAACCATTTTCTAATTCTTAAGGGCAGGGTAAGGTATTAAAATAATTTTTTTTGCATTTTTTTTTATTTTTTAACTGAATGCATAATATCTCAAGAATATTGTCTCAAAATTTCAAGTTGATTGGAGCAAAATTGACGAAGTTATAAGCATTTTTGTTGTTACCTGGCAGATGTTTCGCTCTCTATATATCTCTCTCTCTCAGTTATAGAAATTTTAATGCAAGTACTAATGTATTTATACCTGTACTGTATATTTTATCAGTGTAGGGTACAAAATTTAGTTTAGCAATAAGTATTCTATATTAGTTTTATACAAGAATTTTTTAGTGTTCAAAACTTTAAGGGTGCATTCTCACTGCGCGCTATGCGATGCGAGGCTTTGCTATGCGATGCTAGGCTATGCTATTAACTTTTTCTATGTTTCAAGATGTGTTCACACTGCCTGCTCAATCTAGCATTGTATTTCATAACGAGTGATCATGAGAATTAGGGATGGGTGATGTCAGTAAAAAACATCAACATCGAACTATCGATTCTTTTAATTTTTCGCCATCGAACCATTGATATTCTTATAAAAATATCGAAACATCGATTGTTGACATCAATGTTGAAAACGACCGCGAAAATTTGAAAAAGTTATAAAGTTATATTTAAAATAGATATACAATAGCAATAATTCAAAATTTTCAATTTTTCTTTTCAATTATCAACAATAAATTTAATTTAGTATCAAAATTTTTAATGTCGATTAAAAATTTATAAATAGTACCTATATAAAAAATATATTTTCATCTTTTCTATTTTATTGCTTTGTATAGATTTGACCGTTGACCCCATACTGGCGAACGACATCGAATGACTTCATAAGTTTTACCACACCCATCACTGATGACTGAAGAGCACAATACTGGCGAGTTCAGGCGATAAAATCAAACATACTGTCCATAGCGCGCAATGTGCACATTCAAATATGTTCTTAAATGTTTGTTTTCATAGCATTGTGTCGCATAGCAAAGCCTCGCATCGCATAGCGCGCAGTGTAAATGCACCCTAAAGCGTTTTCGCAACAGCTCACGTTTTCAAAGTCGGTGCCCCTCATAACTTCAAAACTACAGCACCGATCCATTTGAAATTTTGAACAATATTTCAGTATATAATTTACGAGGTAACGCTGGAGAGTTTTTTTCAAATTTGTTAATAATTTTTATTTTACAATAACAAATTAGCCTATTTTTTTCACAAAAATCGTGTCTTTCCATTCTAAGTGTTCCAAAAAAGTGAAAAATTGAAATTTCGAAAAACCCTCCCAGCGTTACCTGAGGAAAACTATTACTTAACGAATGAATTTTAATTTTTTTATTTCGGGTAATCCAACACCAAATTATGAGGGGCATCGCAATTCTACTTTTTTCCGAGACACGTTCCAATAATTGCTGCCATTACTGTATTTTTTAATATTTTTTCGTGAGAATTTTATACAATATTCTTCGAATATTATACTTTAATGTGCCACTGGTTTTAATAAAGAGATTTTAACTGTGTCGTCACAAAAAAATAACAAAAACATGCCTTTTTTTGTACGAATTAACCTTACCCTCTCCTTAAGAAAGTGTCAAAAGTTATCTGAATTACATAATCGACCAAGTGAATAGAGGGAAATGGTGAATTTAGCTTAAAACTTTTTATCAGAAAAAATAAAGATGTATTGTTATTATCTTATCTTTTCCTTTCGCTCAATAGAAATATAAGATAAAAGATAACTTCTTTTAGAAATATCTAGATAAAAGATAATAGATAATGAAAACGTTATATAGATAAAATTTCAGATAACGTTATCTAGATAAGCACTACACTGGTCACAATATAAAATTAGTAAGTATATGATCCATAACTATTCTTATCTATTTTAGTTTTAATATGTATTATTAACAACTATACAAATGTATAGGTTGTTAGATAATCCTATTATGCGTACTTTGTAATTTTGTACATTATTACTCTCGAAACAAGTTGATATTTTCAATTATTGATCAACAAAATAATATACATAAAAGCAAAATTTAAATCAAGTGATTTAAATATCAAAGCATTCCCAAATATGTGTGTATGCAATGTAACGACATTATATTTATTCAGCAGCAGCGCGGCGTAGCACGACGTCGAACATCAAAATAATATTTCAAACGAACGCCAACGTACACATACGTACCAACTTTGCAATTTAAAAAATACCTCGAAGCTGTTGTTTCGTAACTGCACGACCGACGACTATTCGCTATATACGCTGTAGTTATTCCCTTTATACGTTGTATATTATGTATATGTGCTTGTAATTCAAATTCGAGAATGAATAATCTTATTCGTCATGGAAAGAGATAAAACAAATTCGAAAGAAGTGATGTATATGTACAGTATCTTTCCACTGAATTAGAAGCACAACCATCGAACCTGGATAACCATTATTTTTACTGAAAGAGTTTTTCTTTTTTTTATCAGTGCTCACTTATCAAGGTTCGATTACTTTAAATACTTGTTGTTACCAAATACCGTCGTAAACTGTTTATAAATAGTCATGTCAAGATTATATTTCTAATTAAAATGTCAAGATTATATTTCAAATTAAAATTCAAATTAAATTATCTATGTCAAGATTATATTTCAAATTAAAATTACCAGTAGCCTTCGATTAGGAAGAATTCACGCTAGAAAATACCCTTAAATAATAAATAATTTCTTCAGTTAACAACTGTATGTGTATTTGATTTTAGAAATTTATTTCTGTTGTAATAAATTTTTCTTACTTCAGGGTAACAAACTACGAAAAGGATTTTGTGAATGCCATAATTCCGTTGCAGTTTGGTGTTTGAACTTTTTAGAAATCCGATATTCAGTATTTTTCAATTGTCAGTGAAATTTATAGTCAGTTTCCAAAGCGCCAAAAAGTAGTAGATACAATTTTAATTAATAAAACTATTAATTAAACCTGTAACTACTCGCACTTGACAAACTTATTTGCTTGGAGTTTTAGGTATTGGCGATTTTAACGCGTAGGCCGGGTAGACCCAAACCTACCTAATTTTGAGAAAATGAGGAAGAAGTAAAAAAAGTAAATAAAAGGGTTTAAAGAGTTGATCTTAAGCATTTGTAATAGGAGTTTAGTATTACTCTCTATATTACTTGCATTTACCTGCAGGTGAGGTAGCTTGGTTATATGATGATTCTAAAGTATGTTTTAAATGTATGCCCCATAATATAACCATTTTCTTCCAACTTTACGGTAATCAAATTATGGGTAAACAAACTGTTATTATGTTAACAAGATTAATATTTATCAAAATAGCATTACGAGACTGAAGAAAGTCAAACTGCTACAACAAAATCATTAAAAAAAATTTATTACGGGATTTAGCCTTAATTTGGAATATAGTTAAATTACTCGAACTGACTCCAGCGGTTTATAGCAAAAACCCGGAAAACATTTATGACAATATAATTATTAATAATTTAATGGATTCAAATTACTTTTTAACAACTTGGTCCGAAAACAGAACCTTAAGGGGGACCACTAGTGTGATCGCCTGAAAAAAGATGACATTTGGGAATTTATTTAAAGAAAACTACAGTATGGAATGTTTTAATATTTTAAGGGCATATTAGTTGATATGCAATAAATTCATGATAAAATTTTAGACCAAAAAATTGAAAATTCACTGAGTTATTCGCGATCTCCCAAGACTCCAAAAAAAAGTTTCCCCACTGCTGCAATGATAGCGACCTTCACAGTGCCTGACATCCAAAAAAACAAAGAGCCTATTAAACTAGAAGGTATTGCCCGTACCATGAACCTCAATCGAAAAAAGAAAGTTGAAATTTAACAAAATGTAGTTTTTTAAAAAAAGTTTCAAAATTTGCGCGAAAATTTGATGATTTTTGGCTTGCAATATATATATATATATATATATATATATATATATATATATATATATATATATATATATATATATATATATATATATATATATATATATATATATATATATATATATATATATATACATAAAAGAAACTACAATAAGAATCAAAGAATCAAATCGATCGGATGATTTGTCTTCGAGTTATAACTGCAGCAAATTTGAAAAATGTAGTTTTTCTGTACTTTACCTTTTAGTTTTAATCACTGAGAATTTTTATTAAAATTATTTACGATATGCTCACTATAACGGTCATAGTAAAACTAGTTGAGTCGTTTAAATGTGCCAGGGTCTAGCTTCTCCACAATATGTGACTGGCAGCCACGTCCAGAAACTCCCGAACTATTAACATTCATACATTTTTCAATACCTCAAAGTTAACAATGAAAATCAGAATCCGCTCTTCGGATGGCTTAAAAAATATTTCAGATATGCACTTGAAATGTTAGTATGACCATCGAAACATGCAAAAAAAATTTCTCCAATTTTTCAAAATGTCACACTAGTGGTCCCCCTTAAAATATTTGCAAATCGCACATCTAGCATCACTTATTGTAACACATACTGTACATGCTTTTTCGCTAACACTTCTCATTCAGTAACAGTGTCCTGTATGTATCGGCATATTATACGAAATATGTGATTTGCATCAATAAAACTGTAGAATATTATTTTTTCTCATTTTAAAACACAGTCAGTCAGTAAGCTATTCGGTCCGTATAGTGGTGTACATAACGTAGATACAAAAAAATCTAATAATGTATATAACATCCTTGTTTAATGGAATGAAGGAAAAAGCGGAAAGTAAAATTTTTATTTTGGCTTCAATTAAATTTTTATTTCATTTTTTTTTTTTACTTTCCCAGTTATGTGTGTACATACGGATATATTTAAATACAATAAAAATTGTCGTAATTCAATTTAGCTGTTTTCCACGAATTCATTCGTGTGAAATTTATTTCAGTGTGATAATATTTTAGATTCTCTTGAATGTTGATTAAAAATAAGAAACGGTGCAAGCGGTGCACTACACGGCTTCACGTTTTGAGGGCTCCCGGCTGACTGATTTTGTAAAATTCAAAACTTAAATGTGACATCTGAAAGACGATATTGGTTTATTTAATGAAATCAAAATTTGTCATGGAGTTTTGCATTCTAGAATCAGAATTTTACAAATATATATTACAATATTTATTTAAAAATATGTAATTTATTTGAATTGTAACTAAAGTTCAGTTACTTATTTTGAAAATTATATTAATCGGTTCACGGTCACTGACGCTGTAAAGACGGCAAATGAAACTTGATTTGGACGTTTTGTCATTATAGCTTATGACCAGAAACGTGTAAGCTTTATCATTTAACTATTATCCTTGTATCTAGAGAAGAATCTTTTTCAAGAATGGAGATAGTAAAATCTTGCTTAGGGTCTACCACTAGTGAAAATCGATTTACCATTTCAGTAATTTTATCCATCAAATTTATATACCAAGAATAGCGTGGCCGCAACATTTATATACCAAAAATAGTAAGATTACAGCGATTCTACACCAAAAGTAGTAAAGTTACAACGACTTTGTACTAAGAGTAGTAAGATCACAGCAGTTCTGTACCAAAAGTAATGAGATCACAGCAATTGCATACTAAAAGTAGTAAGATTATAGTAGTTCTGTATCAGTAGTACAGCAGAACTTCTAAGAGTGTGAACTTCCCAGGGTGTGCCTCCACACATACATACTCACGAGATAACAAGTACAATACGCAGTTGCTTGCATATGTGTATGTCCGTTTGATGTAAACAACAAAAAACAGTGGCGGTTTTAAAATTAATTAAAATTTAAAATATTTTAAAACAAAATAAAATCTTTTCAAACTTTATTTACGGTGGTCCTCTCATGGTACGTACTCCGATTTTACGTAGTGACGCCAGCGACTTAGTGGGGTTCCCCTCTCGCAGATATCTTATCGTTTATCTGCGTTGGTGAAAATTTATGTATCAAGCCAAAGTCAGGGCCGTAGGTAATATTGTCTGAGGGTCTGGTAGCCTCTAAAAATTTTAAAATTTTAAACAACAAAAAACAGTGGTGTTTTTAATAATTAAAATTTAAAATATTTTAAAACAAAATAAAATTTTTCAAACTTAATTTACAGTGGACATCTAATGGTACGTACTCCGACTTAGTAGTGACGTCAACGACTTAGTGGGGTTCTCTTCTCACAAATATGTTATTGTTTATCAGTGTTAGTGAAAATTTATGTACCAAGTTAAGGTCAGTGCCATAGGTACTATTATCTAAAAAATTTATAATTTTATTGCATACATATATGCACATATTCTGCATACGTAACATGCAAAATTCAAATGCATGCAATGAGTAACGTAAAATTATAGAATATTCTAATTGTCAACTAGCAGAGATATCAAAAAAACAGATTTCACTATTGAGTTGATCAACTAAAAATGAGATTAAGCAGCACAGTTTGACAAAAATTCTAGAATGTTCTATTTGTCAACTAGAAAAGATATCGAAAAATCAATTACAGCATTTCATTTGTCATTGAAAAAGAAGCCAAATAGCATATCTTGACAAATGTTCTGGAATATTCTATTCGTCAGCTAGCAAAGATATCTAAAAATAGTTGTTGCCATTGAATTGGTCACCTAAAAAGAGACCAAATAGCACATTTTGACAAATGTTCTAGAATATTCTATTTGTCAACTAACAAAGATATTGAAAAATCGATGGCACCAAATAATTCTGCAACCAAAATTAAACTAATATAAACTAAATGTCCCATTTTGGCAAACATTCTTGAAAAAGTTTGTCCGCCAAAATAGAATATTCTAGAACATTTATCAAAATGTGATATTTTGTCTTTTTTTCGTGACCAATTAAACGGTGCAACCGGTTTTTTTATATATCTTTGTTAATTGACGAATAGAACATTCTAGATTTTTTATCCAATTGCGCTACTTAATCTAATTTTTAGTAACCAATTCAATAGTGGTCTGTTTTTTGATATCCCTGCTAGTTGACGAATAGAATATTCTAGAATTTTTGCAGCTTCCACTATTTGGCGTCTTTTACGCTGATGAATTCGATGGTGAAGTTGGTTTTTCAATATCTTTGCTAGTTTTCTAAAAGTCGCCACCTATATTCATTAATATAACATTCAATTTCGTTTATCTTTACTAACAAGGAAAGATTTTGAACTGTCAATTCGAAATTTTGATAAAACTTGGTATATGTTTAGTACAAGCGAAAATAACAGACCCGTATTTTTTTTTATCTGCCACCACCGCCATTTAAAGGGTGAAATCACCCATCAAAATTAGGGTAAAATTTAATTTTGTTTGATAACTTGGAAACGACGACAGATAGAAAAAAATTTTAAATTGGCAAAACACTTTATTTTTAGATAGCTTTCTATTGATGTGCATAAATCCAGGGTCGGGCCTACTGGAGGGGCTGTTCAGGTAAAATTGAGAGTAAATTTTGAAATAGGGTGAATAAGTTTCAGTATATTAAAGTTTGAATAGCATATATGAAAACTACATGAAAAATACTAGTTTACCTGTTTTTGCTCAAAGCAGTAATTTAAAGTCTAAAATCTCAGAACTAGACAGCTAATTTGAGGTGCCAATCGTAATTCTACTGACAATCAGCAAAATAAAAATATTTCTATAAGGTTTTCAGCAAGTGAATTGTCTTGTAATTAATAACTAGCTAAAATATATCAAATTATACTTGTTGATGTCTAACTAAAACTTTAAATTTTATACAAGTAATATTAAAATTTGATTCTGTTAAATTATGCAAGAATATTATTGCATATAGTTATAGAAAAAATTAACATAATAACAAAATCAGCATTCATCAGACATCCATAAGACAAAATCGGAATGACCAGTGCTCTAAACAGCATTAATATACTATTTGTTGGCAATTTTTTTAGTTTATGTAAATATCTTTTTACTAGTATCAATCCCTGTTTAGCTCTAATTGTCATTTGCTGCTGATGGTATTTCCAATTGCCATTATACGACAGATACACTCCCAAATATTTAAATTTTTTCACAATTTCGATTCGGTTTCCTTCATACCACCATTCTTCTTTTTTACTGGTTTTAGTTCCATTGCTTACTATTAAGATTTTAGTTTTTTCTACATTTACCTTGAGTTGCCACTTGTCACAATATTCTTTTACAGTTTTTATTGCCCTATTCATTCCACCTTTAAATCGATAAAACAACAATACAACTTCTGTCTCTTATTTAGTAGTGTTTTCTTCATTAATGTATCTATAACTAATATATTAGCCGTAGTTTCGTATGATGTTCTAAACCCTGCGTGAAATTCTGATATAATTTTACTTTTAGTTACCCAGTTTTTAATTCGTATTGGTAGCATTTTCGTATACATTTTCCCTATGTTTGGTAGTAACGTCAGGCATCTATAACTATTCATATTTTTCTTCTCTCTTTTTCCTTTGTATATATTACAGATTACTTCTGTTGACCATTCTTTTGGAAAAAATTTCAGATCTTTCATTTTATTGAACATATTTAGCAACATTTTAGAATTTGTTTGGTCTTAAAATATAAGTTTGAGAATCTCATTAGGTATTCCATCAACGCCTGTTGCTTTTTCCATTTTTAAATTATCTATTATTATACTAATTTCATCTTCATTAAAATTTTCATCCAGACCATCTATTTTCCTTGGAATATTTTCTACTTCAGAGTATTCTATGATTATTTCATTGTTACACAATCGGTCATAAAACTTCCTCTGTACTAATTACATTTCCTATCTCTGTATATTTCTTATCGGCTTTTATATATGCCCATAACGTTCTATTATTGTTATTACATTTTAACATTTACATCAATTCAACTGTTTTACGTTCTTCATCTTCGTTTTTTTTTTATCCTTGCAAAGTTTTTCATATTCATTTCCTAGTTTTGAATATTTATATTATGTTTCTTCATTTTTATCTTTCCTTAGTTCTCTTAATGCTATTCTTACTTCGCTTTTTTTTATTTCTGCACTCTTCACAATACCAGCTTTTCACATTTTCGTTTTTATTCACTGGTTTACTACTTTTCATGCTTCTTCCAACATATTACATCCACTTGTTTATGATTTTAGTTGCACTCTCTAAATTTTTTTTTCAATCATAGAGTTAATACCTATTTTGTATAAATCTGATTCCAACGATTGGGCATCTGCATTAAATTCTTCTTTGTTTTTCTCTTGCCATTTGAATCAATTTATTCTTATATCATCTTCATCCTTATGTTCACTCTTTAATTCCTCATTATACGTTAACTCAATAGGGAAATGTTGCTATATTATTTGGTCGCCCACTTGCATATCTATATTTCCCAGCACATTTGGTGTTACTATTGCATAGTCTATAACACTCTTACCATTTTGCGCCACGTAAGTCCAAGTCCCGTTACAATCTCCAGGTGTACGTCCATTCAGTATTATAAGTTTAGGTTACTACAAAACGCTAATAATTTTTTTCCATACAAATTGACTGTTTTATCTTGGATTACTCTGTTTTACTCCAGTAATTATTTATTTATATCTTATTCACTGCGTGGTTACATTCGTCAAATTCTAAGCCCACAGTTTCTAATTCTTCCCCTATTCTCGCATTATAATCGCCTCCTAGTATTATTTCAACATCTCCATATTTCTGATATATTGTTATGATTTCTTCTTCAAGTCTTTCAAACAGATCTTTGTTACTTTGTTTACAATATACGGGTGGCCAGCATACAACACCAATTACAATATTATTATTTTTTAAAACTTATTTTAACCCATAAAACTTCATCTAATGCACTTTTAATTTCTTTAATATTACTTTCTAAGTTATTTTTATAAAATATTGCAATACCACCCGGATTCCTCCCATATAATCTTTTTCCACTTTTTAGGATACTACTAAATCCCTTAATATCAAAGCATTCTTCGTTTGATGACTACGTTTCCACTAAACATAAAATATAGTTTTTAAAATAATTAATGATATCAAAATTACATATTTTATTTTTTAAGCTTTCAATATTCCAAAATAATAACCTAAAATTAGATCTTATACTTTTTTGTTTTTTTTCGTTACTAGTGTTTGCTCCTAAATCTTTTCGCAGTTTTTTGTTTCTGCTTTTCTTATTTCTGTGCTCCTTTGGTTGGTATTGCGCGTCATTTCTTTACTTTTCTTATATTCATGCTGAATTCTACCGATGTCTCCATCATCTTCAAAAGATTGGTGTTCGGGTTTATTCCTTTTTTTACTTTTACTTGCTTCTTCTCTCTTTCTAGCTCTTTCTTTGCCTTGTTCTACTCTTATTTCATAAGGTAAATCGTTATTTATATAAATTTTCGTTCCTTTTAGTAATTTACGGTTATTTAAGACATCTTTCTATACCTTGTAGTTTGTAAAACATACTTTAATAGGTGTTCTGGTATTTTTACCTAGATGATGCACTTCTTCAATTTCTTCTGATTTCACATTTACATTTAATATATCCTTAAATAATGTAATAATTTCTTCTTCTAGGGTTTTATTTTGTATACTATCATTCTCATAACCAAAAATTACTAAATTTCTTTTGTTTATTTCAACTTGCATGTTTAGAATTGTTTTCTTTTATTCTGTCACAATGTTTTCCAATTCCTTATTTTTTTCCATCATTCGCTTATTTTCTACTTTTATTTCTTTCAGTTCCTTCATTATATTATTTTCAAATATTTGCATTTTATCCATTAGTTTATTTATTTGGTTCTCCAACGTATTCATTTTATATGTATTTTTATGACAATTATGTATTTACAATAACTTAAGTTATTGCCACTTTTCTAAATTGTCAGTTGAAAATTTCAATATTTCTTACCCTGCTGGAATCACTTATCAAGGTGCACTTTTTTGTATCGAATTATACAAATTTGTCGGTTTTTACTGTTGGTACCAATTTTACAATATCTTTAACTGTAATTATTCACTACATTTACTTTTTAATAATTTATTAATTAACATTTTATTTATTTTTTGAACAATATGTAAAAACAGAATCAATATATCAAACGATCGCGCGCTCCTTTTCCCTTGTTTAAACCGGGGGGTCCAAGGGATCTGGACCCCCGCTAAATTACATATATTTTACTTCAATTTATTTTATTCGTATCAATGAGGAAGGAAATATATTATTATATATATGATAAAAGGACCTAACAACATTGTTTTACTGAAGCAAAAGCTGTGCTAATACTAGTCAGTGGCGGCAACAAAATTAAATGTTTATATATGTATGTAGAAATTCATTTTCAATAATTTGACTACATTTACTAATGAATTCATATAAGAAAAGTGGTCAATTTATTTTTATCATCATGAACTTTATTATGTTTTACATCCTTTGCATACTTGACATTTAATATTAAATTATTATTTAACATATAATGTATATACGCAAATATTTTTTTAAAGAGACGGCTAATATATGTCAAAAATATGTCAAAAAAATTTTATCGGTGAAATATTATTCCTTGTGTTTTTTTACATTTGTAAGCAGAACTATAGAAATAGGGTTCTTACATTTGTAAGCAGAACTAATTGCCATAATATTTTTTTTTTTTAAAAATACAACGAAAAACGCAATTTGAAAAGTGAAAATAGTGAAAATGTTTACATTATTTTTTTTAATTTTTTAATACAAACATGGCTGACTATACTTCAATTTTAATTTTAAAGTCTAGAGTATCTTAGAAAGAGAAATATATATTGGCAATTTACATGCTATTTATAATATTTGTCTCTTTTTAACGTGTACGTAATATAAATTACTGGTCCTTTCATTTCTAATGTCTGTGATTTGTATAGTAGTCTACTGATATTTTTTCTTTGGAGTCGACATTTTCGATAACATTTTCCATTTAGAGCAGAATTGCGTTATCAAAAATTGGGTTTTTAAATTTTGGTTGGACCCCCCCCCCCTGAAAATTTTATAGTTGTTGCTCCCCTGATCTTATACATATATATTATATGAACATTACTTATTTATGAATATAATCTTATAGGCATATATATATATATATATATATATATATATATATATATATATATATATATATATATATATATATATATCTGTATCATTGTAACACTTTAATGGTCACACGTCTACGCAGTTAAACTTCGCCAGGCGCCGACAACATTTTTAAAGAATTAAATAAAGAAAACTATTAGGTCAGTCCATAAGTTCGTGCGTACTTTTTTGGTAAATTTTTAAATAATATAAAAAAAAACACAAGCAAACACAATTCATCCTTTCTGGGATCTGATCCACTGTTAATTGTGGTTCTGACTCCACAAGATTTCATAGAATGCCATCATCAAAATTAACAGGACGTCCTGAACGGGGTTCATCATCAATGCTGCTTTCTCCAACTTTAAATATTTTAAACCATTTCTGGGCAGTCCTTACACTGATAGTGTATTCACACCATGTACACTATTAATTTTTATCGCTGCAGATCTGGCAGATTCACCACACGAAAATAAAAAATGTAGCACAGCACGTTTGTACTGATTATCTATATTCATCTTCTATTGGTACTAAAATGCGTTCGATATTTATGAAAGTTGGTGATGAACTGAATAATATGTTAGTCAAACGATGGCAAGTTTCGACAGGTTCAAAATTGTATTGGTTTAGTAAATGAGTCATAGTGAATTCCATGCATGCACTTAATAGGTACGAACTTATGAACTGACCTGATACATAAATTCACGAAATTATTCAGCACGTGCGAACACACATATTTTTATTTAAAAAAAATTAAAGATAACGACAATAACAACAAAGTGATAAAAAAATATAAAAAACCACAAACAATTAAATACTTTAAGCAATTATATGTAGTATACTATCCGCCTATAATGTTTGGAAACCATCACATATAGAGTCTGTAACCGACCAGTCACCATCCATAGTAGCATCACATACATGTTGTGTGATCGGCCACTAGCAGTTGCGCCAGCTTTTATGTGAGTGGCTAGCAACGTGTTTCCAAGTCATTTTTGGCTGGTTCAAACAGCAATGACCTTATATTTCGATATTTCTTTTTCCTTTTTTTACAATTTACATTCAATTACTTAAAATATCAATAATTCGGTGCTGACATTGATAAGGGTAAGATATCTTTTTCACTGCTGCATTATACATTTTAATTTCAATATCTCTGGTTTAATGTTACATAGGCACATCTTTAAAATTAGTTAAACACAGAAATAAATAACTATAGTCATTCAATAGGGTACTTGACTGAATTCAAAATTTGTTTTAAATATTAAATAATTTTATGTATTATACTTAAATATTTACTTTTAGTAATGACACATAGAAATTTTCTTTAGTTATTTAAATAGCTTTTTTTGAATAGCAAAAAGCCGAATCGCCTTACAAGTAAAGGTCTCGAAGCCGGACCTCGAGACCTATCGATTTTAATGAAATTTGGATATGTTGTAGAACATTAAAAAGTAAGGGACACGTATTTGTTTTTATCGGCAGAAGAACGGTTTGAAACGATAAAATCGCCTTTTAAAAATTTTGGTAAAAACTTTATTTTCCAAATATCTCGAAAACGGTAAGAAATAGAGCAAAAGTTTAAATTGGCGATATTGCTCTTTTTGAAAGAACTATTCACTGATATTCAACTTGTTTCAATTACATCAACACAGGTGGTTGGGTTACAATTTGAGGGTTAATTTTGCAAAAAGGAGGTAAAAAATAAAAAATATTAAAATTTTGTTTACAGATTTCAAACCAACGCAACGTAAAAACTCGAATCGACCGGTTTTTACCCAAATTTGTAAATAATAGTAAGTCTAGGGGTAGAATCAACTAGAGGGTGACTATGTTAAATATGTACTATTTAAGAACTTCAAGTTTTTCTTCGTGTTAAATAGTTTAAGACTATTAGAATAACGTAAAAATTAAATTATCGATTTCAAAATTCAGTTTATGGTAAGATAGACTGAAGAGGGGGTCTCACCCTCTTAAATTATACACTAGTTTTTATAAATTCATTATTATTAAATTATCCGCAATGGTGGTGTATAATAATGTAATAATAAGTACTTCTGAAGTTGGACTGTCATATGTAAGGTTTTTATTCTGCTTGCGTTTAAGGATATTTGGGAGGTACAATCGGAGATAAAAGTACATGAAATTAGAAATTCGTGAATAATTGCGTTGTATAACAAACTATGAGGTAAATAAATAGTTATCTTTGTTAAATAATAGCTATCACTACAACTGATTGTACAATACATCAAACTATAGCTCTCAGCTGACTACAAGAGCTGAGTACATTCTGAGGATTTTTCGGAGGAATTTCAAAATGCTACGAGACGATTGAAAATTTAGCAGAATGTTCCTCATTAAATACTAAGGCCCCTGTGAAAATTTCAAACCGATTCACTAAGCCGTTAAAAAGTTTATTTAATCTGTTCTGTTTTCGAATTTCCATAAGAGTATACGTGTAAAATTAGTTTTTTTTTTTTTTTTTAATAACTTTTTAACGGCTTAGTGAATCGGTTTGAAATTTTCACAGGGGCCTTAGTATTTAATGAGGAACATTCTACTAAATTTTCAATCGTCTCGTAGCATTTTGAAATTCTCCAAAAAATCCTCAGAATGTACTCAGCTCTTGTAGTCAGCTGAGAGCTATAGTTTGATGTATTGTACAATCAGTTGTAGTGATAGTTATTATTTAACAAAGATAACTATTTATTTACCTCATAGTACAACGCAATTATTCACGAATTTCTAATTTCATGTACTTTTATTTCCGATTGTACCTCCCAAACATCCTTAAATAATGTTTTCTGTTATCATAAACTTTTGATCGTAAATATCTAGTAAACAATGGGATGCATCGTAACAAAAGATAACAAAATTTTCGAATGCTTAAGCGAAGTAAGCTATAGGTACTCCAAACGTATTACGACTATCAAGATATAGTTTTCGTTATCGAAAATTATCGCTAAAGAAAATATCGATATTTTTAAAGTGGATAAGGAAACGAAGTAATCTTTTAAATATATGGCACATGTTAAATTATACTTCTCGTTATCAAAATCCTTCGATCGAAAATACACCGCAAACGCGTTACTCATGATTATTAGCAGTGATCACTAATTTTAATGTATAATGCATTTTTAGATTGAAACACAATTTTATTTAAAACTAGGTATACACCTTGTTAAATCCGCTGGCAATAAAACTAGTAATTTAATACTTAAACAAATGCTAATAATTATGAGCACCACTTCTTGTATGCCCTGAATTTTTCTTCTCTATAGACGAAACAAAAATCTACTGAAATTCGGTAAAGGGTTAAATAAATTGTCACTTTAATTATATTTTCATTCAGTAACTTTTTTATACTTTTTTTCGTAATAAAAATGAAATTATAATTCAAAAATGGTTCCTTGCTGACAGAAAAGATACGTTCTCAACAAATAAATCTCCGTTTTTTTATTGCTCACGTCACTGCTTCTGACAACATACATGACGTACATATCTCTCATTTCTCGCACACAAACCTATAAATTGCGTACAGAAAATATGTATTTCAAATGAAATTGAACAATATGCTTAATTTATGGATATGAAATATTATAATTAAATATAAGAGTTTTTTTTTAGCGAATTTCCAAAAGTGAAACTGGAAATACGCTATTACAGTAGGTGTCATGACGGGACCTAAGCCCGGGATCATAACAGAAATGTGTTTTGAGGTCCCTAGAATACGAAAATGATATTCACTAAAATTTATATATATATATATATATATATATATATATATATATATATATATATATATATATATAATATATATATATATATATATATATATATATGTCGCCACGATAACTCTCGAACGAAACGTCTAATGCTTATGAAATTTTGTGTGCGGACTGAATTCTGAATTGGCTCGGCTAAGTTCGTTAGCCAGACAGGTCGGATGCCCAGAAGTAGGTTTTCTGGCCATTTTTTATCATTCGATCCTATCATAAGACAGTTCGATTTTTACATCGTTGAAAGGAAAAAAAAATTATGAAGAAAATATTCTTATAATTTTCTTTCTATTTTAAGTATTTTTCGAGAAAATGTAAATTTTCACCATTATATTATTAGTTTTCTTTCTTTGTTAGTCTAATAAGTAATTTATATTTATATCTCAGTTCTTTATGAAGTATAAAAATATTTCATTTTTTTATTAAAGAATTTTGTGAGAACAAGTGAAGTCTATTCACATACATATGTTATAACACACATACATGTATAGAGTTTTGTTTCTCATTTATTGCATTACAATTAGCATGGTTCTATCTCATGTTGAAAAATGTAAATTAAACAGATTTTCTAAGCTAATGTAATGAAGAATTTTTTTTTTTTTATTGAATTTTTAAGTAAACAAGAAATTGAAGATTATGTTATGATATAATATTATTAAAAAATATGAAACAAAACAAAATATGTACAATGTACATATGTATGCACGGAAAAATATTTTGAATCGATTTTGAAAATTTTTTCACTAATAATTAATAATGTTAAAAAATTAAACCATTTCAGAAATTAATTAACCAATCGATTTTAAAAATTTTTTCACAGTTAGTAAGTTAAAGTATTTGAATTAATTAATTAAATGATGTCCGCAAGAAGCTTACGGACTGCCATAAGTTATATGAGATCCTTAGAACCCTTTTCTTACTGTTAGAGTACTACACTTGTATGAGTTTCGCCAGGATTTACTGATCCCATAATTGTAAAAAATAAACTAAACGACCAATTTTAAAAATTTCTTCACTGTTACAGAGCTAAACTATTTTAGATAGATTTAGAATACATTATGTAAGGTCCGCCAGGGTCCACAGGACCCAAAAGTGTCAAAAATAAACTAACTGACCGATTTTGAAAATTTTTTCACTGTTACAGAGCTAAACTATTTTAGATAAATATCGATTACGTTATGTGAGGTCCGCCTGGGTCCATAGGACCCAAAAGTGTCAAAAATAAACTGCCTGATCCATTTTGAAAATTTTTTCACTGTTACAGAGCTAAACTATTTTAGATAAACATAGATTACGTTATGTAAGGTCTGCCAGGGTCCATGGGATCCAAAAGTGTCAAAAATAAACTAACCGACCGATTTTGAAAATTTTTTCAATGTTGGGGAACTAAGCTATTTTAGATAGACATACATTACGTTATTTAGGGTCCGCCAGGGTCCATGGGACCCAAAAGTGGTAAAAATAAACTAACCGACCGATTCTGAAAATTTTTTCACTGTTACAGAGCTAAACTATTTTAGATAAATATAGATTACGTTATGTAAAGTCTGCCAGGGTCCATCGGATCCAAAAGTGTCAAAAATAAACTAACCGACCGATTTTGAAAATTTTTTCACTGTGGGGGAGCTAAGCTATTTTAGATACATATAGATTACGTTATGTAAGGTCTGACAGTGTCAGTAGGACCTAAAAGTGTCAAAAATAAAATAACTGACCGATTTTGAAACTTTTTTACTATTACCGAGGTAAACTATTTTAGATAGGTACAGGTTGTGTTATCTGAGATCCACAACTGTCCTGCGGATGCAAATGCGGCGTAGAATGCTACACAACGGGTTTTGAATATATATATATATATATATATATATATATATATATATATATATATATATATATATATATATATATATATTACATAAAGTCCGCCTAGAATATACGGTCGAGCTGATTTTTTAATGAGGTCCACCGGGATCTTGCAGATCCGAAAACGCCAGTAATAAGCTATCGAACCAATGCTAAAAAATTTCTCACTGCTAAAGAACTAAATTATTTTAGATGGATACAACTATGCTGCACAAAATTCGTTCGGGTTCTTGGGTCCCCAAAAATACCAAAACTAATTACCCAGCCGATTTTAAAAATTCTTTTACTCTTAGAAAACTAAACTATTTTAAATAGGTACAGGTCTTAGATGAGATCCGCCAGTGCCCAAGATTTGGAAATTCGCTATGTTATGCAGATGCTGCGACAGGGGTATTTTTAATTTTATCACGTTTCAAATGAAAAAAAGAGTGAATGATTTTGATGAATGGTTTATTTGCTGCACGCCCGTCCGTTAGTTCAACTGATCGATCGACACCGATGTAGTTTTTGAAATAACACTTGTAATTACGAGATTATTTGTTTTTTCTTATTATTGTTTTGCTGTAGATATTTATTGTGTTTTGTGTATCGTATCTGCTTTTTTTGTTTTGTTTTGCTAAGTTTGTTTACGATGTAGTATAGAAAAAAAATAAAGGTGTGTTTATTTTTAGGAAAAAGAAAGTATTGTTAAGGAAATTAATTTTTGAAAAGAAAATAAAAATATTATTTTTGTTTTCTTTATAGGTAAATATTTTCTATAAGCTAAAACTATAATGCCTGCTCTACACTGCTCACGAAATTGTCTAAAGTTGACCAAGTACGACAGTGTAGAAGGTCACTTCGTGGTTTTTCGTAGTTCGTGTGGTAACGATATTTGGGCCTTGGTCAACTTCAGCGAGTACTTAGGCGAGAAACTTCGACCGAGTGGTGTTCATCTGGTATTTGTAAATTCAAAGGTCATAATTATTCTCAAATTTATTTAAAACGGATTTACGGAAATTTTGCTTCGTACAAATAGTATGAAAAGAAATTTTTCCCAGCAATCTAAAAACAATACTTTTTATGACAATTAAATGGCACTAAAACAGTACACCAATACCTCGCTTTGCGTCTTTTCGTTCTGCGTTTTTTCGAAGTTGCATCGCTGTGGAATTAGTACTAATTTTCACTGTGCGTCGTTAGATTTTCGAAGTTGCGTTGTTTTGGGTTCGAGTCTTTAATTTTTTTTCGAAATTTGCTATAGAAAATCATAATTCACTTTGCGTCGTTTCAATTCGCGTCGTGTTTTTTTGGAACGTAACCACGATGCAAATTGAGGTATTGGTGTACTTTTTATACCTAGAAAATTAACAAGTTTTTTACTGAGAAGCGTAAGTGTTGTAGTTTCAGAATATGAGACTGAAAATCAAGGATTTTTAAGCGTTCAGGGCCACAAAAATAAACTTGCGCTATAGAAATTTGCCTTTAGTTTCTGTTACCATGATAATGAAAACCTTCTTTCAACGTAAAAAATTAGTTTAGAAAGTAATTTCTGAGGTCGAAAAGTTCAGTTGCAGGCATCTGATAATATATCTGTCTGTATCCCTTATAAAACTAATTTTTCCTACTTTGGACCCTCAGGTAAACACTTCCGGTCCGTGTCGTCAAAAACTCGTTTAAGGGGTAACTTTTTAAGCCAAAAAGATTATGTAAACAAAATTTCAGCTCAATCGGAGGTATACGGTTTTTGCCAAAATATTTATATTTTCAATAGAAATATAACAATCATTAATTTCGTAAAAAAAAAATAATAAAAAAAATTTCGATAATTTCATTTTTTATTGATAAGGTAAGAGCATCAGTAGCCGTCATGTTAAGACATGAGCAGGACTTTACATTAATTTTTTTCGTTCATGATTATACGAAATAACCAACAGTAAGTAAAGCTAAAACGAAAGAGAATTTTATGATCTTTCAGGAATATATTAATTTATTTGAATATTTTTATAATAAATATACTCGTATTAATAAAAATAAAATAAAAGAAAAAGTGTGGTGCACCAATAGCCGTCAATAAAAAATTAATGATGTTCCAGTAGTATTCGTCAGAGAAGACACCCAGTATCCGTCATTCTTTAGAATATGATTAATCTTAAACAAATGAGCTATATAATTAAAATACTTAAAGATAAAGCTTTATTAAAAAAAAAAATTATTCTATTATTTATTCTGTTAATTCCTTTCTACAATTCCTGCAGATATATTGCTTAGATTGGTACTGAACTGATTCTTTTTAATAGAATTTTCTTTTTTATTTAAAAAAGCTTTATTAAAAAAAATATTTGATTCTGTTATTTCTTCTCTACAACTCCTGCAGATATATCGCTTAGATTGGCACTGAACTAATTCTCTTAGAATTCTCTTTAACTTTAGTACAACCATCTGTGATGCTAATTCTTCTGAAGCATTATCCATACGAGTAATATCCATAAATGCTGTTTTTATGCATTCTTTTTCATTGGAATTAATAACATTATGTACTGATTTTTGTCCCTTCTATACAATTACATAGTTATTAGTCGGGCTCAAAAAGATACTGATCCATCATAATTTTACCGGACGCTCTGTGTCTTTCAAAATTTCTATAAATTCTTCTTTCTTAAAATATTCTTCAATTTCCTTAAGCCAGTTTTTGATATTCTATGCTACCGAAGCTCTTGGTTTTCTTAAATTTTGAAATAATCACTTAAATAACTCCGGATGTCTATTGTGAAAAGACAAGAACCATTTTCGTCTAGGTCGACCATGAGTAAATGGATTTTCTCAAGTTCTGGATTAGTAGTCGGCTACTGTCTAGCAGTTAAGGATCACAGTTTCATTTAAATGTATCATCCACTTCACTACGTTCTCATCTTATTTGTTGGTTAAAATAATTGTGGAGGCACTTTTTGCATAATATGGGCTACTTTCCTTTTAATTTATCTGACAATTATCTGTGATGTACGAAATTGTTTGACTAGGATAGAAATCGGCATTTTTTTAAACGAATAGCATACCAAAAGCATTTATTTAATCTTCATTACTGTATTTTATATTGAAATTTACCTACAAAAAAGACGGTACCAAAAACCGTTACTATAGGGTACCAGTATCCGACATTAATTTACAAGGACTGCTAAAATTTAATTGTTACAGAAAATAATGACGTGTACTGGTGCGTAGCTTTATCGTATTGTTGTGAATGTAATCCAGATTTTAAAATTTTAGTGTAAAAAACATAGGAGAGTATGTATACTTTTTTAAAATACAATTTGTTATCCCAATAACCGTTACTATGACGGTCACTGGAAAATGCCTGTATTTTATGTACCAGTAGTCCCCATCAAAAATAATAAATTTCTATTAGGTTTTCTGGTCTAAAAACTTTTTTTTTTTAACAAAATTCAATTCATAATAAACCTCGAAAAACAAAAAAATATAACTAATTATTCGTTAAACCAAAATTACAGTAAAATTAAATTAGTGCTTACCTTAGCTAAAACTTAAGAGTTTTAGTGAATATATGCAAATTTTACAAATACTAACTTTCAAATGAGTCGTTATTACATTTAATGCTAACTGAATGCTATCAAAAATGGAATAACGGTTAGGTGTGTACTTTCCAGAACGTGTAGCAGGAAACACAAAAAATATATGCTTGCTTTAATGTCTTAATATTTATCATTTTACTGAAACTTGACGGCTATTGGATCAATGACGGCTACTGATGCTATTATCTTATCTCTAATTACTTTATTTTTTCCGAAAATTTACGAATTTCCAAAATTGCGGTAATTTTGAATGGGTAAAGTTTTTACTTTATGCCATTAGAAAACCCCCCAAAAAATATCATTGAAATCCATCCATTATCAATGGATTCCGTCATTTTCCCTTAATAATGACTAATTGCACTGGACTATTTACGATGATTTAATAAAAAATTTGGAAAACTATTCCAAAAAAATCGTAAAAACTATTTAAGGGTTTGATACCCTAACGGTTTTCTGAGGTTTTGTAACAATTGAATTTCTGTCATATTTTGGAGCTTAAGTAATTATCCGTTTGAAAAAATTGTTAAAATATGATTTAGTCAATGATTACCTACCTAATCAAAAAAATTTTGTTTTAATGAATATAAATATTTTTGAACAACATAAAAGCTATCGCTAAATTTATTCTGTAATTTTATTTATATTAAATATTATTTTGCAATTTAAACAATATGTAGGGTGAATACGGGAGAGATGCCGCACATTTTGAAAACACTTGATAATTCTTAAAGTATGCATTTAATTTGAAATTTGGTACACAATAAATGTAAACATTGTTCTTTAAAATTGTTTATAAATAATTTTAAATTTTGAGTCATAAAGGATTCATAATTAACATTTTTGTAGAGCCTGCAAAGCGGCGTCTCTCCCACACCTATGGGAGAGATGCCGCATCAAAGAAAGTGAGACGCCGCATAGTTCACAATAAAAATTTTGCATTTTATACACATCTCCATACATGATGCATACCATATGTAACCATTTTTGTCACTTTATACCATGTCTTTCAGAATGATTGAAGTGCCAAGGTCACAAAAAATGTGTACAAGTAAAAATATTGCCGCTCTTCATAAAAATGATCAAAATTATATATACGTATAACATTGGATAGGTTGGATAGCGTGGCATGTTGTTTGGAAAAGGGAATGTAGTTTTATAGAAAATATGTACTATGTAGTTGCCGTGAAATAAGTTTTGTGTTCAGCAATGACCTTACAATTCAATCATTTAGAAAGGTTCCGTACATCTTAACCAGTCAACTTTTTTTTTGTTTCTGAGTACCTTTCAAAACATTCAATACACAGGCAATCATCATTATTTTCGTTATCTTTACTAATATGAGGGCTCTTCCTGATCCATTAATGGATCTTTTATATTTACGTGGCATAATTTACAGTCCAAAAAAAAATTGCATGATTAAGGTATATAAGTCTATGTTTTTAACATGTAATATGATGCGGCATCTATACCAGCTTTAAATGCGGCATCTCTCCTTTTTGTTGGGATAGATGCCGCATGTTGCTATAGCAAACATAGTGCGGAATTCCAACCTAAAATTTTATACAGTACTTTTAAAATATACCTAAATTAATAACAAAACTCATTTTCATTAAAACAATGAAATATACATTCTTAAATTCGATTGAATTAAATGCTTGATAAAATATTATGTTAAAAAACTTACTTTTCAATAAGAAAAAGTTGGATAATTACTAAACTGATGTTACCATATACAGCTTAAATAAGTAACTTATTTTAAACATATAATCCATTAATAGCGCTATCTATCAATCAACGGACGAACTATGGCTACTGCGGCATCTCTCCCGACGCGCATTTCTCCCGCACTTACCCAATATGGCTGAATAATATTTTATGTTATTCTCAAATACACTTGTAGGGAACACATACACCTGTCCTATTTAGAACTAACAATGCATTTATAACTTACAAGATTGCAACCGATATAAAATTATTACTTTTTTTGTACTTTTATGTAATTACCTATTTCCTACACTTTGTTTAAAAGCGCTTCCGAGTCGTATTTATATGCACAATTGTGAACGGTATTGTTAGATACAGCTGCCGTCAAAATATCTTACTTTACTTATCGAACACAGTTTTACTATAATAAATTATAATACTATGTGTTGAAAAAATTAAAATTTCAAGGCCTATAATCTCTGCGGCAATTTTTTTTGACAGTATTTCTAACAAAATATTGATGTAATATAAATTTTTCTGGTATTGCAATCACGCTTTCTTCAAATCAAAAACTGTAAAACTCATAAACTAATCGTAACTAGGTAAGTGGTTTCAAGGTATTATCCTACAAAAACTAGGATAATCACAATCTAGAACAAAAGTTGGCTAATAATCATATTAGTAGCCATATCAGGAACGTTAAATTAAATGCAATAGAAATGTATGAAGTTTTCAAATAGATCAAGTAAGCTCACTTTTATAAAAAGTAGGTTTTACGAAAAACCAATAAAAAAAATTTAAAAGAAATTTAAAAGAAATTTCAATATACCTAGTATAGACAGACTGTAAACATACCACATAATACGCAACCACAATCTTTTTACTTGTCTGTTAAATAGGCTGACAAAAATTAATTGTAATTAACCGCTTCCGGTAAAATAACGAGTATAGCTCGTCATTGGTTTTTTTATGCTATACGGCACAATGACGAGCTATATACTCGCCATGCCACTAAAGTTATTGCTGAATCTGCTGAATATCATAATAGCTAATTTAAAATTTCTAGGGTACGGAATGTGCCGATAATTATAAAATGAAACAAGTTTTCTAAATAAAAATTAAATAATTCTTTCAAACACAAATTTTAAAGACTAAATTATACCGGAAGGAGTTAATGCACCTAATAATAGAAGATTGGATATAAATTGTAAATAATTTAAAACTATTTCAAAAATGTACACAATGTTCTAGAAATCTAGAATGTGAGAGTCAGAATAATGTTGATATAAATTTAGTTCCATTAAAACGTAACTTATGCATGTATGGAATTTTAGAATTTTCTGCATTGATCCATTGTTGAAAAAATCAAACATAAAATAAGCAAACGCTGTAGTAAAAATAACTACTAACTCATAACTAACATAAACTATCAAGCTACGTTTTCCCTTAGGCCATTATAATAATAATAATATTTATTTATTGTGTTTTACCAATGGAGGTATACAATGCGTCAATATAAAAGAATTGTTAAAAATCTTCTAACTTATATAAATTTAATTGTAACAGCAGCTTTTTTAATTCTAATTTAAATTTTTTAAAATTTTTAATGATTTTAACACTTTCTGGAATTTTGTTGTAAATTCTTAACATATCACCTCTGGGGCCCTTTCTAACTGCAGTCAGTCGGGTACAAATTAAATTATAATCTGACTTTGCTCTGGTATCGTAAATATATTTTTTTGTATTTTCTTGAAAAAGAAAACCCCCCAAAAAATATCATTGAAATTCATCCATTATAAATGAATTTTCTTGAAAAAGATCTAGCAATGTACAAAACTTGCACATTCGATTATGTATATAAATCAAAAACCGTGAGCACCTTAAACTTCTTAAATAATTCCTGGCAGTGTTCTCGATAAGAGACCCCCGCAATGATACGTAAATATCTTTTTTGAAGTTTCAAAACTGTCTGAGTATGAGTTGAATTTCCCCAGAAAATAATGCCAAAGCCCATTATAGATTGAAAATATGCATAATAGACATTAAGTAATATTTGTTCATTTAATTGCTGTTTCAGTGTTCTTAAAATATAGAGGCGTTTATTTAATTTCGGTAACATAGATTCTACATGTGAGTTCCAATTCAATCTGCTATCGAGAAATATTCCAATAAATCTGGCTTCGTGTTTGATACCGTCGTCAACATACTGATTCTGCTTCCCATCAAAATTCACAATTTCTGTTTTATTAAGATTTATTTTTAGACAGTTTTTTTTTTAACCTTTCACTAGTAATTTTTAGTGTTGTATCTATTTTTAGCTTTAGATCTATTTGATTATCAGCACTACAAATAATAGCTATGTCATCAACATATAATAGTCTTTTCTGGTACGTTTATCAGTAAATCATTGATAAAAATCAGAAACAGTATGGGACCCAAAATACTTCCTTGCGGTACACCTATTTTTTGAGGTGCCCACTTGGAGTAACTATTCCCTTCTGCAGATTTAATTTTAGTACACTGAACTCTGTCTGTCATGTAGGGATCTAATATTTTCAGTATATTGCCAGTAGCAAATCCTTATCTACACAATCAAAAGCCTTGGTCAAATCTAATATTATTAGACTTGTTTTGTTTTTGTTTTCCCAATTTTTTTAAAATTGTATCAACTGATTTAAATACAGATAGGTTAATTGATTTGCCCTTAGTAAAACCATGTTGGGCTTCATCAATAATATTATTTTTAGCCATAAATTCAATCAATCTTTTATTTAATATCATTTCAAATATTTTGGCAAAATTTAATAATAATGACACAGGACGAGAATTATTCATATCCCTTTCGTCACCTTTCTTGAAAACTGGTACAACTATCGCTTTTTTAGGTCTTTAGGGAAAATTCCTTTTAAAAAACAATTATTTATATATAATTATTAGTAAAAAAAAGTAAATAATAGACAAATAAAACTGTAAGCTAATTACAGCGTCACATTACAGTCAAATGGAAAAATAAATCAAACTTGAAATTTCAATATCTGTTTTTATATGTATAACAAATAACTCATAAATCAACAAAAGCTTTGTTCCAACAAACGAAAATATCGTACATTGTACGGTTATAGCATACGCATAATGAAGTTAGCGTTCCAACAAGTTATAAGTACATATTTATGTACCAATTTTAACTTCCGGTTTATGATCCAACATAAATGCTGATTAGTACATGAACTGATTCATGTATGGTCAAATTAGTCGGCAGTCAAGAGCATGTATCGAAATGTGAACTACTTGTTACACCTGCGCAATAGATAATTTTACTGAATTTTTTGAAAACTGATTGATTTACCGTTTTTTTTCTTTTTTTTCTTTTTTTAATAAAATAAGATAAGACTTTTAATAATAAAATAAAGACTGTTGTTTTGAAATATTTTTAACTGCTTTCTTTTTAAATCAGTATGAACGAGTTAGATAATGATGATTTTTTCGTTTCTGAATCTAGTAAAGATGAAGATTTAGAATTTTTAATGAACACATCAGTAAAAAAATGAAAATTATTTAGGTAATAATTTATTCAATATCTTTATTCATTATGAAACTATTTAAAGACACATATTATTTTTTATTTATAAATAGTACCCCAATATGACGAATACATTTGAAGTCATTTGAAGTCATTTATTTCATATAAACTGGACTGATTTTCTTCTTGACCTTCAATAGATATATTTTGTCCATTTTGTAATATAAGAAATTCATTTAATTCTAAAAAATAATCGTTTACAAATAAATACTCAGTACCCATATGAATACAACGGCATTAACAATGATTTAAAAATATTTTTTATATTATAATATTACCTGCTGTCATTTTTGGTTTATAAATTAATTTTTTTTTAATTTCGTTAATTTATGGTATTTTTCTTTTTTAGTATAATTTTTTTTTATATTTATACGTGTTTTATATAGTTACGAGTTTTTACTTTTATTAACTTTACGCACCATCTTATTTAGTTTATCATACAAAAAACCGTTTCAATAAACCGTTTCAATAATTAGTTCACGTACTAGTACACTTTAAAACATGCGCACAAATGTCCTTCATGAACTAATCCAAGCATGGTACATACCAGTACATGTACCGTACAAAAATTGTTTGTTAGAACAAAGCTAAAGTATAGTCGACTTAAGCATGCACTATACTACTTGTGAAGTTGCCTGAAGTTGGTGAAGTAATAGAGTGTAGAAGTTCACCACATGATTCCTCGCTTCGGCTCGATCAACTTCCACATCGTGTCGATTTTTTTGTCAAAAGATTTGAAGTTTGAGCATGAAGCGATTCACTACGCTACTCGGCCTACTTCGTCTACTTTGACCATGATTCAGATGGGATCAGATTTCTTCGAGTGTACATGCATATAATAACCACCACTGAAATCCTTACGAATTTCTACGAATGTTTGGTGACGAGACTCGAGTCTCCGCTAACTAACTTCTATTCAGCGAATACTTTGGGGAGAAACTTCGACCGAGAGTGTAGAAGATGTAATTACATAGTAAAAAAAATCTAGTCAAAACGTTAGTACTCATAGTAACTTAACTATTATGTACGCCTAATGGAAATCAGCCAGTAACATGCTGACACCGTTGACAGCACTAGTTCTAGCAGACAATCGTGCAATCGTGTGACGCGGGCATTAGGTATATCATTAAAATTATATATATATATATATATATATATATATATATATATATATATATATATATATATATATATATATATATATATATATATATATGAGTACAATAAAATTTAAAATATCTGAAAGGTCTATACATTACATCTAATTAATTAATCATGTTGCTAGTTTGGTTCTCTTTCAAATTTATTACGTATCGTGCGGTGTTTATTTCATTCATTAAAAATTGTATGCCATTATACAAATTGAAACAAAATTTCGTTTTAGGCACAATAAATAAATAATTATTTGCACAGGAACAAAGAAGTTACATTTAGAGATGAAAAAAGAGCCACACAAAAGATTCTTGAACATTCAAATTACTACTTCTTTTCAAATAAATGATAATATACATCTTCTACTTCACTGTCATTTTCTGTGTGTGTGTGTATTAGGGTTGTTTGTGTAGATAGATGTGTTTGAAAATGACGGAAATGTAATATTTCTACCATGAAAAATAACACCAACTTTTTGTCAAGTCTACTCAGAATTATGAATAAAAATAAAGAGGAAAAAAGAATATTTTCTCTATCAATTTACGATGGTACTGCATTGTACAATGCTAGGTACCCATTATTAGAAATGAGATGTACAGGATGCTTCGAGTTTGAATTCCATAATTATGTTCTAAATTGCACTTATTGGGCACTTGGGGCAGCAATTAAAATTAAACCGTAAATGTGTTTTAGCCATTATTGCACTACACTTAATACATGAGCTATAATTATAATGGAGTTTCTAAACACCATGAACCAATACCAAAAACAGGAAATAAATATATTATTCGTACTAATTCGTAGAGCACATATTGTTTTCAGTAATTATGTAGTTTAAAAGGGTCTTATTTAATTTCAATTCCTATATTTCTGTATAATTATTTAGCTTTAAATTAATGGTCAAACAATCAAATTTAACTGAATCGTTTAGCGATAATTTTTAAAATGAAGTTTCTATTTCCGTTTTTAAATAATTAGCATTTTGCTCCATTAACAACAATTTTTTGTTATCTAAATTATGGAAAAATGTTTTTGATTCATTTCATTTAATACTGAAATCTTATCTGTAAAAGCGGTATGGCCATGTGAAATTTCAGAATATCAGAAATTTTCCCAATTCATTGCGGGGTATCGCAAGATAGTGTTCTAGGGCCTGTTCTTTATCTTGCATGTATCCAGGTCGGATCTACCCTAAATGGCGCCCGGAGCAGCGTTAAAAAATGGCGCCTGTGTAGAAAAGTAAATATGTATTTCTTTAAAATTTTTTTCCTCCTAAAAAACAAATGACGAGCAAAAAAAACGTCAATCAAATACCTAATTTTAGAGCCCTCTTAAATCACTTTTTGGCGCCCCCAAAACCTGACGCCCGGAGCATGTGCCTCTAGTGCCCTCCTAGATTCGGCCCTATGTAGATCCGCCAGTTGATGAAGAAAATACTAGTGCAATATTTGCTGATGAGACTTTTACGCTAGTTACTGATGAAGATCCAAATTGCATTAAAAAAACTACAATTTAGTTTGCGTCAAATACGGTTAGATACACTTTTTTTCACAAAAAGTGTACGATATAATTTTAGATGTAACGCCCTCAGCGCTGTCATCTCTCGTACTGTTCTCGAATCTTTAATCAATATGCTTTTGCACAGTGTATAGATTAACCATAAAACATTAGAAGGAAACTAAAATCAAAATTGTGTGGTTCGCTTGGAGTCATTTGTTGGTTTGTTACAGCTTAAGGTAACTAGTCATGCACCAGCTATGCAAGAGCAAAGATGCATTGTTACTGATTGTCAGATCATTGTTAGTTACACTGCATGTTGCTCTATCGCAATACGTGCATATGTGACCATTCACACAAATGCAGACATCAAAAATACACAACTACAGTGTGTACCTACATAACATAGCGAAAAGGTGTGGTGGGATTTTTTTTCCACGCTGGTATCGCTAGTACAAAGATAGTAAGTCTGTTTCTGTATTCTGTGAGTTTAACAGTGTGGAAGTTGAACTTTATATTTTGCTTGTTGCTTTTTGAAATGAGTGCAAAATATGGATTGGCCGACAATGTCTCAAGATGCAAATCCGATGGAGAAAAGATGAAGATGAAGCTTAATGGAAAGCGAATATATACTTTAAAGCAGCTGACATATAAAATCAGGACGGTATGGAGATCGTTACCGAGGGAATATACTGAAAATCTCGTGGAAAGCATGCCAAAAAGGTGCGAAGCTATAACTGACAATAACGGCGAGTGGATCAAAACTATTAGATGATTGTGCAATTAGTAATAACATATATTTTCATGTAAACATAAATTTATAATAGTGTCTTCTATTTTTTACAGATAACGGCATACACTTCTTTGTGAAAAAGAGTCTAAATGGCGTATTCGAGGAAATGAAATCAAATCAAGGCAAGTTACATTTAAATGTTCTATGTGAAAATAATTAAAGCACAAATTCAATAATTTTTTTTTTGTTTATTTTCTTTATTTTTAAGAAAAACGCTTAAAAATGGCTCTAACCTCCCAGAGCCCAACCACCAGAAGAACCGCTCAGACAAAGAACATATTAAAAATGGGGTGTCAATTGAACGAAAATTATCTGGATTGAACTTTCTTACATAATTTCCTTATTGTTAGTACATAAAAAGAAAACATGACGATCAATTTTGCCTTGATTAAAATGTTTTTAGTCAATAATTATATTAGGTAATATTATATTAAACAGGCATTTTGGTAAGTTTTTTTTGGGTGCATGTAATTTCCGCACTTTTTTTAAAATGCATCAACTGTTTGTTAATTTATGTGGTAAATTCCGCACTAATCAGAAAATTTACATAAGTATGTACACGACAAACCTATATACCGAGTGAGTTTTTTGATAATTGCCATTCTATTTATTCCTAAAATATTCACAAAGAAACGAAACTACTTTCTTAGAAATTTGGACAAAACGAAATGCTAATTATGAAGGTGATTAATATTCAGCTAGCTCCTTATTATCATGAAAATTTAGGCAAAGGAAAATGCTAAAAATGCTAATCAGACAAGTGATTCATTTTCAATTAACTGCTTTTATTTCATAAGAATTCGGGCAAAGGGAAACTAAACTAACCAAACCTTAACTAACCTCACCACCTAGTTTTATATCAAAGTCGAAGTATATTATCAAAACTAACTAAACTAACCTAACCATAATTAAACTCACCACCTAATCTTAATATATAAAGTCGAAGTATATTTTCAAAACTAACTGAACTAACCTCAACACCTAGTTTTTATATCAAAGTCGAAATATACTGTCAAAACTAAACTAAACTAACCTAACCTTAACTAACCTTACCATCTAGCTTTGTATCAAAGTCGAAGTATATTGTCAAAACTAATTAAACTAACCTAACCTATCTTCAAAAAATATTCCATAATTTAATGTTACGTGTTTGGTACTAATCAACAGCATTTTTAAAGAACTTTCTAATGATATACCATAAGTGGGGTCTTACAATTTAAAAAAATAGGATTGAGGTGGCTGAAGTCTAAGGAGTTGGCTGTAAAATTTCCCATGCCGTTCATAATGGTTCCCCCTTCATGTTCTAAAAACTGTTTTAACATATTTTAATTACCTATTACCGTTCTAAAGATACAACGCCTGGCTTGTTTTTAAATTGACACCCTGTTTACGTATCATATACACCAGTTAAATATAATTTTATCAAAACATAATTAGTTTTATTTTCAATTGTTTAGTGCGGAAAATACACATAAGATTATGATAGTTTCAAAAGATGAGTGCGGAATTTACCTATAATCTTTTGTTTGGTGCGGAAATTACTACCGCCGTTTTTTAGGAAATGAGTTCTAGAAATTAAGGAAAAATAAGGAAATAATTGGTAAATTTATACACGAAAAGTAATAAGATATGTTCTGAAACACAACAATACCGTAATAACTACATATTGACAAATTCTCTTTATAAACGTCTTAAATTACCACGAATATTTTGGACTTACATACTGACAACCCAATAAATCGTTACGATTTATTTAGATAGCTAAGAAAACACAAAAATCTACTCTTACAAATAAAGTATTTCGTTTTAGTTTGATTAAATGAAAATTCACCAATATTTTGTTTTGTATCTACCGAATAAAAAATGAATCCAATTTACGTATATTCAACACACAAAAATACGATTATGTTATGTACGTATTATATCCGTAATATTGGAATTCGGGTATATAGTATATTTATTTGTTTCCTAATATATACATGAACGTTAGTAGCTAGAGGCCAGGTGGACAAGACCCACGCCTAGAAAAATAGGACAATTTTCGTCCAGTTTATATTATATTGTTATGTCATGTATCCATCCTAAAATCTGCAAAAGACAATAAATACGTATCTAATATCAATTGAAATTATATCACATAATAACTCGAGAAATGTTATTTCTGAATAAAATAAACACTATTAAAGGCGTTGTATAACTTTGAAATGTTAGAGAAGAAGGTTTTATGCGAGAATTGTTTTCTCCGTAACGAATAACGCAATCAATATAAAACTTTTTGAATGTGTTACACGCATTGATATAGAAGAATATGGATGGAGACTATTTCTTAAGAGAGAGACAAAGTATAATATAATATGATATGTTAGAATGAATACCTAGATTCCTTTGAATGTGCCACAAAAAAACAAAAAAAAAAAAACAAAAGAGTAAATAGGCACACAAACACGTGATTTGACCGTGTATAAGCTCGATCGTATAAAAAATTAAGTTTCTAATAACATTACTAAATGTAATACTGCATAAATATAATAATATAATATTTGGGTAAGTAAATATTGTTTTCATCAATAAATACAATCATTTGCAGTGAAAATTTGTTAATTTTTCTAAATTTTTCAACAGGTTTATAATAAGCGAAAAAATTTCGAAAGACAGGTTTACCCACACTGTCAACTTCCCATTGGATGCCCTTAAAGACTATTGCACATGAATAACTTTTTTTTTTAATGCGCCTTTTCTACCTACTAGTGGGGGCTCCACCCTTATCAAACAAAAGATAACATCATTTGTTCTCAAGATACGCGAGATAAAACATATTTCACAAAAAGTTTCTTATTTCGTATTTCCGTTTAGTTCTTTTTTATTTATTTTTTTTTTAAAATTGTATAATAATTTATTGGCGTTTTTAACATCACGGAAGGTCCTTACTTAGGCCATTATATAATAGAGACATGGTAAAAATCCATGTAACCTATGTTATGTTAATAAAGTTAATTTGGTTTCTTTATCACAAAAAACAAATCGCTAATCCGAATTTGCTGAAAACTTTATCCGGTCTTCATTTTTTAATTACGCATCTAATGAAATTAGTCCGGAGTTGATATCATCATTTGTTCTCGAGATATGCGAGACGAAAAAAATTCACGAACCTACGAATCGGACCCATTACAATAACTTCCAATGGGAAGTTAGAACCAATTTTGGCATTACACAAAGTAAAGGAAATACCGAAAAGTCTTTTTACAAAAGTGGTTATAAATTGTAAATAATCGATTAATTTGAGCAATTTTTGTTTTCAGTTTATGATAATTTACAATATTCTTTAAGCAATGTTAAAAAATGCAATGATTTAGCAGGCAATTAAGAATTCAAAAAATTAACTCATAAAATAGTCGAACAGCATTCTTAAGGAGTGGATTATTGAATCAAATAAAACAGATATTAATAATAATTAATTAGTTGTTTATGTTTTAATATACGAGTAGAAATCATCACTATAAGGAAAATATACTGTTGGCAATGTTTTAATTAAATTAAAACCGTTACTGTTTATTTACAAAATGACGTCATTCATAATACGCACGTTTAAAGCCGCTGCTACACGATGCTACGAACACCTTCCAACATTCGACGTTGGATGGTTCATAGCATCGTGTAGCCGTTGTTCGAACCTACGAGTGTCCAATGTCGAGCGTCAAACGTTCGCATTTGGTCGTGTCCCGTTCGATGTCGGTATTCTTGCACCGAGTCAAAGGTATGCTTCGAACGTTTGAAGGTCAATGTTGGTTGCGTTCGTTGGTTGCGCACGACTCGTTCATGTGAAGAGAGACAACATCAGTGTATAACATTAGAGATAACATCAGACAGATAACAGCGTCGCCACTGAGTACCAACACATCATCATTCGTATTGGATCAAACATTCGATTCACCGTGTAGCAGATACATTCGTCGCACCAACTGTCGAACTTAATTGCTTCAAACGTTCGATCGAACGTTGGAAGGAACCGTAGCATCGTGTAGAACCCGCTTAACATTCACATTGAGCACTGAATCGAACATCTACTTAATAAAATAATGTCTAACACTGACTGACTGACTGACAGACAACGCACAGCCTAAGCCGTTGGGTTTAGAAGAATGAAATTTTGCATAGGAGTTCCCTATGTAACGTAGATGAGCACTAAGGAAGGATTTTTGAAAATTCGTCCCCTAAGTGGGTTTAATAGGGGATGAAAATTTGTATAGATTTGACATTTTTGATAAAGGTGTAAAAAACAGGTTACTATGGCTATTAAAATAAATAATATATTATCGAATAAACCTTTAACACTGGCTGACAGACAACACATAGCCTAGACTGTTGGGTGTAGAAGGACGAAATTTAGCACAGGAGATATGAAAATTGGCGTTTAGGCTCCTATTTATAAATAAAAGCCAGTTGTTTCTGGAAATTATTCCCGAAAGGGTTAAAACAGGACATGAAATTTTGTATGGGAAGTTCGTCATTTTTGAAGTTAGAAACGTGGATATTGATTTAGGCTTTTGAAAAACATTAAAAGTGAGCAGAAAGTGAGTACCTAGTAAAAAGATGTTGTCGATGGGAAATCCCATCGGGTATACGGCTAGTATTAACATATGTTTGCTAGAGATACCACAGGCATTAAATTTTGAAGCATGACTTCATTTTAGTAAGCCCAACTTGTAACCACGGAGACCCGTTTATAAATATTAGATAAACCATTAATTAATAGTTTGATCGCCATTAAAGTGATCCCATTAGTCAATTTTTTGCTCACATCAGCCAATTTTTTTGCTTCAATTTCTTAATGTATTTGTAATACACAGCATTCTCTCTAGTCGATTCTCTTCTCCATGAATATTCATAATATGTTGATCAGTATTTTGGAAAATGCTCCTTCCTTTACAATATTATATACCTTTCCTTCTTCCATGGTTACACGTAATCTGGAGTACACAAAATTTTTTTTTCAGATGTTTTTTTTCCAAGTGGTTTATAGTGAGCAGTATAACAATTTTTAAACAGCAGTCAGCAACAAATTTTTCTTCATCATTTAAATTATGTAGTTTTACCAGTGGTACACAAGATTATTAAAAAATATTGATTTATCGCTAAATGGCACCAGCTTCCGTTTATGTATTTTACTTGGTTTAATAAATTGAAGACGTGGATTCCAAAAGGCGCTAAGTCACTTTTTGCAATTTTTCAGGAAATGTAAAAAACTATCTAGGTAGGCAAATGTAGTAATCTGTTTAAATTATTTTCAAGTTCTTAGATAATAATTATTATTGATGTTACTTATTTGTTCTTATTTATACATATAATTTTCAACAGATTATATTAAAAAAAAACCTTTAAAAAGTTGGGTTGAGTTGATTAAAATAAACCTAGTTTGTTTAAATACAGATATATTTTATTCAAGAAACATTTTAAACAGTGCATTATTACCTATTTCATGTGTTTGACATAACAGAAAATCTGTCTACAAGCAAATTTGGAAAAAATACCAGCTATTATTGGAAAAAAATGCAATGGTTTACGAGTAAATTTGACTTAGAGCGTTTTGAAATAAAACTGTCACTGACTTAGCGCTTTTTTGGAAAACATTCAATTTATTATCATTCATTTTACAGTAGCTCATTTTGAAGGGTGGCACTATGAAAATCGTGTAGAGTTGGACTTGAACATTCTGCATCACCTAAAATCTCACACTAGACAAAAAATGACTTAGCGCCTTTTGAAATCCACCTCTTCAATTATGGTTGGTAGCCCAGATCGAAACTGATTAATGTGATACCTTCCCCCCCCCCAAAAAAAAAAAAAAAAAAAAAAAACAAAAAAAAATTTGTACCCGAACAAAAAAAGCTTCTGTTTTTTTGTTCTTTCACAATCTTTTTTATAAGTAGTAGATTAGAAGTTCTGCAGGTGGAAAGAAAAAGGATGTCTTAAAAATTGAAGGAAGTAAACATCAGTGAAATATTTAAAAATTGTATATAGGTAAGATTAATAAAAAATACCTAGGGAATACGTAGAGAATAATAAAATAAATATTAGAAAATAAAAATACTACATAGCCTTTTTATAGAATCGTTCCTAGTAAATAACTGCATTTCGTCAGCTGAGTATTGATTTGTACCAAGTCCATTTTTAAAAACTTTTTTTCGGTTAGTGGTTTCGACTTCGTCAACACCCAAAACTAACAAAACAACTATCTAGAAAAATTTTTTAAAAACTGGACTTGAAACTAACCAATACTCAGCTGACGATTTGCTTAGTAAACCGTTTCACTGTAGTTAGAAAATTAGGCTTTGTCCGAGTATGAATAAATTTGTAACATATTTCTAGCCCTTTGTTTGTAATATCATTTGTTACCATGTAACCATCGACTGACTAATTATGCGTCAGAAAAAGTTTTAGGTAAATGTTGTAGATAATACTTTTATTTTATCTACAAGAGTCTTTACAAAATTTTTGCCTTACTTACGGTTACGGACGTAAAATAGATACAACGAGTCTTGATCTGCAGCAATTCTTCCTGATTGACTTAGCTCATAAAATTTTTACAAAATTTTAAAAACACGTAAATAGCCGACTCAAGTAATTTTTTCATCTTCGGTGTGCAATTAGACTTCTGTAATTGACATTTTATTAGTCGGTATATTATAAACTATCTATACCCGTGACGTTGTTCGCGCGACGCTTTTGTATAAAATCAATGCAAAGTATATAAGTATAATAATTACAAAGAATTTGCATAGAACAACAATTTTTAGTGCAGTGCATGCACATGCTCAACATTTTCCCGAGGGAAGAGACATTTTCCCGTAATAAAAAGTATCCTAGATGTTGACCCAGATATAAGTTAACACAAGACCAAATTTCATCAAAATCCATTCAATAGTTTTTGCATAATGCATGCTTATTTCCCGTGGGAAATAAGTATAAACATTATGACGTCACATATATGCTCGGCTAATCTCAGAAACTGTCGACTCGTTATATATTTTTTTAAATATTACGTAAAAAAAATATAAGGAATTTTCTTATAAAAATACAGGTAGGTATGATCTTTTCATTTATGACAGAAAAGAAAATGTTTCTTCAAAAACTCAATTAGATTCAAATCACATCCAGCACAGATATAGGTACGAGTCGGGCGCCGGATCTCCTCCAACAATAAATCCTTGTTACGCCTACGAACATATATTTGCATATTATCATTATTTGAATGGTTCTGAGAAATGAATTTTGTATAAAAGAAATTCGTCTAAACAAAATCACAAATTGTATTCGAAAAAAATTACACATTTTGATAAAAATACGCGAAATCCTTTTTGTAATGGAGCTATTCTCAAAAGTATAATAAAAAATAATGAATTTGTTTGTTATTGGCTGTTATTATGTGGTATAGGTACAAATAAATAAATTGTCAATAAACATACCTTACGAGTGGAATGTTTATTTTTGTCAAAATATAATAAGAAATTAAATTATACATACATAGATATATTCAATAAAAGGTATAGAAATGGAGGTTTGGAGATGAGACTTTTTTAATATTGATTTGTGTCACTCACATCTTCGGACTAGGAAATACGTATTAATGCGTAATACAATTACGTATTAACGCGCTAAATTACTGAATTAATTATAGTAAGCAAAATCATGATTTCTCAGTTGTTCAAAAAGAATTGTCTCAAAAATTACACTGGTCAACACGGTTTTTTACAACAATAATAAATTTTATTATCAAGAAGTACGCGGTAACTATACTCAACCATATACATTTCATAGCTAGGTTGGCTCGACTTACTGATATATGCCGGTTGAAACATGTACTGGATGCGCGGATATATTTTTGAACAATTATATTTATGTTATTGCTTGAAATGAAGCTTTTCAATATCTTAACCCTAGAATCATACATACTCGTCAAAACGACGAACGAACTTCTCTACCTGCTCCAATACTGTGACTTGTCGGTACCTGCTTGCTGTGAAACTTCTGTTATCTAATTTATTTGTTATTATAACACATAAGACGTATAAATTTTGTTTATAGCTATTGTCGTTTTTTTATACTGAAATAGTGTGCGTCAAAAGGACGACGATGTATGATTAACCTATATTTTTTTTTTTTTTAAATTTTGTACTCCACATATAAAAGTTTTCCTAATTTTTCTAAAATTGATTAAAGATATGGATGTTATAATTAATTTATTCAATGATTATGATAATATGAAAGATGATTACAGCTGTTTGACTTATAGAGACGACATAATACTGAAGTTTTAAAATACTGAATCGAAAACTAAAGAATGCGTTTCAAGTGACTTAATAAAAGATTAACAATTTATTTTGTGGAAAATATTTTAATTTTTATTATTTTTTGAGATCTTATTCGAAAAATTACTAACAAATTTTAGAAAATTTACAAATGTGCCTAATGGGGAAATAACTACATATCTATAGGAATATTTATGACTGTGAAATTTCACATTCTGTAAAGTCACACATGTCCACTGACTCATAATAGTTCATAAATTAATTATTTGCAAGACATGTTTTATGATACAACTGATGTATTTATCTATTTTTTAATTTTTATAGTGAAAATATGCTTTGATAAAAAGATTAAAAAAATTAATAAATATTTATATTAAGAAACTTTTCCAAATCCAATTTTTTTAAATATTTTGTTCGTTTTTGTAGTATTATTATGTAAAAAAAATGCTTTTTGCAAATAAACTCTAAAACTCCCCGTAAAAAGTCCATTCGTCGAAACGACACCGATGTATGATTAACTTGACTCGTAGACCAACGTATGATTCTAGGGTTAAAGAAAACTTACAAAGTTAAAAGAAAGGATTTTTATAGGACCGCAAATACGAGACTTGATTAAGGAATACCCTTAACAATAAATTAAATAAGAGAGTAAAGCTTGGAAATCCATAGTACAAGTGTTTACTAATTTTGCTAATTACTATCACGGAAAGTAGAGCCCTGCTATGGTGGCAGATAATTGTTGGGCATTAAGAAGAGAAGCTGTAGATCTTAATTATAAAAGAAAAAGCACATTGACTGTACATTTTTGAAATTATTTTAATTAATAAATTTTCAATTGGACTATAAATTAATCTTTTTATTGGTATCCAAAAAAAATCAAAGCTAACCAAGACGTGATATTAGTGCCACTGTGAATATTTTTTAATGCTTTTTCAAAATCAGCTAAACTCATTTCATGGGCTTACAAAATTTGGTAATTTATTGACCAGTGTTATTATATCATAGGAAATAAACATTAGGTAACAACTTCAAGAATGAAATACGGTAGTAGTGACGCTGGGGAGTGATATTTAGATTTAAAAACATTGAGCATTGAATACAACAAAGGGATCACAGGTTTACTTATATACAATGTATATGTAAATGAAGTAAAATAATGACTTAATATAATAATAAACATGGCGGTTAAGCAAGGCTGAATTTAAAATGTTTCTATATATTTATTGTTATGTTTGTTATTATTATAAACGTTGTTAGAATATTTATTGACAAATAGCTTAAAATTACAACAAAAATCAGATACAAATTAAGAAATATCGAACAGCACTTTGTAGATTATAAAATGTGTTTATCAATCTGGGAATTTCACTTAATCTATTGCATGCTGTACATAAACAGTATACCTCCGAGGAGAAGAAAACTGACGCCTGGTTCTCCAAACTTGTATTTATTTCTGTCTAATATTCCGTTTATTTTTATTTAACAAATATTGAAATATCACTGACAGCATTTATAATGCACAACTGTTTTAACGTAGAGGATTTACCAAACACAAGAATCATTAATTTCACTCAATAATTTTGATAAGTTGTTAGAAAAATAACAATAATTTATTTACTAATTAATATGACAAATATCATGTAACGATAGTTTGAAATGAAAAATTCACTCTGTCATTTATGGATATTTACTAATCATATTTGTAGTCAAGATATAAGGAAGAGAGAGAGAAGACATTTTAAAACTTCATAAACAAAATTTTTATAAAAAAAATATTCAGTTTGCAAAACAAAAAATTAAATTAATTTATTAATATATTACAAGAATACAACAGAATATTTAAAAAAAATTGTGAATTGCCAAGACCTATTCTTTCAAATATCCATAATCCCCCTTCGTCCTGATGCTATGACATCATTAAATACCCCTGTTGCAGCATCCTGCATAACATAGCGAATTTCCGTTTATAAAAATTCGTTTTTCTCGGAAACTAGTTGACATAGAGTAATAGTTTAAAGACTTTTTCATGTGATTTTTTCTCCTCTTTCCAATGGTGTAAAAAAATGGCAAAAACTTTTAATTTGTAGCAAATTTTGGCAAAAAACTAATTTTTTTCACGAAAATACCCAAAAACCATGTTTCCGGCATCGAACGTGTCTGGGTAACGAACTTGTCCAACGGTTTGGGACTTCCAACATTTTCACGAAATTTCGTAAACCTAGGACATTTCGTTCGAGAGTTATCGTGCGGACACATATACAAGGTGGTCCAGAATTATGTACCGTAATTGCTGGAGCTGATAGTACGTTCAAAAATAATGGTACCTTTTCATCTAAACTTTTTTCGAAAACTCAATAATCAGGGAGAAAAAAATAGACGGGTAAAATGTAGAGGGGCGGAACAAAACTGACTTTTTTTAAATTTTTTTAGGAGCTTTTGAATAATGAATTCATAGTTTAGGCGTACGATGAACATTAGTATAATTAAATTTATGGTATTTAGGGGATAATTTGAAAATAGATACTTTTACTTTAAATTACTCGAAAACGGTATTATTTTCCGAAATGTAACAAATATACCTTTTTTGCGTGGAATTATCTGAGGAATCATATTTTTAAGAATTTTGTTTCAATAATTGCAAATTAGAAAAGAAAAGATTATTCACAATCTCCCAAGGCTCCAAAAAAAGTTTCCTCACTGTTGTTTGTTTTCGAGTTATAACTGCAGCAAATTTGGAAAATTTAGTTTTTCTTTACTTTACCTTGTAGTTTTAATGACAGAAATTTTACTAAAATTATTTACGATGTACTCACTATAACGATCATAGTAAAACTAGATGAGTCGCTTATATGTGTCAGGGTCTAGCTTCTCCACAACATGTGACTGGCAGCCACGTCCAGAAACTCCCGAACTATCAACCTTCATACATTTTTCAATACCTCAAAGTTAACAATGAAAATCAGAATCCGCTCTTTGGATGGCTGTAACTCAAAAACTATTTGAGATATGCATTTGAATTTATGATATTTTTGAAGGTATAGACTATCGAAACATACAAAACAAATTTTTTCAATTTTTTAAAAATATCACACTAGTGGTCCCCCTTAACCAGATGTCATAATTTCAAAAGCCACAAGTGAAAGGGCTGAGCGGTTTCCAGCACACACTACGTATAGTAAAAAGTATGAGCACACCTTGGTACACTGCTGTGTCAAAAGTATGGGCACCCTTTGGATTAAAATGTGCCAATACTTCTGACGACCTAGAGTGTGTGAACACCGGCTGAGCCCTTTTATTGCCATGCGAGCGAAGCCGCGTGTGAATGCTAGTAAAAAATAATAAAATTCATTGAAAATGCAATTTTAATTAAAAATGAGTAGTGGGCGTCTATTAAAAAAAATATTGCGATAGAAAAATCTATTTACTATTGACGGTAAGTGATAACTTACGTTCTTACGAAAGTTGTGGCTACAGTGCAAGTGATTTCGCCCAAACTGAAGTTCACCCGAACTCCTAGAAATGTATTCGTGCGACTAATTAACTGATTACAAGCTACTCATAGCGCGAATAATAATTGCAAATCGCCGTTTGTCACTTGTAGTTCAAACTTTTTTTTTTTAAACGAATTTGAAGATATACCTATGTAAATTTAAATTTAGGTAGGGGAGAGACTTAATGAATGGGACATTTTTTTTAAAAATCATCTTAACTTCAAAACCAAGTAATCAAATATTTTAATTCTTGCGGCATAAGATACTTCAAGTATTACTTTATGTTTTAAACTAAAAAAAGATTTCATTCTTCTTAAATAACAGTAAATATTTTTATTTGAAAAAATTAGGTTTTTGTCCCATTCAGTAATTCCATTCTCATTGAATGGGACAAGAAGAATATTGAATGGAACATATGTAATACAATGTAAAATTAATGTGGTTTACACAGGTTAGTAAAAATATGGAAATGGTCAAAAATCTCGGCGGGAAAGCATTTTTGGGATAAATGATGAGGACAAAAGTCTCAGCATTTTTCACGACGTATCCGATGGTGACATTGACTTTGAACTTAAGATCAAAATTCAAGGTCATATTCATAATGTCCCGTTCAATATTCCTTGTCAAGTAAAAATGTTAAAGTTAAGAAATAAAAAGTACATAACCTCAATGTGCAACAATACTTATATAATGATAGTCTATACTAAGCGATTTAATAAGCAAATAATACAATTAATCTAGGCATAATAGTTATCATAGAATATTTAGTAATTTATAAAAAAATAAAAGTTACTTTTTTGTTTAAAATCGTATTTCCTAATTTTTGTTGAAACAAACGGAAAATCGTTAACACATATATCGCACATAATAATTGTAATATAAAAGACGCATAGTGACTGCAAAACAAATTTCCACTAACGGTTCCTTGTTAGCTAAAACTCATTTGTCCCATTCAAAAATCGTCCCATTCATTAAGTCTCTCCCCTACATTGTTTCTTGTCTTTCTATTTCATTTTTTATGCCAACCAATATGTAATTGTGGTATTAGAACTAGTTGTTTCTTTATTTTTTTAAAACATATATATGTATAATCCAATAATAAAAGGTACGAATATATTATATCAATCAAAATATGTAATGCTTTCGGAAGCTAACTTTTTTCAACATTTTTCTGATGTCGAAGTTGATAGAAAAAGCTCTGTCTTCTAAAAAATTTTGCTTGACAAAAAAATTTTTGAGTTTTTCTGAACTAGTGAAATGAGTATATTCCTGACGGTAGTCCACTGAATGGACGTATTAAATAAAATTCAACTAGACGTGTAGAATATATATAAAACTTTTTACTCAGGCTGCAGCGCTGTCTGTATTAACGATAACACACATGTAATAACGGTCAAACGATAGCAAATTTAAAAGAATAATTTTGAGGTTGTTTAAAGCAATATTTTTTTATATATTTTAAAAGTAAAATACAACAATAAAGAGTATACTGTCAAAATTGTAGACTGAAATTCAGATTACTGACGAAGTTAAAGCATTTAGAAGAGCGTATAGCGAATAGCATATAGTGTTAGCGCTTCAAGAAAATTATGCTTACGAAGAAGCGGAAGGATTATTCTACGAATCAGGTGTAGCTGATGTCTGTAAGTATCAGGCAACGGAATACATTGGTCCCTAACAGTGCTGGAGCGCATAATAATTTTGACGATGCGGGTTAAAAATTTACCATTTTGAAGGAAATTATATATATATATATATATATATATATATATATATATATATATATATATATATGTATATGTATATGTATATATACATCTGTTCTGACTTAGACATATATATATATATATATATATATATATATATATATATATATATATATATATATATATATATATATATATATATATATATATATATACTTATAAAATATGTACATGCCAATCAGCAGGGCCGTACCCAGCTTTGGCGGGCCCTGGTAAAGATATCAGGCCGGGCCCCTTCATCAGGCGGGGCTCGGCCCGGCCCGGGCCCCGGTAAAATTGTCCGGAAAAACCGGTCTGAGTACGGCCCTGCCAATCAGCCAACGTTATTTTTAGATTATTACATAAACAGATCAACAAAGTTGTATCAGCTGCTACTCTCTTGGATTATTTGTATTTACATTGTCAAACTGACCATAACTCGTAAAGGATAATTTTTTAAGTTGTTAAAATCTAAAGAAGTTTACAGGATAATATGTTCTAGTAAAAAATGGCAAACCAAACAGAGAATGCTGTCGAATTTGGTTCATTTCCATAAAGAAAATTTAACAATTGTCGTCATTGTACCTAATGTATATACGCGAAATAAAATTTCAATATACGTACACTGTAGTTAGGTATATTACAATAAAATTAATTCACAACTTTGGTAAGAAAATATAAAATATCCTATGTCATATATATAAAAAAAAATTAATGTTTGAAAAAGACCAAAACAAATATTATGTGTGGTTTTTCTAAATGAGTATATAACGGGAAAATTACAATTTTCAAACAAACAAACACATAACAAGTTTGTTTTTTTATTTCATTCAATTTTTTTATTTTTATTTACATTGTATTTTTTTTAACAATTTTGTTGTCTAACAAATGTTTTTATCAGCATTTCCATTTTATTTATTTATTTTTTTTATTTTCTATGAAAAATTTTTCCCCGATGTCTATTATTTACATTCTTGTCAACAATTTTCTTACTTTTGTTTGTTAACAGTGATAATAATGAAGCAATAATTTTTACCAAATGGAAAGAATCAAGATACAAATTAAAAATTATTATGTTCGAAGTTAGCGTAATATTTAATAAAAGCTTTCTCTAGTCTCGACTCAATTCTCAATCTCATTATTTGTACCTAAACTTGTTACATACATACATACATGGTACATTCTGTCAAAAAAAATTTAAAATTTACAAAAAATAATCAAATTCTCAGTTATAGAAATAGTAAAGTGGTGGTTAAGGACAATTTAACATTATTGGAAAACAAAAAATTTATGTCAGTTAGTAAAGTGATGGATGATCAAGGACAGATTAATATTCTTGGCAATCAGTCATTTGTTTATCTGATCAAAGATCTGACAAGGAGATGCACCCAGAGTGAAATTCGGGATTTTGTTGAAACTTCGCTGGTGTGTAGTATAGGTAAAAATAAGGGACCCGTATTTTTTTTGTCGGCCATCGTCCACGTTTAGGGGATGAAACCAGCCCCTAAAGTTGGGGGTTCAAATCGTATTTCTTAAGATATCTCGAAAACTATAAGAAACAGAGGAAAACTTTAAACTGATGAAATGTTACTCTTTGAAAGACTTATTCACCTGTATAGGTTAAATCAGGGCTGGGTTCATAAGGGGGGCTGGAGGGATGAAAATGGGGGTAAATTTTCTTGCACAGACTGAATGGTTCAATGTATCAAATTTTTACTACTATAAATAGAAAGAGCACCAAAAATTAGGGGATACGTGTTTTTGCGTTTTTTCGAAATATGTGTGGTATCCAAGCCACATAAGGAAGAATAACATAGGGTACATTATATAGTATTATTATTGATTGCAAATACATTATTATTGATTATTATTATTGATTGAAAAATGTATTTTTTTACTTTCCGATAATGAATCATATATTTTTCAGTACTAACTTAATTGGTAATTTAGCCATGTGTACATTTGGTTACTCAATTTCGATATTTTTTATACCTATTTTTGCGAAAGTTAAAATTCTCTGGTGTGGCTGTGTTAATGAATGGACAAGAAGCAGTAATCTCTTTCGTTCACTGTTCAAGTGCTTTGTAATAAATTTTTCCATATAGGAAAGGTGGTTTACACCTAAAAAACATACAAAAAAGAATAAGAAAAGTAGTATGAATGTTGAGAAAGAAATAAACCGCGTTTATTTGGTTAAAAACGAATTTGTAAAAAGATAAAGGCAGTTGTTGAATGGAAGATTATTGCTTCTTATCGAACATTCATTAAAACTTGCAGACCAGAGAGCTTTCGCAGAAATAGGTATAAAAAATATCGAATATGAGTAACCAAATATACACATGGCTAAATTACCAATTAAGTAAGTACTGAAAAATACATGAATCATTATCGGAAAGTAAAAATTTACATTTTCATGATGAAAATAAACATAAAAATAAAAAAATATAGGACGTATTTGCAATCAATAATATTACTATATAATCTACCCTATGTTATTCTTCCTTATGTGGCTTGGATACCACACATATTTCGAAAAAACGCAAAAACACGTATCCCCTAATTTTTGGTGCTCTTTCTATTTATAGTGGTAAAAATTTGATACATTGAACCATTCAGGCTGTGCAAGAAAATTTACCCCCATTTTCATCCCTCCAGCCCCCCTTATAAACCCAGCCCTGATTTAACCTATACAGGTGAATAGGTCTTTCAAAGGGTAACATTTCACCAATTTAAAGTTTTCCTCTATCTCTTATAGTTTTCGAGATATCTTAAGAAATACGATTTGAACCCCCAACTTTAGGGGCTGGTTTCACCCCCTAAACGTGGACGATGGCCGATAAAAAAAAATACGGGTCCCTTATTTTTACCTATACTACACACCAGCGAAGTTTCATCAAAATCCCGAATTTCACTCTGGGTGCATCTCCTTGTGAGTTGAGGGAGTAGAAATGGGATTAGGATGAAATTTCCAACTCTCTGAGAAAATACTGTATCGACTATAGAGTACAACTACTAGGGAATCACATTGTACTAGTTAATGACAGTTTCGTACAATTGTTTGGTATAACATAAAGAGGCAATATTTCAGGTTTTCTTCATCGCCAGCTGATTCCTTGACTTTTTTTATATAAGTAAGTCATCCAGCGGTCTTTTTCATCCTCTTTGCGCTAAGAAAAGAAGACTAAGAAAAAGGGTCATAGGCTAACTAATATGTGTTTTGTGATGATTACCAGGGTTGGCGAGAGGGTGGTCAGATGGAGCAGTTATACAGGAGTCCGGGTCAAAAAGGGCTCCGGAACCTCTGTTTGGGAGCCGGAGGAAGTGAAAAAACGTTTATTTGTTCTCTAATTTTTGGAGAAAAATTCTTGAAAACTTCTTGCTGTGCACGGGGGCGAAAAGAGTTGTCGACAACTCTTGTTTCACCACTAGATTTGCTGATGGCGTTTTCAAACAGCTAGATGGCTTCCCTATCGGGGGGGGGGGGGTCGTTGTCGGTGGTCGCATGTAACGTGGTGATGGAATTGCTAGTTGATGAATGTCTGGACAGATTAGATTTTACTGTACCGTTATTTTTCAAATATGTGGATGATATATTTCTAGCAGTGCCTTCTGACGGTACACAACACATTTTAGATATATTTAACTCTTTTTCTAATCCTTTAAAGTTCACTATAAAAGTAGAAGAAAACAAAAAACTCTAATTTCTGGATGTACAAATTTTAAGAGGCAACGAAAATAGACTCACAACTATTTGGCATAGAAAACCTTATTGTTCTTCCAGACTAATCACCTGGCATTCCAATCACCCAGTACACGTAAAGCGTAATACTGCATATAGTATTATTAATCGTGCTATAAATTTGACACGCCCCGAACATCGACCTGCAGCGATGAAAACAGCCAAAAACATATTAACCAAAAACAATTTTCCCCAGTCAGTAATCGATAATATAACTAAAATGATCGTTCACCGGGCATACAAGAGCAACTCTATTTCTTCTAATAATGATACATATGATACCGCTAAAAAAAAACGTATCTCTACCATATATTGGACAATCAATCCTTCCAGTCTCCTCTCTCCTTAGATCCCAAGGGTTTTGTCCAGTGTTTAAGTATCCCTTTTCGATAAAAAAATTTCCTTTACTCAAATCTGAAAGGAGTAACCCCAATTGCAGAAAGAACCCATCTTGTTTATTCCGTTCCTTACACCAGTTGTGATTCGGTTTATATTGGTCAAAAATCAAAATCATTGGAAAACCGTCTCAAACAGCATAGATGGGATTTGGGTAGAGGTGAATTACGTACTGGCTTAGCACAACATGCACACAATTTCGACCACGTCTTCGATTTCAAAAAGACGAAGGTGCTACAGTATGAAAGGAACTACAAAAAAAGACTAAACCTGGAGACCTTGTGGATTTTTTCTACAAAAAATGTGAATAATCAAGTAGAAAATGATAATCTGACATTTTACAAATCATTATGTCAAAACATTCAAAAAAACATAAACAAACACTAGCTTAGTACTATAAACAATATTCATTTTTGCAGCTACTCTAGGTTTATTTGGATGACCTGTGCGAGTGGTTCAAACTTCGAAAACGTCAAAAAAGCATGAAATTGTAGCTTAAAAATGAGGGGGGTTGGGGGTAAAATATTAAAACCTCCAAAAAGCACAACCTAGGTACGAACTCTATCAACATACCAAATTTCAACCCTCTACGTTAATTCTGGGGGGTTGTGGGCGTGTTAGATCCAGCCAAAATCGTTTTCTCCCCTTCTACTCCCTCCAAATTATCCTAGGAAGCTGAATTTTAGATATGGTGTAGATAATTCACCGAAACATTATTTCCAACCAGTTTGGAAAAGTTTTATTGTTTTACTGCCCCCTCCCCACCTCCCCCTTAAAGTTTGGGGCGGATCCAAAATTTGCCCAAAATTTGACCCCACTTTGATAGTATTGTTGTGCATCGGAATGAACCCCACTTACCAAATTTCAGCTCTTAACTTCCATAGGGGGGCCCTACACATATTAAAAGGTAGCGGGAAAATACATATATATATATATATATATATATATATATATATATATATATATATATATATATATATATATATATATAATACACACATATATATATATATATATATATATATATATATATATATATATATATATATATATATATATCAGACATTTTTTCTACAGAACCGTGTTCTACGGGTCCGAAAACGTATAGCGCCCCTAATCCCCTAAATTTAAAAAAAACACGCTCACTAGGTCTTCACCCTACCTCCTGGACAATGGTATGGCTCGTTAAGTGTGGATAAAGATAAATTGGGAGTAAGGAACATTCAGAAGCATGTGTCCTTAACGAAACTATTCCCCACTTGCGACAAAAATTCAAGGACAATTTGTTTTTAACTTTTCAGTTTACCTTTTTGTGATGGCGGTCATGTATTTTATATTTTGTTTACCTTTCCATACTGATGAAAACACTGGTAATGAGCCTTAATCGCATACGCTTGCTTTTTTTAAGGGTGACAGGAAGGCGTCGCCATATTTTATGGCTAAAGAAGTCCACTAAGGCGGCTGCAACACGGAGTGTCACTAGAGCCCCTTGTATTTAAATCCTTAAATTAGCCTTACTTGGCCCAATTTTGCGAAATATTTTTAGACATATATTTACTAATTCGAAGTCAAGGTCGCGTTTTGTGTGTTTTTATAGATCATTTAGAAACTTTTGCAAATATCTTCTTCTAAACACTGTATTTTGGAGAGCTGCATGCACTGTCTTATGGAGCCCTTAGAACCCTACATGCATATATATAATACTTATGCACTTGGGGGAAGGAAAGTGGAAAATCGGGAAAAGTCCAAAATTGAACATTTTGGTGCAACTCGAAAACGCAAAGCTACTTTGACCTAATATTGGAGCTATGGAATACATGTGCAAGGGCGAACGCTACCATAGCACTCCCGACCCAGGTTGGGCCTTAGGCAGATTCATCTATCTTATCCGGAGGGGTGCTTTGGTATTCTTACCGTTTTCGAGAAAACATGAAAAAGGAACGGCTGGGTTTAAGTAAACCTAGCCGTTCACCTACAGTTTGAACAAAATGTTCAAACTGTAATACAAATGGTATTATAAGACACAAATACTATTACAATAAATGGTATAGAAATATTGTAATTATTCAGACAAATAATTATTTTCCTATTTATTAATAAATAAGAAATTTTGCTGTAATTAATTATAAGCCTTAGACTGTGTGGGTCCTTATAGAAATGTTATAGATGTTAAATATTTTTCTTTGCAACTATGTGATATAATGTGAGCACAACCTGACAAACAACGGAAGAGCTGGGAAACAAATATATTATTTTTCTAGAGTTTTTTACAGTCATTCATTTAATAAAATAGTTAATATATTATTTTTCTAGAGTTTTTTGCACTCATTCATTTAATAAAATAGTTGGATACTTCAGTCGAATGTTTACGGTTTACACATATTTACATGGTAATTTAAATTTATAATAAGCTGTCATATTCATAACATCATTATTATAGTGCTGGTGGGGGCGCTGGTAACGTTAAGAAATTTTTTAGCATTTTCTATTCAGTTACATAAAATATATAACAATCAACAAACAGTGGAAGCGCTGCGTATAACGCTTCTCACAGCGCTCCCATCATGGTTTAAAATATTTTATATTATTTTTCTTAAAATTTGCAGTTTACACAATTTTTGTCAGTATAGTCAAAAAACACCTAATTTACACCTAATTCTCCATACTTTAAATTACCCAAAACTCTTCTTTTACCGAAGGGACAGCTAGGTTTACCTAAACCTAGTCGTCCCTTTTGTTTTTCATGTTTCCTCAAAAACGGTAATTTTTTATTAGCACACCTAATTTACACCTAAAATACACCTACTTTTCATCTATTAGTTTTTTGGAATTTTGCAAATTTTTGGGGGGGAACGGCTAGCTTTATGGAGGTTCTGTTTCCGGCGTCTGCACCATTTTTATAATTTAACATAAAATTGAAAAAATACGTATAAATAATGAAAAATACTGCAATTTCTTTTAAATTTTCATGTGAATTTTAAATTAAAATTTGCACATAATCTACAAATCATTTTTCTAATAGTAATACATACCATTAGAAATAATCAAGCAATCCAAATACATGAGAATTTAACTTTAAAAATATTATCAGACATGAATGCACCACAATCGTTATGGGGTCTATACTAGAGATGTCGATTCTCCAAGAAAAAGATCGATTTTTGAATCGATTTAAATCGAAATTAAAAAAATCGATTCAAAAAAAAATCGGCTAAAAAAGAATCGATTCTGTAAGATCGATCTAAAAAATCGAAATTTTGAAAAGTTTAGTAAAATTAGCTGATAATTTTTGTTAAGGGACTTAATTGATAGTACATGGGGAATATCGTGTAAAAACGCCTTACATTATACTTATAAAGGCGATGAGTTAACTTTTCAATTATACTTAATTATAGCAAATAAACGAAACAAACAACGAAATTGAATATGTAGGAAGAATACCATGGAATGAACCAAATTTATTCAAAAATTTCAAACTGACAAAAAAATGTTTTCTAAATAAGTCGCTTTTGTGGCAAAGGGATCGTTTACCAGATAGGTGGTCTTGCTTTCTTTTGTATTAATAGTCTTCATAGTAGTACTTAATATATATTATACTGTATAAGTGTATACAATATACATATTGGCTATTGGTGCTATTGGATACTATTGGGACTACTGGACAAGATAGTGCGTATACATATATGTAGTTATAGGTATAGAGCCACATGGGGGTTCGTTGATAACAAAGAGTAAAAACTTAAAAGTGACAATTAACAATAACATTTTTCCTGTTTCATTTTAACACATGTTCCTTTGTAGAATTACAAATAAAATGAAATTATTTTTGGAAAAAATCGGTTATCGATCTCTGGCTTTTAATAATCGATTCATGAATCGATTTAAAAGAAAAAAATCAAAAAAAGAATCGATTTTTTAAACTTCGATTAATCGATTTTCGATTAATCGATTTAAAATCGACATCTCTAGTCTATACCATTCAAAATTTCAATATATATTTCTGCTAGAAGATTTATGATGATTATGACCACGGCTTTCATTCCATCTTCTAAAGAAAACAAAAAATTTAAAAAAATACTTCATTTAAAAGTTCTATAAATGTATAATAGTGGGCTTTAGCGTCTGTTTTTCAGTCTATAACAGACGTTATTTACATCATAATTTTGTTAATTTTATTCATATAATTACACATCATAATATATAGTTATTATATTACAATGTGGGGGGGGGAGTATTTGTTAGGTATACGTCTGCAGCTAATTTCTTAAAGAACTACACCGATATTAATCTGGAATCGAATCGATGACCTACCAATCCATAAGTACCTACGTCTAAAATTTATATAAATACAATACTATTAAATTAAATACATGTTTTTACTTTCGTATGACAAAATTATAAAATCTATACTCATTTTCTCCTTCTATTGTTTTGCAAGATATTAAGCTTAAGGGGTGTGCTTTTTAAAAATATTTTTTTTATAAATTAAGTTATAAAAAATTATACCCACATATTTTTGGGGTTCTTTTAAAATTTGCTCAGACTACCCACATGAATATGAATCTAAATATTAACCGATCAAAACGCACAAAATTTTCATACCAGTGATTCAACTTAATTTTATTTTTTTCATATTACAAAATTTTATAAAATCAACTTGAAATTATACAATCAGAAGTCAATAATGAAAAAAAAAAAATAATAACTAAAGTGCAGCGACAAAAACTAATTTAACTGATATAGGTAATAGGGGTGAGAGTGCTAAAAGTCTGCTACTTAAACAATTAATGACATATGCAGAATTTACGCGTATTTTTATCGTCTCTTTAAGTACTTTTAAGTATCGTCTTTCTAACTAAATGGAGATCAAATTTCTAAATTAATAAATAATTAAAATATTTTTAATTCTTATCTTTAAAAATGTATTTCCCTTAAGTCGACCATCTGTGCCCTAAAGCCGTCCAAAAATATTCCTAAGGTCGGCCACCGAGATTTTTCATAATAGAAATGAATTACCTGACTGTAGATTATTGTGAGACTGAGGAAAACGTTTAAAAAAAACTATTTTAACATTATAATACGTTGTTCATTTAAATTTAAATCAAAATAGAATTATAAAAGAACATTTTTAAATATTTTGTTATAAATATCAGTAATTGGTAATCATGATTACAAATTACATTTACTAAATGTAATCTGAAATTTTTGATAATTTTCGATAACGAAGAGTAAGTTTTAACAGCTCCAATACGTTTGGAACACCCATAACTTGCTTCGCTTAAGCCTTCAAAAATTTCGTTATTTTTTCGCTACGACCGACGCACCGTTTACAAGATATTCACGATCAAAAGTTTACATTTACGAAAAATAACGAAAAGTAATTTTTTAAAAAATGTGTTACTGCTGACCTACTCAATAAGACTAATGGAGCTTAAATTAACCAGTTATAACCATTTTATGATAACTAATTCGATATTAATAATTTTCGATGATGAAAAGTAAGTTTTAACAGTCGCAATAGGTTTAGAATACCCATAACTTGCTTCGCTTAAACCTTCAAAAATTTCGTTATTTTTTTGCACCTCTTATGAGATACTTACGATCAAAGTTTTCGATTACGGAAAGTACCGTTTAAATACAAACAATAAAAAAACATTTCGATTTTAGAGTAGCGTAACATCAGAAGCACTTATTATAACTACTACTTAGAGCCAGTTTGTTAATAATAATATAATGAGTACATGACAACTAGTTTGCTGAGGGCCTGGCCGACGTGAGGGTTTCTCTTCAAATTTTATCCTTAATGTCGGCCGTCCGTTTCTTTTTTTTTTTTAGTTCAAACGATAAACGTTTTAAACAATTTCTAACTTCTTGAGAGTTGTATAATGTTATCAAATTTCATAAATTTAATCGTTATTGTCAAAAACTTATAAAATAACTGCTTATTTCTCACATTAGTTAAACTTACAAATAAGAGAATGGCCAATCAATTTTCAACACAATTGTCATTTTTCAATTGATTAAGTGTAACAAAACATTAACTACTTGATAAAAATTATTCATTTCAAAAATCGTAAATCTAGAATAGACGAACTTTTTGTTTCTATATGAATTTCAGCATTTTTTTATTGTTTGAAACCTTATTTTTTAAAAAAGTGTAGTCAGTGGTTGACCTTAGGGCACCGGCCGATATTAGGCAATCCTACCCTATATGGAAGAAAGATCGTGCTATAGATATAATGCACCATTGTTAAAACTTCCGTTCTTTATTAATTTTAAATTGTGATTACCGACTTGCATATGAAATTAAGCGAGTATACATTACAATAACAAGTAAATCTATTTGTACACCCATATGAAAAACTGCTTATGAATTCGTAAGTTTTTATCATATTCGGAAACTATCAAATAGTTAATAAACTTACTTTATTTAACTAAAATTATTAGAAAAAAAATTTTTTAATGTTAATGCACATCATTTAAATTAAATTAAAAAGAAAAACATATGGTTTAAAATATTTTAAAAAATAATATTGAATATTTCACGGTAAAACTTTTATTAATTTATTTTGAACATTTATTTTAAAAAAAAAACTTCAAAAGACGGAGCTTTACGGAACTAACACGAAACGCGTTCGGACACGATGCGATGAAGCTGTAGCTGTCAACGATAGTAGCGACTGAAACCAACTGCACCGATAAACAGGCGCGTACATGAACCAATGTGCTCGTTTTAACGAACGAATCAAACTACTGTTTACATCGTTACAACGGCCAACATAATATTATATTTTATACATAATGTATGTTCTATCTACACATGTGTGTTAGTGTTATATACAGCGTGATGCATGGAAAAACTAAACCAATATCGACAGTCATTCACATTCGTATTCGTACAACAGCATATTTACATTTAGGTATGACAAAAATTAAAACAAACGGATTCGCATAATTACCCACAAATTTGGGCTTTTTTGTTTATGATTATTTGCACCTTCTACTTTCTGTATAATAACTAGGTATCGGACATTTTTCGGATCAAACAGCATTCATGTTTTGGGTATACAGGTATAGGGTTGACCGGGGTAATTGTGAATTGGGGCAATTGTGAACGGCGCCTATAATTTCTAAAATAACATTAATATTGTTAAAAATCAACTCTTAGTATATTTCTCTGTCCTTTCTTAATATGCTATTAAAATTTGATAACAATTCTCCAAGTATTAGTAACTTTTTTTTTTTATTTTGAAAAAACCCTTGCAAAATTTTGTATATCTTACTTCGACCAATCCTCAAAAAAAATTTTTTTAATACATTTTATTTTTTTAAAAGGTAAGAAATGGTTAAAAGTACTTCTAAAGAAGTGGTCTAAACCCTGACAGGGTTCCTTATTAACTGCTAAAGAAACTGGAAAATTTATTACCAATTCACAATTACTCCATGATTTTAAAATTCTGGGGTAATTGTGAACGTCATTCACAAATGCCCCCATTCGGTCAAAAATTTCAGTAGTGTGCTTTTCGGAGTTGAAAATGTTGATGAAGATGGTGGTGACATTATTGTACAAGTTTCCGTTGTACAAACAATACAAAAAAAAATTTGAAAAGAGCAATATGTTTTATGTATCAATCTACGAAATCATTGCTGTGCTCCCTTACCCAATAACAACTTACAAAAACAGAAAAATTACTTGTTTTCAATGTCTCTGTGAGTGACCAAGGGAAGTAGGATTAACACAAAATCATTTTTTTTTTCATTTACAGTATTAGGCCGAATTAGGGATTGCAATCCGGATCCGGCGTCATTTGACGTCCATCTGATCCGGTACCAATTTACCGGATCCGGTAAAAAATACTTGACACCAATTTTTAAGAAAAATACTCGCGTTGTTATATTATTAGTAGGTACTTAAATGTGTAAAGTTCGAGGAAAATATTTGTCTTCTATTCATGAGTATTTGTTGTAACTTTATAAGAAGTCAGTTGGTCAAAACCAGAATTGATTTGTTTGTAAGTATTACACTTAATTAATTAAGGTAAGTATATTAAAAAAATTAGAAGAATTTCTAAACTCGTTATTGTGATAATTGTGCCATTCATTGAACAGATTTACGATAGTGACACAATTATAAGAATGAGACTACTTAGCGTCCCTAAGTTACCTAATTATTGTGATCTCAGTTGATTAAGGTAAACTTATTTAGATTTGTTACTTAAGTAAGTTACAATAGTATGTTATACATCAAGGGACTAAAGTATGAGTTTTAATCCCGAGTGTAAAAGTTGTTTGTCAGAGGGTCTGTAAAGGCCAGAGGGCAACAATTCACGCGAAGGATAAAAAAACACTTAAGTCCTGTGACGTATATATTGTTTTTTGAAATTCCGGATAATTTAAAATTATAAAAATTAAGAAAAATTTTTTAAATATCATTCAAATCGTATGTCGTATCTAATATTACATCAAGTTTACTTTGGATAAATTAGTCGAATTGTTTAATATAATAAAGAAGTCTTTATCTACAAACTAGCCGTATGCCCGATGGGATTTCCCATCGACAACATGTTTTTATTAGGTACTCACTTTTAATATTTTTCAAAACCCTTAATCAATATCCACGTTTCTAACTTCAAAAATGACGAACTTCCCATATGAAATTTCATTTCCTGTTTTAACCCCTTAGGGAATAAATTTCCAGAAACAACTGACTTTTATTTATAAATAGAAGCCTAACGCCAATTTTCATAACTCCTGTGCTTTCTTTCTTCTAAACCCAACAGTTTAGGCTGTGCGTTGTCTGTCAGTCAGTGTTAAAAATTTATTAAGTAAGATATATATTTACCTTAATAGCCATAGTAACATATTTTTATATATTGTTAATTTCAAAAATGACGAATTTCCATACAAATTTTCATTCCTTATTTAACCCACTTAGGGGACGAATTTTCAAAAATCCTTTCTTAGTGCTCATCTACATTACATAGGGAACTCCTGTGCAAAATTTCATTCTTCTAAACCCAACGGTTTAGGCTGTGCGTTGTCTGTCAGTCAGTAAGTGTTAGAAATTTATTAAGTAGATTTGAATTTGCTTATTATTTTAAATTACCTAGCAACGCTATTTAATTTAATTATCCGTAAAGTCTGCCTGTTGATTGGCTTAAAAGCGGGACTAGAAGAATTTTTTAGTCCCTTGGCACTAAAAGTGCACTTTACTTACTATTATGAGGGGCCATGTATTTTAGTCCCGGAATTATAAAAGATAATTACTTTATAGTATACTCACTTGCTCATCTCTTATACAGTTGCACAGTTGATTTTCAAACGAAACAGAAAAATTGTTTTGATATGACCAATCCGGTCGGATCTGGCCGGATCGACGATAATCCGGTCGGATCCGACCGGATTGAAATTGGTGCCGGATTGCAATCCCTAGGCCGAATACATTGTTGTTTTTATGCATCCAAACTAAATGTATTTCCTTGAAAAAGTCTTATTTTCCTTGTTTTTGTGTGAAAATCATGTAATTTTTTGATTTTTTATACATATGATATACAAAGTTCCTACAATTTTTGTTATTTTTATTTAACCTTGATTTTTTGTACAAACTTGAGGTATGCGTAACTTGCATTAAACAAAGACAAATTGTGACCGCTAAAGTATGATGAAAAATTTGAAAGTGGGGTAAATGTGAAGAATTTGAGTTGGATTTTACTCTAATGTACCTCACTTCTCTTGTAATCCATTCTAAATAATCTGTCTGATAGCATTCACTTTTACCCCAAAATTCATAAGATTTGCAAAACCGCACCGGGGAAATGTGAATGGCTTATAAAATTTTTGTTTTTCATACGAATTTGCTCAAAATTTATGTGGTGTATCCTGAATAATGTAGAATTAAAAATAAATCAACCATAATGTGATATATAAAATACAAAATATTTAAAACAACGCTTTTATCTCAATTCATGATAATCCATTCACAATTACTCCGGTCAACCCTATCACACTTGATGTAATTAATGTGAATAAAAATGAGTAATAAAACATATATATATATATATATATATATATATATATATATATATATATATATATATATATATATATATATATATATATAAGACACATATTATCCGTCTATATCTGCCTGATATACAAAACACGATGTTGTTTGATCCGAAAAATGTCCGATACCTAATAATAACAAAATAGTTTTAGAATTTAGTATTCGTTTTTAGGTTTTGAATCGATTAAAAAAACAGTTATTAGAACGCTCGTGGTCACTTTTTGTTAAAAATTAGGATTAAGCCCTCAAAATGGAGGTGCTCCATAAGCCCGTAACCTTCACCATCACTTACACTGTGTGTAGATATGTGACTTATTTTGTTTTAAAAATAATAAATTACTATAAAAAAAGAATATACGATAAAATTAAGCATGTCATCAAAGGCTACTACCTTTTTTTGTCCTTAATCCTTGAAAAGTTTTCACCGGTGGTTTCACATATACTGAATTATGCATCCATTTTTAGTCGAATTTTCTCCGAAAAATTAGACTTATACAGTCTATACGATAAGAGCTGCGAGAGGCGAGACCAGGGGCGCTATCCGTTTTCGGACCCGTAGAACACGATTATGTAAAAAAAAAGATGTCTGATATATATATATATATATATATATATATATATATATATATATTTTCCCGCAACCTTTTAATATGTGTAGGGCCCCCCTATGGAAGTTAAGAGATGAAATTTGGTAAGTGGGGCTTATTCCGATGCACAATAATACTATCAAAGTGGGGTCAAATTTTGGGCATATTTTTTTTCGGACCCGACTTTTAAGGGGGTGGTGGGGGGCGGAAAAGCAATAAAACTTTTCCAAATCGGTTTTAAATAATGTTTCGGTCAATTATCTACAACATATCCAAAATTCAGCTTCCTAGGATGATATGGTGGGAGTAGAGGGGGGAAAAACGATTTTCGCTGGATCTAACAGGCCCCCAGCCCCCCAGAATTAACGTAGAGGGTTGAAATTTGGTGTGTTGATAAAGTTCGTACCTAGGTTGTGCTTTTTGGAGGTTTTAATATTTTACCCCCACCCCCCTCATTTTTAAGCTACAATTTCATGCATTTTCGACGTTTTCGAAGTTTGTACCACTCGCACAGGTCACCCGAATAAACCTAGAGGGCTGAAATTTTGTATTCGGATTGAGTTAGTATCAAGGGGGTGCCTTTTGGGGGTCTCGACTTTTAACCCCTACCCCCACCATTTTTATACCCAAAAGAACATGATTTTTCTTGTTTTTTAACAGTTTCGTTCGGGTCAAAATCTCCCCAAATAAACCTAGAGGGCTGAAATTTGGTGTACAGGTTAAGCTAATAGCCAGACACTGTTTTTTGGAGGTTTCAACTTTTAACCCTTACCCCCACGATTTTTACGCCAATATTTCCTTAATTTTTTTGCTTGTTTTATAACACGTCTAGAGACTCCATAAGGAAACCTAGAGGGCTGAAATTTTGTACGTGTATTCAGTTAGTATCCAGCTAGTACCTTGTAGGGAGTCCGCATCACTTTTCCCCCCACTTCTCCCATTTTTACATCGGAATTGAATGCTATTGTTAAATGTGTTTTAAAAGCATTATGTTTATTCTAAATACAAGTAGGCGAATAGTAATTTTAAAAAATTTAGAAAAAAGTGAACTTACTTTTATGACAAATGAAATACGTACATATTAAGTAATTTAAAAATGTTATTAAAGTCACTGTTTATTTATAAATTAGGAATTTTGAATTTTTAGTATTTATAAAATAGAAATTTTGGATTTTTTTGGAAAGAAAAAATATCTTTATAAAGGCCTTCCAGTTTACTATTTAAGGTCCTTTTTTAATATTTAAAACTAAAACATAAAGGCAATTAGCGGATAAACATGGGCAGGAATGTCCTCGTACGAATTGTGTTGGCTTTTTCTCTGCTACCTGTTTTCGGCACAAAATTGAAATTTACTGAGATACAGCCCTTAAATACTTAAAACCTTTTTTTAAAGCCTCGATCAGCCGAACACTCATCACCAGTTTTGAAACCAACAAAATGACAATTCGGTTGTAGACTTTCAATCACATTTCGCTTGTAGACATTCAATACCGAAGATGAAGGGGAAAATTCGACTACCGTGATGGGGCCCCGTTGCTCACGGTGTTTTTTATAATATGGATCAAAAACACCATAAAAAAGTTTGGATATTTTAGCTTTAAGAATCAATAATATTTACTGTCAACAAATTTCATGCAACTCAATTTTCTATTGTTATAAATTCCAAGTACAAAGGAAAAAATGACGAAACGATAGTATCTTCCGGTATACTGGCGTTATTCAATAAACCCAAGTATATCCATTGGCATAATAACCTTGACGATACGAGAATTTTTGATTATTAGCAAATTTCCGAATGGGAAAAATGGGAAATGTAGCTACTACAGCAGGTGGGACATCAGCCTCCAATTCTGACAGAAATTTATATATATATATATATATATATATATATATATATATATATATATATATATATATATATATATATATATATATATATATATGTATTCACCTTATCTAGACTTTTAAATATTTAGTTTTTTTATTTGATGATCTTCGAGCTACCTAAGTCGTCTATTTTTGCGATAGTTATAGGTATGTGTAAAAAGTGTCCAACTATACAATAGGATATTTTCCAAATTTTTGAAAACTTCTTATATTTAAAGATTGGAACGAACGATTTAACAAAAAAATAAAATAATTAATGTCTTTTTTTCTCCATTAAACCAATTCAAGTCAAATTTATTTTTAATAATTTTGAATTTACCGCCAAAACGTTCAGTTCGATGACGTCTACTATGTGACGTCAACTTTGTGTAAACAACAAGTGAAATCGAGTTAATAATTTTCACAAAGTTGACGTCACACAGCGGACGTCATCGAACCGAGCGTTTTGGCGGTAATTTCAAAACTATTAAAAGTAAATTCGACTTTAGTTGGTTTAATGGAAAAAAGACATTAATTATATTTTTATTTTTCTGTTAAATCGTTCGTCCCAATCTTTAAATATAAGCAATTTTCAGAAATTTGGAAAATACCCTATTAACTCTACAACTTTAGTGGGATAAGTTATTATTAAAATTGAACAGCCAGAAATTAACATGGCAAAATTAAAGTATCTTGAGAATAATAAAAAGTGACAACAAGAAAATACATATTTAAGGTGTGTTATTGTGATACTACTAAATGTAATGAAGAGAATAAAACTGTGAGAATAAAAATGTAATGAAGAGAATAAAGCTTCATCTTAGTTTAAACAACTTTCCATCTGTCATCCTGTATATTATGCTTCCACTCTGGATGCATGTGATATGGTTGGTACTATGCTCTGTCCTTTTTGGGCTTTCCACTGTACTTACTTACTATATTGCTACTGATGGTGAGATGTATGCGACAGAACAAAATCCAATAAGTTATTTACAACAATCTTCGCTGTCAAAGAAAATTGATATTTTTAGACGTTTTAGACGAAACAAGAAAAGAGGAATGGTTGGATTAAATTTACAATATAAAATATAAATGAATGAAATTTTAGAAATCTGTGTTTTTTTTATCTCTAAAAATAAGCTGCCTGTGGTGTGTTAATGTAAGTTTAAAGGAAACTCGAATATAGCAAAAAATGGAAAAGGAAATTACTTGACATAATTGGCTTTTAGAGGCTGGCAGACATCGTTCGCTTTCCAACGTTTTTTTTTTCGATACTGCCACCATACACATACTCATTTCAAATGGACGTTTGAAAGCGGGAAGAACTTAATCGACACTTCCATCAATTCGAAAAAAAAAAGATCTTCTCATCGTAAACTGACATCGCGTTGCACAAGACAATGTCAAATAATTCCATCCTTCAGCAGGTGAAATGTACACGTTAAATAATTTCTTATTTTTTTTTTTTTATAAAATTGGAAAGTCAAATATATAGTTCACAAACAATAGTGGTCGTTTTAATCTGAAATGAAATATCAAAAATTTCTGTGAATAGTTTAGGTCAAATAATAAAAAAAACGCCGTGAGCAGTGGGGCCCCATCACGGAAGTCGAATTTTTCTTTCATATTCGGTACTGAATGTCTACAATCGAAATGTAATTGAAAGTCTACAAGCGATTTGTCATTTTAGTGGTTTCTAAACTGATGATGAGTGTCCGGTTGATCGGGGCTTTAAAAAAAGGTTTTAAGTTTTTAAGGGCTGAATCTCAGTAAATTTCAATTTTGTGCCGATAGCAGTTAGCAGGAAAAAAGTCAACACAATTCGTAACAGGGCATTCCTACCCATGCTTATACGCCAATTTCCTTTGTGTTTTATTTTTAAATATTAAAAAAAAAAAACTTAAATAGTAAACTGGAAGGCCTTTATGAAGATATTTTTTCTTTCCAAAAAAACCCAAAATTTATATTTTATATATAATAAAAATCCAAAATTCTTAATTTATAAATAAACAGTGACTTTAATAACATTTTTAAATTCTCTATCAAGAGAAATATATGCAGCAAAAATTTGCTCCGATTTAACCTCAGTATTCGAACGGCAATTGTCTGTTATTATCTGAAACAAATCTGAAACTTTTATTTTCGGATACGGTTTCGGTTTCGGATATGTAATTATTTCGGATATCCGGTAGTTTCGGTTACGGTTACGGATATCCATAACATCCCTACTTACTAAATATTAAACAGCACTAGATGTTTCAGTAGGGTCGAGCGCACATTAAGACGCAGTTAACGTAGGCAGGGCAGCGCAGTTTCTGTGACTCGTGTTGTAGAACGGGACAGCGCGAATTGAAACGCAGTGCAGCACTGCGTCGTACAAGACCGATGTGGCAATCGTGAATGTAGCATAGAAACTGCGCGATGATGCGCGACATTGACGCAGTGACGCAGCTCAATGTGCGCCTGGCCTAAAGCTCTCCATAAATTGGTTTTATGCCATCTCCATAAAGTAATATATACTATAGAATAGTATTCATTGATCTATGGAAACAAGCTTATGGAGGTGATATATTATTAGAAGATGTTTATTAGGAGGTGATATATTATTAGAAGATGATTTAGAAGAATTATTAATTTGTTCATATCTGCTGGGTTTTAAACTTAATTGCTGTGTTTTCATTATTAACTGTTTCAATATTTCAGTATTGTCTACGATATATTCTATTTTATTCGAAGTTATAAGAAGTTACAGAAGTTACGAACTTTTCCTGTCTTCCAGGCAGCAAATGTGGGATTCTACGATAATAGAAAATTTCTAATAATTGAAGAATGCAGGAGAAAAAGAATGAAGGTCCACTTAATGTTATTTTGAGTAAAACAATTTTAGGTTGGAAGACTTTGTATTTAATTGCAACTAAGTTTATACAGTTGGTGAAGTAAAATTTGTTTATTATGTTTAAAATATACTCACCATATTTCCTTCTCTGTTTTGCACATTTTTTCTATTCTGCAAGACAGAGAAAGAAATATGGTGCGTATATTCTAAACATAATAAACAAACTGTATTAATGATTGACTAATGTATTAGATAATCATCGGTCAACACAAAAATAGTATTAAAATTAATTAACAAGTTAAATTTGCAAACTAATTAACAAATGTCTCTATTTACTTGGAAAGAAAGATGGATGAAAATTGTTATGATAATGGAATGCTGCCTTAATCGTAGCACTTAACTACTTGTATTAGTTTTCATTTTGACAAGATAAGTTTATAAAAAATTCCTGTGCTTCTTTATTGCAGAATTTTTTAGATCTTGCAAATCTTTACACTTAGCTTGGGAAATTGGGAGCTTCTCCTTCTCCTCCTCCCAAAGGTGGTAGGCAAAACTGTACTTCAGGCAAGGATGGTACCTTTCGTTTTGGTGGCAGAATTACTGCTTGGTGACTGAGTGCATTGCATGTTTCTCGATGCATAATCATTAATGTATGATTTTCTATAATAGGACGACTAGCAAAAGGGCATTTTTTGGCACAGGGGCGGGTGATATGAGATGAGAAACTATACATTCTATTTACAACAACCAAAAGAAAAAAGTAAATAAATCGAAATAATAAGTACATGTTTTCGTAACTATGAATTTTAATTATGTTGAATATTTGAATTTGTTGTAATAGATCCAATATTTCCCATACTTGAATTTCACGAGCCCTACGAAGCATACTTTGAGCTAGTTAATAGTCTGGACTGTAAACGTTATTTTTAAAGTAACTAGTAGGGTAAAAGTTCCGGTATAGGGGCTTTTACGTCATAGTAAAATTTGTAAAATAAATTTTTATGGTTTATAGCTAAAAAGGTTAACTAGTTTTTCAATTAAGTCACGAAATTACCCATAACTTTACGAGAATATACACATCGGGCAAACTTAACCGACTAATATTGAAGTTGTTAGAATACCTCATTCCCCCTATTTTTCCTACTGTTAATTTATTTTATGACTTTTAGAATTCCGAAATTACTACAGAAAATCTGGAATTTCAATCTGTATCTGATCAACTAATTAGATTAAACTAATTAGCATTTGAAAATTAAATAAAAACTAGACAATGTTTTCTAAATACTCATAATACTGATTTCGATATAAGTATTTATTCACATCTGTACAAACTCTACCTACTTAGTCGTATTAGCAAATTTTTCAATGGAAAATTCAATTATTATAGCCACTGTTTGCCGCGTCCCCTCCGGGTTCAATAATTGTGTAGAGGTAAAAATTTCTGTGACACGAATTTCTATGTGAATGAAACTGATCGAATGATCTTACTGAGCAGCTTAGGATCTAGCAAAATGTAAACTCGGCTTTTAGTATATGAATCAATGATTTCTTGTTCATCTGAATTAATTAACTTGTTAATGTTTTTGTAAGAAATGTTAATTTTATTTAGATATTGTATAGTTTAATTATTATTATTATTTTTTACGTGCTTTTTACTATACTAATTTGTGCAACGTTAAGGGTAGCAAAACACAATTAATTACTCTTTTGTTGTAGGGGAGACTGGGGCTAAATGGTAAATTGTCAAAACCATTTTTTTGCATTATCTTTTGAATGTCAACAGTTACAAAGCTGAAATTTTGACCTTAGAGGGCTTTCTTAACTAGAAAGCAAATGACGTTAGTAATGTGAAGTTCATCTGAGCCTTATGGTGTACATATCCTTAAATGTGTTTCGATAATGCCAAAGTAATTTTCTTTGCTGCCATACTTTTCATCCGAAACGGAGTTTTTTCAGACATATTATCATCAAAGTATATTAGTTCATTTATGTATTGTGAATACGAATATTTAAAAAAAATTTGTATATTTATCGCCATCATTTGTGTGATCGTTGTCAAAGCTCAAAACGTACCTCGGGGCTCAGTGTTAAAACATTGGTGGGGCTAAATGTTAAATGGTTTTTCTTTATTTTCTTCTATTTTCTCTTCTTATTTGTCGGCTTATCGGGTTAAGCGAAGCAATTTGTTGGTACTCAAAACATATTGCAACTGTTAAAACCTGCTTTTCGTTATCGAAAATTATCGACACCGAGTTATTTTTCATCAATTGATTATAACGGCTTAATTTATACTTCAATGTCCCACTGATCTGGTCAGTAATAGAATATTTTCAAAAAAAAAAAAAAAAAAATGGTTTTCGATACGTTTCGTAAAGTTAACTTTTGATCGTAAATATCTCTTAAACGGTGTATCGTAGCTCAAAATTAATGAAATTTTTGAAGGATCAAGCGAATCAAGTTGTGGGTACTCCAAACATATTTGGACTGTCAAAACCTACTTTTCGTTATCGAAAATTATCGATATCGAAAATAACGATATTTTTAAAATTTAAATATCTAAATTTCTACATATTCGTTATCTGTTGTATTATAAAATTCTCTAAATTTTTAGTAGCTTTTATTTCCAGAAAAAATAAGTCAAGCTGATAATTTTTCATTTTCCTTCTTGTAAAAGTTGTACTTTGCAATAAATGGGCGTTTTTCTTTATATCACTCATCGTTTTCATATCCTTTTACATATTTACTTCGTTGTACAACTCAGAAAGTGGTTTCAGTAGGCTAGAAATATGTTAAAACACTCAATTTCACCCATTTACCATTTAGCCCCACCATGGGGCTAAATGGTAAAAAAATTTAGGTTCAGAAAAAAGGAAAAAACATCCATTTTTCGTGGAAAAATCACAAACTTCATTACCAAAAGTTGTCGAGAACTAAATTCTCTACAATATAATTGTGTTCATTTATATATGTTTGAGGATTTAGTGTCCCAAAAAAAATATTTGTTAAAAATTTACCATTTAGCCCCGGTCTCCCCTACTAAATTGAGTTTATAATAGGAAAACAATTGAATTTTTCTCAAAAATTTGCCAAATTTTAAAAGTATTTCGATTTTTTTACATCATGACAAAAAGCGGAAAAAATCACATAAGATACGTTTTAAACCGTTATCCTACGCAAACGAGCTTCCGAAAAAAAGTAATTTTTGTAGTCGTAAATTCGCTATGTTAGGCAGCACATTGCGACAGGGGTATTTTACAAATGCCAATAATGTCCATATTACATATGATCAATAGTTAAATAAGCAATTACCACACTGGGAAGTTTTCCGTTATATTTAGTTTCCATAAGTCCGGTCCCATGTAATTATGCGTATATGTATATATATGTATGTATTCAATACGCAATTCTCTAGCTAATCAATGCAAACTTGTCATGTTTGTTTATAACATAAATATATATATATATGTATTATGTACAAACAATGACTAATACCAATGTATAAAACAAATATACAGTTCTTGGTACCATAATTTGCAAGAAATAGCTGTAAAAAGGTGTGAAATGCAGCAGAATGTGTGTTGCCGAAATCGCATTATTAAGATGATTTTTACTATTGAAGAAGAAAGAATCATTTACAAACTAAACTGAGGCGAAATGAAACCTCAAACATAAAATGAGGTGAAAGGCTGTAAGAATTAGTTAAGAAAGGGGATCAAGTTCTGTAATATATTTGGGTGGTTCTACTTTTTTCTTGTCCTAACTATGAAAATAAAAAAAAAAGAGAAAGCTATTTAGTACATTTCATGTGACTAAAATGTAGGAAAATTATCATAGATTCGGAACCTGCAGAGCAGCAGATTGTTATATTTCTTATAAAAACCAATATTTTTTTTTTGCGGAGTACTGAACTCAGACGGAATTCTTTGTGACGAAGGATAAGTGTGACGAAGATTGTTACTAATCGTGAATAATGATCATTTAGATCGAAAACTTTTAGTTTATCGTAAAGATTAAATAATTGCAAATCATATTTATGCAAAAACGATTTGGAGTTCATTAAAAAACGTAAGAGTTCCAAGCAATACCTAATGGGGACATGCCATAATAAAACTTTGACACCATTTTTCATAAAAAAGTTAAATTGAATTTAAAGTAAAATGTAGGTAGGTTATTTAAGCAGGACTTATTAACTTTATTTAAATAAAATAAATCACATTTTCTTCATTCTGTATATATTTTTAACCTTCGTTATTGTGGGGACAACTTTAATTTTTGAAAGACTTTAAAAGTAGAACCACCCATTTACATTACGCGTATAGATAAAACATTATAGGGTATAGTACGCCTAGAAACAAATGAAAGGACTTTTTAGTCGAATTTTCTCCGAAAAATTAGACTTATACAGCCGATACGACAAAAACGGCGAGAGTATATATATATATATATATATATATATATATATATATATATATATATATATATATATATATATATATATATATTCATTCGGATTCCCGCTACCTTTTGACACGTGTAGGGCCCTCCTATGGGAACTAAGAACTGAAATTTGGTAATTGGCGTTCATTCCGATGCACAACAATACTATCAAAGTGGGGTCAAATTTTGGATCCGACCCAACCTTTAAGGGGGTGGTGGGGGGGCAACAAAACAATAAAACTTTTCCAAACCGGTTGGAAATAATGTTTCGGTTAATTACCTACAACATATCCAAAATTCAGCTTCCTAGGATGATTTGGAGGGAGTAGAGGAGGAAAAAATATTTTGGCTGGATCTAATACCCTCACAGCCCCACAGAATTAACGCAGAGGGTTGAAATTTGGTATGTTGCTAGAGTTCGTACCTAGGGTCTTCATTTTGGAGGTTTTAATATCTTACCCCCACCCCCATCATTTTTAAGCTACAATTTCATGAATTTCCAACATTTTCGAAGTTTGTACCACTCGCTGAAAATTTTGTATTCGGATTGAGTTAGTATCAAGGGGGTGCTTTTTGGGCGTCTCAACTTTTAACCCTTACCCCCACCATTTTTATACCAAAAAGAACATGATTTTTCTTGTTTTTTAACAGTTTCGTTCGGGTCAAAATCTCCCCCAATAATTTGGGGGCTGAAATTTTTGCGCACATTAAGTTAATAGAACTTAATGCACTGCTTTTTGGAGGTTTCAACTTTTAACCCTTACCCCCACGATTTTTACGCCAATATTTCCTTGATTTTTTGCTTTTTTTCTAACACATCTAGAGACTCTCTAAGGAAACCTAGAGAGCTGAAATTTTGTACGAGTATTGAGTTAGTATCCAGCTAGTGCCTTTTAGGGATTCCAAATTACTTTTCCCCCCACTTCTCCCATTTTCACATCGGAATTCAATGGTATTTTTAAATGGTTTTAAATGCATTGATTTTATTCTAATACAAGTAGGCGGATAGTAATTTTAAAAATATTAAAAAAAAACGCCGTAAGCAGCGGAGCCCCATCACGGAAGTCGAATTTTTCCTTTCATCTTCGGTATTGAGTGTCTGCAAGCGAAATGTAATTGAAAGTCCACAAGCGATTTGTCATTTTGGCGGTTTCAAAACTGATGATGAGTGTCCGGTTGATCAGGGCTTTAAAAAAAGGTTTAATTTTTTAAGGGCTGAATCCCAGTAAATTTCAATTTTGTGCCGATAGCAGAAAAAGCCAACACAATTCGTACGAGGGCATTCCTACCCATGCTTATCCGCCAATTGCCTTTGTGTTTTATTTTTAAATATTAAAAAAGGAACTTAAATAGTAAACTGGAAGGCTTTTATGAAGATATTTTTTCTTTCACTTTCGTATATATATAAAACACTTTCACTTCACATATATAAAACACTTTCGCAAATAATATTTAACCCATATAAAAAAGTAATTTAGCTATCCCAATCTCTTAAATGGACTAATAAGAATTATTTGTATAGGTATATTTATTATGCTAACATAAAAATTCGGTAAAAAATGTTTAATATTGATCATCGACCAAACGAAAACTAGGCGAATTCAACAAAAATTGTTTAATTGTTATATATATATATATATATATATATATATATATATATATATATATATATATATATATATATATATATATATATGTATATTTATTTATTTATTTATTTATTTATTTCTTAAATTAAGTGAGGAAACATTAAATGCCAGGTGAATTTAAATTGAAAAATTAATTTTTGTTATCAGAGGTTTCTTTCAGAAATAACTTCATTAATATATAAATGTCAAAACTGTTCCGACATATGATCGCGTTCCGGTATAGGGGCTTTTACGTTATGTAGTACAATTATCTGATATCAATTCGTTGCCTTCCAGGCATAAGGTCGTATCTCATTTATAGTGATTTTTTAAGAGAGCAGGAAAACAAAAACAACTGTTACATTTTGTTTTATAAATTTGAATCTTAGGTGTAATCAGTGTATTTGCAGACTAAAATTCTTCAAGTAGGTACCTATAATCTTTTATGATTTACAAAACAAAATGTAGCAGTAAGTAGTTTTTGTTTTTGTTTTTCTGCTCTCCCGTAAAATCTCTAAAAATGAGATACGACCTTATGAAAGGTGAAGGTCTACTAGTTTGCTCTGTTACGCCAACCTTTGCTGCCAAATGATAGCTTTGAGAAAACTTGGTTTGAATAAACTATCAGATGATCTTAATTATTTCAGGCTATTAAATATCTGAGATAATTGTTTTTTTTATTATTATTATTACGCGTTATTAGCTCCACGTTGCGACAGTGATTCAATAACGTATAAATATACTACTTAAGAAAATAGAAAATCGGAAATGTGAAAGAATCAAAATAAAAACTACAGTCGGCAATATAAAAGTGTTACAAATTACAGTTTCATAGCGACATAAAAATAATATGTAGACGCCAGTAACTAGTTTACTGCTATGTACCTGTACTAGGACAATAACAAAAAAAACATTCTGCGTGTACTTACATGCAGCGTTTGAGTGTGTTGTTTGAAAGTAATATTTGTTGTAGCACTTTGGTAGTGCACAGTTTCATAGTGGCTACTGTATTAACAAAATAATTAATTTTATTGTTAATATATTATGTACTAGGGATTGAGCAGAATCCTTTAAACGTTCTTGCCCCTAATTGCTATACCTCTAAGGAATCGCTGCTGATAAAACAGGTAAAATTTCAGATACCGTTGGACTTAACAAGGGGTTGTATTTACTACAAGGAATAAATAATATTAAACTAACTTACTCACAAGAAAGGTATCCAACTGTACCTCTCAAAAATTTTTGAAACTTTGGTGGATTATAGATCTTATTAAAACTAATCCAAAGTCATATTTCGTTCGTGCCCATAAGCGGTTTAAGGGGGTGAAACTCATCCCTGAAAATTAGAGTTTTTTTCAATTTTCTTAAATATCTTAGAAATGGTAAGAGCTTTGGTAGAGAAACTATATATATTTGTAAATGGCACTTTGAGATCTTTATTATAATACCAAAATTAAAGTTATAAAATCATTAGGGTTTCATCCTTCACCACCAACCCCTAATTTTATCAGGTATTTTTTTGGTAATAGAGGAGGCTGTTATGTGTAAATAAAATAATTTTTATAATTAATATATTTTACATCGCACCAGTTTATTTCTTGTTGCATAAATACAGCCATTGCTAATATTAACTTGGGAAAATTTTTAAATTTTTGATTTAATAATGAGCAAAGATATGGTCAAAGAATCTCGTATTTTAGTAATGAATTGTTACAAACTTACGATATTGTAATGAATTGTTACTAACTTACGTTTCACTCCCTTAAATCGCTTATGGGCACGAACGAAATATGGCTTTGGGTTAGTTTTAATAAGATCTACCATCCACCAAAGTTTCAAAAATTTCTGAGGGATACAGTTGGATACCTTTCCTTGTCAGTAGTTTATGGTCACTAATTACTCACTGTCAAAAGGGTATAACAAGATAAGCATAAGGAAATCCATAGCCGATGTCTGTAATAATAAATGTAGTAACATTATTACCCCAAGTGATTACCAAATAAGATCATTGATCCTTAACCTTGTTTTGTCCTTGAGATATTAACCAAAATATGTGTAAGTGCTGTAATTTTTCAAACACAATTTTCTCAAAAACTATAATAGCTAGGAAAACAAAATCGACGCCAAAATTTGGGTAATTGGGACTATATTATATATTTTTTTGATATTTTTCCCTAAATTTTAAAAGTTCAAAATAATTGTATAAAAAATATATTTTATTTTTTAGTACGGTTCTAGTATACTTACACCTTTCAAAAAAATACAGAATATTGCTTACCTTATGTACCTACTTATAGCACACTAAATTTCATCAAAATCAAAGAGGCGCTTTCTGAGTAATAAATAATTTATTGAGTATATGGTATGTATTAACCGTAGAAAAATGTGCTTAAAAATAACTATAAAAAAATTTTAATTTTTTGGTAAATTTGTATTTTTAATTTCAAATGTTATCGAGTGCCTATGAAACATTATTAATGTATGGCGGACTTTTGTTCGTATTTATACATACACCAATACTCACATGTTCACTTAATGTCCAGCTTTAGCTGATTCTTGAACACTCGATTTACATTGGCATGTATGACCAATTCATTATGTTAATTAAAATTCACATAGTGTTTGAAAAATTATCAAATTGGATCGGTTGGTCCAATTTGCCCAGCCAATCCAATTTGATGATTTTTCAAACACTATGTGAATTTTAATTAGCATAATGAATTGGTCATACATGCCAAAGTAAATCGAGTGTTCAAGTATCAGCTAAAGCTGGACCTTAAGTTAACATATAAATATTGGTGTATGTATAAATACGAACAAAAGTCCGCCATACATTAAAAATGTCTCACAGGCAGTCGATTATATTTGAAATTAAAATTATAACTGTGTCTCGCATTAATGAGAGGATATGTTTGATTGATTATCAGATTGCAATGGCACTCGAACAAGCGGTCGGTGGCCTAATTGATACGGCCCTTGGCTAGCAACCAAGAGATCTGGGTTCCAGTCGCAGCCGATCCAATTTGATAATTTTTCAAACACCATGTGAATCTTAATTAAGGTAAATTTTTAGTATACTTATACTCTTCAAAAAAATGCAGCATATTGTTTAGCCTATCTACTTATGCTACATCAAAGCTCATCATAATAGAAGATGCGCTTTTTGAATAATAATTGACTTATCCAATATTATATATTAGGTAATAACAGCAATATTTTCTAATTATAGGAGCTGTCCATCTTATCTACTTACACCACATCAAAGCTCATTAAAATCAAAATGGTGCTTTGATGTGGTGTAAATAGACAAGATAGACAATTAATAAATTAATTATTACTCAAAAAGCACTCATTCACCCAAATTAAGGTTAAGGATCAATGACCCTATATTTACTAATCACTTGGGGTACCAATGTGACTACATATATTATTACAGACATCGGTTATGGGGGCCATTTCCCTATGCTTATCTTGGTATGCCCTTTATTTTATTTATTTCTAAAGAAATTTTATTATTGTCAATGCTATTAAATTAAGAATTGTAATATTAAAGTTATCTAGCTTTCGGAAAAGCTTGTGAACTCCGCTTGCGCGAATTATACCTGTCATGTTTTCAATACATTCGCCTACTATTTGTCATACTGCGTGTATTAATTTTCATTGTCAATTCAAATAAAATTTTCTGATTCATATATACATAAGTGTATACAAATTGAATTTTAATCAGGCTGTATCGACTGAAATTAGCAAGTACAGTTTTCAACCAGGTGTCCGTCTCCAATTTTAGGTGTCAGTCTCCAATCGAAAAATAAGAGTTTCAAGTTTCTTTTGTTCCTAAGTAGGTTAATCTAATTTACTCTATAATGGGGTTTGTGTATGAAAGTGACTTAATGTTAATTGTAACAAAGTCAAATTGTTTTCAGAGGTTAGCGTAGATATAAAACCCCGCACAAAAGTTTATAAATATCATAAAACTAGCTATACCCACGAGGTTGTTCGTGTGATGCGTTATTGAATCGATATGACATTTTACCATGGGACTAAGAAGAGATATTTTCCTGCAGTAAACATTATTCTAAATGTTGACCTATTTAATAAGTAGACCAAATTTCCTCAAAATTCGTTCAGTAGTTTTCGCGTGATAGGTGCACATGCTCCAAATTGCTTTTGTATTATCCTATGGGAATGTATCATTTTTCCACAATAAAAAGTATTTTATATGTTGACCCAGGTAATATATTAACACCACATCACATTTCATTAAACTCCGTTGGATAGTAGTTTCCCGAGGGAAGGAGACATTTCCCCACAATAAAAAGTATAACCAAAGGATTTTGAAGTAAGAGACCTTTCTTTGTTTGCGCAGGTGGAGTGGGTTAAATAAATCAACTCACTGGTCTACAGTTCATAACACATATTGTATTTGACAGATGACGTTATCTTCAAAATGCGTTTTTGCGGATCTCTCAGTTCATATTCGGCCGGGTACATTTTGCATGTTGATTCAGGATTTTCTCATAATAAAAAGTACCTATCTTATATGTTGCCCCAAGTAATAAGTTATCAACACACCAAATTTCAGCAAAATTCGTCCAGTAGTTTTTGCCTGATGCGTTAATAGATAAAAAAAAAAACAGTGACTTTATTTACAAAACCGCTTTTAGTATTTAGCTTTCGTTGTTAGAACTAAAATTTGAGTAATTGTAACAAAACTCGCTTTCAGTGATTAATATAAGTTTTATTAATCCTACAAATTGCGTTTTATTAATTTGTTAATATAAAATTTTGTAAATATTACAAAAACTTTTGTAATAACAAAAAAAATAATTTAGTAGTATATATTTGTAGCATTAATTACAGTTCTATTAAATATTTTAAGTAAATATAAGAAAAATATTTGTAATTATAACTCTGTTTTAAAAATCAAAATGCGCATGCTTAAAGTAAAAGTCCCTTTTGTAATTAAAACGAAAATTTTTGTAATAATTAAATGACGCTTGCGCAGAGTTGACAAGTTGATACGTTTATGTGATATTTTGTAAACGTTCATAATACTTATATGTATGCATTTAAAGAAACCCTGATTTAGTGATTATCAAAAAGTTTTGTATTTCTCATTTAAAAATTGTGTTTTGTAATTATAACAAAAAGTTTTGTAATAAATAACTGACGCAAGCGCAATATTAACGAATTCTATGATTTTTAGAATGTTGTGTAGTATTCATAGCGTCATTCTGTGATAGAGTCCATCTTCATAAATATTTATTATAACCTGACAAGAGTTTATGAAAAAACATAGTATACAATCTCAATTTAAAAGATTGTTTGTACGTTAGAAATATGACAAGAAAACTTGCTAATGGTTTTACTATCGAAAATCTGACAATGGCTAGTAAGTATTTTCATAAATTATTTTTTGCTCACAAATATTAGTAATATTCCAATTAAAATTTTATCTCTTTTTTTTTTCAGATACTAAAAGCAATTTTGAACATTATGGAAAAAATAATTTCAGATTTGCAGTTAAACTTTTTTATAACCAAAGAAAAGTTCCTTCAGTTCAGAAATTTATAAAACACTAGCAAATTTGCATTCCTTTTCAAATTCAAGTAAGGGTTATTTTTTGGTTAGACATGTTTTTAAGCTTCATATTTTAGTCAGTAAAATATTCTTTTTTTACAGGTGGAAAACATGCTAGGTACTCCTATTTTATCTTTTTACTTTGATTCTGAATCGAATATGTAATCCATTATTCGACTATATGTGAAAAACCTCAGTCAAGTAAATTACTAACAAATTAAAAGGATTCTTTTTCAAATTCAAGTAAGTTTTTTATTATTTGGTTAGACATTTTTTATGTTTCATATTTTACTAAAATATGCTTTTTTACAGATAAACAACATGTTTGTTTTCGTTTTGTTTTTTAAAATTTTTCACTGGATTTTGAAGATGTAATTGAATATTGGACTACAGTTATATCTTTTATTGGAATTTGCTTAATATTAGTTCTGAATATAAAAATATGTTAGAATTATTTTTAAAACACTTGCCATACCTCCTGTAAGTTAATACATTTTAACATAACTTTTTATTTTTTTGTATTAATTAATTAATAAATTCATTTATATAAAATAAAATTTTTCTTATTTTACAGGGACTAACTGGATGTACTTTGATAATTAATGTAATGCTGTGTAAAATAGATGTGAAGTTTGAATTTTGTACATATTTTATAGTCACATCTGTTTTGTTTTTTACATTAATTATCAAAGTATATCCAATAAGTTCCTTTCCTTCACAAATATCCTTAATAATATTTACAGGGGTTATTTGTAAGAACAATAAAAAAATATAGTAAAATTTACTATAAAATTTAGTATTTATTAATAAATAAATCATACCAATTACAAATTCCATTTAGTAATTATAACAAAGTTTATTAAATGTTCAACAAAACATACGTTGAGTTTTATTCACAAAAATAAGTCTTTGTGATAATTACAAAAATTATTCTGAATTAATAGAACCTTTTAGTACTCAGATTTTTAATAAAAGTGGTTTTGTAATATTACTAAACGGTTCTATTGGAGTAAAAATTTTGTAATATTAATTCACGTTTTTGTAATATACAGTGAGTTTTTTTTTTCTGTGTAGATAAACAAAAATTTTAAAAGTAGCTGTTTTGATATCTAATTACTAATTAGATAACTATTTATAGTACCAGTACAATTTCCAAAAAATATTCCATGTACAAACACAGCACCGTTACTGTTTTAATATATGTAAACATGTATAGATTTGTAGAGGAATTATTCATAGCGAATATAATCAAGATTATATTCTCCTATAACTTATTTTACTTGCCAAATCAAGACGAATAAATTCTGAAACTTCTTACGTGTGAAGTGAATAAGATCTTGAAATTACCGAAAACCACACATACTGGATTACAATGCAACTTTTTAGTCCAGTTTGATTTAATTAAATTTATTTGGAAAACAATTCAGCTTTATCACAAGATTTATTTAGATATATTTGAAATATCTTACAGGCATTTTTTTAAAGGTGGTCATGCCTAATACTATGACGATCACAATTATTTATTAATACTATGACGATCATAACCTATAATAACAAAACGCTCTATTTTTACAGCTAATACAATTTATATGGAGTTTTTACACGACGTCATACGGCGTGGTGTATGAGTTAGTAAGTTTTCACTTGACGTCTTGTAAGTGGATATAAGTGGCCACGTCATAATTTGCCTGATTATACGATCGACCGCTGACATATACATAATATTATATGATAGGGTAAAATTATTTTTTAATTACACAAGAAGTTTGTAAAATCTTTATTGTTACTAACGCAACCAGTTTATTAAAATTTATTTTATTTACTTTTCTTTCAAACTGCAGAAAGCAACATTTTATTTTTAAACTTACTTGAAACTCTTTTCGTTCTAAATATTGTATTCATTATTAAGTTTATGAATAACCCCATAAGTAAAATTTCAAACTTTTTTTTCAAAGGGAGGCTATACATATAAGTATACGTATAAGGGAACAAATATTGTCACAATAACTTTTGCCTGCAAAATTTTTCTTTTTCTTTAGGTGATTGTGTAACATATAATCCGTTAAAATTAAGAAAAAAATTATATGCAATAATAAAACTTAAAACATAGGAATCCTGCATTGGTATTCTGATTAGTAACTCTTCGTTTTTTATTCGAAGAAGAGTTTACACTGACAGGAGTGGTTGGGGATTAAATTTTAGAGAATGAGATTGATTGGATGTAAAATTTCGTAGATACAAAACAGCCTTCTTTTCTTCCGTAGAATGCTAGTATTAAATAAGAGATCGGTAGAAATTTCAAACTCCTAAACAGACATAAACTTTGTGGGAGCTGTTTCGGAGTAGGTACAAAATTAAGTCACTTAGGAACTATAGTTTAGACCTGTAAACCTAGGTATGTTACTTACTAGAAGTACGACTGACTCATGTTTATTTCTACTTATAGCCTTTGAGTAGCTCTCATTACCAAAGAACAATTATCCTATATCAACGATGGAATACTTCTAGCCCGCGAAATTTCAAAACCACCCGCGTACATTTGAAAAAATTGGAAAATCAGTTACGAAAATTTGTAAAAATAAAACCGTCAACACAGTTATTAGTTATTTTGCCTGTATGTCGGTGTGGCTAAGTGTAAATGAATTATTATTATTATAATTTTCGTTAATATAATCTCAGAATAAAAAAAATGTCCATGTCCATCTTTTTATACACGAGTTGTATATAGGTATAGCTTTATGTTACTTAAACTACCAAAATTAAATTTTTAGAAAAATAAGTTTAAAGGACAATGGGCAAAACTATATGGGGAGCTGCCCTCTAGCGCTCAAGGTTGAGACCGCTGCTGATCGATAGCCCTGGTCAAGTAGTCCAACTTTGTTAATGGGCACGTTCATGGAGAACCTGGCCTTCAAAAGTTATAGGGCGCGAAATGTGCAAAAAGTCTGCACGTGACCATAGAAAAACGGGATACTCTGTATAGGTACAAATGGGTTATGAGACATGTCGTGAGTCGGCCTATCACTGTGAAAACCCCTTTCCTGGAAAGTGGCGGAACCTCGTTTTTTCACGTGGCCTATGGCAGAAAACGTACCGAGCAGCTTCAAACCTGTACATTGGGAGTATCCGAAGAGAAGTTTGGGAATCCAACCGGTGGCGATTTCTGGCAGACTCCTTGGTAGATTGCCGAAATAAGGTAGTCCGTAGTGCGCACCGCCCCCCCCCCCCCGAAGGGGACTCTAATGCCCGCTGCAGGTCAACACGTCAGAACTTTTAAAGGCCAAGTTCTCCATACCTAAGATGGATATATTTGTGATCTACTAGGAAGGGGCATTCAGAAAATACATATCTACCAGTGGGCGCTGGGGGACGGGGGCAATTTTGCACATTATTCTTTGACATTTCTATTTTTCAGTGATATTATTTTCGTTTTAATCACACTTAGTTTTTCAACCTAACTTGAACCGAATGTGTTACACTTTTAGTATGACGAATTAGACATATTCATTACCCACAAAAAAGTATTAATGGCGGGCTTATAGAAACTTTCAATTCAAGAATTAAGAAATAAAAATGTGTCGAATCACGACCACGGCCTACGAGCGAAATGTGAAATTAATTTTGGTCCGTGTCATACGAAAGGTTGCCCACTCCTGCCCTATATTAAAATCATAAGTCATCACAAAAGCTAATGCTATCCATTATTTAAGCAAAGAAATTTCTAATTATTTATTTTAATCATTTATTTACATAATTATCCAGACGATAATATAAAGGAAATTAATTATTCCACTACCAATGTTATTTATTTAAATTCTGACATAAATTGAGAACATTATATAGTATTTTGTTCCAAGTAATTATACACAGTAAACTTATTCTTGCTTCGTAAATACATATAGTGTAGTAAAAGCGTACTTTGACCGTGCATTTCGGGTAGGCAGCAATTTTTTTTTTGGAAGTTGTAGGGGGGTCAGTGATGAATGTAAAACCGAGTTTTCGGGATCCGCGGTGGTGTCGTTTAGCCGCCATCTTCGAAAAAAGGTCGAATTTTATTTTTTCGAATATCTCCAAAACCGTAAGTCTGACAAAAAATTTGTAAAGACGTTATTTACAGATAATTTCATTTTCTACAAAATTTGTTATAAACTTTTTTACATAACTTTAAAAACAAAAAAGTTATCAGCAAAAAACCATGAAAAATTTAGGAACGAAAACTTTTGAAGCCAGATAACTTTTCTATTTTTGACCCGACAAAAAATATGCTTCTTATCTTTTTTATAGAGTACTTTTCAACGAAAAATTTGAGGTATTAAATTTTATCATCCGACTTCTAGTTAGGAAGTTATAGCTCTCCAAAAGTAGGTAGGTAAAAATTGTAACTAAAAAATCGTTGACTCTTAAGTGACATATTAATTTTAAAATACAATTATTTTATATTGTTTTACCTTTTTTGGCTAGTATGATTTTATAAAAAAATAGATATTACATATTAACCTGAAATTTAACACCTTTCCGCACCACTGTGGCGCTTAAAGCCCCTCTCTTGTAATATTTTTTTTAACAGCTTAAATCCTCATTCATAACAAATCTCATCCATTTTTATTTGTTTAATAAAAACGCCCCTTTTTTTAATTATAAGAACAATGTTTTACAAAATTAAATTATAGTAACTTGGGAGGTGCGGGTTCATTGGTGCACTGTATAGGGACGAACATTCGTAAGGTTCTCATCCAGCCCCAGTATTCTGGATTTTTGTATCTTGCCAACCACGACTGTACTTGGTGATACACTCTGAATGTGTGCATACGAGCTGCATCTTGTGTGGGCGGCAGCGAGGCAAGATTAAATTTACTTTTAATTGTTGATTTCGCGAATCGTTTGTACCGCAATATATTGATCGATTCTTCATGCTTATCACCGCCATACAAAGCAATAGAAAACCGCTCTTCAGCAGCACTCAATAAAATGGGGTCTACTTCTTCGTTCTGAAATAATTCTACTCCTGAAGCCAGCTCTGAATTTTTTTCAAGAGTATACATAAATTTCATTTTGCCCATATTGTAGGTTGCCGATGTTGTATCGCACCCAGAAAAAGTATGAATAAACAAAATGTTATTACTTACTACATCCCCATGCTTCAAGCCCGATGTAGAGTAAATTTTATCAGGCGTGTTGCCTTTTTTTGGTTTAAAGAAAAAAACATTTGATTTGTTACGCCCAAAACCAACCAGCAGTATATCTATATCTTCAGTAACGATTGTTACGGAGTCGTACAAATCACACTTCTCCAGAGCAGAATTTACAATTAGTGAATCCGCGTCTGCTTCTGCTTGCTCGATATTATAGTCCCATTCCAGCAGTTCTTTCTTTAGAAGAGTAATTAAATTTTTCTTGTTATTTTGATTTGAAAGAAATTTTTCTTGTGGGATTGTCGGAATACTATTGCTACTGCAAATTATATCTGCACAGTGTTGCTTTTTCGACCTCCGAAGACGTTCCCACGATTTGGTGCCAGCTATGTTTGGATCGTCAGAGTAACCATCAAAAACTATACCTACCGATGAACCAAAATGATTTTTAATATATTTGGCATAATTTTGACAAATTACTTTAAATGATACGTTCCGCTCCCACACAACTGTATGAAGAAGGTATCCACCGTCAATAATGAAGAATTTATTTTTTCCAAGCTGCACGGGTGCACTAAGTGGTAAAAATGCTTTGAATAAAGAAGATTTCATGCTTTTCCGCATACCGTCCTCTGTAAACAACGATAATGGGAAAGGTGAAAGCTCGTATTTAAAGCATTCTTTTATATCGCCGATTGACTGCTTGGATATACATATTCTTTGGAAAATAAGCAAAGGATTAACTACTATTGGAGATTTATCCACTTCAATAGATCTTGAGACTGCGCTCAAAGGAAGCACTTTATTTTTTCTTTTGAAAGATAAATTACTGAAATTCTTGTCAATATTTTCAGAGATCATGGCTTTTCCAATTTCAATTGCACGGTCACAATTAATATAATCTGGGGCAATAATGCCAGTAAAAACTGATATTAATTCCGATCTTTCCAAAAATGGGTCATAAGATGCCAACCAGTGATCCAATTTTTCAACATCTTCGTTATCTCTGATGACTCGTGTATCTCTGTGATCGACGTGTTGTTCCGAATATTCCAAGGAAACATTACAGAAATTTTCTATTTGCTCGCAGATGTCTTGCAATGATATCATTCCCAGTATCCAGGAAGCAAGCGTACTTTCAGATATTCCACGATGAGTTAACCCACCAGACGTTTTCATCATCCTCATAAGTGTTTGTTCAATGGTTTGGTCGGACATTATTCCACTCCAGAATTTGTTTGTCCGTCTGATAGTGAATCGGCCACCAGTAGTATAGTCCTCAAATTCTTGTGGAGGCATACGTTTGTCTAGTTCTTGCATATCTTGTAGGTAGAGTTGAGCTGATTTTGCGTACAAGAAATGCCCACTAGAGTGAAATACAGGGAGCATTTTTTGAACTGAATCTAAATGACGGGTCCAGTTACCAGATCTTTCAGCTTCAATGAATTGTTTTAAAAGCGTGATAATTTTGAAATACTGTATCCAGAGCCTGGCTGTTGGTCCTTTATGTTCTAACATTGTAACAGCATCTTCGAATTTAGTAGCTATTTCCTTAAATGCCGTGATTTCAGCTGCTTGTAAAATCTGTGTTTTATTACTTACAATACTGTCCATTAAATCTCGTTCTTCATCAGTGAAATCAATAAATTCCATAATTTTTTTTGACAAAGACAAGTGCACCAAAATGTGACCTCGTACTCCTCTTGCGTATGCGTGGCCAGACATAATATTATTAACACAATTATCAGCATAAATTAGTTTTAGCAACTTTTCTAATCCACTACCAGACATAATGTACCCAACTGAACCAATAATAATAGTTTTATTTATTTACATACCTCACTTACCTTTCTTTACAGCGCGCAAACTCGATAACTGTATGTTTAATAATAAAAATAAGTACGTCAAATTGTTCGTTAAGAAATTTCCTATGAAAAATATAAGAAGCATTAATCTTGTCGGGTTGAAAATAGAAAAGTTATATGGCCTCAAAGTTTTCCACTCCTTAATTTTCCACAGTTTTTTGTGAATAACTTTTTTAATATCGATTTTCTGACAAAATGTTTCAAATAAAAATTGTAGAAAATAAAATTTTCTATAAAAATGGTCTTTACAAAATTTTTGTCTGCCTCACGGTTACAGAGATAATCGAAAAATTAATTTTGACCTTTTTTCCAAGATGGCGGCTAAACGGCAACACCCCCAGTCCCGAAAACTCAGTTTTATATTCACCACAGGCCCTTCTATGAATTTCAGAAAAAAAATTGCTGCCTACCCGAAATGCACGGTTCGATCGTTTTGAGCGACGCTTTTACTGTAGTAATAATAATATAGTGTACTTAGTTTTCTCTAAATCTAATATATATGCAAAAGCGGCGCAAAGGGTGGGCGAAGTCAGAGACCATAATAGATATATGTTTTGAGGTCCCCAGAATCCGAAAATGATATTCACTAAAATTTATATATATATATATATATATATAAATTTTAGTGAATATCATTTTCGGATATCATATATATATATATATATATATATATATATATATATATATATATATATATATATATATATATATATATATATGTCGCCACGATAACTTTCGAACGAAACGTTTAATGCTTATGAAATTTGGTGAGCCTATTGGAAACTGAACTGGCTTGCCTAAGTTCGTTAGCCAGACACATCGGACATCGGATGCCCAGAAGTAGTATTTTTTTTATACCATACGAAAAACGAGGAAAAATTACGTATGATAAGTTTTTAGATTATTATCTTACGTAAACTAATTCCAGAGAAAAATTAAGAAATTTGTTAGAAATGGATTAAAAAATTTCCAAAGGGACATTTGTTGTCTTTTTTTATTATACGGAGAAACTATCTCCATTTCAATTTTTAAAATGGTACATTTTCAAAAAGGAAGCTTTTTGAGTGATATGTAATGAAAAAATTTTTTTAAGCAAGGCGATCTCGGCGATATACAATTGTCTCACTTAATCACCCAATATCCTTATGTATCTTTGTCTTAAGTTGTTTTTTTAAAAACGCACCTAGTTTTATCTTTTTATGTCATGACAATTTGAAATTAATTATGCGGCCATTCCCACAATAAATCTGGTCAGTCAAACGCAAGACGTAAGGCGTAGGAAATATTCCAAAATGTTTTCTAATTTAATTGATTTTATTTAGGTATTTTAACTATCACTAAAATTTGCTGAAAACATAACATCCGTTTAAATTTCTTTTTTGTTACTAACAAGGAAAGGTATCCAACTGTATCTCTCAAAAATTTTTGAAACTTTGGTGGATTATAGATCTTATTAAAATAAATCCAAAGCCATATTTCGTTCGTGCCCATAAGCGGTTTAAGGGGGTGAAACTCACCCCTGAAAATTTGAGTTTTTTTTCAATTTTCTTAAATATCTTGGAAATGGTAAGAGCTTTGGTAGGGAAACTATATATATTTGTAAATAGCACTTTAAGATCTTTATTATGATATCAAAATTAAAGTTATAACATCATTAGGGTTTCATTCCCCACCCCCGCCCCTAATTTTTTCAGGTATTTTTTGGTAAAAGAGGAGACTGTTATGTGTGTAAATAAAAGAATTTTTTATTAATATATTTTACGTCAAACCAGTTTATTTATTTTTTTTTTTTTTTGCATAAGTACACCATTTGTTAATATTAACTTGGGAAAAATTTTAACTTTTTGATTTAATAATGAGCAAAAATATGGTTAAAGAATCTCGTATTTTAGTAATGAATTGTTACAAATTTACAGTATACTTTAAAATACATTAAACCGCTTATGGGCACGAACGAAATATGGCTTTGGATTAGTTTTAATAAGATCTACAATCCACCAAAGTTTCAAAAATTTTTGAGAGATACAGTTGGATACCTTTCCTTGTAAGTTGAAAAATAATTTTAGCTCCAAGGGTTTATACCACTATTGTGTGAAAGCAAAAAAAAATAAACAAAATACGTATTTTATAGCATACATATACCTATTCATAGATAACTAATTCCACGGAGGTCACTGACTAATTCAATTATTCTAAAAAAAATTTATAAGAATATTCATTTAAGATTGCATTCAAATATTAAATAATTATTTTGTATAATTTTTTTTGAATTTAGTGTTGCACTAAAATTATTTTTTATAAACCAGAAATTAAAATGGTAAAAAAAATGTCAGTTAAATCTTAAATCTATGGTTAATGTCAACGACGTCAGCAGTCAACAGTTTAATTTTATACATGTGAAACTATTATAATTATATTTATAGATGTGAAATTTAGGAAACTTTTATACATGTGAAATATGTAATAAAATTAAAATTTTTATAAGGTAATTGTAATTAATTATAAGGTACCTAAGGCAATTAAGGCCCACCTAAGCAAAATATGCTTATTATTTATATATCTTATAAAATATCAAAAATATAGTATTTAATTATAAAAATTTACTTATTTTTTGATAAAAATTCCTAAAAAGATTAATGAATTTGTAATTATACAAGTCAAAAATTTGATTCTAAAAAGTGTCTGCAATTGGGCCTTATTTCCGACTGGTGTAGAAAATAAGGCCCACCTATTACAACTGCCTGAAATAGTACATTTATTATTTTTTTTTAAATTAATTGGGGGATTTTAATTACTTTAAGAATAACTTGAACTTGAAAATACTTTAAGAATAACTTGAACTTATATATCAAAATATTTTGTTATTTTTACACGTTCAGAAAAGTTTCGAAAATCCTTGAATCCCGCTTGACTACTTGACTGTTATTGAAAACAACAATAAAAAAAATTACCTAAGTCATTATTTTTAATTTTTAATTTTTTTATCATATTTTTCGAATAAGTCAAGTACTAGGTGTTTGAATATATTAAGTCGAAATAAATAAATATTAAATCTAAGAGTTCTTCTTAGAATTCCGAATCTCCTTGCAACCTCTCTTTGATTGCCATGTCGAGTGACATAGCTTAAGGCTGATGCCAGTGCTTCCTCAGACCACAACGCTCTCTTCTTTTTATCAGCCATACTTCCAAACACTAAGGAATAAAAATAAAAATTCGACCAAACCAACTAAAACTGATCTGGCATCATTAAACAAATGCAACAAATAAATCAAAATTAAATGTACTTAGTTTTTTGTCCTTTTTCTTTTTTGTTATTTTTATATTAGAGTAACTATAGTAATTTAAGGTTGTGCGTCTAATTTTGCTTCTTTTGTTAATAACTTCAGACCTGTTTTAATTGATTTGACTTTGTAGTGTTTGATTTTAATTGTGTTGGTAATAAAGCCCAAACAAAATTTGCATGGGCCTTATTATCAACATGTCAATATTTATGCTTATATACATTTTATATAAATACTTTAGAAATAAACTAAATTAATTGACGTAGAACTTAAAGAATATTAATTTTTTTCAATTTTGATAACAATTTGAAAGAAACATACCTTTAAAAAATCATTAATATAACACTCACAATGTGCACAATTTTTATATCAACGAACGAAAATGTAACCTCTAAATTTGTTTGTTAAAATATGACATGAGTTTGTTACTCTGAGTAGCTCAACTTTTGTATCTAGTTTTGAAATGATTGAAAGTTCATTTTAAACTTGTTGATAAGTTAGAGAACTTTTCTTGGTAAGAAATATAGCTAATGGGCCTTATTACCCTCTGGGCCTTAAATGCCTTAGGTACCTTATATTAAATTAATAGGAATTTCATTTTCTTTCATATAATATATAAATGAATATTTCGTTTTAGGTTAAGTAGCAAAAATTTTGTCAGATTTGAATCAATTCATGGTTGGATTTTTATGTTAAGTTTTATGGTAAGTGTGTAAATGGTGATCGAATTAAGACAGATATGAAATCAATTTAAGTGTTTTAATTATTTTTAGGCCTATAAGTTAATCAGAAATGCTGTCACACTGAACTATTTGAACATGTTTAAAATCAAAAGCGATTATTTATCAAAACGAAAATAATGAAAAACATTTAAGTGATTAAAATAACAAGTGAAAGCAACGTTCTGCAAAAATTTGAGACGAAAAGTGGAAATAAACATTGTGAAATGCATCTTTCTTTGTTGTAAATTTCAAAAAATTGTTGGCGCCAAAAATGTAGGTAATATTTACGAATAGTGTATATAAAATTATTGTTGAGGTTTTGTATTCAAATTCGACACGTTTTTTTACAATACACAGTATTTTTGAAATATTCATTCAAGACTGACACGAACTTTTTAAAAATTAAAAATAAATTGAATGCAAAGCTCCATCAACTGAATCGATACACCTACCGATACATCAACCTGTGTTATTCCACAACAACAATGTGGTTCTGGCATTCAATTTAATGAGAATAAACATTCCAAAATTTTATTAGATGAACGCGAACAAATATAAAGAACATCCAGTTTACTGTTTTTATGAGCAAGTATAACTGAACAAATATCATTTATGCGACAAAATATTGCCGATAACGTACTACCGGAATTCGAATCAGGTAAAAGCAATGTTACTCCTAGAATACGGTTTATGAAATTAGAAAATTTGCGCGCTATGTACAACTGGAATGAACAAACATTATTGTTACGAACCATCACTAAGTTGAATCGAGTCGCTAAATTTTGGTTCAATTCTCGCCTGGTCCGAAAAAATCGCATTCTTAAGTAAGGTTACTTCTAACATTCAAATTTTAATTGTTGTAGTTCAGACAATTCTGAATAAGCAATCGATCTTTTGAAATTCTGCTACCCAAATTTTATGTAAAAATCTTCTTTTACAGGTTTAGGTTAATATAATGTGAGTTCTAAATAGCACTCCAAGAGTTCTACAGAAAATTCCTGTAACTTTTTCCTGTAAAATAATTACTTTTCAAGCAACGTCATTTCAAAGTGGTTTTTCGAATAAAAAAATATTTTACGAGTACTGGTCAATTTGAAACAAATTTTGAATGAAATTCCAAAAGTTCCACAGAATAGAATTAGGACTCTTCAGTAAAATAATTACTTCTAAACGCCAATTTTAACTATAAAAAAATGGTTTCCGAAAATATTTTTCCATGGATTCTGACCGATTTGACTGACCGAAGAGCTGTATAGGTGTGCTAATAAATTAGATGTTTTAACGGTTTTCCATAAAACATAAGAACAGAAAGGACGGCTAGGTTAACATAAACGTGCTCACCCATATGCAAAAAAGGTCTTTTAGTAATTTAAAGAAACGAAAATTCGAAGTAAATTACCAGTTTTACGACGATCGTGACACAAATTGGATAAAATTAAAATTTTAAGAAAAATCATGGATAAAGGTGCCTAAAATCCTAATTGTATAAACAGAATAATTCACTTCAAGAAAGAAACAATTACGGAATTATGTAATTCAAATTGAACCACATTTATTATGAAAGAAAATTGCTCAATTATACATAGAAAAATTGTTAATACATTTCAGCATTAGTTTACGGTTTTCTATATCTGTAAGTAATAAACCAATTAGCTAAAACCAAAAGCCAAAAGTAATTTAGCTTGAAGTTTTTAATGTTGAATATATCCCAAGTAAATATACGCACAAAATTTAAAAATTAGCAAATTACTTATTTTGAAAACTTTTTCTATTAAATTAATTTCTATAGTACCTATTAGGGATGATATGTAAAGACTGCGCAGACTGCGATTTTGTCGCAGATATTAAAAAATCGCATATCGCAGGTTGCGACTGCGACTCAAGTAATGTTGCGCCTGCGACTTTTAAAACTGCTATTGCTATTTCTGTTCTCTACATCTTACAACAGCGATATCACTATGAACTATTATATCTTGCTTATATATGTTGCGACTGCGACTTTGTGTCAAATTTGTATTTAACACAAGTTATTTTCTCTCATTTCTGTGGACTGTCGTAGGTGTATGGACGGATACTAGGTACATATTAAACCACCCTTCGTTTTTTATATATGTATGTATGTACATAAATACCAATATTTTTTATTACCAAACGCAGATATATTTGTAAATTTTCTAAATATTTAAGATATACCATTTAATTAGTTTTTAATTACCTACCGATTGTATTATTGCCTTTTTTATCTAAAATTTTCTAAAAAACCATCAGTATCTTTCCTAAATTTCAAGTGTTCGCATATTACTGTGAAATTCAAAGCAACAATCGATAACTTTTTAAAATAAAAAAAATGAATCTGGAAAACTATGTCAAAGAAAAAACTAGTCCAATTTGGAATTTCTATTTTATAGTTGATAAAGAATATGCCAAATGTAACATATAACATATAATTGATATGTTAACACTAACTACCTATCATAGCAATTTTTTGAAAAATCGCAGTAGCAGTTAGAAATGGCAGTCACGACTAAAAACAGCAGTCGCAAATAAAAATCGCAGATATTCTTTAGTCGCAGTCGCAGTCGCAATTGCGATCGCAGAATAGCAGTTTAGCTCATCCCTAGTAGCTATATTTATTTATTTAATAAAAGTTATGCCTTTATTATATCAATTGACTTAAATATTTATTTATCTGCCGTTCAAATAAAAATATTTTTGGAAAGCAAACAATTTTTAATTTTTATCGTTAGAGAGCTAAGATTATTTTAGATAAACATAGGCTATGTTATATGAAATTCGACAGGTCTTGGTGACTCAAAAAGGCTAAAAATTAATTCCCAGCTAATTTTGAAAATTTTTTCGTTCTTAGAAAGCTAAAATATTTTAGACAAACATTGGCTATGTTATATGAAGTTATGAAGATTAACGGAGTCCTGGCAATTCCAACGCGCAAAATTTATTCAACCGATTTTGAAAAATTTTTCGCTTTTAACAAACTAAAATACTGTAGATAAATATTTAATATAGACTATTTATATATACGTAAGGTATCCTGGGGTTCCAAAAGGGTCATAATTCATAAAGAAACTGCCAAACCGATTGAAGGTTATCTCAGATCGACAAAGAGTGTGTCATATGAGTTTAGGTAGGGTCCTATAAGCATCAAAAATAAAAACTAACCGGCTTTTTTAAAAATTTTTTTCACTATTAGAGAGCTAAAATATTTTAAAATCATAGACTTTGATATGTGAAGTCAGGCGGAGTGCTAGAAGTCCAAATTTGCCAAAAATTAACTACATAATCGATTCTGAAATTTTTTCTTTCGTAAACTTTTGGAAATTCGCTATGTTATGCAGAATGCTGCGACAGGAGTATTTTTGCTTGTCGTCTAGTTTTTAGTGAAATTTTCTGAAAAATTAGAAAAATCAAAAGGGGCTCCGCAAAAGTTTTTGAAACTATTTCTTTGACTCGCTGCCTAATTTTTAAGGGGAAATTTCAAAGGGAAAATTAAAGGGGGCTTCGTAAAAATTACCTTGCCCACTCCCCATTTTAGTCTTGCGCCGCCTCTGTATGTATGTAATACCAGTGAATTTGTATAATTTATTGACAACGCATATCAGAAAAAAAATAAAAGCTTTCTCAAACGAAGATTAAGGTATAGCATTGCGTATATTTCTACCTAGTTCTTTCAACGTTTTTGTTCAAACTTGAGTTGCCTAGCTTCAAAATCTACTAATTTCACTTTATAAAAATCGTCGGAAATCGCAAAAAACCATAACCAAGGGGACAAACTAGGTGGTCTATGTCTCTGTTCCACTTGTAATGAGTTTGTGACGTAAAATCTCCCCCACCATGTCGTGTAGGTACACACCGCTTGCAATTGTGTTAGTTTGTTGTTTGCCTTTGTATACTCACACATACCACCACAACACACGTATTATGGGACAGACCAAGCTGTCCAATTTAAGTAACAATGGTGTTCATTGTTAACACAATGCAGTGTGTGTTCGGCGACGGACACTGACTGACTACCTACCTTAAGCTGTGACTGGCATACAAATGACTCCAAGTGAATTACACTTTTTTTATATTAGTTGGCTTCTAGTGTTCTATGACCATAACTCAGTTCAAAATTAATTTTTCGATTAAAAAGTCATAATTATATTAACTAACAAGGTAAAAAAGATGATTAGTACTATTATCAAATACCCGTGTCGCAGCACCTGCATAACATAGCGAATTTCCATTTATAAAAATCCGTTTTCCTGTGATTTTTCACCATTCTAAGTGATTATTCCTCTTCTTTTTAATGATGTAAATAAATGCGCAAAAATATTTAACTTGAGACAATTTTGGCAAAAAACTAATTTTTGTCACTAAAAATTACCAAAGAACCGTGCATCCGACATGGCTGGCTAACAAACTTGTCCAACGGTGTGGGACTAAATACAAATATAATACATAAATTTTAGTGAATATTATTTTCTGTTTGTAGGGATCTCAAAACAAATTTTTGCCATAGTCTCGGATTCAAGTCGCATCATGAGAGTGGCTGTAATAGCTAAATTCGATTTTGGAAATTCGCTAAAACCACCCATAAAACCTATAAGTCTAACAAGTACTTAGCACATTAATATTTTTTGTATCTATCAACATCTAAAAAAGTTTCAGTCCCATTTTGACAATCTTGTCAGAATTTAAACACTTTTTTAAATTTTTTTTATTGTTAAAATTGAAACGTTATTTTGAAGACGGTTAAAATTACTATATTTTACATCAAAATGTCAACACAATCACCCCCTAGTTAATCACCCCTATACTTGATGCTAGAAAATTGAGAAAAAACAGGTCATATAGATTTTTTTAATTTAGATTTTATTTGTAATAATTAAGTTACGAAATTCAAAAGGACATTTTAAAAATGTGTGTATTCGCTAGGAGCTTTTGTCTGGAGGGAACCTAGCTCCTCAAAATCGGCTCCAGTGCTCAAGATGGACAGAACATATCAGTTTATAAGGACGGCATTTGTACATAATCTTAATATTTTCTTTAAAAAATAGTATTTTGTTCTAAATATTTGTTTGCTTTTTTCAAGGCGAGTATTTTTACGATTTCTATTTACCAGCTTCTACAAAATAAAAAAAAAAAATCATTTGTAACACTACTATCAAACATTATTTTATTTTGAAATTTTTATTTTTGAAAAAATATAAAAGTTACCTCTTATATGCTTTTTTGGGGTTAATTATTGAAAAATATTCTATTTTCCGATATTTTTGAGGTAAAATGAGCAGATGTATGGTTTTTATTAAACAAATTTGAGCTTTTTAATATATTTTCGTCTTAAAATATTTAATATTTTCAAAAATGTATGATAGAATTTGTCAAAATTTAAAATTATTTATTTTGTTGTCAAAAACAAAAAAAAAAGAAAAATGAATGTGCAAATTTATTTAGCAGTAAAATGCTGTGTTTATACATAACAATTACATAATAATTATAACAGTATTGCCATTTGGATAAAAAATTACGTAAAAATATTATTGTTTGAATATGATTTAACGTAATTTTTATGCGACTCTTAAAGCGTAGCAAACTCTTAAAGCGTTGTTCACATATAAGTAAGTAGATTAGTAGTTAGTAGAACAACTTAGTAAAACAACTTAGTAACTTAGTAAAACAACTTAGTAACTTAGTAGAACAATTTAATAGTAAGTGAAAAAGGAAAAAAATATAACAATCAATGATATGCATAATGTTGAGTATTGTGAGACTCTGCTCAAGTGAATATGAATATGTTGTCAGATACATGCACCCTGATACACACAGATGTATATATGACCACATATTCATATTCACTTGAACAAAGTCTCACAGTACTCAACTTTATGCATGCCACTGAAATATTCGTTTACCTGCAATAAAACATTCTTATAATAAAACTGTTACATTAAATTTTAACAAGAAAAAAAAAACATACACTGTTGGAAAAAAGTAAGTGGTTGAATATGTTAAACTAGTATAAATTAATATAACTAAGAATATTATATTCATTGTTTTAAACATACAAATTGTACAGTATAGTAACTGTAAATATTATTGTGATATTTGAATATAAAAAAGCCTTTTTTTCTATTTAATTTATATAAATTTTAAACATCCATCCCTTTTTAGTGACATCAAAAATGATTATTAAAATGTTTGTGTTCCTTGTTATTCGCATTTAAATAACCATTTTATCCTGCTTACCTGCCTTTTTTTTTTGGGCGTTTGTTTACGTCACATTTGATGTCGCGTCTATAGGCGGCTTGTTCATTTAGATTTGTTTATGAATTTTTGTATTTTTAAACAATTAATTTAACATGAATATTTTTATTTTTATTTTGTTATTTATTCATTTATTTATTTCTTTAAAAAACTTACATTACATTATTTTAATTTCACAGTTTTAGTATTACAATGAAAAATTTCTAAAATTTCGCATGGTTTTTTGCTATGTGTATACTATAATATGTAACTATCAAAAAAGTTTTGGAAATATTTTTAACAGTGTAGATATATCTTAACAAAATTCATATATTTATTGTTATAATACCTATTGTTATATTTTTTTACTGTTCCACTTACTACTAAGTTGTTCTACTAAGCTACTAAGTTGTTTTACTAAGCTACTAAGTTGTTCTACTAACTACTAACTACTAATCTACTAATCTACTTACTTAGGTGTGAACAACGCTTTATTAATTTTAGTAAGGTGTAAACATAATCTAAATTATGATCATATCACATAACAGAAATCGTCGGGAGTTCTTTTCTCAAAAAAAATGGCTTATAAAGATTTACTCAACTGAGAGAAACAGAATATAACTGAATCGTTAAATTGGATTAAAAAAATCATGACACGTCACTTATAAAGCCGTTTTTTTTTTTTTTTAAAATGTAGCAACGCAAAAAATGAGACAGAAAAAAAAAGACTGTGAGTGCGAGTGTAGTAAAAAATGATTTCTTCCAACATATTTTCTAACTTTTCTCAAAAAGTAATTTATTTATAGCAATGGTGTAAAGACATTTTTTACACATATTGCCTTTTACTTTGGCTTGGTGTAAAAAAAAAAAAAATTGCTTAATTCTTGCAATAAACTCATTTTGCTGACAAAAAATTCCCGAAAAACCTACTTCAGGGCATCCGACGTGTCTGGCTAACGAATTTCGTTCTCGTTTCGTTCGAGAGTTATCACGCGGATATATATATATATATGTATATATATATATATATATATATATATATATATATATATATATATATATATATATATATATGTATATATATATATATATATATATATATATATATATATATATATATATATATATATATATATACTAGTGAATATCATTTTTGTATTCTAGGAACCTCAAAACCGTCGTGGGCTGTAATTTCTGTTATGGTCCCGGGCTTAGGTCGTGTCATGACACCTACTGTAGAAGCTAAATTTCGAGTTTTCGAAATTCGCTAAAAACAAAATTATCGTTTTACCCCTTTTTTAATCAAAATTATTTGGATTTAGTAGGTTTTGATAGTAAAATTTATATAAAGCGCGATTTAAAACAGAAATTATAAGGGAAATTTATTAAAAAAAAACTTGATTCAGCAATATTGGATGTATCAGGGTTAGACGATACAATTTGTTTTGTAGTATTGTAAACTATTTTCATTTGTCACTTAAAACCAAAGTGCACTTAGTAATTCATTTACATCTACGATTTCATTATTTAAAATTTTAGATAAATACTAAAATACAAATTTTACGTGAAAACATAATTTTGTACTTCGTACGTTCCACATGTAAGTGAAAAAATTAAAATTTGAACGATTAAAATCTAAAATATAGGTTATGTATAGGTATTTAGCAGGATTTGTAAAGTTTTCAATGTAATTTTAAAAGGATTTGAAAATTATGTTATATTTCAGTTGCAAATTTCTTTAGAAAATAATCAAAATTATAACAAAAAATGTTTGGAGGCATATACCTTATTGCATTTAAAAAGTAATGGCCCTAAAAAATCAAAAATTTGAAAGCTGGATTTAGTAGATTTTGAAACTGGGCAACTCACTTGATAAACCGTATAAGTATCTACTTATTAAGTATCTACTTAATAAAGCTTTAATGACTAATTAATAGACAACATACGGTCTAAACCAGTTTGCACAGGAGTTTCTAATATAACGTAGCTGAGCACTATAGTACAGTAGTTGAAGCATTTAGCTACCAATTTTTTCGGATGGGATGAATTGGCTTGAAATTTGAACTGTAGCTAGAGAGTAGCCCAAGAAACAAAAGTTATACAATGCCGATGTGTGCTTTCACTCTAGGGGTGGAAGCCACCTCTTCTGGGGGGTGGAAATTTTTTTATAATAAATAACCTCACCATTCGATAGAGAAACAAATTCTAACCAAAAAATGTTCTATAAGAATTTTTTGTACAATCAACACTTTTTGAGATATTGGTGCCTAAATATGGTTGTTTTTAGCCCAAAAACAACCACAGGGATTTGAGGAATTTGAGGGATTTTTTGCAAATATCTCAAAAACTACAAGTTTTACCCCAAAAATGGTCATGGGCAAAAATAAAGATAATTAAGTAACAATGCGATTGCATTTTTTTTAAAATTTTTGTAGGTAGAATAGAACTCGAGTTATGACTCCTTGTTGAAATCGATTTTGACGATAGTTAAAATCGAAATATTCAATGTCATTTGACAGAAAAATGAAAGGTTTTTCAAAAAAAACTTAAAAAATTAACAAATTTATGGAAAAATGTTCTATAATGTAAACTCGCTGTCATTTTGTTAGGAATAAAAAAAAAAACTGGGCTCTGTTTTCAGGGAAAGTTTATTTAAAGGTGTAAAATAGATGACATTCAGTTAAAAAAATTCTATCGGTCAAAAAATCATCTCCTGCGTTGATAACACATTCGTACTCATTTTACAGCATTTTGAATTGTTGCTCGCAAAACATCTGGCTCCAAATTAACGATTTCTTCTTCAATGCTGGCTTTTAAGACTTGTAAGATTTGTGACTGGTTGTAGTGAACCCGAGATTTCAAAAAGCACCAAGAGGAGAAGTCTAGCGCCACCAAAACAGGAGATCACACGGCTCGGAAAGTGGTGTGTCAAAATTTTCATCGTTGCCTGAGCTGTATGAGTGGTTGCTCTGTCTTGCTGGCACCAAAAATGCTCGAGACCCAAGTCAACAACTTGCGACAAAAAAAACCGTTTAAAATCTGTTTGTAGCGCTCACCAGTTACGGTTGCAGTAGTGCCATCAGCGTCCTTCAAAAATAAGTGCCAATTATTTTTTCATTGCAAATGCCGCACCAAACAGTCACTCTGAAGGGATGCAATGGCTCATCGTGCATTTCATATGATTCTCTGTGTCAATAATTAGATTGCAACTATAACTACTCACAATAAAGCCATTAGTCATAAGAGCTGATTTACACTTAATCCAATATGTTCCAACGTATACTCGTTAGAACATATTGGATTCATTACGTAAAAATGACGTCAGACCAACTTTAATTAATTTGACCTATATTAAACCGTAAGACCAGGCGCACATTGAGCTGCGTCACGCAGTAAACGCAGGGCAGGGCAGAGCAGAGCAGAGCAGGGCAGGGTAGGATAGCACGAGAAATAAACTGTGTGGCCGGGCGCACATTAAGACGCAGTTAACACAGGCAGGGCAGCGCAGTTTCTATGACTCTTGTTGTAGAATGAGATAGCACGAATTTAAAAACAAAGCAGAGCAGAGCAGCACTGTTTTTCTTCAATTTCTTCAATTCTTTTCATTTTGACGAAGTAAAACCAACTAAAACTCGAGAACGTATTACAATGTCACGCAGCATCGCGCAGTTTCCGTGTCATATTCACGAGTGCCACATCGATCTTGTGCAACGCAGTGCTGCTCTACTCTGCTCTGCGTTTCAATTCGCGCAGTTTCTGTGTCACATTCACGAGTGCCATATTGATCTCGTGCGACGCAGTGCTGCTCTGCTCTGCTCTGCGTTTCAATTCGCGCTTTCCCGTTCTACAACACAAGTCACAGAAACTGCGCTGCCCTGCCTGCGTTAACTAGGTCTCAATGTGCGCCGAGGCCTAAGGCAGTTAAGAAACCGCAGGCCAAAGCTAGTTATGTAATAGAACACTGTATAGAGTTGGACAGCAATATGATACATTTTCTTTATTGGCTGACTTATTATAGAAGCTCAGCACCAATTTGCGTATTGGCGGTGGAAAAACATTAGTTGACAATTGTTTCTGTTTACAAAAATACTAAAATAGGTTTGAGTTCTCATTCTATTTGAAATAAGAACGAATATAGACGGAATATTTATTTATATTTTATTTTTTACGAAGTATGCGTGTAGTATATTGTGTAGTTACATAATTCATAAGGTATATTATGTAACATCTAAATTTATAAAATATACAACGGATACGTCTATTGATGTAAATAATGGCAAGATATACGAAAGATATACTTCTAAAATAAAACTGGGACAAAACTTGTGTTGCTGTAGTTATTAAATATTCAATTTCAAAAAATTTGTAAGTCAATGCAGACATACCAGGGGCGATTTTAGAATTGTTAGTATGCCCAAATTTTTCTGAATGTAAACATTTAGTACGTCTACAACTTTCCTTGAAGCTGTAAATTTTTTATTCTATAATTTTAAACTGAAAAAATCGCATAAAAAAATTCAAAAGCTTCATAAATAACTATAAAAAGTATAGCTTGCTCTAGATTATAAAAAAAACTTTCATTAAGAATATATAACTCAAAACGCTCAAAACCTCACGATTTCCTTATAAGTTGCTTTTCTAGACAACATAAAGTATTAATTTACGTAACATTTTATTTCATTTTTATAATATAAAAATTGCGATAAATACATCTATAAAAAACTTAATGATGCAATTACTTATATTCTTATACAATATACCGAGTATTGACTAAATGCTTAAAACAATCAATAAATAATTTTATCGATAAATTATCGCAAATTGTTGTTTAAATTTCTTATTTTCTCTTGCCTTTTATTAGTCGAATTTTTCAACTAAAAAAATTAGACTTACACAACCTATACTATAAGAACGTTCAGAGGCGAAAGTAGGGGCGCTATCCGTTTTCGGACCCATAGAACACGATTATGTAGAAAGAAAAAAGTCTATATATATATATATATATATATATATATATATATATATATATATATATATATATATAATTCCCGCTACCTTTTGCTATATTTGGTAAGTGGGGCTCATTTCGATGCACAACAATACTATCAAAGTGGAGTAAAATTTTGGATCCGACCCAACCTTTAAAGGAATGGTGGCGGGCAGTAAAATAATAAAACTTTTCCAAACCAGTTGGAAATAATGTTTCGGCCAATTATCTATAAAATATCCAAAATTCAGCTTACTAGGGTGATTTGGAGGGAGTAGAGGGGGAAAAAAAGATTTTTGCTGGATCTAACACGCCCCCAGCCCCCCAGAATTAACGTAGAGGGTTGAAATTTGGTGTGTTGATAAAATTCGTACATAGGTTGAAATTTTGTATTCGACTGAGTTAATATCAAGGGGGTGCCTTTTGGGAGTCTCGACTTTTAATCCTTACCCCCATTATTTTTATACCATAAAGAACATGATTTTTCTTGTTTTTTAACAATTTAGTTCGGGTTAAAATTTCCCCAAATAAACCTAGAGGGCTGAAATTTTATGTACGGGCTAAGTTAGTAGTTAGCCACTGCTTTTTGGAGGTTTCAACTTTTAACCCTTACACCCACGATTCTTACGCCAATATTTCCTTGAATTTTTTGCTTTTTTTCTAACACGTTTAGAGACTTTCTAAGGAAAACTAGCTAGCTGAAATTTTGTACGTGTATTGAGTTAGTATCCAGCTAGTGCCTTTTAGGGATTCCACATTACTTTTCCCCCCACTTCTCCCATTTTTACATCGGAATTAAATGGTATTGTTAAATGTATTTTAAATGCTTTATTTCTATTCTAATACAAGCAGGCGTATAGTAATTTTAAAAATTAAAAAAAAGAACTTTTTTTTTTTAACAAATGCAATACATAAATATTAAGTAATTTAAAAATGTTATTAATGTCACTGTTTATTTATAAAGTAGGAATTTTGGATTTTTATTTATAAAATAGAAATTTTGGATTTTTTTGGAAAGAAAAAAATAACTTCGTAAAGGCCTTTCAGTTTACTATTTTGAGGTCCCTTTTTAATATTTAAAAATAAAACACGAAGGCAATTGGCGGATAAGCATGGGTAGGAATGCCCTCGTACGAATTGTGTTGGTTTTTTTCCTGCTAACTGCTATTGACACAAAATTGAAATTTACTGAGATTCAGCCCTTAAAAACTTAAAACCTTTTTTTAAAGCCCCGATCAGCCGGACACTCATCATCAGTTTTGAAACCACCAAAATAACAAATCGCTTGTAGAGTTTCAATCACATTTCGCTTGTAGACATTTAATACCAAAGATGGAGAAAAAAATTCGACTTCCATTATGGGGCCCCGCTGCTCACGGCGTTTTTTTAAATTATGCACTTTAATGGGAATTTAAAAAGAAAAAAAAATTCGCCCAAAAAATATCCCACAAAAAAGACCGCATAAGAAAGGTTTTGCCGTAGTTTTTTCTCATTTACATACCATTTCAGGTAATCGTATACCATATAGAAGAGCCTACAAATTTGAAATAAGTTGCCATAAACGTTTTCAACGTTAATATGTATTACCTATATTTAAATAGATGAGCCGTCACTGATTTCTATCTATTGTATGTGACAACGACTCTAGTTATGTAGGTACTGAAAGGTGTTTAATCATTAATTTATCTATACGAACAATGATGAACTTTACTCATTTACAAACACGGAATGTCGGTTAACTTCCAACAATTTTGATAAACACAACACACGTAATATATACACATGAGACAGAACACAATATATTCTGAGTTGGATAAGAGGTCGCTTTTTGTTTTACCTAACTAGTTTCGCGTAGACAGTTAAAGCCACTGAAACAGTTTGAAATATTCTAGTAATTTTGTTGTAACATTATCGTAAGATGTGGTGTACTTATTGAAATACTTTTATAGAATTTTCACTTTTGATCTTGATAATAATAATTTATTATTTAATATTTTCAACAGGAGAGAGCGGCAGTAAGAGAGACTTTTAATATAATATCAGTTTTTATAAAATTTATAAATTATTTACCTACTGATAATTTTCTTTGATGATGTAAACATCATACTGAAAAATCTATTCAACATTAACGATTAAAAAAAAATTAAATAGTATCTTTAGCAAAAAGAGTGAAACATCTATTTAAACGCCTTTTACTAATGCTTGTGAACATTCGGCTGTCCAAATTTTTTTGGAATGATGCTACCCACTATGAAAGGGAACAGAAAAACATTAATCCGTCAATCGTTATTTAGAGAAGTTAGCATACCGTCAGCGCTGGATTTACACCAAGGGTACTAAGGGCTAGTGCCCAGAGCGGCAAATTTTCAGGAGCGACAAAATTTCGAACGTAAGAACGTAGAGGCTTGTGTAATGTATTTCGCAATTTCTTGAGCAATCATTTTGTAGCTGTCGCCTCAAAAAGTAAACAAAGTTTTTTTTTTTTTGCTCGTCACTTATTTTTTAGGGTAAAGTTTATAAAAAAATGTGACTTTGTCTCAGGGGAAGGCGTCTGTCATTTCTTTCCACGACTCTGGCTTTCGGTAACGAGAGGGCATTTTTCACGGAGCCCTAGGGCGGCACCTCGGGTAAATCCGACCCTAGAGTAAACTGTTTAGCGAATAAACTTTTAAGTTTATTTCGAAAACTATTAACGGTTTTACAAGCTTCCACTAACATAAGTCCGTTAACTAGATACGCGCGTTAATCGAAAAATAATTACAAAAGTAGCGATAATGAAAAAGAAAAAATCTTTTTAAGAAAAAAAAATAAAAGTAAAAATAAAACCCATTTCAAAATAACAATAAATTCAATCCACATAAAAAACTCTACTTATTAAGTGGTATGCATAAGGTTGAGCATTGTGCGATTTTACTCAAATAAATATGAATATGTTGTTACATATATACACATACTGCGTGTATTCGAGATGTATATAACAACATATTCATATTTACTTGAGCACGAGTCAAATTCGTACTCCAACGAATTTACTTTTACAAAAAGTTGATAATTAGAGCGGTTCAAGCAAAGTTTGAACTGATTGTTAAATTATTACAGTTAAATTAAACATTATTATTTATAATAAATTATTTCTTAATTTTTTTCGAATTCTTCTTTAGTTGTACTACCTCTAACGTCTTAATAAGAATTATCTTTTTTAAATTAATTTTGATTGTTATTAAAACAATCTTAAATTGTTTACGTTGACGACATAACGTTTATATTGTCTACATTGTTTACTTGTAAACGTAGAGGTTTACACCCTCGTCCGAATAGCCAACATAAATTTTAAATAACTCTGTCGCAGCATCTGCATAACATAGCGAATTTCCAAATATTGGGCACTGGCGGATCTCATCTAAGACCTGTATCCATTTAAAATAGTTAAGCTTTCTAAGAGTAAAAGAATTTTTAAGATCGGGTGGGTAATTAGTTTTGGTATTTCTGAGACCCAAGAACCCGAACGGACTTTGTGCAGCATAGTTGCATCCATTTAAAATAATTTAGTTCTCTAGCAGTGAGAAAATCTTCAAAATCGGTTCGATAGCTTATTTCTGGCGTTTTCGGATCTGCAAGATCCCGGTGGACCTCATTAAAACATTAACTCGACCGTATATTCTAGGCGGGCATTATATAAGGACAGTTGTGGATGTCAGATAATACAACCTGTATCTATTTAAAATAGTTTACCTCTGTAATAATTTTTCTTCGTCGTTTCAACGATATAAAAATCGAACTGTCTAATGATAGGATCGAATGATAAAAATGGCCAGAAAACCTACTTCTGGGCATCCGATGTGTCTGCCTGACGAACTTAGCCGAGCCAATCCGGATAAATATTTAATTACGTATATTTTATATTTTTATTCGAAAAAATTTTTTCAAATTTGATAAAATGTCCAAATATCGAAAAATTTATTGTAAAAAAATGTTTAAGATGGACTTAAGTCTCCCATTTGCTCATTTTAAATTTCAGTAAGAGATAAAATTGAACTTAGCGATAAATCCAACCTAAAGTCGTCTATGAATAAAGTAAGTTTTATCTTAGCTAAGATTGATTTTAGCTTTATCTTAAATCGTTTATGGATAGCTCACATAATGTTTACATAAATTACGGGCTATTTATCGGTAAATCGTTACTTGACTTATCAATATGTAGTAAATCATTAAAATAATTCAAAGTACTTATCGTGAAAATGTAACTAAAGCTCCATTACAAATTCACTGTTAGTTTGTACTCATGACACAACTTCGAAAATGACAGAATTGCCAGAAAATAAAAAACCTTTGCTGTAGTTCTGAAAACTTAAAAGTACAATAGTGCTACTATCATACTATAGTATTTTTACTACCAATAACAATTAATTACATTTTTCATTTATAGTAGACTTTTCCATAAAATTGCCCATTTTTTTTCCATGACTGGTTTGGATAAATGTAATCCAATTGAAGGCTAGTTAAATACTTTCCTTTTTTTAATTTCAAATGTTATCGAGTGCCTGTGAAACATTATTAATGTATGGCGGACTTATTATGTCCGTATTTTAAACATACACCAATATTCATATGTTCACTTAATGTCCAGATTTGGCTGATACTTGAACACTCGATGTACTTTTGGCAAATGGCCAATTCATTATGTTAATTAAAATTCACATAGTGTTTGAAAAATTATCAAAACTGGATCGGCTGGGACTCGAACCCGGATCTCTTGGTTACCAAGGCGCCGGTTCCCTTGGTTGGTAAGGCGCTTGGCTGGTAACCAAGATATCCGGCGTCTCGCATCAAAGAGAGGATGTGTTTGATTGATTATCGAAATTGGAGTGGCACTCGAACGAACGGTCGGTGGCCTAATTGGTAAGGCGTTTGGCTGGTAACCAAGAGATCCGGGTTCGAGTCCCAGCCGATCCAGTTTTGATAATTTTTCAAACACTATGTGAATTTTAATTAAAATACTTTCCTGAAAAATTATTATAAATACTTTGGAACTCACATGTTTCATATTATCTGAAATCAAATCAACAAAATTATGATTTTCAATGGACAAATAACTTTACTAACAATACTGTTTTTGTGAAATTAACACCATCAATAAAGTAGATTTACCGTCTTTTTAAAATTTTATATTTGTAATTACAATCACAAAATAACACCATGTCAAAAAACGTCACATTTTTTCCAAAAATTTGTAAAATTTTCACCACTATATACTGTAATGTAGGAAATTTTAGCAACTAGCTTACAGAATTTGCTTTTTGTATTTCATTATTTTTATTTTTTTGTAAACTTTTTAATAATTTCAAAAGAAATATATTACGCAAAAAAGGTGTTAAAATTTTTATGTATGCATCCATTTGCATACATTTGTACACAATTGTGCATACACAATTATTAAGACAATATCCAAACGCGGGTAAATTTACGTTAAAAGTGTTATTGTTTCAAAGTGGTTTAACGTAATTTTTATAGAATTGTACCAAAATGTTAATAGTTTTAATTCCGTGGTAACATAATCTATCGTCTCCGACATAAAGAAAATTGTCGTGATTTTTTTCTCAAAAAAAAAAAAAAAAAAAAAAAATGGAATAGATATATTATAAAAACATATTTAACTGAAAGAGAAATAGAATATAGCCGAATCGTTAAATTGGATTAAAAAAATCATGACACGCCACTTATAAAGCGTTTTTTTCGAATGTAGCTCGCAAAATATGAGACAGAAAAAAAAAAGACTGTGAGTGCGAGGGAAATGGAGAACGACATATTTCCTAGTCTTTCTCGAAAAGTAATTAACTTAGAGCAACGGTGTAAAAACATTTTTTACGCATATTTTACTTTGGCTTTGTGTTAAAAAAATTCTGGCAAAAAATTCATTTTGTTGACAAAAAATGCCCGAAAAACCTACTTCTGGGCATCCGACGTGTCTGGCTAACGAACTTAGCAGAAGCAATCTAGTCTTCAGTACGCACACAAAATTTCATGGTGATTAAGCGTTTCGTTCGAGAGTTATCGCGCGGATACATATATATATATATATATATATATATATATATATATATATATATATATATATATATATATATATATATATATATATATATAGATATATATATAGATATATATATATATGTATATATATATATATATATATATATATATATATATATATAGATATATATATATGTATATATATACATATATATATATATATATATATATATATATATATATATATATATATATATAGATATATATATATATGTATATATATACATACATATATATATATATATATATATATATATATATATATATATATATATATATATATATATATATAGATAGATAGATAGATAAATATATAGAGGTAAGTGGGGAAAAGTGGGAAATGATACTTTCCGGGTAAACTGTAAAAGTATAGATGTCATGCGCTACTGACATCTGTTAGTAATGACCACAAACTACTTTATGGTATATCCACACATGCATATGTGTTCATGTGCTCTTTGACACCTGCCAAAGTTTGGAAGCGAATCGTAAATTTCATTTCCCATCATTTCAATATCGTTTTTTTCACTCGTTTTAGATATAAAGAGATTTTAAGTATACTCAAAGTATTCTTTGTAGTCTTAATTTTGATAATGCATAAGCGTTTCGTGTAATTTATACATTGTAAAAAAAATGACGCTTACATTTTTGCAAAGTATGGTGTTGGGGTAAAGTGAGAAATTTTGCATGGAGTAAAGTGAGAAATGTCAAAAGTCACTATTGAGGCGTCGTTTTGCATTCAAATGTCGATTCACTGTTTATGATTTAAAAGAGTGTTGTGAATGTATTCATGTCCCTCTAACCTCAAAATTTAGACTTCATCGCGATTTTTTCGGTTACCGGAATATAAAATATCGTACGCACGGCGTGAAAACAAGTTTTTTTTAACAATTCGCAAATCTAAATCAAGTTGTAAGAAGCAGCTGAGAAACTTTTGGCAAATAAACGCATCGAAGCTCGAAAATCAATTAAGTCATTTTTGAATTTTTTTTTTTTCAGAAAAAATTTTTTTTTCTATATTTACTATGTATTCTGTATTCTTTAAACCTTCTTTGCCTTGAAATATAGATACAATAATTTTGCTACAAGATTTGCGTTGTGTTTGTACAGTTTTTTAAAGTTTCCCACTTTACCCCACGATTTTCAATTTTGGCCATTTTGCACATGGTCAAAGCTCCGTAACTCAAATCACTTTTGTTCAATCAACGGAGCTCCAAAAAAAAGTTTCCCACTTTACCCCACTTACCTATATATATATATATATATATATATATATATATATATATATATATATATATATATATATATATATATATATATATATATATATATAAATTTTAGTGAATATTTTTTTCGTATTCTAGGGACCTCATCAAAACATATTTCTGTTATAGTCTCGGCCTCAGACTACGTCATGAGAGCGGCGGTAAAAGCTGAATTTCAATTTTTGGAAATTCCCTAAAAATAAGATTTTTTTATTTTTACTTCGATCAATCGTTTGTAAATGTTTGTGACATTATTTTCGTTTGTGACTAATTAGTTAATTAATTATTTGATTGTTAATTAAGAGTGTGTGAATAGCCAACATTTTTTAAAATTTATTGCAATATTGACTTCCGGGTACTTAATCGATAGGAAATCAACTGTCACAAATGTTTTTATTGGTATATTCGGAATTCACAAACGATTTCCTATTTACTGTGTATCCAGAAGTCAATATTGCAACAAATTTTAAAAAATGTTGGCTATTCACACACTCTTAATTAACAATTAATTAATTAATTAACGATTTAAGACACCTGTAGAAAACTATAAACTGAGTACGTATCTATGATTAATTACAAGTCAGAAGTAATATACCTACAGTTAACTACACTCTAAGAAAAAAGGATCAAAAAGGTGTAAAATAACTTAAATTTAGAGCAAAATTACTCCTCGCTCTGAAAATATGCACTATTATTTGTGTAATATGAAAAAATTGGTGTATTTTTATATAATTTGTGTATAATTACTGTTTTTTTTTAATATTACACAAATAAAGGTGTAACTTTGGATTTTTACAACGTTTTTGATTTATTTTTACACCACTAAATAGCAAAACCCATGCGCGCGCAAATGAGTTTATGTATTTTAATATTATCTGTTATTGAATTGCTGTATTATTTATACGTACATAAGTAATACTCTTAAAGGTTAAAAGTTATGTTTTCAAATTAGCTGAATTAAACAAAAGTATTTTTTGATAAGATATGTATATAGTTAATATGATTATAACGTGTATGATAAATTAATCTTTAAATATGCTACAAAAACAGTGTTATAGTGGTGTACTGGTGTTTTGTTTTTATTTGCATTGTGCAAATGGCTTCTGGAATAATGTGCAAAGAATACTGTAATATAAATTTGTTTGTTTCCAAAATGCTGTCCTGATGATACATTTAAAATATTTCAGGTAAGTTAATTTTTTTAATTTTGCTTCATACAAATAGTTATGTAATTTGATAAAAGTTTATTTTACAATTTGACTAATAATTTATTTTGGGGGGTTGTCAATTTCTGTGAAAATTAAAACATTATCTACAATTCAGATATCTTTTAACACACTGACAGGGGGTAATAATGTCACAATAGATCGTTCTGAAGTTAGACTATCGTATGTAAGGTTTTTATTAGGTTTCGTTATTTTAGGTTAAGTTATGTAATTTTCGGTATCGATAATTTTCGATAAGGAAAACTATAATATCCATTAAAAAACAAACCTAATAAAGACCTTACATATGATAGTCCAACTTCAGAACCACTTATTGTGACATTATTTTACCCACTATCAGTGTGTTAATAGCAAAAATTAGTGTATATAAACTAGTATGTAATTTAAGAGGGTGACTCACCCCCTCTCCAATGTTGCTCAAACTCAATTTTGAATTCGAGAATTTCATTTCTACGTTATTCTAATTGTCTTAAGCTATTTTCCATGAAGAACTCCTTGAAATACCCAAATTGTACGACTATTCGACAGAGTCACCCTCTAGTTAACTACCCCTAGACTTAATATTAGGGCATTGAGCAAAAACAGGTCAATTAGATTTTTTGACGTAGATTTCAAATCTGTAAACAAAAAATTTATATTGTTTATTTTTCACCCCCTTTTTGCAAAATTAACCCCCAAATTTTAACCCCCAACCACTCCTGTTGATGTAATATGAACAAATTGCATATCAATAGATAGCTCTTTAAAAAAGAGCAATATCGCCAATTTAAACTTTTTCTCTATCTCTTACTGTTTTCGAGATATTTGAAAAATTAAATTTTTACCCCAATTTTTGGAGGGCGATTTCACCCCTTCAAACCGTTTTTCCGCAGATAAAAAAAAATACGTGTCCCTTAGTTTTTAGTGTTCTACAATATATTTAAGTTTCATCGAAATCGATAGGTCCGGCCTCGGGACCTTTACTTGTTAGTGCGTGTCAAGAACACGCACTTAACGAATTTTTTTTTTTTTGCTTTACAGTAATATAAATTCATAACAGGTTTAAATTGAAACGACGCGACGTATGGAAATCGAGTTTTTTAAGTAATAATAACAATGGTAATAATAATAATGGAATTTAACGTTCGTTTTTTAGACAATGGTATGTAACGGACGTCACTCACATCATTATTTCTCAACTTTTTCATGATGATATGGGCGGAGAACAAGAAAAGCGGTATAAAGATTTGGCAGGTGTCTGTTTGCAACCATCTTCTTAAGGACGATGTCGATATTCATCTGGAATTACGATGCGAAATAGCAGAAAACTTTCACCAGCATATAACCGGTTACGGAATTCAAACCCTCAGTCTACCAGTTCGGAAGTGCCAGTGCCTAAGCACGCCGGGTTACTTTGCTGGTGAGTTTTTTAATCAAAAATTTAATATCTGTACATTCATTAAAATAACCTAAAAGTAATTGTGTAGCAAAAACGAAATTTTCTTAATTTTGAATTGCTGTGAAATAGTTATTGAAAAAAGAAAAAATAAATAAGCAAAAATGGTTATAAAATTAAGTAACCCTTATTTTCTGATTTGTTTAGAAATCGAAATTGGTGAGGACATCTGTGAAACCGTAGCATACATTTTCCCTGAAGTTCTAGTAATTGCAAGAGTCAGCAGAATATTGGGCGGAGGACAGGAAAAGCGGTATAAGGATTTGGTAGGTGTCTGTTTGCAACCATCTTTTTAAGGACGATGTCGATATTCATCTGGAATTGCGATGGGAAATAGCAGAAAACTTTCACCAGCATATAACCGGTAACGGAATTCAAACCCTCAGTCTACCAGTTCGGAAGTGCCAGTGCCTAAGCACGCCGGGTTACTTTGCTGGTGAGTTTTTTAATCGAAAGTCTAATATCTGTACATTCATTAAAATAACCTAGAAGTAATTGTGTAGCAAAAACGAAATTTTCTTAATTTTAAATTGCTGTGAAATATTTATTGAAAAAAGATAAATAAAATAAATAAACAAAAATGGTTATAAAATTAAGTAATCCTTATTTTTTGATTTGTTTAGAAAAAGGAATTGGTGAAGACATATGTGAAACCGCAGCCTACATTTTCCCTGAAGTTCTAGTAATGGCAAGAGTCAGCAGAATATTGGGCGGAGGACAAGAAAAGCGGTATAAGGATTTGGTAGGTGTCTGTTTGCAACCATCTTCTTGAGGATAATGTCGATATTCATCTGGAATTATGATGGGAAATAGCAGAAAACTTTCGCCAGCATATAACCGGCTACGGAATTCAAACCCTCCGTCTACCAGTTCGGAAGTGCCAGTGCCATAAGCACGCCGGGTCACTTTGCTGGTGAGTTTTTTAATCAAAAATCTAATATCTGTACATTCATTAAAATAGCCTAGAAGTAATTTTGTAGCGAAAACGAAATTTTCTTAATTTTAAATTGCTGTGAAATAGTTATTAAAAAAAGAAAAAAATAATAATCAAAAATGGTTATAAAATTAAGTAACCCTTATTTTCTGATTTGTTTAGAAACTGGAATTGGTGAAGACATCTATGAAAGCACAGCATGCATTTTCTGCGAAGTTCTAAGAATGGCAAGAGTCAGCAGAATATTGTTTTTCTTATATTTAAGTATTGTTTAGTTAATTTTCTTAAACTATATTTTTGATATAATGTAACTACAATTTTAATCCATAAGTTTTTAATATTATCATTGTAATCTAATTACAATTAAATTTTTTATAAGATATTGCTTAAATAATTGTGTCTGCAAAACGTAAGCATTGTAAAAAAAAGTCATATCTCAAAATTTTGACCAGTTTAATTGGCAGTTACACTGCAAAATAAAGATTACCTATGTTCATGAAAGCAAGTAAACGTTCATAATAAAACTTTTATAATCTTACTTTTTTGGAGTGTTTATTTTAAAATTTACCAAAAAAATTATTATTTTATCATACGACACACTTATATAGAAATTTAGACATAATAAGCAAAATATTTAACATCTCGAATCTTTTTGTATATAATTCCAAATTATTCTATACGTCATATTATTATAAATATTTATGTAAAAAAAACCATCAATAATCTTTTTTGATTCGTTATTTTCAATTAAGTTGAATCAGTTTATTCTTTTCAGCACAATTGAATCACTCATACTGATTCAGTTGAATTGAATCAGAATGAGTGATTCAGTTGGATTAATATTACACTTTTCTGGGTGTAAACATTACTATATAAGTGTGTAAAATTACATTTTCAGGTGTACAGGCGTGGTTTAAAAATACATTAATATGATGTAATTTTACGTTTAACTGCGCACTATTGCGAACTGAATGTGTAAAATTACATCTTGTTGTGTAGTTAATACACAAATAAAACGTAATCTATTACACACCTGGACCGTAATTTTACGTACGACATGTGTAAAACTACACATATGAGTGAGTAATAATTACACCATGATGGTGTATTTTTCACCTTCGTACATTACGGTTTGTAATGTTACTGTCATTATAGAAGGCATTTAATTGCCTCCTATAATAGTAGTAAAACGGTACATTTTTTTCTTAGAGTGTACACTACTGGACACTAATTATAATTTCTCTTTCACTGAAATCGATAAAATTCAATTAAATTTTAATTATGTTTTAATATAAACTAACGTATTTTTTATAACGAAACATTAATAAAATTGTCATTTAATTTTGCAACAGCGACAGCTCTAAACGAATTAATTGGCTCGCTTCAAACTGACGCGATGCAAGTTTAATGTTTTTTAATAAAACTCAGTTTAACAACACTACCATAGGGCACGTCTTCAGAAAATGCATGCAAGTACGTAAAGAAAACAGAAAAAATAATTATGATACGAACATTTTATAATTAAAATATGAAATATGTTTCCAAGTAGATATACAGGTGTCCCTAGTAAAATTACCAACCTGGAGATTTCGTAAACAATAAGAGATACAATTCCGGTTAAATTAGATGAGCTATTAAGAAAAACTAGACGTGCGAATATTCTCTTAAAACTAAAATTTCATATAGTTTAGAAGCTTTCCTAATTTCATGTAGTTATGGGCTTTCCTCTTTTCTGTCAGTATACAATATGTTATATCTATCTTGAAAAATTATCTCAAAATCTAAAAAAACACCGTGAGCAGCGGGGCCCCATTACGGAAGTCGAATTTTTCCCTTCATCTTCGGTATTGAATGTCTACAAGCCAAATGTGATTGAAAGTCTACAAGCGATTTGTCATTTTGGTGGTTTCAAAACTGAAGATGAGTGTCCGGCTAATCGGGCCTTTAAAAAAAGATTTTAAGTTTTTAAGGGCTGAACCTCAGTAAATTTCAATTTTAAGCCGATAGCAGTTAGCAGGAATTCGTACGAGGGAATTCCTACCCATGCTTATTCGCCAACTGCCTTTGTGTTTTATTTTTAAATATTAAAAAAGGACCATAATAGTAAACTGGAAGGCCTTTATGAAGATACTTTTTCTTTCCAAAAAATCCAAAATTTATATTTTATAAATAACTAGCTGACCCAGCCACGCGTTGCTGTGGCTTAGTAGTTATAATTGATTGAATTAATTTTTTCTTATCATTTTGATACAATCAAATCAATATTTACTATTAAAGCTGAAAATAGTTTAGCCAATTTTAAATCATATGTAATTGAGAATAGGCGCGAGAATAAAGTGCTTCGCTTCGCTCGCTAAACAGTTCAAAATTCTATAAAAGGTTAATCCCATGTAATGCTTCGCTCCGCTCGCCATACGACTCAAAAGTAACCACAAATAAATTTAATTTTCACATTCTGAGATTTTTCCATAGATTCCCATATTGATGGTTTTAGATACACTGCACAATTATAACCCAATACACACTATAATAATAATAGTATATTGTACAATAAATAGGGAAAAATATACATTAATATTTATTTAAACCAGTGGTTCCCAAACTCTTTTGGCCCACGGACCCCTTTGCATAGTCAAAACTTGCTCACGGACCCCTTTTCATAGTCAAAACTTGCTCACGGACCCTGGGTGAAAACTACATAAATGCAGAATAATAAAAAAAAAAAAAAAACACAAATTTAACTTTGATATTTTGAATGATAAATGGTGGCGTAAAAATAAAATATAAATAAAACATCTTGTTGAAGAAGCATTTATTGAAATTATAACTTTTTTTCAAAATACAAAAAAAAAAATGACTTGGATAAACCTGATGGGATGTTATGAGTGTATTTATGTCCGGCTCTATGTTTGTGAGTAGCAACAGCAAATGCCCTACTAATTCTTGGTCGGTTTTTTTTGTGATGAGGATTATAACGGCACTGAATCCACGTTTTACCAAATAGGAAGACGGAAAAGTAATCAACAGCTTCCGTACAATAACCCATAATAATACATTACAAGATACAAAGATACAAGATGAAAATACGTATTTTGCATTTGTATTTCAAATACTTGTATCTTAAATAAGCCTCATCTCTGATCATTAATAATATGAATATTCTTTAGAAACACATCTGTGTTAGAAAAACTTACAATCCTTCTTCTCAAGAAATCTTTAATGAATGTTAAGGGCTTACTGTATTGATAACTATGATATTAATATTTTTAATCAACTTAAACAAGAGTATAACTTTTCTTTGATACTTTACTTAGGACGTAAAAATCGCTAATAATTTGTTCATTGTTATTTAGCTTCCATATTAATAAAAATTTGTCATAATGTTTTCATTTTATATTAAACCTTGCGCGGACCCCCTGACGTTGTTCAGGGACCCCCAAATCAATTTTAATTTTCCACGGACCTCCTGAATGATTCCGGGGACCCCTGGGGGTCCATAGGGACCACTTTGGGAACCACTGATTTAAACAAATAGTAAAATTTTTTATTAATTTATGTCAGTTGTAAAAGATGTTCAAATTTTTGCCAATGCATACTTTGAAACTATGGAAACAAAAATCAATAACAAACATACGTAAGTATATTTTCAGATTTATATAGATTTTAAGTACAAAATGGTATATTGTTATTAAAACATTTCATTTTCAAAAAAGAAATATTAAGGTCAATAATTAAGATAAAAACTATCCTATCTTTTAAGTTGGACCAAATTACAGATAGATACCAAATTTGATAAAAATCGGTTCAGTAGTTTCGCAGTTTATCCTAGCCGTACATTGTAACATGAAATTTATATAAATATAGATAAAAATCCAAAATTCCTACTTTATAAATAAACAGTGACTTTAATAACATATTTAAATTAGGGGAGATACGCAATGAAACGGACGCGCTTTGAAACGGACAGTATCTGTTTTAGCGCAAGTTACTTAACGAATAAATTCAAACTTTGATGTTAGCAGTACTGACCTCCAGAGACTATGCTACAAAGACGACAGTTACCAGAAACTACTTGTTTTAATTGTATGCATCATAAAAGTTTTTGTTCTAAAAAAGTAAAAAAAGTGATCTTTTGAATAAATTTCCAAAGGTAAGGTATTGAACTTTGTATTTTGGATGATTTATATAATATTGTATATATTTTAGTCAAACATTAACATTAAGTTACTTTTCAAAATGTTATTTTAAACAAGCTCATTTTGTCAAATCAATTTTAAGGTTAGTTACGCACTGAATCGGACAGGTGTCGGAGCATTGAAACGGACGTCCGTTTCAATGATATAAATATAGAAAATTATGGGAAAAAAAATTTTTACCTCTATAACTTCTACACGTGTATTATGGGTGGAATTATCCTCAACAGAGTCTTTTCACGCAGAATGTTAATTTAATAACACTGAAGTTATTTTTCAAGTAGAATATGTTTTAAAAAAGCCGTGAGCAGCGAGGCGCCCTCACGGAAGTCGAATTTTTCCCTTCATCTTCGGTATTGAATGTCTACAGGCGAAATGTAATTGAAAGTCTACAAACAATTTGTCATTTTGGTCGTTTCAAAACTGATGATAAGTGTCCGGTTCATCAGGGCTTTAAAAAAAGGTTTTACGTTTTTAAGGGGTGAATCTCAGTAAATTTCAATTTTGTGTCGATAGCAGTTAGCAGGAAAAAAGCCAACACAATTCGTACGAGGGCATTCCTACCAATGCTTATCTGCCAATTGCCTTTGTGTTTTATTTATAAATATTAAAAAAGGACCTTAAATAGTAAACTGGAAGGCCTTTATGAAGATATTTTTTCTTTCCAAAAAATTCCAAAATTTCTATTTTATAAATAAAAATCCAAAATTCCTACTTTATAAATAAACATTAACTTTAATAACATTTTTAATTTACTTAATATGTATGTATTGCATTTGCTATAAAAGTAAATTCACTTTTTTTTAAATTTTTAAATTTACTATCCGCCTACTTGTCTTATATAGCCTTGGCCAAAAGTATTGAGCACCCCCATAAAGCACGTGTAATTCTAAAATTAATTTAAATTTAACTTTTCTGTTTAATAATAGAATGAAAGGCAATACTAAGAGTTAATTTTAAACAATTGATAAAGGATTTTAAGGTACCATAAAACACCTGGCCCACAAAATGTGAAATTTGAAGTTTTTTGAAAAATAATGTAACTTATTTGTTAGCCTGTTATTAACTTTCAGGATAACAAGAAACTGCTGAGTGTTGTTTATTCGTATAGTAGAGACAGTTTGTAATTCGAAATGCCGAAACAACCAGAACTTAACACAAAAACACGAATAAAAATCCAGATTTTATATGAAGAAGGGAAGATTCAAATAGAGATTGCTAAATTAATAAAAGTTTGACGATGTGCAGTGCAATTTACAATTAAAAGGATCGTGGAGACTGGCTCTCACACAAACAAAATGAGAACGGGCAGAAAACGCGCTACTACTGACCGCCAGATTAGAAAACTTATCCGTGACTCACTTAAGGACCGCAAAAAAACTTCTTCTGAGCTCACTGCAGCTTTATCGGGAGACATTAGGAAACCAATTAGTTCTCGAACTGTAAGAAGAAGACCCACAGAAGCAGGTTTAAAAAGCTGCAAAGCTAGGAAGGGTTTTAAGACACCAGCATTCTCTGAAGAAGATAGGTCCAATGTGGTATGATCCGTCGAATCTAGTTTTGAAGTAAGTTAAATTACATACCATCGCATTAAAAGATGCGATTAGATTTGCCGGTATTAGAAGATATTATATAAATCATCCAAAATAAAAATTGTTCGGGTCCGAAAACGGATAGCGCGCCTATTCTCGCCTCTCGCCGTTCTTATCGTATAGGCTGTATAAGTCTAATTTTTTCAAAAAAAAATTCGACTAGAAAAACTTGTTTTTAATTTTTTTTTAAAATTTAGGTTAAGAAATGGACAAATTATGCAATAAATATCTAATTAAGTATATAATTTCGTATTATATGATAATACTATTTTACTATGAAAAGATTATTTCTGTTAGCATTACAAAAGTAAAAGTTTAAAAACAAAGAGAGATCAGATAGCATTGACACAAATTTCATTATCATAATCGAAAAAAAAAATTAAATATCCCTGTCGCAGCGTCTGGATAACATAGCGAATTTCCAAATATTGGGCACTGGCGGATCTCATCTAAGACATGTACCTATTTAAAATAGTTTAGCTTTCTAAGAGTAAAAGAATTTTTAAAATCGGCTGGGTAATTAGTTTTGGTATTTTTGGGACCCAAGAATCCGAACGAGTTTTGTGCAGCATAGCTGTATCCATCTAAAATAATTTAGTTCTCTAGCAGTGAGAAAATTTTTAGAATCGGTTCGGTAGCTTATTTCTGGCGTTTTCGGATCTGCAAGATCCCGGTGGACCTCATTAAAAAATCAGCTCAACCGTATATTCTGGGCGAACTTTATGTAATATATCAGGGGTGGCCATAACGTGGCTCGCGAGCCGCAAGTGGCTCGCGAGTGGATCTTGTGCGGCTCTTTAATGCTTCTCGAAAATTTGTTTTGATAGGTCTATTTAAAATAAGAAAAAAAATCTAAAATTTCTCGCAAAAAAACCTAATAACGATCTTTTTTAACGAGCCTAGCCTTGGACGAGTCTACCGATAGGTATTAAAGATAAACCACAGTTAGCAATATTTGTGAGATATGTATCAAAAAACTTCGAAATCATGGAAAAGCTCTTAGACATAGTTGCATTGAAGGATACTACTTGTGGTTATGACATTAAAGAACCCCTAGTTGATGTTTTAAAAAAAAATTTAGTGCCTATCGAGAATATCGGCAGCTTTGCTACCGACGGTACAAGGAACAAACAAGGATTTATTGGGCTTTAACTGCTGACAAATCATACCCTCCTTTTGTACGTGTACAATGTATCATTTACAGAGAACACCTAGCAGCAAAATATTTCCAATACCCACAAGTTATGCAAGTAGTTTTTAAAATTGTAAACGACATTCGTTCAAGTGCTAAAAATTTTTTCAGTTGCTTGAATCCATTAAACAATTTATGCAAGAAAAGGGAAAATGTTTCCCTGAACTTGGTGACCTACAGTGGTTGTTAGATTTAAGTTTTGTTTAGAGATGATGTTCAGTATTTGCAGTAGCTGAACATGTCACTATAAGGTAGGGAAAAGCTTATTTATGATTTAGTACAGAGTGTATTTAGCTTTCATAACAAATTGAGGCTTTTTAGAGAGATTTTGAAACTAAAACGTTCGCTTATTTCAAATGTTTAAAGAAAACTTCTGAAAGCCTTATTGACGATGACGTCCAGATTGAAACAAAAGGTTATTTGTGTAAATTGATCGGTCTTGCTGAAGAAATCAATGACAGATTCACTGATTTGAGAAAACTGAAACCTTCTTTTTCCTTCCTAGACAACCCATTTGCTGTTGCTGTTGTAAGTGACGGCGGTCCCCTTTCATATACAATAACAAAGTATATAGCAGTAATAGAGTTAGAAATACTTGAACTGTAAGAAGACGAAGCGTTAAAAGGACTGAAAAAAATTGGCGGTTTCACTGTTGATTTTGGAAAAACGTTCCAGCAGAGAAATATCCACTAGCAAAAGAATGTGCTAAGAGACTTATTTCAATTTTTGAAACTACTTATGAAGCTTATGAAATCCAAGCATCGATCTGAACTAGTTGATTAACACTTAACTGAACTCATGCGAACTGCGCTCACCAGTTATAAGCCAGATTTCAAACAGCTCACGGCCAAAATGAACACAAGAAAAAGTACATCTCAAAATTAAGTTTTAGATACCTAGGTGCATGTACTAACTAAAACAAAGTATGTTTACATATTACATAAATTTTTCATTCTCATGTCATACATATTCTTAGTTTCATAAAAATGTAAAAAGTGTGTTCATTGTGTGAACCATCAATCAATGGCTTGGCTCGCTCCGAATCATTTCATGGGTTTGCGGCTCCCAAAGGTAAAGTTAGTGGCCAGCCCTGTAATATATATATATATATATATATATATATATATATATATATATATATATATATATATATATATGTATATGTATATATTTACCACTTTTGGGTCCCATGGACCCTGGCGGACCCTACATAACGTAATCTATATCTATCTAAAATAGCTTAGCTCCCTAACAGTGAAAAAATTTTCAAAATCGGTCGGTTAGTTTATTTTTGATATTTTTGGGTCCTATGGACCCTGGCAGACCTTACATAGCGTAATCTATACTTATCTAAAATAGTTTAGCTCTGTAACAGTAAAAGATTTTCAAAATCGGACAGTTAGTTTATTTTTGACACTTTTGGGTCCTATGGATCCTGGCGGACATTACATAATGTAATCTATATCTATCTAAAATACATAGTTTAGCTCTGTAACAGTGAAAAAATTATCAAAATTGGTCGTTTAGTTTATTTTTTACAATTACGGGATCAGTAAACCCTGGCGAAACTCATACAACTCTAGTACTCTAACAGTAAGAAAAGCGTTCTAGGGATCTCATATAACTTATGACAGTCCGTGGGGTTCTTGCGGACATCATTTAATGAATTAATTCAAATACGTTAGCTTACTAACTGTGAAAAAATTTTTAAAATCGATTGGGTAATTAATTTTTGGCCTTTTTAGGTCCCCAAAACCTTGACGGATCTCACATAAGATACCTTAAATCCATTTAAAATTGTTTAACTTTCTAACATTAATAATTATTAGCGAAAAAATTTTCAAAATCGATTCATTTAAAATTTTTTTCCGTGCATACATACATATTATGTTGTTTTGTTTCATATTTAATAATGTTATATCATAACAAAATTTTCAATTTCTTGTTTATTTAAAATTCAATAAAAAAAAAAAAAATATATTCATTACATAAGCTTAGAAAATCTGCTTAATTTTCATTTTTCAACTTTTAGACAGAACTATGCTAATTATAATGCAATAAATGAGAAACAAAACTTTCTTTATTATAATACATACATGTCGATAGATTTCAATTCTTTAAAAAAAATGAAATATTTTTATATTTTTAGTCGAATTTTCTCCGAAAAATTAGACTTATACAGTCTATACGATAAGAGCTGCGAGAGGCGAGACCAGGGGCGCTATCCGTTTTCGGACCCGTAGAACACGATTATGTAAAAAAAAAAGATGTCTGATATATATATATATATATATATATATATTTTCCCGCAACCTTTTAATATGTGTAGGGCCCCCCTATGGAAGTTAAGAGATGAAATTTGGTAAATGGGGCTTATTCCGATGCACAACAATACTATCAAAGTGGGGTCAAATTTTGGGCAAATTTTTTTTCGGACCCGACCTTTAAGGGGGTCGTGGGGGGCTGAAAAGCAATAAAACTTTTTCAAACCGGTTTTAAATAATGTTTCGGTCAATTATCTACAACATATCCAAAATTCAGCTTCCTAGGATGATATGGTGGGAGTAGAGGGGGGAAAAACGATTTTCGCTGGATCTAACAGGCCCCCAGCCCCCCAGAATTAACGTAGAGGGTTGAAATTTGGTGTGTTGATAAAGTTCGTACCTAGGTTGTGCTTTTTGGAGGTTTTAATATTTTACCCCCACCCCCCTCATTTTTAAGCTACAATTTCATGCATTTTCGACGTTTTCGAAGTTTGTACCACTCGCACAGGTCACCCGAATAAACCTAGAGGGCTGAAATTTTGTATTCGGATTGAGTTAGTATCAAGGGGGTGCCTTTTGGGGGTCTCGACTTTTAACCCCTACCCCCACCATTTTTATACCCAAAAGAATATGATTTTTCTTGTTTTTTAACAGTTTCGTTCGGGTCAAAATCTCCCCAAATAAACATAGAGGGCTGAAATTTGGTGTACAGGTTAAGCTAATAGCCAGACACTGTTTTTTGGAGGTTTCAACTTTTAACCCTTACCCCCACGATTTTGACGCCAATATTTCCTTAATTTTTTTGCTTGTTTTCTAACACGTCTAGAGACTCCATAAGGAAACCTAGAGGGCTGAAATTTTGTACGTGTATTCAGTTAGTATCCAGCTAGTACCTTGTAGGGAGTCCGCATCACTTTTCCCCCCACTTCTCCCATTTTTACATCGGAATTGAATGCTATTGTTAAATGTGTTTTAAAAGCATTATGTTTATTCTAAATACAAGTAGGCGAATAGTAATTTTAAAAAATTTAAAAAAAAGTGAATACAATTTTTTAACAAATGAAATACATACATATTAAGTAATTTGCAAATGTTATTAAAGTCAATGTTTATTTATTTATTTAATTATTATTTAGGAATTTTGGATTTTTATTATTTATAAAATAGAAATTTTGGATTTTTTTGGAAAGAAAAAATATCTTCATAAAAGCCTTCCAGTTTACTATTTAAGTTCCTTTTTTAATATTTAAAAGTAAAACACAAAGGCAATTGGCGGATAAGCATGGATAGAAATGCCCTTGTACGAATTGTGTTGGCTTTTTCCCTGTTAACTTCTATCGGCACAAAATTGAAATTTACTGAGATTCAGCCCTTAAAAACTTAAAATCTTTTTATAAAGCCCCGATCAACCGGACACTCATTATCAGTTTTGAAACCACCAAAATTACAAATCGCTTGTGGACTTTCAATTATATTTCGCTTGTAGACACTCAATACCGAAGAAATAATTTTTTATTTTTTATTTTTTTTATTTTTTATTTTTTTTTTTGAAAGAAAAAATATCTTTATAAAGGCCTTCCAGTTTACTATTTAAGGTCCTTTTTTAATATTTAAAACTAAAACATAAAGGCAATTAGCGGATAAACATGGGCAGGAATGCCCTCGTACGAATTGTGTTGGTTTTTGTTCTGCTACCTGTTTTCGGCACAAAATTGAAATTTACTGAGATACAGCCCTTAAATACTTAAAACCTTTTTTTAAAGCCTCGATCAGCCGAACACTCATGACCAGTTTTGAAACCAACAAAATGACAATTCGGTTGTAGACTTTCAATTACATTTCGCTTGTAAACATTCAATACCGAAGATGAAGGGGAAAATTCGACTACCGTGATGGGGCCCCGCTGCTCACGGCGTTTTTTTATATTTTATAAGGAATTGAGACATAAATACTTATTAGACTAACAAAGAGAGAAAATTAATACAAATGTGAAAAATTACAATTTTCTCGAAAAATACTTAAGATAGAAAGAAAATTATAAGAATATTTTCTTCATAATTTTTTTTTCTTTTCAACGATGTAAATCTCGAACTGTTTAATGATGGGATCGAATGATAAAAAATGGCCAGAAAACCTACTTCTGGGGATCGGACGTGTCTGGCTGACGAACTTAGGCGAGCCAATCCGGATTTTAGTTCGCACACAAAATTTCATAAGCACTAAACGTTTCGTTCGAAAGTTATCGTGGCGACACACACACATACACACACACACACACACACACACACACACACACACACACACACACACACACACACACACATATATATATATATATATATATATATATATATATATATATATATATATATATATATATATATATATATATATATATATATATATATAAATATAAATATAAATTTTAGTGAATATCATTTTCTAATTCTAGGGACCTCAAAACATATTTCTGTCATAGTCCCGGGCTCAGATTGCGTCATGAGACCTACTGTAATAGCTGAATTTCGAGTTTTCGAAATTCGCTAAAAATTACAGTCAGTCTCTAAAGCCCAAAATTATTGTATGACATTGAATTTCATATTTAATTAGATCTGATACATGCTGGTAATTTCTTTATTTCTCTTAAACAATTTCGACGTCATTTTCGATAACAGATATGACATATACTATATTGATAAAAGAGAAAAAAAACATTTACTTGTACCAAAATCTACTTCACATTCTATAAGAAAACAAAAATTCGAGGTGATACCTCAGAAACCGCTAGGTATAGAAAAAATCTAAGTAAATATTTAAATTTTACATAAGAAAGTGATATCAGAATGTACCAACAAAAATAAAAAAACTTTTACCAGTAAGAAGCTGTTGAGAGAAAAGTAAATTTGAAATTTGGAATTATGGCATTTTTGAGAAGTTTAGAAAAAATATTCGACTGGTCTAGTGTTTCAGCATAACTAATTAAACCGGTTAACTATATCTCTCACCATTTACGAGATCCCCAAGCTAGCAATTTTATTAAAGACATTCTGTATACTATAACGAAGAGTAGAGTATAGAAGTATATAGTGCTGTTAAATATTCGTAGGTATATTTATCATACAATATATTTTATTCTGATACTTAAACCGTAAAATAATACCACAAAGGATACCTAATCTCAAAGGAAATTAAATACTTCAGTGGAAGCTCTACGGAGACTATCACAGTGGCTTCACATTTTCATTATTTTTGCACAGTAAAACGTCTACATAAATTTGCATCAATTCACCTTTGTGTTACATATTTGTAAGGGATTTTAAGGTGTTATATTCTGAAAAAAATTTCCCTTTTCATTTTTAATTAGTATAAATGACGTATCTATTAAGATCTCTATAATTATATTCAAAATGAATTGTAATTGCGTAAATACCTTAAAAAACCTTTTGAACCCGATTTCTGAAACGACTTCGAGTGGTTCAAAACATTCAGAAACGTCGGTCTGCTGCGTGTTTGCATTTTGGAGTCTCTCAGATTGGTCAATAACAACTTTTTAGTCGATTTTTCATGTTTTTTAACAGTTTCGTTCGAGTCAAAATCTCCCCAAATAAACCTAGAGGGCTGAAATTTTGTGTACAGGTTAAGTTAATAGCCAGCCACTGCTTTTTGGAGGTTTCAACTTTTAACCCTTACCCCCACGATTTTTACGCCAATATTTCCTTGATTTTTTTGCTTTTTTTCTAACATGTCTAGAGACTCTCTAAGGAAACCTAGAGGGCTGAAATTTGTACGTGTATTGAATTAGTATCCAGCTAGTGTCTTTTAGGGATTCCACATTACTTTTCCCCCCCACTTCTAGTAATTTTAAAAATTTAAAGAAAAATGAACTTACTTTTTTTTAACAAATGCAATGCATAAATATTAAGTAATTTAAAAATGTTATTAATGTCACTGTTAATTTATAATGTAGGAATTTTAGATTTTTATTTATAGAATAGAAATTTTGGATTTTTTTGGAAAGAAAAATATCTTCATAAAGGCCTTCCAGTTTACTATTTAAGGTCCTTTTTTAATATTTAAAAATAAAACACAAAGGCAATTGGCGGATAAGCATAGGTAGAAATGCCCTCGTACGAATTGTGTTGGCTTTTTTCTTGCTAGCTGCTATCGACACAAAATTGAAATTTATTGAGATTCAGCCCTTAAAAACTTAAAACCTTTTTTTAAAGCCCCGATCAGCCGGACACTTATCATCAGTTTTGAAACCATCAAATTGACAAATCACTTATAGACTTTCAATCACATTTCGCTTGTAGACATTCAATACCGAAGATGAAGGGAAAAATTCGACTTCCGTGATGGGGCCCCGCTGCAAACAGCGTTTTCTTTTTTCATTACAGGTTAGTTATATTTCCATAAATAACTGACAGATGGTGTTAGTGATAGGTATAAACTAGAGTCCCTATAATAAATAGAGTCGTGACATGTGTGCTCAATGGTTTCGGCATTTTCTGTCCAAAGTTTGTATAAAATACTTGGAAATAAATTAAATATTGACAAAGATCATTTAGTTTAACCTAAAAAGAATAATTAAATTAAATTTTTTTAATTGTTCATTAATTCATAACTTATTGTTAAAAATTTAATTTATTTTCAACTTATATTACGTAAACTTTGGATAGAAAATAACGAAACGTTAAACCACATGTCACGACTCTATTTATTATAGGGACTCTAGTATAAACATACTAATTTAAAATACGTTCTTAAACTTTACATGCATTTTTCTCAAAACAATGGGCAAGATAACTGCCCATTTTTATTCAACTGACATGAAATTTTAACTGTACCTTCTTAGATAGATTAATTAGGCCAGTACACACGATTTATGAAATTGATTAACAAACAAATTTTTATAAATAAATTAAAGTTGATTTTCTTATCGATGTTCAAAAATTTTTTTTAAACTGGCGCTATTTATCGATAAGTCAATATTATTTAGTACCTTGTGTTAATAAAATTATGTAAATTATGAAAAAAACTTTTTTTGTTTTGGCTGCTGTTGTTGAAAGTTGTTATGCTGACCACCATAAACCTTTTCGAAGAAAACGCTACTGTGACTCTGTTACGTAGAAAAAATTCTCTAATAAAACTTTCTTTTCTGGTATTTCAAAGTGACGTAACGCCTTAAAAATTTACCACCCCCACTTTAATAATAGCTAATAAAAACGCTTCTTAAAATTATGTTCATTTAAGAATTCCAAAATAAAGCAATTGTACAAGTATTTGACTGCAATTATTTGTGTTATGGTAATCACAGATTAAATTGTAAGAAGTCTTGGTACCAGGACCAGCGTCGCACTAGATCCCGCATTTCTAAAAGTCCCATGCTGGTGACTGATTTTGAATTTTTTTTTTAGTTATTAATATATTTGAGTTGCACCCAAATATTGTTACTACTCTAAAAACAATATTAATTTTACCAATTAAGGGGGGAGTTCACGCCAGAAACGACTAATAAACTAATTTTTTTCGAATTTCGTTTTTTGTTTTTATTTCGTTCTGTGGTCCTTTTCAAACACGGTGATATATAAAACATGGCCAAAAAAAATTTTTTTTTTAAGTAAAAAAATATTTATTTGAGAGTCACTGCACAGCCAAGTTGCTGCTCCATTGCAGACAATGCTCGTCCCCCCCTCGCGATTTGATCAGTAATATGTAGTTTTGGTATGTACACGAGTTATAGTATGCACTGAGATAATGTTCTTTTATTTGTATGCCTTTGTAGACGTTTTAATAAACAGTGAGTAAACCGCTTCTTTTGTTATTATTTTTGTTTTTTACCGTTTCCCGAAAGTTGTGTTTTTCCCGACAAGGAAAATCATATCTCAAGTTCTAGAAAAGATAGAGACTTAATTTTTTTTTTATTTTGTTCATAAACATATTGCGCATAACGTGGAGTATGCTTTTTCCATTTGAACAATTGTAACTATTTTTAAACATTTTTTTTTAATAAAAAATTGGGTTTTATAATATTTAGAACTTTTGGATTACAATTTTATAGTTAATTTTTAAAATTACCGGAAACCCATACTCAGCTTTATGGACAGGTCCTTTAGGAATAAAATAATGAAAAAATATTTAAAAAATATTCATTACTTTTTGAGATATGGCGTTCCTTGTAAACGCTTAAAAACTTGGGAAAAAGGGCCCCCTCCCCCCACAGGGAAGAGTAATGAATGTTTCAAAAACAAAATTTTCTATTTGGAACCATCCCTAATTTGAAAAAAAATTCAACAAGCAAAATAATCATAAATAAAAAAGTTGCTTTTTGATTTGAACTCCTCCCTTAAACTATTACCACTGAATCTACAGAAAGATCTTTTTCAAGGCTGATGATAATAAAATATTACGTTGAACCTACCGTTCGTCAAGATCAATTTGCGTTTACAGTAATTTTCTCCATCAAATTTTTACGCCAAAAGTAGTAAATTGCAGCAGTTCTTTGCCACAACTAGTAAGGACATAACGGTTTTATACCAAAATTATTTTACAGAAGTCCTATATCAAAAGTAATAAAGTTACAGTGGTTTTGTATCAAAAATATTTTACAGAAGTTCTGTACCGAAAGTAATAAGCTTACAGTGGTTTTGTACCAAAAATAAAAGGTCGCGGTAGTTCTATAACAAAAGTAATAAGATCACAGAAGTTCTATACTAAAAATAATAAGGTCACTTCGGTTCTATACTAAAAGTAGTAAGGTTACAGCAGTTCTATATCAAAAGCAGCAAGGTTACCGAAAGTAGTAGAAAAAAAATAAGTTAAAGGTTCAAGTTAAAAGTAGTAAGGTTACAGCGATTCTATACCAAGAGATTTACGAAACTCTTTGTTTCTAAATTTGTAACTTTATAATATTAAAAACGAAAGCAGTCATGCACTTCGTTCGAAGAGTTTACTTTCAATTGAAATTTTGTATATAAGAATATTATATATTATGGCGAAAATATATTGGTAACTTTGTTGGACAACCATAGTCCCATAATAATTTACCATTTGTTCAGAATTGCTAAGTCGTTTTCATGTAGATCATTTTACTCCTGACTATGCGAATTTGTACAATGTAAAAGTAGCAAAATACAATAAATTTTTAAGTTGTAGGAAATTTGTTTCGAGGCCCCACAAGTCAGCTATGCCCCGAACCCACCTTCTGATCGAGCCAACCCTACCACTTGAATAAATTTTCGGTTCAAAAATTGAAAATCGGATCACCGGTCACATCGTATATGTAAAGACTTTACGCGGCTATCTAAATATTTAGATCTCGGCACAAAGAGCTCTATTGTTACAGTAATTGAAATTTCAACGAAACCAAAAATTACTTTAACCCAACCAAATTAATGAAAATTTACGAATTTAAAAAAAATAATTAAAAAATAAATATATTGCAATTACGTGTCTGTGCATTACTCATATCCTGGCGTGTAATACTTTTAGATAAGAAAATTAACTCATTAAGGACTAGATTTTTTTCAAAATTTTTTGCTGAAATAACTTTATTTGATTATCAAAATGATCAAATAAAAATTGCCAAAAAAAATTTCGTTTACTTAGCCGCTGGGCCGAAATCACATATGCTTACTCGGCGAGACCCTTTCAACATTAAAAATATATAACAATAAATAATAAATATAAACAATAAAATCGACAACCATGGTCGCTAATGGGTTAATAAAGACACATAAAAACAAAGACATTCTAAAAATTATTTAGTTAAGGTTCGTGTATACTTTACTTGATACAAGTAAAGAAGGACAGTTAGTAACAGAAGGATTAAATTATTCGCCAAAAAGTTAGAATAGAAAAACTTTTTTCAAACAAAACAATTTTTTTTCGTCAACCAGAACGACCATGTACAAGCATCACAATGATAATTTTGTACCCATTGGCAAAATAACATCTGATGGGCTGGCAACAAATCCTACCTAAAGCTTGTTAACAGAAAATGTAACAGTGCATCATCTATCAGGATGACATGCATAAATACGAGCACGACAGAGATTTTACTAATTGCAAAACGATGTACGTGCTTTTGTTAAAAAGTGTCACATCAATCTATTAACATTCAGTGCTACACAGTACACATATCATGCTTTTAATTGTCTGTATTTAAAGAAAAGCAGGTCAATTTTTAAATTTTCAAATAATGTCTCTAAGTATTTGGAAAAAAATGTAACTTAAAAACAATAGAACATGAACTTAATTTAAATTCTTTATTGGTCAATTTAAAATTATATTGCTTCAGACTAAAACTACGAAAATAATGATTCAGTTTGATATCTAATCAACAGTCTAATCTTTAGAATTAAATAAAACTTAATAAAACAGTCTTACTGATTAAATTATTCATTTGTACTTACGTTACTGATTATATTATTCATTTCTTAATGAAGGTAATCGCAAAAGGTTTAATAGATAACAAGAAATGTTACGGAAGTGTCCCCCTACGATTTCGACCATTTTAAAATATGTTGTAGTACTTGACAAATTATAATTGTACGTGGCCAATTGCATATTTGGGGCGTAAAATACCCCTTCAAAAATTTGCTGAAAAATCATATTTTAGTACTTTTCTCATACTAATCTTGAAGCAATTTTGATGAAAAGCAGTCAAAGGATTTTGATTGAGGTTACATTAGTCTTTTTTCATTGGAGTTACATAATTTTTAAAGGGTTCAACACCCCTAAAAGTGGGTTTATTAAAATTTTTTTTAGAAAATCATAGCTCAAATTCTTTTAAATTACGTATAAAGGTTACAAGTTATTAGTTAATAAATAATACATGTTCCCACTGTAACTGGGGGCTTATGGCGGCCTATATATTATATGAGAACGAAATTTTTAACAAAAATTAAATATTTGGGACTTTTCCCATTATAAAAGTTTTTCCTGTGCAAAATTTCACATTTCTAAACCCAATGGCTTTCTACATAAATTTTTGTCCCCTATTGTATGTATATCCCTAAGGAATGAATTTCCAAAATCTCTTCCTGGTGCTTGCCCACGTCACATAAGAAACCCTTGTACAAAATTTCACGTTTCTAGATCCAGCGGTGTTCTATATAAATATTCATTCCCTATTGTACCCCCTTTTGGAGGTGAGTTTCTACAAGTCCCTTCTTAGTGCTTACGCACATTACATAAGAAATTACTGTGTAAAATTTTACATTTTTAGAACCAATATTTTTTCTATCAACGTTACATTTGCCGTTTAGGCTGCAGGCTGTTACAGAAACAGACATATTACATATATACATACAATCCAAACACATAACCCTCTTTCATCAGATGCCATCGAGTAAAAACACCACTTTAATTTTATAACTCCTATGACATGTTTCAATCAATATCACCATTATTAATAGTAAATATGGAATACCATAAAGTAACGCTCAAAATCTTTTAAATTTAATCAAGAAATGTTTGTGGTTGCGAAAAAGTTACCAAAATGTTTTTGTAATAAATTTATTATTAAAAAAATTTTTCTGATATTAACAAAAAATCAGTACTGAAACTCTTTTCTGTTGTAAGTAATTGTACAAACAGACCGTTTTATAATGCCAATTTGTTATGTTAATTGAACAGGAAAAATTCTCCAGTAGATGAAATACATTCAGGACCGCAGTCACTTTTAAAAAAAAAATGTATTACGCATTTTAACGCCGTTGTAACGGCTGCTATTTCCGTAATCCTATGAGAATAAATGATCGAAAAGAGCAGAAAATATTTTAAATAAATCATCTACAAATTTCTTTTCAACATACAATAAAATGAACATATATTTCGTCATTTTCTATTTCGAACTGTCAGCAGAAGAAAAAAATATATCAATTTTCGACAATACTTTTCAAGCCTCACTGCCGGATATTAATCTTAACTGATATATCGAAGAAAATTTGTGTTGAACATTTTTTTACGAACACAATATTTATATATGAAATCTCATCAAACTCAATATGGGTGATTTTTTCTGAAATGTACATAGATACAGTAATGTCTCGGTTTGGCTTACATCATGTTAGTTTAAGAAAATTTTCGAAAACTCACTTTTTCGAATCACTACTGTATCGATATTAAAACCTAGTCATAAACAACGAGACAAAAAAGAGAAAATATAGTTCCCCTAATTTTCTGATTCTCTAATGTCTTCTTTGTCGTCCATTTATAGGTATAGAATAAATATACTGTATGAAAAATATATCAGTTGAAGCTAAAATAGATTAAAGAAATTGATTAGTCAAAAACTGGTATGAATATCAAATAGAGTTAGAGTAGGGAATATTCGGCAAACTGTAGCTAATATGTAGTCGACCTATTCGGTACATTTTAACTATTCAGCCAAACACCATAACGAATAATAAGCAACACAATACAAAATAATAATAAGTCATATGCAAAATAAAACTTAACGTAGTTTATGCTCATATTTTTTAAAAAGTGTGCATTAGAATGTACCTTTACTATTCTCAACGACAATTTTTGAAGGATTAATCTTTTTTTATATTTTTTACAACCTTATGGTGGTTAATGGTAATAAAAAAATAAAAAAAATTATGTATATTTTAAAATATTTCTTTTATTTAATAAAAACAGGTAAATTTGTAAGAAATTGTTAACATTAATTTATATAAATATACAACATAGAGAGTCTGTGTCAGACTAAACTTTTTTATTTGATATATTATTTGTAAATTTTTTAAAGGATACATCAATTTTTTTTATTATTATTTTTTTTATTACCGTTAACCACCAAAAGGTTGTAAAAAATATAATATAACAAAAGGATAATCCTTCAAAAATTGTCATTGATAATAGTAAACGAACATTCTAATGCACACTTTTTAAAAAATGTGAAAATAAACTACGTTGAGTTTTATTTTGCATATGACTGAATGAATATCTACACAACATCTTAAAGTCACATCTACTAGTTTTTTAACTTTATGACACATCTAGTCAGGAAAATTTATTTTTTCTACTCCTGTTGAAGAACACACTCATTATATATCTGTTAGTTGTTGAGAAAGTTAGGCATTATTCAAAGGTGTGGAGGAATGGTCATTATTCAATACCTTTTTGACCAATGAAATCACAGTATTAACCATTATTCAATAGGCTTGCGATTGTTTTGTGACTAATGTATGCATCAAGTTTTAATTTTATATATATATATATATATATATATATATATATATATATATATATATATATATATATATATATATATATATATATATATATATATATAATAAACATGTGCTATTGCATAAGAAGTACAGTGAGAATTTTAATATTTGAATATTATGCAATAGGTAATTTAACATAAATTATAAAATATCCGCACACAACAAATAGTGATCAGATTTATATATCATGAGCGTCAAATAATTTTTGTAATGGGGAAACTTTTACCTCAAAAACTTAATTACTATTACTGAACATTTTAGTTTGAAACATGTTCTAAACCAACAAAACAATTCTTCGAACAATAACAATGTAAAATTTTACTTTTAGTTGTTTTTTAGCACTTTACATGAGAAAAAAAATATCACTTCAAAAAAGGATAAAAACGTTAAAAACTATTTTATTGTTCAAAGTAAATGTTTTATTCAACGTAACATGTTATCAAAAACTGATTCTAACACTAGTTCTATTTTCATCTTCTAGAAAGATTTGAAAATAAATTTATTCTGCACATCAGTATACATGTTGAAAAACGAACTAACACAATTAATGTCTGAATGTTAATTAATAATGTTAACACATCGTTATTATGGGCAGTCTACTTACTTTTTAATTTTAGGTAAAAAATAAACAGCCCATAATTTTTTTAGTCGAATTTTCTCCGAAAAATTAGACTTATACAGTCTATACGATAAGAGCTGCGAGAGGCGAGACCAGGGGCGCTATCCGTTTTCGGACCCGTAGAACACGATTATGTAAAAAAAAAAGATGTCTGATATATATATATATATATATATATTTTCCCGCAACCTTTTAATATGTGTAGGGCCCCCCTATGGAAGTTAAGAGATGAAATTTGGTAAGTGGGGCTTATTCCGATGCACAACAATACTATCAAAGTGGGGTCAAATTTTGGGCAAATTTTTTTTCGGAACCGACCTTTAAGGGGGTGGTGGGGGGCGGAAAAGCAATAAAACTTTTCCAAACCGGTTTTAAATAATGTTTCGGTCAATTATCTACAACATATCCAAAATTCAGCTTCCTAGGATGATATGGTGGGAGTAGAGGGGAGAAAAACGATTTTCGCTGGATCTAACAGGCCCCCAGCCCCCCAGAATTAACGTAGAGGGTTGAAATTTGGTGTGTTGATAAAGTTCGTACCTAGGTTGTGCTTTTTGGAGGTTTTAATATTTTACCCCCACCCCCCTCATTTTTAAGCTACAATTTCATGCATTTTCGACGTTTTCGAAGTTTGTACCACTCGCACAGGTCACCCGAATAAACCTAGAGGGCTGAAATTTTGTATTCGGATTGAGTTAGTATCAAGGGGGTGCCTTTTGGGGGTCTCGACTTTTAACCCCTACCCCCACCATTTTTATACCCAAAAGAACATGATTTTTCTTGTTTTTTAACAGTTTCGTTCGGGTCAAAATCTCCCCAAATAAACCTAGAGGGCTGAAATTTGGTGTACAGGTTAAGCTAATAGCCAGACACTGTTTTTTGGAGGTTTCAACTTTTAACCCTTACCCCCACGATTTTTACGCCAATATTTCCTTAATTTTTTTGCTTGTTTTCTAACATGTCTAGAGACTCCATAAGGAAACCTAGAGGGCTGAAATTTTGTACGTGTATTCAGTTAGTATCCAGCTAGTACCTTGTAGGGAGTCCGCATCACTTTTCCCCCCACTTCTCCCATTTTTACATCGGAATTGAATGCTATTGTTAAATGTGTTTTAAAAGCATTATGTTTATTCTAAATACAAGTAGGCGAATAGTAATTTTAAAAAATTTAAAAAAAAGTGAATACAATTTTTTAACAAATGAAATACATATATATTAAGTAATTTGCAAATGTTATTAAAGTCACTGTTTATTTATTTATTTAATTATTATTTAGGAATTTTGGATTTTTATTATTTATAAAATAGAAATTTTGGATTTTTTTGGAAAGAAAAAATATCTTCATAAAAGCCTTCCAGTTTACTATTTAAGTTCCTTTTTTAATATTTAAAAGTAAAACACAAAGGCAATTGGCGGATAAGCATGGATAGAAATGCCCTCGTACGAATTGTGTTGGCTTTTTCCCTGTTAACTTCTATCGGCACAAAATTGAAATTTACTGAGATTCAGCCCTTAAAAACTTAAAATCTTTTTATAAAGCCCCGATCAACCGGACACTCATTATCAGTTTTGAAACCACCAAAATTACAAATCGCTTGTGGACTTTCAATTATATTTCGCTTGTAGACACTCAATACCGAAGAAATAATTTTTTATTTTTTATTTTTTTTATTTTTTTTATTTTTTATTTTTATTTTTTTTGAAAGAAAAAATATCTTTATAAAGGCCTTCCAGTTTACTATTTAACGTCCTTTTTTAATATTTAAAACTAAAACATAAAGGCAATTAGCGGATAAACATGGGCAGGAATGCCCTCGTACGAATTGTGTTGGTTTTTGTTCTGATACCTGTTTTCGGCACAAAATTGAAATTTACTGAGATACAGCCCTAAAATACTTAAAACCTTTTTTTAAAGCCTCGATCAGCCGAACACTCATGACCAGTTTTGAAACCAACAAAATGACAATTCGGTTGTAGACTTTCAATCACATTTCGCTTGTAAACATTCAATACCGAAGATGAAGGGGAAAATTCGACTACCGTGATGGGGCCCCGCTGCTCACGGCGTTTTTTTTATGATACGGCCATGTGTTTTGTTTATTTAAACCTAACATAACCACAAGAAATTTTAAAAAATTTCTGTCAAATATGTACTCAATTTTGTATTAAAATTAATTTTATATTTAAAAATTCAAAAATTTTATTACTTACTGAGTTTTTACGTTAAAAAAATGCCAGTAACGCTCCTGAAAACTAATTTAAAAATCCGAATATTTCAGAAAACGCAAGTAAACTATGGAGGGTAGAGTATCAAGTAAACAAACCACAGTGACCTCTGTGGATGAAATATTTACTAAATGTCTACTATATCTGCGACATTGTCATCTAATTTTATTGTCATCTGACTAAAATAAAACTAAGCGAGAGAGAAAATAAAATACATCAATATTATATTCCGTTTGGATATTTAGGACTTAAGGTTTGAGTAGTGACTTATTATAATTATGTAAATAAATACTTTCAAATGTTTCTACTCGATGAAATGATTATAAATATGTTACATAGCTCGTTCATGGGTTTGCCCTTTCAATTTTCAAATTAAATTCAATATTTAGTTTCTTTTTGATACATTAATTGCCTTTTACATTGCCTTAAATTTCAATTTATTTAACAGAAACTACGTTGAAAAAACCTATTTACCAATTCTAATTATAATAAAATAATGAAATATATTCACTCCGAGCAAAAAAAGAAGTAAATTTAAATCTTGAAGATACAAAACAGAAAGTAATTTATTCGTCAATATCGCATCATCAAAATACAAACTCATGATGGGAGTGCCTGTCAACGAAGAAAAAAGAACAAAGTTAAAACGAAGTTAATGAAAATACATAAAAGTTTCATTTACAACGTAACGATATTTTTATCTTATATTTGCTGTTCCTTAATGTTCTATTTTTTCTTTTTTTATTATTACTTTTTGTTCTTTCTATCTAGCACGGCAATTGCCCGTTAGTTCACTCTTAGTTTTCCTTGTTTTTCTTCTTTAATCGAAAATAAAATAAATATAAAAATATAATAAACGTTTAGTTCAGTTTTATTTATATCCTCTATATTATGTACTAGGCTTATAACGAATATTCGACAACTATTCGGTATTCGAACGAATACCGAATATTGGAAAAACTATTCAGCCGAATCCCAAATAGTGAAAAAAAAAACTGAATCTATTAGTTATTTAAAGTACCCCAAAAATATTCTTATATTTATATAACATTCCCTAGTGCCCGTTGTGCCGTTACCTAATATGTATTTTACTGAAATCAGAGCAATTAATGTCGTCATACTCTCATATTCTAAAAACAATTATTTATTTATTTCGTTGAAACTTAATTGCTTATAATCGATGAATATAACAGGTTTGTTCGTGCAACAGTTTTGAAAGTACATAAACTGTACGTAGCATGCATATTTGCTAAATGAGCGTTCGAGCAAAACTAAATTTGTGATTTGATTGCAAATCGAATGTTGTAGCAGCTTAAAAATAAAATTTCGAACTAATACACGACAGCAAGAACAATTCACTAACTTTGTCGGATCGTACTTATGCAGGCAGTAGATCTCAAATACTTATATTACTGTTTAACATTTAAATACTTTATTATGGTCCATTAGGTTAGATGGGGTCCATATAGATGTCCATATTGTTAGGGGACTTTTATTTCAGTTAGTTTTTCTTGTGGAATTTTTTTGAAATATTTTTTTACTAGGTACAGGTAAGTAATTTTTAAAAGAGATATTTATATTTAAATACAGTTTTAATGTGCCCTTTTTATCGTTTACAGAGAAGAATTAATTCACAATAACATTTTTCATTAGTTTTTCTTTCTCCTATTATACAAAATGAATGAAAGTTCATCCAGCTCCAGTACGTTTAGTTCCAGTGACTTGTCTATTTCGAGCGATGATGATTTATTTGATTTTGAAATTAATAAAATTCGACCAAAAAATGAAAATTACTCTGAAAGTACTATTCAGTTATAACGTAAAAGCTCCCATTATGGAACGGTATCTACTACTGGAACAGTCTTGCCATATACATATTTATTTTTTTAATTAAGTAAGGAAACATTAAATGCGAGGTGAATTTAAATTGAAAAACAATCATTCTATTAATAATAATTTTTGTTATCAGACGTTTCTTTTAGAAATAACTTCATTAATATGTAAATATCAAAACTGTTCCAGTATTAGATACCGTTCCATAATGGGGGCTTTTACGTTATAATAATAAAAAATGTAGCTGACATGTAGCTGAAAGTCTAGCAGAACGTTTTCAACAAGTGAATATTTCAAACAACAGTTGGGTGGGAATAGAAAATTAAATGCAATTAAATGTTTTAATATTTCTTTGGATATTTTGCAAATATTTTAATAATCAAAAGCAAAATTGTTAAATTATATAGGTAAAATGTTAATCATTTATAACCTTATTAGTCACACTATAAAATATGTATGACATCCGTGAGGCCCATGAGTCCAAGACATGCCGGTATGACACGATAAGAGTAACATCTGGTGGTTCTTAATTAAACCTAAATCTCGAATTCACCGTTCGAGCGTCAAAATAATAATTCGAAACTAGTTTGTTGTTGAACATGCGCAGTAGTCATAGTTTGAAAAATCACTAATTCGTTTGAAATTGGTTGCACGAACAAACCTAATGTATGTACTAATCCATATAAATATACTTATACTGTCATGATATGCGTACTGTTTATTATATGCGTATTAGAAAATTTAAAATTTAAAATAACAAAACCGTTAATTGATGCAATTTTTTTAGTTTCAAATTTCGTGTGTGGTGTCGTTTGAGAGGCCTTGTTATGGGAAATACACAAATAAATACAAAATACAGAATAGTATTCGCAGAAATTCGACTATTCTACCGAGATGTTGGCCGAATATTCGGTATTCGATCCATTCACATATACATAAAGATAAACCATATTTTTTTATTTTTTATAACATTCTTGCCCTTTTCTGCAAACAATTGTATTACCCTTTTAAACGAATTTCCATTCTGGAAATTCCCTTATTACAGCGGGTGTCATGGAAAGACCTGAGCCCTATATACCTATATATATATATATATATATATATATATATATATATATATATATATATATATATATATATATATATATATATATATATGTATATATGTATATAGGTGTTTGCGCGATAACTCTCGAAGAAAGCATGCAATTTTTATGAAATTTGGTGAATAAGTCAGAAGTACCAAAAGCTTGGATGAGTTCGTCAGCCAGATACGTCCGATTTTTGTAAGTCAAAATTTTGGCCAATTTTCGCCATTTTTAGTGTTTTTTTTTTTTTTTTTGCAAAATTTGGCCAAAATTCAAATTTATTAAAGTTTTTTTGTACAACATCGAAAAGAGCGTAAAAAATTACATAAGATAAGCTTTTAAACCATTGTTCTAAGTGAATTAGTTTTCGAGAAAAATTAAGAAATTTGCTGAATTTCTTTACGATAAATTGCTTCATCGTTTTTGTCATTATAATAACAGTACATATTTATATCTGTTTCATTTTTCAAAATGAAAACTACCTAACTTTTCAAGAATGCCTCATCAACGATTTTGAAAATTTGTTCACTGTTAGAAAGCTAAACTATTTTAGATAGATACAAGTTATGTTACCTGAGATTCGCTATATAGGGTCCGGGAGTTTCAAAATTGCTAAATTAACTACCAAACCGATTGTGAAAATTTTTTCACTTTTAGAGAGCTAAACTATTTTAAATGGATACAGGTTGTTATACGAGATCCGTCCGTGTCCAATCTTTGGAAATTCGCTATGTTATGCAGATGTTGTGACAGGGGTATTTTTATTTAGGAACTTTATTTTTACCCGCAGAAAAAAGGTAATGTTTTTTATGTGTAAATTTTGATAATATTATGAACTTTTATATTAAGTATATGAATATTGTTCTATTATCGACAGACGCGCCAGCCTCGGGTTTCAACGATAAAAGTTATTGTATTATGGGTAATTTCTCAAGAAATTAATCTTTAATGCAGCTCTCTGTGAAAGAGATCTTGTGCTATCAAATGATACCGTTTTTTTCCTTTTTCAATTTTTTTTTTTATTATGATCTGGATTTGATGATTTTACGATCCTACACGTTACGGGTTGCAAATGTTCATCGATTTTAAAAATTCTTGTTTCTATCGATTCGTCAACTGTCTGAATAGAAACATACTGATTTTCACGACGATCAGTCGAATAGTCTAACTTATATCAAAAAAATGTACGAAATGAATGGAATTCTGCTATATGCTTTTGTTATTATAGACGAGAATTGCACTGATTGAACTCTTGTCATTGTTGGACCACCATATTATATTGAAAAAGAGAATAAAATTACAATTTGATATGATGCATATTGTTTCGAATGAATTCTCAAAAAATTTAGCCAATATTTGAAAAAAAAAACTTTAAGTTTAGCAAACAGTACTCATAGTAGGAACACTCAGAATTATGGTCTAGGTTTACAGAATAGGTTAAGAAATCCCACACGTTTTCAACTATTTAATCCAGAAGCTGGTCCAGAATGGTCTATTTGTCACACCCATCATAAATCATCTTTTGGCCTACAAAAATGAAATTTTTCATGTATATGGCACAGATGTAAGTCTAGAATGGAAAATAGAACTATTAACCAATTTTGACGTACAGTTTGTGACCTAAAAATTCTTCCATTCTTTACGTCCAACCAATAAGTTGTCCCTCAAAACATACCGGAAACCTTCACCTAATCGAATGAATACATATTTTCTACTAAAAATTAAATAAAAAAACCTTTTTTTTAAAATTTAACATATTACTGAGCTTAACTGAGATTAAGTGAACAAATTAATTTTAACGTTTTTTTTTTTAAAAAAGAACAAACAAAATTCACTATACCTACTCACAATTAGTAATGTTCCTACGAACTCGATAATATTTGAAATTAAAATAACTGTTTTTCACAATAAAGAGAGTGTTGGTAATTTAATTTTAAAAACCAAGTAATTATATAAATATATGTGATTGACTAGTTGGCAAACTGGAGTGGCTCTCGAACAAAGATCGATAACTTGGGCGGTGGTAATTTCCGTACCAAATAAAAGATATCAAGTAAATTCCGCACTCATCTTTTGAAATTACCATGATCCTATGTGTATTTTCCGCACTAAACAATTGAAAATAAAACTAATTATTTTTTGATAAAATTATATTTAACTGGCGTGTATAATACATATACAGGGTGTCAATTTAAAAACAAGCCAGGCCTTGTATCTTTGGAACGGTAATAGGTAATTTAAATCTGTTAAAACCGTTTCTAAAACATGAAGGAGGAACCATTATGACCCGCATGGGAAACTTTTGCAACCAACCCCTTAGACTCCAGCCACCCTATTTATTTAAATTGTAAGACCCCACTTATGGTACATAATTGGAAAGCTCTTTAAAAATGCTGTTCATTCGTACCAGACACAATATTAAATTATCGAACATTTTTTTTGTAGATAGGTTAGGTTAGTTTAATTAGTGTTGACAATATATTTCGACTTTGATATATGTAATACTAGGTGGTGAGGTTAGTTAAGGTTTGGTTAGTTTAGTTTAGTTTTGACAATATACTTCGACTTTGATATAAAAACTAGATGGTGAGGTTAGTTTAGGTTAGATTAGTTTAGTTAGTTTTGATAATATACTTCGACTTTGATACAAAACTAGGTGGTGAGGTTAGTTAAGGTTTGGTTAGTTTAGTTAGTTTTGACAATACACTTCGACTTTGATATAAAAACTAGGTGGTGAGGTTAGTTAAGATCAGGTTAGTTTAGTTAGTTTAACAATATACTTCGACTTTATATGTATATTTTGGTAAAACTGGCCAAAATAAATACTTTTAATTATCCACTTGATTAGCATTCTTAGTGTTTCCCTTTGCCCGAATTTTTATGAAATAAAAGCAATTAATTGAAAATGAGTTATCTGCCTGATTAGGAATTTTAGAATTTTCCTTTGCCTAAATATTCATGATAATAAGGAGCTAGCTGAATATTAATCACCTTCATAATTAACATTTGCTTTTGTCCAAATTTCTAAAAACCAAAAAGGTTTCATTTTTGTTGTGAATATTTTAGGAATAACTTGAATGGCAATTATCAAAAAACTCACCCGATATATGGAGGGCTCAGTGTAAAAGTGAACCAAGTCCATAATTGTAAATTTTGAGAAAAATGCCTTTAAAGTTTAAGAGCTGTAATTAATTACACATTATGTTTTGACATATTTTTACATTAAAGTCAGATTAGTCCATCTTTAGCTTAGACTCTGTATGCTAATTTACTTCTTAATATTTAATATGCAACAAGTTACAACCGTGCTTAGTTCACCTTACCTCTGAAGATTTGTAAAAGGAGAGAGAAATAAAGAATATCGTCTTATAATTTAATCCGTATGGTATATTGGTACCAAATAAATACTAGAATAGCATTAAAAATACTTAAATTTTAAAAATATCGTTATTTTCGATATCGATAATTTTTGATAGCGAAAACTACATTTTAGTAATCTTAATATGTTTGAAATACTTACAGCTTGTTACGCTTAAGCCTTCAAAATTTTGTTATTTCTTCGTTACGACATACCGTTTATTCACAAATAAAGTTTTTAGTAACGAAAATTAACGAAAAATAATTTTAAAAAAATGTTCTGTTGCTGATCAACGGGAACTAACAGAGCCTAAATTAACAAGTCATAACCAATGTATGATAAATAACTTGGTATCGATAATTTTCGATAACCAGAAGTAGGTTTTAACATTCACAATACATTTGGAATACCTACAACTTGCTTCGCTTAAGCCTTCAAAAAATTTCGTTATTTTTTCGCTATAACGCATCGTTTGCGAGATATTAACGATCAAAGGTTTACGTTTACAAAAAGTAATTTTTTTAAATGTGTTATTGCTGACCAAATCAAACAGACTAATTGAGCCTAAATTAACCAGTTATAACCAATTTATGATAAGTAATTTGATATCAATAATTTTCGATAACGAAAAGTAGGTTTTAACAGTCGCTATACGTTTGGAATACCTACACTTAAGCCTTCAAAAATTTCGTTATTTTTTCGCTGCGATACACGGTTTAGGAAATATTTACGATTAAAGTTTTCGATAACGAAAAGTGTTATTTATAAACCAGCATACAAGCATAATAAAAATCAGGCACATTTTATGATAGACCGACTTCAGCAGCACTTCGGAAATTTAACACATCGTTAAAGTCATTTGAGTTGTTAAAATACTTGTTCGAAAACTTGTTTTGTTATATGGAATTCGTGTTATAAGGACACTACGTTATAGGAAACTTGACTGTAACAAGTACTGTATTTCAAATAGATTTTTAGACAAATATTATAGTACTGGTAGTAGGCTTAACGAAAAGTTAAACCTTGCTTAAAAAATTGAAACGGTTTTTAACTTAGCATCATCTGAAAATTCTTCAACATCTGATAACCAGTCTTCATAAATTGTCATTATTAAAGTATTTTAAGCTGGTATTAAATATAAAATTTTGATATAAATTACATAAAAAATAATGATAGTAGTTTATGTAAACTATAAACATCGTTAATGAATATTAAACAACAGCACACAAGCAATAAGAATGGACTTGGTTCACTTGTGCACTGAAAGAAATACATGTTTTGTCAGAGCAAAAGTGAACTATTGCTTTTCGACCAGAAATTATCGAACTAAGGACTTGGTTCAATACAGCACTAAAAAGTGGAATTTACCATATAAATTAACAAACAGTTGATGTATTTAAAAAGTGCAGAAATTACATGCGCCCAGCCCTAGTACCTTAGCAGATTGACCAGTAATAAAATTAAAAACAACAAATTCTGACATATAGTAGGCATTTAAGTAATTTAATTTTAAGAACCAAGTAATTATTGAATCTGAATCGGCCATACTGAATAACAGTTAAACGGAATGTTGAACTGCACTCATTTTTAGCGAACCATGCATACTGGGGACTAATGGTATATATAAACAATAACACGCCCTCTGAAATTTAAAAATACAAGTCTTATATATTTTTCGAGGTTGGTAACTCATCTAAAATTAGACTTTTTCTATGTCAAATCGTTTAGTCGCTAGAGGACGAAAACTGTTTTCGAAGGAAGTGCTATAACTTGAAAAAGGTGAAAGATAGAAAAATAAGATTTCCGCGATGAGCTGGATATCAAAGAGAAGTATTGTCAATCACACTCTGTATTATCCGAGTTTTTCAGTCGTCCAGGGTAAACTCGATCTCAGTTAGCTTGGATCATCGGGAGTCCACTGTATTTAAAAACGGACTAAAAAGTATAAAATAACTTGAGAGTAAAGTGCAACATAATTTATAAAAGCATAATGTATAAAAGCATGTTGTTATTAATTACTTCCGTCTCAAATGCAAGTAGCTACTTTACTTCTCCAAACTTATTGTTAGTTTAACGCTTCAGGCTTTGAACTAGACATATTCGTCATCAATTTAGCGGAAACTTATACATTAGAATAGAACACCATATATAGGTCAACATAAAAGTCATATGCCAAAATAAAATAACATATTATAAATTTTAAATGAATTTTATAAGCATTCTACATGAGAATTACTGCACGATGGAATTAGCATACTGGCACTGCACTGTTGTAAATGCTCAATAAATATAACTTAAAGTAATTTGATATCTAATGAATCTCAAATGAAATCTACTGCTAGTATTCTAATATTCATTTAAGGTAATTATAAACGATGAAATTCTTTTTTAATATGTAACGTTCAAAATTGAAAATTTGTTATATCAAAAATAATCATTTAACTGTGGCAAAAACGTTTCATGTAAAGCAGTCTTTTTTTATCCGAACGATTTTGAAATGATATTAATACGTGTTTTTTTAAGCAGCATCACATTTTAAAAATTTTTATTTTACTGAAATAAGGTAGGAAACTCATAAGAAACTTATTTTATTCGGCCCATGTATGTTTAAAATATCTGTTAAATAAGTTTGGTCAAAATAGTTTATAGTTATTTTTGTACCTTAGTTAGTCCATTTAGGCACGTTAATAGAAATTAAATTTTGAAAATCAATTTCTTAAATACTAACAGCACAACTGATCTAAAATTTTAAGGGTTTTACATATTCATTGCTCACTGGTTAAAACTTAGGTCTATGGTAACATTTTTAAGAATCTCCCGAAACTCCTTAAATGCATACACAATACATCCATGCATCAGTTGTCAATTTTACATGACATAAAACAAGTAAAATTCCAAGATTGATAATGTTCTCTATGGCTTTCTTCTTTCAGAGATACAGTTTTAATCTTGTCAAAGTATAATAATCCACCCTGAGTCCTACAGTTCTTACTTTCAAAGTAGGGTGCGTGTATTCAATTAGACAAGTTTGCATTGACACATAAATGACTAAAAATTATTCCTACGAAGTCTTTTTGTATAATCTTATTTGTTACATAGTGCTAATTATAAAAGTTCGTGATACAAAATGGCAACCTAGTTTGACTTTTTTTAATCAAAATTGTTTATGAAAACGAAAAGTACCATTTTTGCTAACAGAATATTAATAAGTAAAATAAAGTGATTATCCGTAATTTTTCATATTTTTTTAGCATACTTATAATGTCACTATAAGTTTATAGCGAAATTAAGCAAAACAGTAATATCTTCTTCTAAGAAAAAAATTAATAACTTTAGAAATATCAACTTCAGAATAAAAAGTAAAAACATTTAAAGACGTGAGTGGATGAAGGTGTTATGTAACATTTTTTTCAAAAAGTCATTTTTTGCCAAATTTTGAAATATCCTATGCTGAAGTATCATATACTAAAATGTGGTTTCATGGCGTCCAATAAATAGTTTTGTAGAAATTCAACAATTTACATGAGCTATTGCATGGGAAGTATCTACTTAATAAATCTGTAACCCTGACTGACTGACTGACAGACAATGCACAGCCTAAGCCGTTGGGTAGGAGAATGATTTGCAGTGCGTGGATTTGAATCCTTCAATCAACAACGGATCTACGAGGAATGGAAATTTACTGAAGCATTCTGGAAGTAGAGTAAATTGCATATTTTTCGCTGCCTATATTTTTTGTTCCTGCTTTTTCCTTTTCGTATGTCTTTCATCGTAAAATCAAAATTGTTTAAATTATCACATAGACCATATCCTAGATCGAAAATCCCTCAACTAAACGGCGCAAAAAACGCAATAGTTGAGTCAAACGTGAGCATATCGGAGGATACGTTGGACTTGACATACTTGGACTTGTTGGACTTGACATACTTAACCAACTTCAAGCGCAAATTGATATTCCTAGTAAACGATTAATAACACCATTTTCTACAAACAGATTGTTTTCAAACCCAACATCACAAATGGCATACACATAATTGAACCAAATTGTAAACAATTAGTCAAAATTCCAACAGACGTTCAATCAGGCGACATATTACTACATGACATAAAAATTCAAAATAAATTCTCGATTTCTTCTGGCGTATACAATGTTAAAGATTGGCATATACTCGCACCTGTTTTAAATCACACAACTAGTGCACAAAAATTGTTAATCGAACAGCCACTCAAAGTAGAAATTTTAAATCACGAAATTATTGACTGTAACTTTAACCAATTTCAAACTGTTAACGACACGGAATTACCCCCGATCGAATCCCTTATTAGGACCGAACATTTAAATAGCGAAGAAAGACAAGCTTTGTTTAAACTTTGTCGTAAATATGAGGATGTTTTTTTTTATAAAGAGGGTCAAGATCTTTCATTTACGAATAAAATTAAACATGAAATAAAAACCACTGACGATCTACCCGTTTATACCAAATCCTGTCAGGGCTGGAGTTCCGAAAACCGCATACCTCCGATTGAGCTGAAATTTGGTATACACACTCTCCTTGGCTTAAGAAGTTACCCCCTAGACGGATTTTTGGCGACGCGGACCAGAAGTGTATTTTTCAACCCTCCGAATGTCTAAATTTAGGGGTTACTAAAAGATGGTTTCCGTTACCATGGTAACAAAAATTAAAGATAGATTCTTATAGAACTTTGTGAGTAGAGCAAAAAAGGAAGAATAAAATTTTTTGATATCTTGCTTCGTTTTCGAGATATGACGTGTTAAAGTTCTAAAACTTACTATAATTATTGAATAGATAGATAACGTATTGTACTTCTTATACATACTATGTATCGTATAATGTATACCCATTTAGTATAAATTTTTATGTGTATGTTAGCTAGTTTTTATATCATATACTATTTATAGCGTATATTGGACGTAATTTTTAAACTATTTAAAAAGTTGAACCTGAGAAACATATTATTTTTTACGATCAAATAGTAGATGACCTAAAAATTAGGTGGTGAGGTTAGTTTAGTTAGTTTTGACAATATACTTCGACTTTGATATAAAAATTACGTGGTAAGGTTAGTTAAGGTTAGGTTAGTTTAGTTAGTTTTGACAATATACTTCGACTTTGATATAAAAGCTAGGTGGTGAGGTTAGTTAAGGTTAGGTTAGTTTAGTTAGTTTTGACAATATACTTCGACTTTGATATAAAAATTAGGTGGTGAGGTTAGTTAAGGTTACCTTTTGCCCGAAGGTTAGGTTAGTTTAGTTAATTTTGACAATATACTTCGACTTTGATATAAAAATTAGTTGGTGAGGTTAGTTAAGGTTACCCTTTGCCCGAAGGTTAGGTTAGTTTAGTTAGTGTTGACAATATACTTCGACTTTGATATAAAACCAGATGGTGAGGTTAGTTAAGGTTAGGTTAGGTTAGTTTCGGTTAGTTTACCATTGAAATTTCATTTCCGGGCAAAGGGTAATTAAATTATATATAATAATAACCCTTTACCCGACGTTTCAGTAATAAACTAACCAAAACTAACCGAACCTAACCTTAATTAGCCTCACCACCTAGTTTTTATATCAAAGTCCAAGTATATTGTCAAAACTAACTAAACTAACCAAATCTTAACTAACCTCACCACCTAGTTTTTATATCAAAGTCGAAGTATATTTTCAAAATCAACTAAACTAACCTTACCTTACCTAACCTCACGACCTAGTTTTGCGTTAAAAAATACATTTCCGGTTCGAGTTGCCAAAAATTCATTCAGAGAATACTTTTTAATTTATGAGAAATATATTTAAAAAAAATTTGTTCAATTGGGGGTATCCAATAGTATATTTATTTACATCTACTATACTACTTCTTGCTATTTTAGACCTTTAAAAGTACAACTTCCGGTTCACGTCACCAAGAATCCGCCTAGGGGGCAACTTCTTAAGCCAAAAAGAGTATGTATACCGAATTTCAGCTCAATCGGAGGTAAGCGATTATACTACTTTTTGCTACTTTAGTTAGACCCTCAAAAGTATAACTTCCGGTCCGAGTCACCAAAAATCCGTCTAGGAGGTAACTTCTTGAGCCAAAAATAGTATGTATTTCAAATTTGAGCTCAATCGGAGATATACGATTATACTACTTTTTGATACTTTAAACCCTCAAAAGTATAACTTCCGGTCCGCGTCGCCAAAAATCCGTCTAGGGGGTAACTTCTTAAGCCAAAGAGAGTGTGTATACCAAATTTCAGCTCAATCGGAGGTATGCGGTTTTCGGAACTCCAGCCCCTATCAGTATCCTTATATTCATAAGGATGAGGTTAAGAAGCAAATTGATAAGATGCTTCATCAAGGCATCATAAGACCGAGCTATTCACCGTGGAGTAGTCCAATTTGGATAGTTCCTAAAAAACTAGACCAAAGCGGAGTACGAAAATGGCGATTAGTGGTGGATTATAGAAAACTTAATGAAAAGACTATTGGGGATAAATATCCAATCCCAAACATCACAGATATACTAGACAAATTTGGTAAATGCATGTATTTCACTACTCTAGACTTAGCATCTGGTTTCCATCAGATAGAAGTTCATCCTAGGGACATTAAGAAAACTGCTTTTACTGTAGACCATGGACAGTTCGAACATGTTCGCATGCCATTTGGACTAAAAAACGCTCCATCAACTTTCCAAAGAGTTATGGGTAACGTTCTAAAAGATCTACAAGGTACAATTTTTGTCTTGTATACATGGATGATATAATTATCTTTTCCACTTCGCTTCAAGAACATATTATTAATCTCGATAAAGTTTTTAGCAGACTAAAGGACGCAAATTTAAAAATTCAGTTAGACAAAAGCGAATTTCTAAAACGGGAAGTAGCTGTTCTGGAACATATAGTATCAGAAACAGGTGTAAAACCTAATCCTGATAAAGTAGCTGCTATTAGGAAATTCCCTGTACCCAAAACACAAAAAGATATTAAATCTTTTTTAGGACTTCTTGGATACTACAGGAAATTTATTAAAGGAAACAATTAAATATTAAATCATTTTTAGGACTTCTTGGGTACTACAGGAAATTTATTAAAGACTTCGCTAGGTTAACAAAACCAATGACTAAATGTTTGGAAAAAGGTGAAACAGTTAAACATACACCCGAATTCCTTAAATGTTTCGAAACATGTAAAGACCTCTTGACAAACGATCAAATCCTTGCCTATCCAGACTTTAACAAAGATTTTATTTTGACAACGGACGCAAGCAATGTAGCAATCGGAGCAGTCCTTTGCCAAGGACCTATTGGTAAAGATAACCCAATATGTTACGCTTCTAGGACTTTAACAGACTCAGAATCACATTATTCTACCATCGAGAAAGAACTTTTATCAATCGTATGGGCAACCAAATATTTCAGGCCTTACTTATACGGACGAAAATTTACAATAATTACTGACCATCAACCACTCAGATGGCTCATGTCACTTAAAGAACCAAACAGTAAACTAGTAAGATGGCGACTTAAACTTGAAGAATTTGACTATAAAATTATACACAAACCAGGTCGACGAAATACTAACACAGACGCCCTCTCACGAATTATAATTGACAGTAACCCCCATACTAGTGACGATTCCACACAGGACACTTCTACACAAACAGTACATAGTGCATCAGAGGATGATACCTCCTTAATTAGAATCTCTGAAAACCCCCTTAATGATTTTAAAAATCAATTAATCATATTAAAAGATGAAAACATTCAAACTGTTAGAAAACGCAAATTCCAAATTCTTTTTAATACACGTCGACGTATTACAATTACTCTTTCTGCTGACGACGACGACATCTTAATCTCAATTATAAAAGAAAACATTCCACCGAAGGTAACATTAGCTATTTACTGTCCTGATGACGAATTATTAAAATTCAAAGAATATATTCTGATTATTTCTCTCAAGGTAAACAATACAAAATTATTCGAGCAACTAAACTATTAGAAGACGTTTTAGAAGATGATCAACAAGACGAATTAATAAAAAAGTATCATGACTTTAGACATACAGGAATTAATGAAACTTTTAACCATATTAGAAGAGAACATTACTTTCCCAATTTAAAATCAAAAATTGGAGAAATTAATATATATATATATATATATATATATATATATATATATATATATATATATATATATATATATATGCAATATGTTCAATTGTTAAATATATTAATTTCTCCAATTTTTGATTTTAAATTGGGAAAGTAATGTTCTCTTCTATATATAAATTTCAGTAAATATCATTTCAGTAAATATCATTTCCGTATTCTAGGGACCTCAAAACATATTTCTGTTATAGTCTCGGCCTCAGATTGCGTCATGAGAACGGCCGTAATAGCTGAATTTCGAGTTATCGAAATTCGCTAAAAAAGAAAAATTGATCTTTTTTTAAATGTATATTGTTCTAAAAGAAAAAGTCGTAAACTACAAACTGTATTGACACAAATAGTATTTTGTACTTTCAGACGTTATTATGAAATTGATATTATAGCATATGGGGGTAGACAAAAAATTTTTGCTAATGGATAAATTTTATTCCTGAAATAAACTATAATTCTAAATTTCAAAACTATTGTATCTTTATCTTGCTTACGCTTACCAGAAAGAAACCAAGAGATTTTTACTGATTGTACCAACGCACGCCACCTATTTTTCTTTCAATAATTTATTATTAACGACAAAATTATTTATTATAGAATGTGAATTAACACTTTACGGTCCGCGTTCACACCATCTGTGAATAGCCAGGACAAACATAGTGGCCGATCGCGGTCAGTGGTCACATACCATCTTACCACGTGTGCGATCTTACCACAAGCAGGTACCTACCGACCAGTAACCAGCACGACAAACACAATCTTTGTGTGATGTATCTGTAAACATTTACAGACAGATAACACAAAAATATAATTTTATATTATCATTTATTTGTTCCTTTCTTTTTTTTGTAATTGTATTAAAATGCGTGCATGTAATAAAAGTATTTAATTGTTTGTGTTTTTTTATATGTTTTTTATCATTATCAGTGTGTTTGCCTGTTATTGCTTTTGTTAAAAATGTGTATGTTTACAATTACACATGTTGAATCATTTCGTGAATTTATTTACATAAAGTTTTTTTTTTAATTCTTTAGAAGTATTGGCGGTCCCTGGGGAAGTTTTCTGTGTGTGAAAGTGTGAATGGATAACATATTAAGTAAAAAAAATTAAATATAGAAATAAAAATTTCTGTAAGGGGTGATTCCAAATTCAGGGTTTTTTTTTTAGCCCGTTTGGGGGGGAGGGGGGTTCCGCAAATTTTTGATTAATTTGTAGTCTTAATGATACCTCGTCATGAAATACTCATCGTAAAAAAATTTGGAGTTGAGTATAAGAAAGGTTTCAGATACCTATATAGAGGTTCAAAGTGATCAAAATCGACTCACATGATACAGTGAGTGAAGATGATAATTCAATGAAAAAGGTTATCATTATTTAAGGGAGCTCTTGGAGACGGTTATGACTTATGAGCTATTTATTACACAACAAAATTAAAAAACAAAAAAAATTATAATAGCTCTTTATAGTACCGTGACGTGGTAATGAGACACACGAGATTAGTCATTTTCAGAAATTACATAAGCTTTTAGGTAGCAAGGCTCTTTATCTGCAATACTATCGAAGGACTGCCATACTGTAGATACATGCGTTTTAATATCAGAGAAAATTTAGAAATCTATCATTCAGATTATCGCTCCAATACCGTTCCGATATCATTCGCGGTACGCTCTCGCTCCAATATCACTCCAATGTCAATACCACTCAGGTAATATTTTATCGGAGCGGCATCGGAGCGATATCAGACCTATATCGATAGTGTGAACACACATTATCGTTAGTTTTTAAACCGTTAGTTAACTTTTAACATTCGCAAACCAGTGTACATAGAACAATGGCTCAAAAACGGATTTTTTATGATTTTTTTCCGCTCTTTGCCATGGTGTAAAAAAATATTTGAATTCTGGAAAATTTTTCCAAAAAGCTCGTTTTTTTAAGCTTCCAGGCATCGGTATTCCTTTGATTAATAATCGCTCTTAAAGATTTTTTGTTTGTCGATTAGAAAATTATAAATTGTATGTAAAGATTATATATATTTGATATAAATCAAATAATTACTTCTATTACTACCTACCAATTTTAATGGTTATGTATCTATTTGGATAATTATTTAGCTTCATCGTTATTTATAAATGATTGAATAACTTAGTTTTGTATTGTTATTCTTATAATTTTAAAAATACATAATATATACTAAAATATTAAAAATAAATAAATAAAAATTAAAGAATAGGTATTTTCTTGACTACCGACAATGCTGACATTTTTTTATATGGAATAATATACCTCATTTCAAATACAATTGATCATGAGTTATCGTTAAAAAATTGAATAATTCTTATATTCGAAACAAATCAATCTTCTATTCTTTTCTAAAAACAAACTGCAAATTTAAAATTTACGTAAATGCAATAATGAAAGAGATAAAGCCAAGAAAACGGAAATTATTTAAATTCAAAGTAATGAAGCATGGTTAAATTTAGGTGAAATGTACCATATTTATTTTATACAACTTCGCGACATCTTCTTTTGTGATGTATATAGCCTTCTGGACATTTATTAGGAATAATGATCATATGCCTGTTTACTAGATTCACTTTTGATGGTTCATTAGACGGAGTCGTAAATACATCTGAAAAAATTGCATACATCCCTCGTTAAACGTAAAATTAATTTAATATTTAGGGTGCATACTAGTTCGCTCCCGCGGTCAAATTTTAATCTCATCTTGAAAAAGGGTCGTAGGTTAGTTCGCTCCCGCGGTCAAATTTTTATCTTATCTTGAAAAAGGGTCGTAGGTTAGTTCACAACTCGTTATCTACTGACAGGTAAAATTAATTACCTAAATGACAATTAGTTAAATAACAATTAAAATTTTATTTGTTTAAAATTCGAATTTTTAAAAGCGTTCAAAATTACAGTTAATAATGGACATTTAGTGTGTTGTGTTTTATTTACGTTAGTTCAAATTTTATTTGTTTTTGATGCACCAAAATCAGTAGCATATGGTAGGATTTAAAAAAAAAAAATAGGAATTAATTGTAGATAATTTTACTTTGTAAAAATCGGTAATGAATATGGTGAATATCAAAATTTAATTCCTACAATTATGTATATTATTCAACCTTACATTTATAATTATTCAAGTTAAATTTAAAAATCTTTGGTAATATTCATTATTTAATCTCCCCGCCCATTATTTGGTATCTACCTAAAACTCGTTCAACATCAAATTCGTAATTTGCTACTTGTTTCGGATACACGTGTATTTGTTTCGTTCTTCTGGATTTTCCCCATTTCTTAACAAGTCCTTTTATTGTCTTTAATATGTATATAATAGAAAATCAACAGAAAAAAGTGTATCGCAAGGCAGTTAATTTGCGTAAGGAATTTGTAGAAAGGAAAATTTCGTTATTGAAACAAAATGTAATAAGTAGATTTGACTTTGTAAAATGTATGTCATGTAAATTTACACCAAATTTATAATGTATTTAATATTAAATTATAAAACATAAATAAAAACATTCTCATTTTGCTGTTCAATTTGTGTATATAGTTACGGGAGCGAACTAGTATACTACCCTTCAGGGTTTTATGACCGCGGGAGCGAACTAGTATATGGTCACGGGAGCGAACTAGTATACGACCCTTCAGGGTTTTCTGACCGCGAGAGCGAACTAGTGTGCGCCGAATATTTAAAGGTCGAATACAAAAAATACTACGATATAAGAGTAACAAAATAATTGTAATATAAAAATAAGAAAATAAATGTTGGTAACAAAAACAAGTAAATGAATTAATTTAGAAATCTAATATTTTTAAGAGCTTTGCCGACGTACCTATATATATTTTTATTATACTTTTTATTTGTCTGTCATATTTCTCATCGATTTTACGTTTACATTTTTATTTATGTACGTATAATATACGTGGATACAGTATCATTCATAAAATTCGTTACAAATGAGAAAACTGTTTGCTACTAACGAGTATACTATAGCTATACTATATACAAGTATACTACAGTAACTGAATACTTTAGCGAGAGCAGTTGGTACAATAATTAAAATAAAAAATTGGTTAAACGTGGTTAAACATATCTTACCACCCCGGCATGGTACCCCGCTGACTATTTAGCAGGTAATCGTATATATAAAAATTTCTAATACAATGAGGAACGGTGGTCATTTTCCCATAGAAATTGGAAATTATATTACAAGCAAGTGTAAAGATCTCAGAGAGTATAAAATATATTTTAAAAAATGTATCAGGCTCACAGACCAATAAACACTATTATATTACACTATTAGACAAAGCGTAAAGCCAGTTTCTAGCCAAGGGTAAGACGGGTGAAATTTAATGAAATAATATAATGTCAATTTTTGAGCAAATGCGACTATACATAATTATTGCAGGACATAATTTGTATACGTACGTATTCTGAAAATAAAGCGAATACGACTTTTTTTTCTTTCAAAATTTTGCAGTTTCTTCTTAAAAAAGTAGAATTTTATTATCAATATTATATTTTTACAATAATTATTTGAAAAAGTAACTACGGTTACCATCCATTATTACATATTACAAAATACTATTATGGTCGGAGCTTAGGCCCTCCGCACACGAGTCGACTGTTTTGCAACTCGAGTTTCAAACCAGTTGCTGAGCGGTTAGCAACTGATTGATATTGTTTGACCGCACACGAGCGCGACTGATTGTGGATCAGTTTACAGTTTTATAAAGAGTAGTGCCGTGACGGAAAAATTTTTAGTACCGATCACTGAAGCTAGTTTTAACAACATGTTAAATAGTAGTTCAGATGAAGAAGATATAGTTGATTATTATCAATACCGCAGACTTCGAAGAGCTGTTCGAAGAAAATATTGAAAAGAAGGTTATAATTGTATAGCACTTCATGTCTTTCCACCTCTTCAACAAATTCAATATTCAATGCTTGGTCACTCAATTCAAATTAAATATTAAAAAACGTCAAAAATATTCACAAAAAGCATTTAAAAATTTACAAACCATGCAACTATGAGACTGAAACTGTTTCGTGACAATGCAAAAATGATCACATGCGACCAGTTGGAAACTGATTTGAAATTGGTTCCATTTCAGTCGAGTTATGTGCGGCTCTTCATTCATATACACGTGAAAGGTCGCCAAACCGTTGCATGCTCAACTGGTTTGAAACTCGAGTTGCAAAACAGTCGACCCGTGTGCGGAGGGCCTTAGTCGTAACTGGTTGCCTCAATTACACATTTATATTATTAGTCTATAAAATATACAATATGTTCACTGGTCTGTGATCAGGCCTAAAAATCCGTTTCTCCATACGGCTTTTGGCTCTAAAACCAGAACTGTTGAATGAATATTAAAGCAAAATAAAAACCGTATATTATTTTTTTATGACTATGTTCTTATTCGCAAAATCATCACTGTCAACAAATTATTGAAACAAACATATAAGCGTTTAAAAGAAAATTTTGTTATAGTAATATTATGTTACTAGAACATTGCAATTTTTTTTTAATAAATATGAATAAATATTACCACTTTATTTTGCATGTTATAAACAGTAAAAGCCCGACTAGAGGCGAGGGCAGCCGGGGTTGTAGCCCTGGAGTCCGTGCTTAAAAGGGGTTACACTAACTAGTTTTTTGAGGGAAAAATTTCTTTAAAAATATTATTGTCGCCAGTGTCCATTATTTTTCTCCACGACCCTGTAAGTAAAGGATTTTCATGCGAAAATTTACTAAAAATTCGTCCAATTGATAATAAACCCAGTCGTCAGAAACTACTATATATTATTCCCAAAATAAGCTATTTACTTTTTAGCGAATTGTACTAATATGCCAATGAATTTCGAATATCATAAACAATTGAACTAAAGCATGAATATTGATTGAAAAGCTTTTACAAGAATATACTGATACAATTAATTAAATTGTACAATAAATAATTAAAATAAGTACATATAGCTTTATTATAATGAAAATTTACAATGTGGGTTTATTTATTGATGTATTTTCAGGAAATTTTCGCTGATAATGACATACAGTTTCGGCCCAACCAAAGCCCTATTGTTCGAGAGTTAAATCTTGGAAATTTCAAACAGGTTTGGGAGCCGAAAAGCTGACCGCACTGGTCTTATCGGTACCACGGAGGCTAAGATGCCCAACGAGCCTTGTGCTCATCTCGGTCATTGTAGTTGGGTTCCGTGGTAGCAGTAGGGTTAATAGCTCAAGTTCGCGGGCTAGACGTTTATTCAGCGGATGAGATGCGTTCAGCTCGGATGCCAGCCTGCTCAATTTGAAGTGTTTTAATAGCACTCGACCTGACCGATGGCGCAGTGGGAATCAAAAACCCTAAGTAAACTGATAGCCCAGGGCTAGTTTTCTAGTCTTGTGCAAGATCATCGGCAGTGATATCATGTAAATCTGATTCGATGTTGTTAATATCTGTTGCAAACAAAGTAAGATGGTAGATAATAAGTATTCGTAGATTTTTATTAAAATTTTAATGCTTCATAACATGTGTTTTACGACAAATTTTTATTTTCTTGTTGAAAGATTTATATTTGTTCCGACAATTTAATGATAATGGTGATTTTACGAGTAAACACGTGCATATTAACCTCTTGAGTCCCAGCTGTCAAACAAATTTTTACACCCGTTGAAAACTTTTGTCCTAAATATGACACATTCATTTTTAAGCGAAAATACTTTGGTGTACTATCATCTGTTATTTATTTTTGTAAGCTTTATCTTTAATTTAAACCCTCTATTGAAAGTATGTGAATCATATTTGGTTTTATTGTACACAACAATGATAAAAATTTCTGTTCAAACAAGTACCTTTAACGTGTTTTATACGATGTGCATATATGCCTGTATTAAATTTGCTACTTTTTTGAAAATAATACATGTTGTATGAAACTTTTGTTATTAATTAATTATTTAGAGATTAAGTCTAATTTATATGATAAATTCGACGTGGACAATTAGAAAATTTTGAACTTAAAAACAGTATAAAGTTAATGTACCGTATAAAGGACAAAGTGTGTTAAAGGTAATAAATATTTTTATGTATTTTTTATTAATAATATACAAAGATTGATATTGTTGTCTTCAGAAAATGGCCAGAAAACCATCACTTAGTGCGGAGGAGATTTCCTAGAATTCTATATTTCCTAGAATCAGGAAATATATCTGAATTAGAAATTGTTTCAGAGATTTTCATGTGAAAAAATGAATTTAATTATATTTTAATTTTCATAACAACTCTATATATAACAAATACTGTATCAAAAATACATATTTTTGTTGTTCTAAAAAATAAATACTTTGTTATTTAAGAAATAAATACTTTATTTTCTGTTAAATATGCTTTACTTTATTTGGGTTGTATAATGAAAAGCAGAACCTATGATAACTAATGTCCCATATATGGTACATTTTAAAAATTTGTTAATTAAAATTTTTTTTTTAATTTTTATAATTCCGGATGCTTATACAATTGAACTGAAAAAGTTTTAAAACAAAAAATAATTTTCTTTCCTCTCAGTTTAAAAATTGGGCTGAACGTACCTAAAATATTTTGTCCTATATACAGTACATTAGTTATCATGAGGTTAAAGAATGCCATCGATTTTATTTCTCTAACATCGACTGTTTACCAGGTCCATCGAAATTTGTTTATCAGGTCCAGTGTAAATATACTGTTAAAATTTCACAGGCAAATGATCCAGTACTCTTCAATTTCATATTTTCCAGTTCTGACTCCACTAAAATATTTTTCAAAAACCAATAGTAAAAATGAATGACACTGTAATATACGTCTTATTTACAAAATTTTATTTTCTTGTCACAAATGCCATTTGAGAAAAATAAATTGTCATATAAAAAAAGTAAATAATATACAAAAATACACACATAGAGAAAAATTACACCGTTTATGTCATTACCTGACTCACTTTCATTTTTATTTTTGTTCTTGTCAATTTTGAAAAATATTATTTGGGAAAAACTATTAATTTTATTTCGCTACGGGTTGTTGTTAAATTTTTTGGTAATGTAAAATAGTATATTATACAACAAGGGACTAAAGTATGATTTTTAATCCTGAGTGTGAAGTTTATTGCCAGAGGCTATGTAACAATTCATACGAGAGATCAGCATATATATTATTGTTTGCAGTTTCGAAAAATTGTAAATTATAAAAATTAAGAAAAGTTTTATTTAAATGTTATTCAAATTGTATGAAGTAATATTATACAGGGTGAGTCATAACCACGGCTACAAATTAAAACTGATGATAGGCCACAAAAAGTTGAACAAAAAATCCTAATACAATTTTTCTCTATGGTGTTTAGTTTTCGAAAAAATTAATTTCCAAAATTGGAGGCCATTGTTTGTTGATCACAGGTCTAGTAGTTTTAACATGCATAAAAACACATTGGTTTATATGTGTATGTGTGATGCACTGATGACTACTGGCAGTCATCCGGACGACACAGCCGTGTTTATTTAGGTATATAATATCCAAGGGGTCAAACTAGATTGTCTATGTCTCTGTTCCACTTGTAATGAGTTTGTGACGTAAATCTCCCCACTCTATTGGTGTAGATACACACTGTTTGCAGTGGTATTGGTTTAATGGTTGCGTCTGTGTGCGTATTTACACATACTACTACACCACACGTATTACCAGAGAGAGAAATGTGTGCTGCTCAACTAACAATGTCTAACAATGTAATATAATGGACTGTGTGTTCGGTGACGGACAGCGACTGACTACATAACTTAGCTGTGACAGGCCTACAAATGACTCCAAGCGAATTACACTTTTTTGATGTTAGTTGGCTTCTAGTGTTCTATGATAATATCAAACATACATATGACCTTCAAATTTTTGGGAATACCCGAAGGCAATGCATACTCATATGGTATGGCGACAGATACCATGATAAGTACCATGTTTGTCTTATTTGTATTCAAATGTTGACACGTGTTGTTTTTATTTTTTATTCAATTATGTTAATTTTTTATTGTTGAAGCGCAGTTAAAGATTGATTGTAAATTTCTTCAATTTCATCTTGATTTATTTTGAATATTTTTGTTTTAACTTTTAACCTTATTAGTATTTTTATTGGTAACTTTTATTTTACATAGTTTAGTGTTTAGTCTTTAGAAAATTATTTTATTACGTGTTAGTTTGAGTGTTTACGTGAAAGTGAGTGATGTTGAAAATTTGCACAATCGAATACAGCAAGCCTTGAAAATAATACGAAATGACGTTGGCGTATTTCAGCATGTGCAGCTATATGCAACATTATTATAAGGTAGGCAACCAGTGGTTCTCAAAATTTTTTAAAAGTTATTTTCTTCGAAACTATATGTTCTAGCAAAAAGTGGTATTAAGGTTTTTTGTTCAACTTTTTGTGGCTTATCATCAGTTTTTTTTTTGGGGCCATGGTCACGACTCACTCTGTGTATTAAATATACTTTGGATAAATCAGTCAAATTATACAATACAACTTTATCGACAAGGTTGAATTTATTTATTATTTTAAATCGCCTAGCAACGCTATTTAATTAAATTTCGTTTGCTGATTGGTGAGGCTCTGTGCTTGTTGATTGGCTTAAAAGTGGGAGAAAAAATACTTTTAGTCCCTTCAGACTAAAAGTCCCACTTTACCAGTACTCCCTCTTATGAGGGACTAAATCATGTATTTTAGTCCCGAAATTGCAAAAAATATTATCTTAACAGTTGTAACAGTTGTATTTATGTAAATTTGTACCCCTAATCTCCTATGAACATTTATGTAAACTGAAAACTAATTTAGACTTATTTTGGCTATACCAATTTTCTGTTACATTGAGTTTTGAGGTACCTACAATTAATTCTTATTAAGAATACAGGAATGAGCACGTTGTTAAAAATTAATATAAATAATATTTCAATACACATCGTATCAATATAATCGACGGAAAATATCGATATATCAACGTATACAAAAATAAAAAAATAACAAATAAAAATTATCTTAAAACTAATAAACTTTTACAATGAGTCTGGATCCGTTCAGAATAAAAATATCTTTTTCAATACTCAAAATAAAATATCGATGCTCTGATATATCAAAATTAAAATATCAACGATAACTACCGACACTTTCATGAAGAAATACCTATATTTTGATATATCAATATTTTTGGCCGATCCCGAAAAGAGTACCTAACTTTCAATTTGATGAACCTATCTGATTGAACTAAACAAAAAAGTATTTTAAAAAGCTAGACTGCTCGTATATAAAAAGTAAAATAAAAAAAAAAAAAAAAAAAAAAAAAAAAAAAAAAAAACAAAAGAAAAAAAAAACAAGATAAAACTGAAGGAAAAAAAAATTAAAAAAATAAAGCAGTCATGTAAAGCAGGCATACATGTTGCAACAAACTGAACAAAAATATCTGATGCCTCCAACTACTTTACTTTTTTATTCATTTTCTTTTCTATTTCATCTTTTTAGGCAGTCGAGTTATTTGATTTTTTGGCTGTTAGTCACTTGCGCGCCGCGGTCAATCGACCCTATGCTGGTGGTTAGGAGAACCATTTGGGTCACAGGACACTTGCGCGTAAAAAAAATCTACCTGTTTTTTATTTTTGATAATTAAATACTCGTATTATATTTGAACTTATTATATTTGAAATATTATATATCAATATTTAGATATTATGTTTAACATTATATTCCTTTAGTATATATTTTGTAATACGTACGTCGCGGCTCTAGAATTTTTAAAAGATTATTGTAATACAGTTAGTTTGATTCTCTAACTAAAATAAATTATTGAAAATATCTTTTCTACCTAAACATATGTAATTAAAGCATAATAAAAATTTGTGAATTTTCCAACTAAATATTTTATTTAGAAGTAAAGTTAAATAAAAGCTTGTAAAAAGGATGACTATAACATAGGCGTGCATATTGCTTTTTCATGAGGGGGGTTGGCCTACCCTTATCGAATAGTTGCATATTTTTTAAAAAGCACTTCTTAAATTTGATTAATGCTATTAGACGTACTCAAAAAGCCTTCTAACTCAGTACAAATATTTTAAAATTGTATTTATATGGTAATTAAAAGTGCGGATATTGGTCGGAAAAAACGAGATATACAAAGACGTATACTCACACATATGTATATAGATCCTTTCAAATCTCTTTGGACGGTATAATCTTGTAAAATACATACACTTATGCACACGTAGAGTATGAACAAAAACTGTAAAAATTTGTTCAGTTCGGTTTTTTCCGTCTTAAAAAGAATTAAATAATAAAGTTTGTGAGTTCTGAATATTCATAACTTCAATATCTTTGTCTCTAATACAATGACAGTCATGAATAGTTATGACGAAATGACCAACTGATACACTATTTTGACAACTAATACACTATATGGAATTGTTGACGTAATATAGCGTAGTGTCGCAGTTAATAAGGTTTCACTTGACGTTTTACAGTATCAATGACCGCCAGCCGGTTAAAATCTTGAGCGATAAGTAAAAGTTTTATTTAAGTATTTATGTTAGAGTCGGTATCCTTTCAACTTAGTTGCAACTTTACAAAATTTTTTGGAATTCCCAACCAACAGTTCCTTTATTTTGTCATTAAATATGCAGATTATTTAGTTGATAATTATATATCTGAAGACTCTACTTTCAATCCATTATTGTGGGCTTCGTGTTCCAACAGAACAACAGAACGGACGACAAACGCATGTGAATCTTTTCACAGTAAGTTTAATTCTAACTTTTATACTATACCCATCCAGATATTTTCAGATTTGTTGATGTACTCAAAGATATACAATTGAATACATATATAAAATTAAATAGTGTCCATATTCCCATAAAATGTATATATTATTAGTAATTTGATTCATTTATATAAAAATAAAGTTATGAATAGATTTGATTTTGTAAAAAGTTCTAGTTATCAATATGCAAAAAAATTAATAATTTTTATTAAAATTTTATGCGTTTTAATTTTTAATATGACGGTCCCTATGTTAAAATTAAAATTTTATGCGTTTTATTTTTTAATATGAATATAATATAACTATAATGGCCGACAGACGAGCATATTATATATCTTTGTTTGTACTACTTATTTATTTCTGACCGCGCGCGCTACTGTCCTATACATTTTTGAGAAGCTCGCGCGCAAGTGACCTATGAAATTAGGACTACCTGAATATTTTTTGACCGAGGCGTGATCCACGCCCGATTTTTTAAATTTACTTTTCTATTAAATAAGTGTATGTTATTCTGTTTTATTGAAACACTCCCTGTGGTCAAGTAAAAACTATTTTAAAAGAACATAGAAAGAAATGTTCAATATAGTTTTTCAATATTAAACTTAATCCATTTATCCGTCATACATGAAACATAGATTTTTCGCCTTGAACCACATCATTCAGATATTTGGTAGAATGTAAGATATAGATAAATAATATTGACCAAGTATTACTACTGTTGCTGGTATTTTTATGACTTTCGTTTACACATTTCCAATAATTCAGTGACTGAAGAAAATAAATGTATCTACACGAAGAAATAACGAATAATTCCAAATATATTACTACCATAAAATTTTTCCTTTTGATATTGCAATGTGTTGTAAGTATCTACTGAACATTTACTACGACAAGAAAATAAACCCTCTAATAACTAGCTCCATATTTACAGGACTTACATGAAACATGGCATAATACGTGTTCTCTTTAGTGAACTATTTTTTCTGTTAGGTTTTATTAGACTTTTTAATTCAGTTAAGGAAAAACTAAATACTTTAAACTAAAACAAACCAGGAACTAACAATTCGTTAGGTTAAATTTCATTTTTGGAAAATTTCCAACTGGTTAAATTGATTTTGAACTTTTCTCATCCTAAAAGTAGTCGCTTTGTATTATATCAATGCTAGTATACTGAAGTATAAGCGAAAGAAAAGAAATTCATATCATTTAATCGCCTTTTAAATTCGAAAACGATTATTTCAAAAACGGTGCTTAAAAACGAAAAATACTACAAAGAATCTCAACTATATATTTTGAAAGAGCTTTCTAACGATACCTTACACGATTTTGTCCCTTGAAAAAAACTTTCATCCTCACTTTTCCATATGAAAATGCCAAGCAGAGCCGGCCCGACTAAAACCGAAGCCCGATGCGAAGTTAACTTTCGGAGCCTTGAAACAAATTTCATACAATAATATAACAATTTATTGCTATGTTTGAAAAAATGTCTCGTATAAAAGTTGAGTATTTTGTCCCGTAGAATCCGAATCTGCAATAAAAAATGGGGATTTCTATTTTAGATTTCAAAATTTCCACCGCCCCGCCCACTCCCCCTAGAGGCAGGGGGCTTATTTTAGTGCAGAAAGATGCCCTCTGCAGAAATACTATTTTTTTGGTTAGGCAAAGTTTCCCTACAAGCTTATTTTTCAAGACATAGAAAATTCCAGGTTAAATGGATCACTCTGTATATATTCTATGTATTTTTAATTTGTCCTCAAAACTTTAAGGAAAACTTTATATTTTTAACCAAAAAAAGTTTTATGAAAAAGTTAAAAGTTTTTAAAATGTTACAGAACGTTTATTATCTGCAAAAAAAATGCGGTTATACTTTTCAGTCGCCATATTGAAGCCATATTGTGTGAAGTCAATTTTGCCACTCATATTTGAAAAGTAGAGTTCATAACCTTTAATTTGAGCTATTGTGCACCTATTTTAAGCAACACAAAATTTGGTCAGCAGGGGGTCTCCCGTTCAGAAAGAATGCCCCATATATATATATATATATATATATATATATATATATATATATATATATATATATATATATATATATATATAAATAAATTGTTATATTATTGTATGAAATTTGTTTCAAGGCTCCGAAAGTTAACTTCGCATCGGGCTTCGGTTTTAGTCGGATCGGCTCTGCTTGGCATTTTCATATGGAAAAGTGAGGATGAAAGTTTTTTTCAAGGGACAAAATCGTGTAAGGTACCGTTAGAAAGCTCTTTCAAAATATAGTTGAGATTCTTTGTAGTATTTTTCGTTTTTAAGCACCGTTTTTGAAATAATCGTTTTCGAATTTAAAAGGCGATTAAATGATATGAATTTCTTTTCTTTCGCTTATACTCCAGTATACCTACTAGCATTGATATAATACAAAGCGATTACTTTTAGGATGAGAAAAGTTCAGAATCAATTTAACCAGTTTGAAATCTTCCAAAAATGAAAGGGCATAGCCGGGTAAGATAGGGAAAACGGCCCTTGACGCAAAATTGATTGTCCTTATAGGAAATAATACTTCTTAGCCCCAGATACATTCCTGCCAAATTTCAACCCTCTGAGGCTAATAGTTTTCGAATACACAAACAGACAAAAATTTTCAAAAAAAATTTTTTTTTACGAAATTACTGAGCCGATTTATTTGAGTTTAATATATATTGTGTACCCACCTTAGGCAAAGTAATAAAAAAAAAATTAACCTTATATCCCTTTATTATACTAATTTTTTTAAATATTTAAATTTAAGTAAATTTTTTTTTTGGCACTTACGCGTTAGCGACACCCACCATTTTTTGTTCAATAACATGTCTCTTAGTACTCTATAACATATATTTTTATGGAAAAATTTTAGTTGGTAGAACATAGTAATATTTCAATACAAATGCATACCATGTTAGGTACTACATATATTACTTATGTATAAGAAGGGCTATAAAGTAAAATATCTACCCTATTTCCAAAATAATACAATTACATACGTTCATAACTACGATAAACTAGTTTGAATTTACTCAAGTCCAACATTTTCTGCCGTTTGTCTTTTTTTATTAATAAAACAAAATGGATATTGATTTCTCTTTTGTTAGAGTTGTTTTCTTTGTAAGACCTCAAGTGAAACTTTATTAGCTCATACACCACGTATTACGACGTCAACAATGTCATACAAAGTTTATTAGCTGTCAAAATAGTATACCAGTTGGTCATTTCGTTACAATTCCCCGTGACCCGTCATCGTGTTAACAAAAGAAGACGTTTGTCTAAGCTTGTTTGTCGTTGTTATGAACGTATGTAATTTTATTACAGAAAAAATCCACTTTCTGCACCTCCTTAAGAAGTGCAACAAAAACATCAAGTGAGAGGGTCTGTTCAACTTAGTTAGATGTACCTACCTACATGTAATTTACCTACATATTTTTATAACTACAAGTTTTAGCCGGACTGTTGTTATTACTATACATTGTTGAAGTTTTTTGTTCCAATCTATTAAGTTAATGTTTATTATTATTAAAACACTATAACATTTAAGACCTATTATTGTTATTATTATTATCATTATTTAAATAATGTTTCTAAAACATAATTTTTATTGAGTTAGATGTAATATTAATTAGTAAGTATGCTGAGATAATTTTATTGATTTCATTCAAATATTCAGATTCATGGTAAAATTAACCTTGAAAATTATTTTTTAACAAGCAGAAACATATTTTTTATAACAAGTCAAAATATAAATTTTTTTAGACCGTCACAGGAACTCCAAGAACTGCAACTCAGGGGGGAAGAGAACATTTTATTGCACTTCTCAGAGTTCTACTGTGTTTTAGAAATCAGGCAGATGCTTTACTTTATGGTCCTTTTTATACATAAGTAATATATGTAGTACCAAACATGACATGCATTTGTACTGAAATATTACTATGTTCTACCAACTAAAATTTTTCCGTAAAAATATATGTTATAGAGTACTAAGAGACATATTATTGAACAAAAAATGGTGGGTGTCGCTAACGCGTAAGTGCCAAAAAAAAAATTTACTTAAATTTAAAAATTTAAAAAAATTAGTATAATAAAGGGATATAACGTTAATTTTGTTTTCATTACTTTGTTTAAGGTGGGTACACAATATATATTAAACTCAAATAAATCGGCTCAGTAATTTCGTAAAAAAAAGTTTTTTTTGAAAATTTTTGTCTGTTTGTGTATTCATAAACTATTAGCCTCAGAGAGTTGAAATTTGGCAGGAATGTATCCGGGGCTAAGAAGTATTATTTCCTATAAAAACAATCAATTTTGCGTCAAGGGCCGTTTTCCCTATCTTACCCGGCTATGCCCTTTAACCTAACGAATTCTTAGTTCCTGGTTTGTTTTAGTTTAAAGTATTTAGTTTTTCCTTAACTGAATTAAAAAGTCTATAAAACCTAACAGAAAATATATATATATATATATATATATATATATATATATATATATATATATATATATATATATATATATATATATATATACAAAATTCCTATATACAAAATTTTAGTTGAAAATAAAATCCCTAAACGAAACCCTTGGTTACAGTGGTTTTTATATCAACAGTAGTAAAGTTACAACGGTACGGTTGTTCTTGTTTTTACGTTATAAAGTTACAATAAATTTTAATACAAAAAAATTTACCGCTTTTGGTATAAAATCGCTCTAATTTTATTACTTTTGGTATAGAATTGCTGTAACCTTACTACTTTTGGTATCTATATAGAACTGCTATAATCCCTTCTACTATTGGTAGAGAACCGCTGTAACCTTACTACTTTTGATATACAACCGCTAAAACTTTACTACTTTTGGCACAGAACCGTTGTAACTTTACTACTGTTGATATAAAACCACTGTAACCAAGGGCCGTAACTACGTTGTAGCAGCCGGGGCATTGCCCCGGGGCATCCAGCCAAAAGGGCCCCCAAAAAAAATACAAGAAATTCCAAATTTGTAAATTTCTTGGCAAATTTTAAGGGCGGTATTTCTGTAAAATACGAGCAAACGACTGACAAGCCAGAAAAAAAGGTCGCCGCTTTTAATTTTAAGGGCGGTATTTCTATAAAATTAGAGCGGCAAAAGATTGACGAGCAGAAAAAAAGTCGCTGCTTTTTGTTTTGGCGGAATTTTGTTGTTTTTGCCCAGGGCGGTGTAGGGGCCCCAAATGTACTTTCTGCCCCGGGGCCCCTGAAGACCTAGTTACGGCCCTGCTGTGATTTTACTACTTTTTGATATAGAACTGCTCTAATTTTACTAGTTTTGGTAGAGAACCGCTGTAATCTTACTACTTTTGGTACAGAATCGCTGTTACTTTACAACTTTTAGTATAGAATCGGTGTCACCTTACTACTTTTGGTGTAGAACTGCTGTGACCTTGCTACTTTTCGCATAGAATAAAATGACTGAAGAAGTTGATCGATCCTAACTAACGGAAGGAATGAAGTAATTTAACTTCAGTTTTGGAAACGATTATTTTGCAAATACAATGATAATAGTATAATTGATAAAATTAATATAGTTTTCAGATTAGTAACAAAAGAGCGGCGCAAAGCCTTCAGAAACGTGGGGCCTAGTGCGGTGCCACGTTTGCACCGCTGTCGGGTCAACCGTAGTGCCAAGAAACATATCCTGAGGGATACACCTGTAAAAAGTATATGCTAAGTTTTATCTTCATATGCCGAAAAATGTAAGAATTGTGAAATGTAACAGGCGGACAAACAGACGGACTGGCACACAGACATGTCGAAATTATAAAGATTCCGAAATTTTCTCTTGGGAATCCTGAAAGTAAGAAAATGCGGCATTAAGAGAGTATGCAGCAAAAACATATAGTTTTGCAATATGTCATAAAATTTTCAGTAAAAACTAACGGATAACAGGATCTATTACATAAAAGAATTAAAAATAAATGCAATCTTCGAAAATATTATTACAGTTAATTACTACTTCTACATACCGTAAAATTTTCAAGATACTGAAAATGGGGCCTTTTAACTACTGTTTTTAGACTTAAAAAAAAACTTTTGTTTTAGTTTTACCGAGAATTTCACAATTTTACGCATATTTTACGGAAATGTGCTCCAAAAATAATACAATGACAGTCAGGAAGGCCCAACAAGAGAGAGGGGGAGCCGGGACTGTAGCCATAGGATTTGAGCTCGAAATGAGACCCTAGAAGTGTTGGCAGGCAGACCAAAAAAAAGCAAAAAAATGGCTGAAAAAGTATTTTTGTTTTGCTCATCACATATATTTCTGGGGAAAAATTTTTTAAAAATCTAGTTTACCCTCAGGGCCCGCCATTTCTCTCTATAGCCCTGCAGTCAGGATCGTCTTATCCAGTACTTACAGTATGCACTAAGGATTGTAAATTGACCGATTTTTCCATTTACCGGTAATTCGGTAATTTTTTTTAGCAAAACCGGTTTACCGGTAATTTACCGGTATTTTTTAAAGCACAGAAAATATAAGAATAAATATTAAAAAATAGAAAAAAAAACCTAAAATTATTTTATTAAGATCATTATATACAGTATTTGAACGTATACTTATGATTACAAAAATTTTGGAAAGTCCAACCGTCGTTTTCGGTAGTTTTATCTGTTTGATTTCCGACAACTTTGTAGATATCCTACAGCTTCCTTCATAGAAATATACCGCCCATTATTATTGTTTATTGAAAAAATAATTTTACATTTTGTTAAGTACTCATAAAATATGAATCGATTACATATACTACGGTACCTGTAATAAAAATTTACTTACCTCTTCTTACAATGTAATCATTTAACGTAATGTTTAATTATTTTGGAAAATATACAGCTGATTTGAATAATATTATGTAAGTAAATACGAAAAGGACGTTTTATTGTATTCATATGCATTTTAAAACTGACCATTGCATTGTACGATTTTATTGTATCATAGACTAGTTTATTATGGATACACACACAGTAAAGGGTAATTTGATTATTAACATTTACGTTCAATGAATTGAATCATTCTTTTATGAAATAAAATTAACTTATAAAAATCTTCAAACATATTATTTTTAATTTACCGAATTACCGGTAAAAAATCACCAATTTACCGGTAATAATTTTATGGAATTTTTAGTAATTTACCGGTAAACCGGTAAACCGGTTTACCGGTATTACAATCCCTAGTATGCACTATCCAAAACATAAATACGTGTTACATATAACAACTGAATAACGTGAACATTAAATTGAACCAGGTTTAAACAAATACAATTTTTATGCAAAAGTGACTAAAGTCTACGACGATTCTAAAATGGTCCTGAAAAATTGAAACTTATACTGGAATAATTCGTACATCAATCAGGAGATATTAGAATTCAGAAAGTAGCTTAAAATATGCTTTTCGATATCGAATTCGAAACTGAACTCAACAATAAGATAACAAAAATTTTAATTTTCATGAAACTGAAAATAATGGTAATTATTACAAATATACGTTTATAATATGTATAATCAAAAAATAAATTAAAGGTATAACGTAAAAGCTCCTATATCGGACCGCGATCATATATCCAAACCGTTTTGACATTTATATATTAATGAAGTTACTTCTGAAGGAAACCTCTGATAACAAAAATTATTGTTAATAGAATGATTGTTTTTCAATTTAAATTCACCTCGCACTTAATGTTTTTTTACTCAAAGAAAAAAAAAAAAAAAAATATATATATATATATATATATATATATATATATATATATATATATATATATATATATATATAACAATTTTGGTTGAATACAGTTTTTGATCCTTTGACGTCTAAATGTCATTCTATGTGTCATATTACTCATATTACACGTCTGTTTCTATATCGGTTTCCAACTTCTTGTGTCATTAATATTTCTTTGTTTGGATATAGATGTCGACATTTTGTAGAAGAAAAACATTAGTAAATAAAAATTTTAGGGTTGTATTTTTTTAAAAACATATTCATTGGATTAAAAAAACTTTCTTTTATGCTTATTAAGAAAAAAAAATGGATGTTCAATTTATTTGTCAATTTGGCTTCTGTCTCTCATCTGGCTTCACATTTTAAAAGTGTAATAAAAAAAAAAAAAATTGACCTTTTTCGAGACCGTAATAAATTTTATCACTTATTTTGATAAAAATATTTTATCCATTTAAATTTTTCAGTATTTTTAAATTGTGTTAAAAAAAAGTTTAAGGTCTATATGGATTTATATGTAACGAAGCAAAAAATCATAGATCCTTGATATTGCTTGCATTAAAGTTGGGAATTTCAAAATGCAAACTAGGGACCTTCAGTGAGGACAAATGTACCCTGTGACCGCGGGATGCAATTCATATGTTTTTTTTACTTCCGAAATTTTCAAGTCCACACTGTAGGTAATTATATTACAGACAATTGCAAATCCCTAAAAACTAAGTAGGTATATATGTGTAGTTTCAGGTAATATTTTTCTGAGAATTTGAATATAGCGGAAAAATCCAATTTTAATCCAGTTATATGACAGTAAATAATTACTACATTCATTCTTTGGGAATTCAATTAACTATATAATTACCAAAATATCAAATATTATTAATTAAATTCTGCCCCACCTCCGTTTTGAAAATATGGCTTTGTAAATTGTTCAAAAATGGTTTAAGGTATATAAAATAATGAATAAATTGTATGCATGTATGCAGTAACCAACTACACTTTTAAAAGCTCATAATCAAAGTAAGTAATTTAGTAAACATTTCAAGGATCTGTGATTTTTTGCTGTTATTATAATTAAATAATATTGAATCCCACAGGAACATTTAATCGGGATAAGATTACACCATGTGTTAGATCAGGGTAAATAGTGTCTCTGTGTGTACTAAATTTCATCGACTTCGATTTAGTTAGTTGGATGTGATTTAGCAGTTGATTTTGTTTCCACCGGGAACCTTCAATCGGGATAAAACTATCCTATGTATTATTATTGCTAGTGCATTCACTATGAATTTCCATAACCATTTCAACACATTTTTATAATATAACTAAGTCTGACCCGCGGCTTCACCCGCATTGAATTAACCTCCTCCCCTTTGTGTCTCCCCCTCTTCCCCCGGAAACCTTCAATCGGGATTAAACTATCCCGACTAAAACTATTTCAAAATTATTACTATATGTGTTCATAGTAAATAACGTTTGTATATTAAATTTTATCAAATTCGATTCAGTCATCCTACAGGAACCTTTAATCAGGATAAGATTAGCCTATGTGTTAACTCAGGATTAATCATGTCTGTGTACCAAATTTTATCAAATTCGGTTTAATTATTTGAACATGATTTTAGAATTTCTTTTGCATCTGGGAACATTCAATCGGGATAAAACTATTCTACGTATTATTAAAATTCTAGCTACATGTGCTCATAGTAAATAGTGTCTCTATATTATATTTAATCGAATTCGGTTCAGTCATCCCACAGGAACCTTTAGTCGGGATAAGATTATCCTATTTGTTAACTCAGGATAAATAATGCCAGTGTACCAAATTTCATCGAATTAAGTTTTGTTTTTTGGGGTGTGTTTGAATAATTGTTTTTGTATCCCTCAAGAACTTGCAACCGGGATAAAATTTAGCCTATGTGTTAATTTAGAGTATAAGGAGTGTGTATATAAAATTTTATCAAAATCGGTCCAACCGTTTCTGTGTGATTGAGAACAAACATCCAAACATCTAAACATCCAAACTTTCACATTTATAATATTATTAAGATATTAATTTTTAGTTAAGTTACATATAAACCCATATAGAACTTAAACTTTTTTTTTAACACAATTTAAAAATACTGACAAATTTAAAAGGATAAAATATTTTTACCAAAATAAGTCATAAAATTTATTACGGTCTCGAAAAAGGTCAATTTTTTTTTATTACACTTTTAAAATGTGAAGCCAGATGAGAGACACAATCCGTCAATTTTTATATGCCAGTTTAATTACACACCTAAAAATAGTGTTCCAGTATAGGGGCTTTTACGTTATATTATGACTATGACGCTTTTCTAACCACATTTTAATTACAAATATTGGTTTTATTAATTCAATCCCCGTCTACATTCTGTGACCGTACAACGTAGCACACATTAAATAAACACTAATGTTCTGTATAAATTTTGGTCCATACATATACGTTGTTCAATATTCTGAAATAAATGGCTCAAACATTTTGAAATATGTAAACATACATCCATAAGCACGAATTAGGTAGTATTTATTTTTACACCTGAGTACACTAACATTAATTTTGTTAATTCACCATTCGAATGCGTATGTACACGTATTTTATCATGACTGCTATGCCTGTTGTATAAAGTAAAATAAATGAGTAAACATGAAGTGATATTACGTGGATTCATAGAATGGTAACAAAATTGAATATTTATTTTATCTTCACCATACAAAAACAATCTTACATATAGAAATTAATGTAGAAATATTAGAAATTATCAAATTAGATTACGCAGAAATCAAGAACGAAACATTATTTTGGACAATATAGTGGTGTTTGACTTTTAGCATTTGCAATTAGGTACTTTCTAAATACATTCTCACATACTATTTTTTAATTAGCCTAACACACAATATAATATCACTACCTAAACAGTACAGGAAAAAGACCATGGTGGGGGCACTGGGCAAAGTACAACCATTCTGTATTTTAAAAATTTCCCAAATTTCCAGGAGCTTTAATGAAGCTCTTATTGTTAGTAAAATTGACAAGCTTATTGATTTTTTTATACTTAAAAATATATCGAAAAGCGGCATAAGTTTTTGATGAAGAATATATACCAGTCTTTTTCAACTTTCATAATGAAACAGTGAAAATATGTACACTCTCCAAAGGATTTCTTTGTTCAAAAATTAAATTTTTTTTTATTGTATTTTCTTTGAATCAAAGAAAATGTTTTTCTGATTTAAAGAAATATTTCTCTGACTACATGAGTCAAAAAAATATTTTATTTATTTCAGAAAAATATTTTTTTGATTCAAAGAAGACAAAATCAAACAAATTATTAACAAAGAAATCGTTTTGAAAGTGTAAACTCTTTGGGAATAGATACAAAGTTTAAATTCACGATAAAAAATATTCAATATTTGTTTTTTTTTTTTTAATTAAGTGCGTACATAAATCTTTTACACCGGTCCCTCAATTTACGCGAATATCCGTTCCACGGGGATTGAATTTAGGCGGATAAAAATTGCGTAAATTGAATCCGTCATTATAAAAGGAAAAATACTGGAAATAAAAGCTACAAAAAAACTTTACAAAATTTTATAATACAAATGATAACGAATACGTCTAAATTTACATACTAAAATTTTAAAAATATCTTTATTTTCGATATCGATAATTTTCGATAACGAAAAGTCTCAATGTGTTCACAGTACCCACAACTTGCTTCACTTTTAAACAAATATAATGTATCATTTTTAAACAAATATAATAAAAAACAAATATGTATAGGTGAAATTATTTCAACTTCGACTAACGTTATTAAACAAATGCAACAAATTAATCAAAATTGGACGTACCAAAATTTTCTGTCTCTTCCTTTTTACTATATTAGAGTAACTAAAGTAATATAAAACTATGTCTAATTTTGTTTCTTTGTTAATGACGTTGACGTCAGTCCAAGTTTAAATAATTTCACCTATACACTTTATGACAGACCGAATTCGAAATTTCTTTTTAAAATAAGATCGCGGAAATCAAATCCGCGTATAAAAAAATCGGCGTAAATTGAGTTCAATTTGCCGCGTAAAATGAATACTCGGATAAAAAAGTCCGCGTAAATTGAGTTCTTTTTATCGCCTAAAGTGAACACTCACGTAAAAAAGTCTGCGTAAATTGTGAAACCAGTGTAATTCTTTTCATAAGAAAGAAAATGAGAACAGTGTTGCTTTATGAGAATTTTTTTTCTTAGATTTTACTTCAAAGTGAAGAAATTTTATAATTTTAATTTTCCAAGCAGCAGTTAAAAGGTTAAAAAGGGAAAACTGTTAACAAATTAAATAATAAAAATTAATAGAAATTTGTGGGCGAAAATACGTGGATATAGACATAAAACCGAAAATTATACATAAGTAAGGCTTTGTTTTAACTGATGTGGTATAGTGTAAAATAAGGTAATGGCAATTGGAAAGATACGTAGGATGCTTTGAAATTATAAATATTTTTTTTTCTTTTAATTGACATTATTTGGTCCTATACATGCATAATTTTCTGACTAAAATTAAAGCTTACCTTTTAACTGACCCAAAAGGTTTCGATCGGCTTCAGAAGAGATTCACACCAGTGAGGTCTGCAAATTGTGCTAATAAGGAATGTTACGGAAGTGTCTACCTGTGATTTGTATACCACTTGTTTTCTTTAATTTCCGCGCGCATATGTTGTAGAAATATAAAATCATTGTTGAAAAAACGTTGTAAAATGATGTTTATAAATTATATTTCAAAAACGGCGCGGTCAATAATTTTTATTTGTTATTAAATATGGTTTGTAACTTTGTATTTTATAACAAATTAAATTTTCATCAAATTCCTTTGGCACGCTTTCATTTTATTCAAAAAATATGTCAACTTCCCATTAGAGCTCATGTTAAAATTACAAAATTTTGAAACCGTTTTTCTTAAGATTGAGGCGGTCAGTAGATAGGCTAGGACAGCACGACTCCACAGTAGAACCCCAATTTTCCGGACTACTTTTTTGACGATGTTAAGAACCGTGTAGTTTGGGGTCCTACTGTACCTAGTGTATGAATTGACCTTTGACCTGGCACGTACATGTATTAAAAATTTGTTGTTGACCTTTGACCCCAACACTCGCTCATACTGTTGGCCTTGAAATTCCAAAGACCTGAGTCATCACCAGCAACCGAATTAATTTATGTTAACCCATTATGCGTCATCACAATTTAGTTATCACAATTTGGTTTTGTGTGAACCCATTACCCGCCATAGTTTTTGAATGCAAACCTAACGCATGCGCAGACTGAATTTAAGTACACGACGCATGCGCAGAATGAATTTTAGGTTACAATTTGATAGATGGGGTACACTACCGCGTCAAAATGTGGGGAATACCCTAACTCGGGGGTGGCCCCAAATTTTTGACGCCGTACTGTACTTAAATTTTTGGTAAACTACCGTGTCAAAAGTGCGGGCCCCCCTGACCAAAAAGGTATCCGATCACTTTTTGAAACGTACTGTACGTGCAAACCTTGGCCCCAACACGCGCTTGCCTTAATTACGTCATCTTAAACGAACTATCACGTCAAAAAATGTGGGGAATACCCTAACTCGGAGGTGGCCCCAAATTTTTGACGCCGTACTGTACTTAAATTTTTGGTAAACTACCGTGTCAAAAGTGCGGGCCCCCCTGACCAAAAAGGTATCCGATCACTTTCTGAAACGTACTGTACGTGCAAACCTTGGCCCCAACACGCGCTTGCCTTAATTACGTCATCTTAAACGAACTATCACGTCAAAAAATGTGGGGAATACCCTAACTCGGGGGTGGCCCCAAATTTTTGACGCCGTACTGTACTTAAATTTTTGGTAAACTACCGTGTCAAAAGTGCGGGCCCCCCTGACCAAAAAGGTATCCGATCACTTTTTGAAACGTACTGTACGTGCAAACCTTGGCCCCAACACGCGCTTGCCTTAATTACGTCATCTTAAACGAACTATCACGTCAAAAAATGTGGGGAATACCCTAACTCGGGGGTGGCCCCAAATTTTTGACGCCGTACTGTACTTAAATTTTTGGTAAACTACCGTGTCAAAAGTGCGGGCCCCCCTGACCAAAAAGGTATCCGATCACTTTTTGAAACGTACTGTACGTGCAAACCTTGGCCCCAACACGCGCTTGCCTTAATTACGTCATCTTAAACGAACTATCACGTCAAAAAATGTGGGGAATACCCTAACTCGGGGGTGGCCCCAAATTTTTGACGCCGTACTGTACTTAAATTTTTGGTAAACTACCGTGTCAAAAGTGCGGGCCCCCCTGACCAAAAAGGTATCCGATCACTTTTTGAAACGTACTGTACGTGCAAACCTTGGCCCCAACACGCGCTTGCCTTAATTACGTCATCTTAAACGAACTATCACGTCAAAAAATGTGGGGAATACCCTAACTCGGGGGTGGCCCCAAATTTTTGACGCCGTACTGTACTTAAATTTTTGGTACACTACCGTGTCAAAAGTGCGGGCCCCCCTGACCAAAAAGGTATCCGATCACTTTTTGAAGCGTACTGTACGTGCAAACCTTAACCCCAACACGCGCTTACCTTAATTGCGTCATTTTAAACGAACTACCAAGTCAAAAATGTGGGGAATACCCTAACCCAAGGGGTGGCCGCTAAATTTTGTGGGGGCACTGTACCAAGCGCTAGCCGCAATCATGACTTCAGACTCCAGACTCCAGACTCCAGATTTTTGACCGGTTGTATAATCAGAATATGTTATGTATACACTCTGTATATCGCTATTTAATTTTAATTTTATAAATACATACTAGTAAATGATTGTAGTATTTATGTCAACAAAATCAAACTAAAATAATTTATCACTTTTATCAGCATTGGAAAGATATATTTGCTTAATTAGCAAAAAAGTAATATGTTTGCAAATAAATTCGTATATATTACTGTACAATAAATACCTGGATTATTTCTTAATATGTATACTATAATTTAACTATGTTGTTTAATATAAAAATTATAACAGCATTAAGATTTGCTAAATTTTTTTATAAATTAGTAGTTTTGGGGTAAAAAATTTATAGAATATCATCTTAAAACTTACATCACATATACATAATATAATTATTATATACAAATGCATGTATACATAGCTGCAGGTATAAATGCACGTATGCATGAGTGTATTCTTATACAGGGTGTATCATGAAATATGCTTTTCAATTAGAATAAAAAAATTTTATAAGATTTTTTTCAATACTTTTATAGGTTAATGAAAGTAACTTCTTGCTGTAAAAAATAGGGGAATTCAGGGTAACTATTAAATAAAACGCACATAATTTTTTTTTTTTTAATTTTTATTTATAGAATAAATGTATACAAAAAATTAAATTGCTTAAATCTATATATTACTTAAAATCTATTTATTTTCCATATAAAAATTTTTTAAAAGAATACAATTTTCTAATGAACAAATTTTATCTGAATGAAGCATACAGCGTCTTGAATAATATTCATCTCGTAGAATGGAAGTCTTCGGTACATCAAATATTTCTTCCAAATTCAGAATCCACGGCTGGTTTTCGGTACCATCAAACAAACTTGATATCCATTTCTTCTTTTCACCGCCCTTGACGTATATAACATCATACTTCTTTAATATAGGTTTCAATATGGTATGAAGTTTTTTGTACGGAATAAATCCATACGACCAAGGTATCCCATGCCAATTTCGGCAAAGCCAACGTGCAGCAACCCGTTCATATTTCTTCGGCAACTCGTTGAAATCAAACGGTGCATCGAATATAAGATGTAGTATTTCATCCGAATTTTCCGCAACGATACCAACTTCTTTAAAATAAAATTCGTTGTTAGCTCCTTGATAGCCTTGTATATCAAGAAACGCCATTTTTTATCGCCGCCGTAGAACTGAATTTACTTACACAATCTACAACTTTATATAAAATAATTAAAATTGGTGAGGATAGTTAATTTGTGGGATGTATCCGAAAATGGATACTACTAATAGCTATTGCTAGTTAACCATCAAATTACAAACTGTTAATAATATTTAGCACATTACTGAGTACCATGTTCTTTTCACTTTAAGACCTAATGATTTAAGGAATGCTAAATTTTCGGGTGAAATGTGTTGTCGCTTAAAAGTTTTACGTTTAATGATCTTAGGTTTCGAAAGTCCTTTGCTAGGTTGTCTAGTGGTGGACTGCTCTGAATTGTAAATTATCATGATTCGAAATGCAATTGTTTTACCACGAAATTGTTTTTTCAGCGAAAGAGATGTTAACTCTTTGACAACCACCGGTAAATTGACAATATTTTGGGTAAGTTTAACTATTTATACCCTTTAACCATGATAATGCGTATGAGTCCGTTAACCATGAGAAGGTGTATGAGCTCTTTAACCATGATAAGGTGTCTGAGCTCTTTAACCATGATAAGGTGTATGAGCTCTTTAAAGATGATAAGGTGTATGAGCTCTTTAAGGATGATAAGGTGTATGAGTCACTCCGGGAGCAAAATGAGTCACTCCGGGAGCTAAATGAGTCACTCTGGGAGCAAAATGAGTCACTCTGGGAGCAAAATGAGTCACTCTGGGAGCAAAATGAGTCACTCCGGGAGCAAAATGAGTCACTCCGGGAGCAAAATGAGTCACTCCGAGAGCATGTGAGTCACTCGTTGGAGTCAAATGAGTCGCTCTGGGAGCAAAATGAGTCACTCCGGGAGCAAAATGCGTCACTCCGGGAGCAAAATGAGTCACTCCGGGAGCAAAATGAGTCACTCCGGGAGCAAAATGAGTCACACCGGGAGCAAAATGAGTCACTCCGGGAGCAAAATGAGTCACTCCGGGAGCAAAATGAGTCACTCCGGGAGCAAAATGAGTCAAATTGGGAGCAAAATGAGTCACTCCGGGAGCAAAATGAGTCAATCCGGGAGCAAAATGAGTCACTCCGGGAGCAAAATGAGTCACTCCGGGAGCAAAATGAGTCACACCGGGAGCAAAATGAGTCCTTCCGGGTGCAATATGAGTCACTCCGGGAGCATGTGAGTCACTCGTTGGAGTCAAATGAGTCGCTCGGTGAAGCAAATGAGCTAAGTATATATAAGTAGAGAAGCAATAAATCTTTGAACAGTTATTCATTTACTAGCGAACGCTTCAGACCTCCCGCTGAACGATGTATAATTGTGATTTTTGTGGTAAAGCATTTACGCGAAAGTCTAATCTTTCTAGACACTTAAATGCTCAACATAATTCGTTAAGCAATATTAATGATGGTACGATTGGAAAGAATGATAACTCATCAAGCAAATTCATACCATATGATGCTAATAATAAAACACCTGATGATATCTCTATATCTAGATTTGATGATAATGATGATGAAAATACATTTCAACTACAGCATGATATTGATTACTCTGAAGCAATCTTGAATCCGTTTGACCAAAAAAGGATAGATGCTGCAACTGAAGCCATTCAAACCAAATTTAACTCTTTGAAAAGAGGAGAAAACCGTCGTCAATCTGAAAACGAGAAAGATAGTTGGTCTAATGAAAGTAAGCAAGTAAATCACTTAACAGCAATTAATAACAATTGCAATGAAACAACCTCCTCTTCACAACTAACTAAACTTCTAGGAACTGCTTTAGATATTATAATGTTAAAAGAGGTTCGAAACGCTGACTCGGAAAATGAAGCGAAAATTGTCAATCAGGTTAAACCAATAAGCTTAAAACGTCATATAGCTTCAAATGAAAATGTCGAAAACGGGGCCTTAGCTAAGCATTTTAAGCAAGACAACTTGAGAGAGTCTAGAAATGTTAACATACAATCGAAAAAAATAAAATACTGGCATAATCCTAATACTTTAATAGATGAATTACAACGTTTATACGAGACTTCAGAGACTGGTGAAAAAATACTCAATATTATTCGAAGTTTAGAGGAAAATAAAAATATGTTGTTGTTTAACGTTTACGATCGAGAAGATTTAATCAAAGAGTTAAATGCTTTAAAAGAAACTACTGTTGGTCGAGAAATATTCTCTATACTTCGCGAACTTCAAAAGGCTGATGTTATTGAACCACTAGGTGATTATCTGGATGAAACTGATAAAGAAGATGCTAGCGATTATGATGATGATGATGATGATGATGATTAATTGATTATCCGCATTAAGAATTTACTGAATTTTGAAGAACACCACCGTATAAGAAGCAGCAGTTATCCCTCATTGAAGTGTATATTTTATTTTTATATTTTTTAACCCTGTAAGATAAAAAGGTTTTTTTTTCAAATAAATAACACATATATGTAAATAATTATTGTTCTTTATTTTTAAAATATAAGTATGAATACAAAATATTTTCACAATAAATGTATATGTAATATTTTTTACAATAAATGTTTTGTATATGAAATATTTTTTTACAATAAATGTATATGAATTATTTTTTACAATAAATAGATATTAAAAATTGTATGATTTGTTTATATATTCAATAACACCCGAACGTAATTGTTTCATGTTTTCAGGTAACTGATCCCATACTTGACAAATTCGTTGTGCATATTCGGGTATCATATATGCATACAGATGTTGCACCCAAATATCATATTTCAATAGTTGTTTTGTTAAGTATAATAACATATCGAAATTTCTGACTTTTGTATACAAATAAGGATGAGTCAGAAATATGTCTTCAACGTGTGAAATCCGTGTTGCAAATGTCAATGGTTCACCAACAGGCGGTTGAAAGTTTTCCTCCATTTTCACGCCATTCTTGCACATTTCACAGCGAATTTTCAAACCAGGTGGTCCATCAATATGATCTTGTTGCCATGGTCGATTATAATGTTCAAAACATGGTTCACATTCTTGAAACATGGCTCGATAATCGGATGGTAACCAAATCCAGGCGCGTTGTATGATTTTCGCACCATAACTTTTCAACACATTCAAACTGATCCACTTGTAGATTTGAAGAAATGTTTCCAAAGTCAGTTCGTTCAGTAGCATTGGTTCACGTTCGAAAAATTCACCAATTGAAACATCCATTTTATCCCACTCCATTGATTCCGGTTCAGACAATTTCAAATTTTGCATTTTTACAATAGCATCAATTGTTTTTTCATAGGTATCAACCCGTTTACGTAGTTTATCCAGTTCACTTGAAAATATTTGTAGCCGTTTCCAGTAAGCCGATGATGACGATGCCATTTCCACTTGCGTACTAATTTAATGAGTAATGTCCCCATGCTAAAGTATCCGTTTCCCCCTCCACAATATATCGTTTCGTATCGTACGGGCTGAGCGCCACCTTGTTCTGAGTTACACTATACACGTTATGTTTTTTCGATTGTATCAGGTTTTGTTGTCGGTTTATGATTGTATTGTGTTTTAGACAGTCCACGTAATCGTTGAAAGTTATCGTTTTCTTAACCACAGAGTTCTTTATACCTTTCGCTTTCTTCGTGTGATCCTCGCCGTCCACTTGACAACTATACATTTTTGACCTTAAACCCACAAATTTTGTAAAGATTCGACCATTTAGCTCATCCTTCATTAACCCGGGTATTTTCTTATTGACTCTTGGCATGTTATATTGATTATCCGCGTTGTAATCCGACGTATCGAAGTATTGAATATCTCGTTTCATTATTTCGTAAATATCTGAGCATTTTATCTCGTAAATCAATGAATCCGTGTCTGTGTAGAGTAATTTGCTGTTGTTCCCGAACGTTGGCTGTATGTAGTTGTAATGAAAATCGTAGACACATGTTTTCGAAATATCCAGAATTGCTTGCCCGACGTATATTGGTTTGTTCATAAACACTTCCGTTTTCCGTAGTTCGACTGCGATAAGATTCTCGTCAAATATGGTGCGGCTGTGGAAATTCGGTTTTGCTATCATAACTTCCGCACCATATCGTCCATACCATTTCGTTAACAGTTTCACAATCGAGTGTTTCCGTACGTTTTCCATCGTTTTTCCGAAGACTGCGTTGTTGAGTAGCTTGTAGAGATTTTTCTCGAATTCGTTTCCCGCCGTTTGTCTTAGAGCTGTATTCAAGTCGATGTAGGATTTAAGCCATGGTGATTGATCGAATTGTAGCACTCTATGTATTTTCTTTAATTTCATCCCGTGTTGTAGACATTGTTTCAGATTCCGATAGTGTATCACGTATTTCTGTTTGTTGTATAGCGTTGCCAGTAACATTTCCTGTTTAGTACCGGGTGCACACATTCTCTCTGGACATAATGGTAAATCGTTGTGTTTATCGTGCAGTTCTCTCGGGTATTCCAAATCCACTTCCAGTAAATATCCTATTGGTGAATCATCAGGTATTTGTTGAACATCTATCTCGGTATTATCCATCCATTTGAAATTTCCCGTTGGTAAGTATTGTGACATTGCCCATCCATATAAGTTGTTCACGTCATAGTACATCAGGTATTTTGATTCCTCGTCCGGATCGTAGGTGTTCATATATTTATTGTTTGCTGTCGCGTATCGGTTACTACACTGGCTCAATCCACCTCGAATACCACGTTCAATGAATAATAATTGGTCCACATCAGATATCAGTTCTAACTCTACTTTTGTATATTTTAAGGCTGCATCCCACGTAAGTCCCGGCGTCGTGTAGTAATGAGCAGGATCCAATCCGTGTGTGCGCATGCACGTATCCCGAAAATTCTCGAAAACATCCGTGAGTAATAGTATGTCCGTTTTCATATATAAATCCGAGTATTCTCCAAGCGTCTGTATGTTGAACGTGTTCCAAACTTGTTGAGCGTGTGTATAGTCATCCATGGTAATATCGTTGTCGTTGAGTCGATTGTAGAATTTCTCCCGTGATGGTAAACATGTTTCTTCCAATTTATCCCAGCCTGATATGTAGTCGTACGGAAAAACACCTTTGCGCGTAAGTAATTTGTAGTCGGTATCCGGAAATTGTGATTTAACTATGTTGAACTCGTTGAGATATGAAGATAATTTATCCAAACTTGATGCCATAAATCGGAAAGAGTCGATGAATCTAAATGTAATTTCGCTGCCCGTAACATGTTTAGTGAATGCAATATATCGTTCCTTGTTGATTGGTAGTAAGTCGACACGTCCCTCGAATGCTGTTGCTATATCCTTTATTACGAAATGTGCATCATAACCACTCAAGTTGTGGAATACAACAGGAATCATATGAAAATCCTTATAATTCAAGTTGCATCCCTTATGCGCAGGTCCATTGTATTCGCCGGTGAAGTGGTTATGATCACGAACCACAATATCCTCAGGTTTGAATGGTTTCTCGCAGATGTGGCACCCGGTACTTCGTTGTTTAAGTTGCTGTTGTTCCTCTGGTGTTAACTCATTCATTGGTATTATGTTGTCATATATGGGTTCCAAGATATTTTCACGTAACGTTGCCAGTTCTTCCGCGAACCATTTTTCGCAATTTGGCCCGCGGTATGATCTATAGTAGCTTAACTGGTTGTTGTAGGAGCAGTGAAAGTAGTAACCGATACTGTATGCCCGATGTTGTTGATACGTTGTAGTGTTTTTCCGATTTTCGTTATCCGTCACAGGTTGTAGGAATGATTCCACGTCCGCGTAAATTATAAATGGAACACGTTTCTTGTTGCTGTAGTTCTTGAACGATATGTATTTGCTTTTCCCTTCTGGCATTATCACCCGACAGTTGTTCATGTTGACGCAGTCTTCGGTATGTTTGATCAGTTTATCTTCTGTGCGAAAGTAATTTAAGCATCGATCACAGATATATTTTTTCCCGTCACGTTTTGATAATTGTCTTGATACAAGTCGCGATAAGTCCTTAATCCAGCAGAAATGGTAGCGTAAATCTTGATCGATGTCCTGTTCGTTGTCTTCATCCTCGTAATACTCGTTCTGGATCATTAAAAGGTTTATGTGGTTTTGTTTCTTCTCTCTCGTTAGCGCAGCAGGTACGGTTTCAAAATGTCCATTTTGTTTTTTTAGTATAAACACGTTGACTGATATTGTTGGATTCTGTTTCTCGAATTTGCTCACTTGCTGAATTGTCATTGGAAATTGTATCCCGTCTAAATTTAGCACCGTTGAGTAGTGTGGGTACGATGATGTTCTTTCAGCATGTTTATTTGTTGGATAAAGTGCTGATACCACTGCCCACGCGAAACAGGCGTCATCGTTAAAGTTTTCAATGTTGATACATGCTTGTTTTCGTTTTATTTCCTGCGGCAGTTCGATGTAGCTTGATCCACGGAAAGGTGTGTATTTGTTCACGTTCACGGCTAGGTTGATTATGCTTGATAAAGTCCATCCGCTCCCCGACTCGGTAAACTCGCTCAATTTTCTTAGAATTGGTTCCCGTACATGTTCCACGAAGCATTGTTTTAAGTTTGTTCCACGATCTATTATGATATTGGGTGTATTGAAATGTTTCATGTCGTATTTATCCTCGTCACCATCAGTTTTCACAAATAACCCGCAAAATGTTGTATTGACTTTTATCGTTAAGTATTTTCTTAATATATTTTGTATTCGCCGAGTGAACATCGATGTAGCGTCGTCTAAAAAGTCCTTTGGTTCTATGTGTGTTATGTTGGTAACCACTCCCGTTCGTATTCGACTTGCAAATGCGGATTCCACGTCAGCCCATTGAATTCTATCAGATCTTTTACGTTGATTTCGATTCATGCCGGCACCTGAAACAATCAACATAAAAAAATTATTTATCAAATTTATAAAAAATCATTAAAAAAAAAATTATATTTAAAAACTTACCATGTTGATATATCAAAATTATAAAAAAATCATTAAAAAATAAATTTATATTTGAAAAAACTTACCATGTTTTCGTAGCGCCTTCATTCTGATTCGAAATCCTTTCATTTTTCCCGCACATGATTCAAAATGTTTGCGTTGTCCCAAGTTTTCCGCTCCACGAATTGCCTTGTTGATTAGTCTTATGTTGGTATTTGTATGTTTCATCCATTTTTCCAATTCATCTGCATCCCGGGTATCCATTTCCAGTAATGATAGCGCGTTTCGTACATTTTCCACCATTCTAGTTGCCACGTCGTTTAATGAAGCCATTGTTGTATTTTAATTTAAAAAAACCTCGATACAAATTCTTGCAACAATAACAATATTAACTGCTTGAAGTTTGCTGAAGAAGTGATTTGAGGGGGCACGCAGACCTCAATTTATACGATTTTGACTGCTCGAAAAATTCTGGAGGAGAATCACAAAAAATGCTGACTCAGAATTTTTACAACGCAAATAACCGAAGGTCAAATGTCAAATTCCGAGAAATTTATTTCGCATTTGAAACCTAATAAAAGAATTGCTGACTAATTTTAAATAAACAAAAATTAAAACTTATATAAACAAATTGAAAAAACCCCCGATTATTATTAGGCCATAAATTAAAAATTCCGAGAAAACTATTTCGTATTTGAAATCAAACAAAGAAATTGCTGTGTTGTCAAAATCTTAAATAAACATTTTTTAAACTAAAACTTATATAAATAAACAAATTAAAAAAATATCTGAGTATGAGACAGCAAAATCTTAAATAAACATAATAAAATTAATGATTTACGATGACATTAATGTAAACAAATTCCTGGAACTGACAAGTTGTGACTTGCTTTTAAATAAAATTCCCCTCTGGCTATGATGCAAACATATCATGAAATTACTCTACTAGTCAGCTAAAAAAATCTTAAATAAACAAACTCAAACCATATAAAGTCACGAGTTTTTATTAAATAAACATCTTATAAAGTGCTGACTCATATACAAAAAAAACCTCAAGTACAATTGACACCCAAATTTCCGGCAGTACAGTAGCGGTCAGAAATCTGGAGTCTGGAATCTGGAGTCTGAAGTCATGATTGCGGCTAGCGCTTGGTACAGTGCCCCCACAAAATTTAGCGGCCACCCCTTGGGTTAGGGTATTCCCCAGGTATTCCCCACATTTTTGACTTGGTAGTTCGTTTAAAATGACGCAATTAAGGTAAGCGCGTGTTGGGGTTAAGGTTTGCACGTACAGTACGCTTCAAAAAGTGATCGGATACCTTTTTGGTCAGGGGGGCCCGCACTTTTGACACGGTAGTGTACCAAAAATTTAAGTACAGTACGGCGTCAAAAATTTGGGGCCACCCCCGAGTTAGGGTATTCCCCACATTTTTTGACGTGATAGTTCGTTTAAGATGACGTAATTAAGGCAAGCGCGTGTTGGGGCCAAGGTTTGCACGTACAGTACGTTTCAAAAAGTGATCGGATACCTTTTTGGTCAGGGGGGCCCGCACTTTTGACACGGTAGTTTACCAAAAATTTAAGTACAGTACGGCGTCAAAAATTTGGGGCCACCCCCGAGTTAGGGTATTCCCCACATTTTGACGCGGTAGTGTACCCCATCTATCAAATTGTAACCTAAAATTCATTCTGCGCATGCGTCGTGTACTTAAATTCAGTCTGCGCATGCGTTAGGTTTGCATTCAAAAACTATGGCGGGTAATGGGTTCACACAAAACCAAATTGTGATAACTAAATTGTGATGACGCATAATGGGTTAACATAAATTAATTCGGTTGCTGGTGATGACTCAGGTCTTTGGAATTTCAAGGCCAACAGTATGAGCGAGTGTTGGGGTCAAAGGTCAACAACAAATTTTTAATACATGTACGTGCCAGGTCAAAGGTCAATTCATACACTAGGTACAGTAGGACCCCAAACTACACGGTTCTTAACATCGTCAAAAAAGTAGTCCGGAAAATTGGGGTTCTACTGTGGAGTCGTGCTGTCCTAGCCTATCTACTGCGGTCAATTTTTTTTATCGGGATAGGCTCGTATTATTGGTATTGAATTAAATAAATGTCTAGAGAAATTTCGTTAAAATCATTTGAAAAATCGTTTTTCGAACAAACTACCTTAAGTAATTTTGATGAAAAGTATAATCAAAAGATTTACACTGAGATTATATTAGTCTAGAATATTTTCCATTGGTTTTACATTATTTTTATTAAATCCACTCTGCAGGGGTTAAATACCCTGCAAAGTGTGTTTAATAAAAACATTTTTTTAGAAACCATAACTTAAATTCCTTAAACTTACATAGCTACACAACATTAATTAGTAAATAATATATGTTACCCACTGTAATTGGGGTGTGGAACTGGAGGGTTAATCTTGGAAGGGAGGAGGGCTATACATGAGAACGAAATTTTTAACGAAATGAGAAAGTAAATATTTTGGACTTTTCCAATCATTGTTAAAAATATGTATTATTACAATAAAAAATATGGTAATTTTTTACAATACGTGTCTTAAAACCTACAATGTATTAGTAAATTTAAATAATTTAGTTGCAAAATACGAAATTTTGTGTAAAAATAAATTTTCCCTGTAATTTTAAATACTATGATACTAAAATTACATACAAAAATGGTACCTGACATGCCAAAATAGTAAAATTACATTTCGAAACGAAAATTTACTGTATTTGTTGCGCATATTTAAGTTTTGTAAAATTAAATGCTTTAAGAGAAAAATATTTGAAAACATTCTTAATATATATCTAGCCCACAATTTTAATTTGAAATTAAATTTCTATTTGTAAGATTATATTTTAATAGGTATATTTCTTAATTAAAAGATTGGCTAGCAAAATAAGGTATTTCAAAGGTTCATTACAACATAACCTACAGTTCCGTTATTTATTACATTTAAAAAAATTCTATAATTTACTGATAATTTCGTAACTAAAAGAAAAATATTAAAATTCTTTTTACCTATATTTACTCTGTATAAAATCTGTGCATGCGTTTTATAAAATTGAAAAAAACCTGAAAATGTTAGCAGTGCTTGTTATAAATTTAAAAAAAAATTGAAGGCTATAATTTTAAAAAACAAATCCTCAAATATATAAAAATTATGTGTTTTAACTTTTCGTTTATACGACCGTGCCTTACAAATGAATATTTAAATTCAGTTTGGGTATAAGAACTATGTTTACAAATAAAATTTAAAAAATTGTATAAATATAAATAATCCCTATTTGCAGTGAAGTTAGTTTTCATAGTCACATATTTCGGAAACATAATATATTTGATGTTTGATGACTTTTTTTTTACTGCTTTTAAATAGGTAGATAAATTTCTGGAAATTCGTGGGATAAAATATTCCGAAAATGATTGCGTAATTATCTACGGATATTGATGAGAATCTACGGAAATTGATGAGAATTTTACACAACTGGAGATGTAACCTTAGATATATCTGTGATTTTACGACTATAATTACGTAATATTACGTCTTATGGATGTAATTTACCGGTATCACGTGATTGATTCTGCACAATTTTCGGCGTCAGTTGTGTTGGCTTGTTCATGTTAGCAGTTTTACTACTACAATTATGTAATATTACATCTTTTGGACATAAATTACCGGTATCACGTGATTGATTCTGCAAAATTAACCCCCAAATTTTAACCCCCAACCACACCTGTTGATGTAAATTGAACAAATTACATATCAATAGATAACTCTTTAAAAAATAGCAATGCCGCCAATTTAAACTTTTGCTCTATCTCTTACTATTTTCGACATATTTTAAAAATTAAATTTTTACCCCAATTTTTGAAGAGCGATTTCACCCCTTCAAACCGTTTTTCCGCCGATAAAAAAAAAAAATACGTATCTCTTAGATTTCGACGTAGAATAACATATTTCAGCGGCATTGAAATCGGAGACCGACACCTGGACACCTTTCCTTGTCAGTATTTATACCGAATACACTATATGTATATGGTGGGACTGCTAAAAAGAATAAGAGTCAATAAGAACTGATTTTGGTAGTATTTCAAACTTAGACTAGTAAAGTGTAATTTCTGTTATCGAAAAGTATCGATATTGAAAATAGCGACATTTTTAAAATGGACGATATAAAGAAAGAAAGTACTTAGTTAATCTCCTTCGTTATCAAAATCCTTCGATCGAAAATATATCGTAAACGCGTTTGTTATTCATTATTATTAACAATGATCACTAATTTTAATGTAAAATAAGTTTAATTTGACAAGATACACGCCCAGTTTTAAATGAAACTGTGGTGGTCATAAATGTTTATTTGATAACGGTTAAATTAGGGTTACGATATTTTAAATACAATAAATTAATTAGCGGCCATTGTGAATAACAATGAGTAACGAACGTGTAATAATTTTTCTTCAAAATTGCTTCATTCTTATATACTTAATGTATTTAATTTGGACAAAAGAGCTATTTTTTAAAGGGTTCAAAGCTCATGCGCTCCCTATACGCTAACAAAACATTTTTATTCAAAAGAAAAAAGAATAAAAGGAAACTTTTTCCTTAAAGAAAACACATATTTGATTTTTTGCAACCCACTGAAATCTCTCGTATCTATTTGTGTAATACAAAGTCGTAGGTAGGTACATAGTGTAGGTATAAAAGAATCGTAATTTTGTACATTTTATTATGTTTATAAACGTAACCTGAATAAACAAATATTCTCGCTTATATTATCCTACAATATGCTTACAGGATAAATATGTACACATTGTAAATAATAGTTTGACAGATAAGTATGTAATCTAGGTAATTCTGCAATACAGCATAGCCTCTTTTTTATACGATGGATATGGATCGCGTAAAAAAATTCATAGACTAAGAAAATTTAGAAAAAAGCGTCAATTTTTAGAGTTCCGAAGAAATGTCTCCGAACCATTATAGTTTCGCTGAGACCGTCTGTTGTCTTGTCTGCCCAACTATCTGTATGCTTCTCACAGCCCCATAAACCTTACATCTTTGGATCTATGAACATGAAATTTTTGCACGTCTATGCTACAGGCGTAGATTTCAATTAATATACAGCAAAAAAATTTTTTAACTTCTTGAAGTACTTTCCAGTATTGGAAAGCGGGGATGAAACCGTTTCATATCGTACCAAATCGCATTGTGTGGAAGTTTCATATCGTACCACATAAGATGAAGTTGAAATTTCATTGTTACCATTTTTAATTTTTAAGCCCCTTTATAAAATATTGATAAGGTGTGATTGAATAAGTGAGGTGATTTGAACGTTACTTTACGCTATTCCCTGCTTATAAATAATAAAACAAATATTTAACTTTAAAAAATACCACGTTTATTTTTAATTGTGACAATTATTTCAAGCTTAATTGATCATTTTCAAACAAAGTAAAAATGATATCTAAAATTATTATTGAATCCTATAATTTTTACTTTGTTTAGAAATGAGCAATTAAGCTTCAAACAATTGTCAGAATTAAAAATAAACGTGGTATTTTTTGCGAAGCGTAAGTTTCATAATAGAGTACAGAATAAGATTTCGGAATATATAATTTAAAAAATAATACATCTTGCTCTTCTTAACCTTTCTGCTACAATTGTATCATATTTTAACTTGCACCTGACTATACACCCAAGCAGAGGCGTATCTAGGGTGGGGCAAGTAGGGCACGTGCCCCGGGCGCCTTTCAAAGGTGGGGCGCGCAAAATCGCCAATTATTAAATTTAAAAATGAAAATATAGCACAATAAAATAGTACATATCAAACAATCCCGTTCAGAATTCCCACACTTCGCAAATGAGCGAGAGGGAGTGAATGGTGTGCTCAATTCAGATGCGCTGAAGAGCTACTTGAATTTATTGTGCAGTATGGTGATGAAAGCGTATTTCAGAATTTGTGCATTTTCATTCAAATTCTGCTCACAATTGCAGTTATTCATCGCAAGTTGTGAGCGATCTTCAAGTAATTTAAATTTAATACTTTCGTATTTGAGGGCTGCAAGGGATTAAGAAAGGTTATACGACCTATCTTTGCTCAGTGTAGAGCGAGAAAAAACGAAACATCGGAAAAATCATCGATATGTTTGCGTCGCAGAAGGCCAGGAAGGTGCAATTGTAACTTTGTAAGTGTAATGGTTTACGGTCTTTGTTTCATTGTAAATTAGAAAATAAATGCAGTAGCGTAGGTAGGAGGGGGTGGGGCAAGAGGGTCTATCATACCCCGGACGCCACTTGTAAAAAGGCGCCAAATGTGTACTAATAACGTACCATATATTACTATATGTGTTTGGGGAAGGGGGGAGGGGCGCCAATAAAGGGTCGAGTCCCGGGCGCCAGTTATGTTCGCTACGCCACTGCACCCAAGTAGAAGAATTTCGTATATTGTAGGATTTTATTGTACACATTTACTTCTGATGTACAAAACCTACAAATTACTTCAGTAACATAAAGCTACAAATGTTGAAAACCAGAGTGAATTTCCATATAAAAAGTATACAGACCAAATAAATATAATTTACGATAACCTTCTGAACTTTTATTACACCCAATGAACAAACATGAATTGTATACATAAAATGGATATTAAATTTCGTGTCTCTTTTAATCTCTTAAATAATTATTTTCTATGTTTAATAATAATAATGAGTTAATGACAAATTGTTATCCGGGACACTGTCAAACCTACATAACATTTTTTTTTTTCACTTTATTATTACGTATATATTTCACATAACTACAACTTTATCAACAGTTAATATGCATACAACAATAATTTGTTTTGTGAAACGGGCACAAAACTTAATTACAAAGGTTATACCCGAAAATATATATTTACACATATACACGAATACATACGTAACACACAAACAATTAAAGCATAATTCACGAGGCCATTAAAATACCAAAGTGCCTTTTACTTGTGGACAATTCGTTTTCGCTGTACTTAAACTTGATTTCAAAAACCAGTATGTTCGAAATTTTCAAAAACAAGAAGATGTTTATCCGATAAAGTTTACACTAAAACAAATATGTTTAACCTATGATCTGCGGATCGCACAGGAACTCAGTTGTACTTTTTTGTAACCCTTATAAGTGTTGCATAAATTCTAAGACCCTCTCAAACTTTTGTCATTGCGGAGCACTTTTTAAGTTCTAAAATTTGTACGGAACACTAGTGGAAATATAGTGGGTGAGTTTCAAAAAAAAATTACTGTTCCAAAAACTTAACTTTCTTTACTCAAGTAGTTAAATAACATTCCAAAAATACCGTTGACGAGCAAAAACTCTGAATAAAAAGTATGACTTTATTATTTCATATAACATTTTGGTTGATTGGAGCGAAGCTATTTTGATAATTTTTGTTGAAATGTTCAGAATATTAACAAATAAAACGAAAAATGTGAAAAAGCCAGAACGACATAAAAAAAAATTATTAATTAATAGATAAAAATAATTAAAACGACACTAACTTTGATTGTGCAGCATAAAAATTATAGTCACAACTAATGCATAACTCTGCTTAAAAAGTTACAGCCACAGACCAGTGAACATATTATATTGGCTAATAATTATTTGAGCAGTTTTTTATACATCTGGTCGGTTACCTTGGTCAGTTAAAAATGCAAACGGTCAGTATTATATTTGTTTAGCAGTATTAAATCAACTTTAGCAGTAAAACGTGATCAGTAATAAAAATGAATTTGGTCAGTTATTTTGTTCTGCAATGGTCAGTAAAATAAATAAATTGTCAGTAAAATAACTAAATGGTCAGCAAAATATTTAAACGGGCAATTAAATAAATAATTTGTCAGTTTGAAGAATACAATAAAAGTCAACGTTAGCACAGAAAAACGTTATTTTGATTGAAAATAGTGTAAAATTTGAACCAAAAATGATGAATATTTTGCGAAAGCGCAGCGCGAAAGTTCATGTTTTGTTATTCTGTTTTGTGAAAAATGCAATTAGGAGGCTAAAAAATAAGATTAGTCTAGATATACTTATCCTAAAGGAATTATATATATATATATATATATATATATATATATATATATATATATATATATATATATATATATATATACGAGGGTGGTCCCAGAAGTACCCGACCCAACCAAGAAAATATAAAAATTTTGGAAAAAAATATATTTATTTTTCAACATAATCTCCTTTCAGCTCTATACACTTTTCCCAGCGATGTTCAATAAGTTCGATACCCTTTTTATAATAAGAACTGTCTTGCTCTTCAAAATAGCCATTAACAGCCAACATTACTTCTTCATCGTTGGAAAATTTTTGACCACTAAGCCATTTTGTCAAGTTTGGGAACAGAAAATAATCCGAGGGGGCTAAATCTGGTGAATAGGGTGGATGAGGTAGCAATTCAAACTTTAATTCATTAATTTTGGCCATTGCAATAACGGATTTGTGAGCTGGTGCATTGTCTTGATGAAACAACACTTTCTTCTTAACCAAATGCGGCCGTTTTTGCTTGATTTCGTCACTCAAACGTTGCAATAAGTTTGCATAATACTCGCCGTTGATAGTTTTTCCTTTTTCAAGATAGTCAATGAAAATTATCCCACGCACATCCCAAAAAACCGAGGCCATGACCTTGCCTGCAGATGGAATGGTCTTCGCCTTCTTTGGAGCCGGTTCTCCCTGTCCAGTCCATTGTTTTGATTGTTCTTTTGTCTCGGGTGTGAAGTGATGGACCCATGTTTCATCCATGGTTATGAATCGGCGCAAAAATTCTGCTTTGTTGCTGTGAAACTTCGCTAAACATTCAATTGAAACATCTTCACGACACTGTTTTTGCTCGAGTGTGAGCAAACGCGGCACCCATTTTGCACACAACTTCCTCATGTTCAAATTTTCAGGTAATATGCGATGTACCGCACTTTTTGAAACGCCTACTATGTCTGCTAGCTCGCGCACTTTCAGTAGACGATCATCCAGTACCGCTTGATGGATTTTCTTCACCATTTCTGGAGTCGTTACCTCATTGGGTCGACCACTGTGATGCTCGTCTTGGCAGCTCGCACGGCCTCGTTTAAACTCTGCTACCCAATATTTTACAGTTGTAAACGAAGGAGCAGACTCACCTAAAGTAGAATCTAGTTCAGCTTTTATATTGGTTGGGCTGAGGCTTTTCAAATAAAAGTATTGTATTACGTAACGATGACCAATTTTCTCCATTTTCACAAATTCACTACAAACGTTCGCTATCGATAGCTGTCAAACAAATACTAAACAACGTAGCGTCTTCAAACTTGAAGCAAATGCTTTATAGATTGTGTACTTTCTAACAAAATGATATTTTTTAAACAGCTACCTCGATCTCTAGGTTAGGCCGGGTATTTATGGGACCATCCTCGTATATATATATATATATATATATATATATATATATATATATATATTTTCCGGCTACCTTTTAATGTGTAGGGCCCCGTATGGAAGTTAAGAGCTGAAATTTAGTAAGTGGGGCTCATTTTCGAGACACCTCATACTATCAAAGTGGGGTCAAATTTTGGGTAAATTTTGGATCCGACCCAACCTTTAGGGGGGTGGTGGGGGGCAACAAAACAATAAAACTTTTCCATACCGGTTGAAAATAATGTTTCGGTCAATTACCTACAACATATCCAAAATTCAGCTTCTTAGGGTGATTTGGAGGGGGTAGAGGGGGAAAAATGATTTTGGCTGGATCATACGCGCCCACAGTCCCCCAGAATTAACTTAGAGGGTTAAAATTTGGTATGTTGATTGAATTCGTACCTAGGGTTTGCTTTTTGGAGGTTTTAATATTTTACCTCCACCCACACCATTTTTAGGCTACAATTTCATGCTTCTTTGCCCTGGTACGAATTGTGTTGGCTTTTTTCCTGCTAACTGCTATCGGCACGAAATTGAAATTTACTGCAATTCAGCTCTTAAATATTTAAAACATTTTTTTAAAGCCGCGATTAGCCGGACACTCATCATCAGTTTTGAAGCCACCAAAATGACAAATCGCTTGTAGACTTTCAAACATATTTCGCTTGCAGTCATTCAATACCGAAGATGAAGAAAAAAATTCGACTTCCGTGATGGGGCCCCGCTGCTCACGGCTTTTTTTTTTCTTAATATCTATAATTGTTAGCTTCAGTTTTAATAATAAAAATTATTTAAGAGACCGATCATATTTTTTACTGCCTTAGTATTTACAGAACCACTTATTTCTCGATTTTTAACTGACCAATTTCGATTTAATAATTGCTCACAAGTTGCTGACCAATTATTAATTTTTCTCACCAATTGGATTTTTAACAAACCAAGTATATATTGAACTGCTCATTTCAAAATATTCTACTGTCCGTTTCTATTTTTTTTACTGCTTACATTTTACTCCTAAATCTATTATTAAACTTACCGTTTATGTTTTCTTTCTGACCGAAACTGTAATTTTCTACTGACCGTTTAAATCATAGCCTATTATATTTTATATTATAGAGACATATAATATAAATGTATAATTGAAGCAATCAGTTACGACTAAGTTCCGACCTCAACAGTATTCTGTTATATAGTAATTGATTCGTATCCGTAGTTACACTTTCAAATAATTATTGTCAAAATATAATATTGATAATAAAATTTTACTTTTTGGAGAAGAAACTGCAAAATTTTGAAAGAAGAAAAGTGGTATTCGCTTTATTTTCAAAATACGTACGTATACAAATTATGTCCTGCAATAATTTATTATAGTCGCATTTGCTCAAAATTTCACCCGTCTCACCCTTGTTACCTGCTTCAAGAAAAATACCCAGAAACTGGCTTTACGCTTTGTCTAGTAGTATAATCAGTATAATAGTGTTCATTGGTCTGTGGTTACAGCTAATTTAAAAAATAGCTTTTCCCCATTATAGTTTTACTTTACGTAAAAATTCGAATTATTTAAATAAAGATTAATTCTAAAAAGATTGACTGAGCTATTGTGATCACTGACCCGCCTAAATTTTTTCTATAAGGCGACGAAGCTCTATGGCAAGTGACAATATTCAAGTAAGTAGTAATTAATTTAAAAGCTAAAAATTCTTAAATAGTTTCTGAAAAATAGAAATTACTGAAAATCTGATGGCATGATTGATAAACTTGTTTTGAAATCAAACTCCATAAATAAATTACATATTTTATATGTTAATTACATATTTTATATGAGTGTTAAGCGTATTGTTAATTTAACAACGCTCTGTTAGCATAGCTCAACTTATAGAACCCTTTAAAATACTCCTATAAATTATTCACAACAAAATAACATAAGCTAGGTCTATTATCTGTTTAATAATACCTATAGATATGTATATGCAGAAATTAAAATAATAATTCTGAAAATTATAATACACATTGTGACTGGGACTGTGACTGACAGAATAGAATTTATAGAAATTATAGAAATACATGTATTATAAACTTGAGAAATTTGTGTTTCTAGTATAGTAATCATAAATGACTTCAGGTATTGAAGATACAGTATTATATGGATATTGTAAAGGGTTACTCGTACAGTGTGTCTGTTTGTAGCTTACACACGGGGATGGCACGATTTCTAATTTCATTATATGCCAGTATACGGGACCGACCCGAGGGCGAGCACATTAAACTTTACGTTTCTGAAGGCCTCGCACCGCTGACTAATTTTACAAGATCAAAAAATTAAATGTGACCTTTGCAAAACGATACTGAATGCATTTGTCATCAAGTTTTGTATTCCAAGGATTAACTTCACCAATTAAATTAGACTCTTAGCCCGGCTGCACACCTAGGAGATACGACATGAGCGACAGAGACATTTGTCTTAAGACATGGCATCTGCACACCTAGGAGATATGACACGAGAGATACGACATGAACGACATTACAACAAGTGGAATTTCTCAATTTGTTGGCTGTAGTTTTTTATGTCAAATTTGTGATATTACTTTTACTATACTGTTTTGGAGCATAATTTCACAAAAATGGGTTATTTTTAACATAATTAACAAAATTAATTGTAAACGATACATTTTTTTGGAACGTTTTTCGACTTACCTCTTTGGTAATACACAGTATTTGAATACCATATTTGAAAGTTTTTCAAAAAGTGCTTTAAATTGTCGGTATGCCTCTAATATTAGGGGAGAGGTGTGTTAGTAGTAACAGAGAGTCAATTGTAACTTCAAAGTGGCTTCTAAAGTAGTGCTTTACTGACAAAACTTTCAGTTAATATCATTTGGCGGTATTCTCTCAGCAATATCAAATGTGTTTATATATAAGCTAAACGTAAATTTTGAGTGCGTTAACAATTTTTTGATTTTTGCAGTAAATACCCGATCAATTGGAAGAAAAGTGGTTTTATTGGGAACATAAGCAAAAAAATAATATTATCAGATCGGTAGTTTCGCTTTTTTAATCAAAGTTAATATTTCATGAATTTTTTTATAAAACGAAACAGCGGTGGTACATTTGTAACAAATTCAGTAGTGTCAATTGTAACACGTTACCACTGACAAAAAATTTTAGTTGAACAAAATCAAACTTTATATTTTAGGTATGAATCGAAATAATAAAGGTTAGGACTTCGGTTAACAAATTAAAAACAAAAAAAAGAAAGAAAAACCTTCCATTAATGGTTACACTTTGGCAAAATCAGTTGGTTTTACATATGCACATAGGTATATTGATTTTCGATTACGATCATCGTTCGGTTCAAAACCTTGCTTTCTAGTCTTAGTCTCGGTCCACGATTAGTTTATCCTGTTGAATCAGTCTCTAATCTAAGTCATACTTTTTTCAGAATAAAAAAAATTCTATATAATATGCAAAACGAAAAATTAAGATAGGAACTACTTTCAATGATGTATATATGAATTCCGTTAAAAGATTAATAGAAAGAGAAAAAGTTCAGAGCTGTTGCCTGAGACTGTCACCTTCCTTTGTCCCATTTGTCACCTTCCTTACTCAATATGTAAGGAAGAATTTATAAAACTGGATTAATTATAATAACTAACGTGTAAATTCAACTAAATAATGAGTGTTACGATTAAACCTAAGCCCTGTAACAATTGCTCCTCTGTTGGTAACGATTGTAATATTACACTTTGGTCCACATAAATGCAGTTATTTTAATTATAAATCAACATAGGATATTTTTGAGCAGCTCATTCAAAACCTGAAAAATGCCCGTATCTTGCACCAAAAATTTAATTCTCTGTGACTAATAAATACAAAATTACTAGCCTGTATATTTTTTTTGTTACTATTGACACACCTCTCCCCTACATAAAAAAAATATTTTTGAAGAAAACGTAATTTTTAAATTTATCGTACATGTCGTTCGACACGAGCGACAGGAGACACGCACGCTGTGTCGCTTGAGACAAATGTCTTTGTCGCTCATGTATCTCCTAGGTGTGCATCAATTTTGTGTTTTCAATGCAATGCAAATGCACTCAAGCGATGCGTGTCTTCAAGTGACACTTTTCTTGTGTCTCTCGTGCCGCATCTCTTAGGTGTGCAGCCACGCTTACTGTTACGTCTAGAGAAAACCTTTTTTTATGTCTAAAAATAATAAAAGATTATTTCAGAGCTTGCGTTATAATGAAGATTTACCTCTTTAGTAATTTTGTCTATCAAATCCAAATTAGCCATAAATCTAAATTATAGTGATATCAACGATTTGAAAATATAAAATTTTTATGAAAATGAAATAAAAAAAGCATACTACAATTGTACGTGGCAGTTTTGTTTCACCTGGTTGTTTTATTACGTTTTTTCTTAAAAAACAAACTGGAAGGGAGGTGTGAGGTGCCGTCCATACCTCCTGACTAGGGATGAGCATCGATAAGAAAACATCGACTGTAAACCATCGATATATTAAAAACATCGATATTTTCTGGTCTTACACATCGATGTTTTGTATTATTTAAACATCGACATTCAAAATATCAGTACAGAAAATAACTATTATAAACTATTGCCAACTGTAAATTGAATATTAAAATGAAGGTGAATATTTTTATAGCTTGCAATGTAATATTTTGGTTCCTACAAAGTTCATATTTCCCATAGTGTATATAAAAACATCGATGTATAAAAACATCGACGACTTACTATCGATGTACGAAAAACATCGACGACTTACCATCGATGTCAAAAACATCGAACATCGACAACAAAACATCGATGTTTTGAAAACATCGACCATCGATGCCCGTCCCTACTCCTGACATGACGGGTAGTTAGTTACACCTAGCTAATGGCAACATCCGGCGGTTCGCTGCCGGCATCCTGCCATGGCCCGAAGATTTTACTTTTACCTTTAACAATTTATCTACAAAATTGTAATATAATAACATAGTGTTTTTTAGTGATCTCGGGTTTTAACTGGTTTAAATCGGCTCATCTTTCTACCGAAAAATAGAATAGATTGATGCATTAGTCGTATAATCACAACGTGATCAGGAGCGATTTTAGGATTTTTATTTTGGGTAGCACCGAATTTTATTGTATTGTATTTTTGTATTTTTTTGTATTATATACAACCAGGGACGAATTAACCTACTTTAGGTCCCTAGATATTTTTTTCCTAATCCTCTCACCTTCAAAATAAATAGCACACAAAAATTATAGAACAATAAATAAACCAAAACTAAATAATATTAAAAACTAAAACAAATCTCGAATATTGAATCAAATATTCAAAATAGACAGTTTGAACAGACCCTTCAAAATATCGAGCGCTAGCCATTTGTCTAATTTGTTTATGCGATGATCCGACCCTGAATGTAGATATTTAATATGAATTATGTTCTCGATCAAGTGGTCCTAAAACGATATTTCATATTACAAGACGTAAAAAATATTACAGATAATGGCGGAAATAATTCCGGGCTACAAGAATTATATTTAAAATTAAAGAATTACTTTTAAACATTTCTCTGATGCTTAAAAAAGTGACAACATTTGTCTGCATTAAATAGTCAGCCAAGTGGTCGGAAAACGAAATTTCATATTACACGACCGAATATTATTCCAGATAATAGAGAAAATGATTCCGAGTCGGAAGAAATCTATTCAGAACTAAAGAACTGCTTTAAACATTTCTCTAATGCTTAAAAAAGTGTCGATATTTGTCTGAATTACATACAGTCAGCCAAGTGGTCGGAATAATGTTATTTTTATCTTTCTCGTAGTTTTTCAGTTTTCTCAAAACTAAAATAAATCATTGTATACCATTATAATTCATTGATGAATCCACGTTAGATGACGTGGATAACGTGCACAGCAATGGAATCGCGGCTTTATTTTTTCATTTTTTTTTTTTTATATAAAACAAAGTTTTGCTCCATTTTTTTCGTTTTCTTTACTTTTTTGCTTTTTTAGTTTGTTTTTTTTTTTTTTTTTTTTTTTTTTTTTCTATTAGTATTTAATTTCTTCTATATTTTCAATAATAAAAACTCATTTTGTGCCAAATAATTACTGTTCCGTTTATTATGACTTGCCTGTAAATATTCCCCATTTTCAGGTGCTTGAATAATTCAGTTTTTTGGAGCCGATACCAAAAAAATTATATTCTTTTGGAAGCCCATAGTATAAGCTACAAAAGCCATTTCTTTTAATATTCTTTCATTGTAGAGTTAGGAATTTTTTTACGAAATTTTATTTTTCATGCTTTTTGGACTATTAGTCGATATTTATTAATAACGATTTTAAACTTTTGACTCTGGCAACTGTTGGACCATGTAGTAGACATGCCAAGAAATAGCTCCGAATTTTTTGAGATTTTTTGGAAGCCTAGAAAACTTTGAAAACACGACCGTTCCTTGAAAGACCCAGTGTACACTCGATTCACTCTGTGCTCTCGAAAATACAGTGTACAAACGCCGAGTTAATGGTGGAAATAATTCCGACCTACAGGAACTCTACTCGGGGTTAGAAAATACATAAATACATAAAACAATCATAAAATATTTTTAAGATTATAACGTTTAAGTCTGGAATTTCTCTTCATTTCAACCTGAGTAAATGAAAGTCTTCCGTATTTGTAACAAACGAATATAGAATCAGAGCTTAATACGATAGGTTGTAGTCTCATGTGCGATTTGATCCTTTTCATAGTAAAAAAAAAGTCTCGATTATTAGAAGCTGTACTTCAAGATATCGCCAACAACATTAAGAGCATGCAAAGTTCTAGAATTCAGAAAAATGCTTGACTTAAGGTCATTCTGTAAAATCTTTATTAATGTTTTTGCTTTTTTCATTTTTTCAAAATTTTTAGGTAGGCCCGGGCCTACCCGACCTAAAATCGCCACTGAACGTGATCAACAATAGTGGCAATAATCAACCAGTATAGTAGTAGATTAAACCGTACAGTTAAATATGGTAGAAAATTCGTGAACCATTCAACAATAGTGTCGTAGTAAATTCATTATCGTGTAATAACCAATAATTAACAGTGTAGCGTATCGTTTTCAACAATAGAACAATAGTAGAAATCAAATAAATTTTCATCATTGCTTTATTAGTTTTGTAAATTCGCAAAATTAAGACTATAGTGAATATTTGTGCTTCTGTTTTTGGAATTCAAGTCAAGACCCGTCAAGAAGTTGAAGTGAAGTTGATAAACCCTTTTCATTCTTTTCCTTAATTTTCCCACCAATCTTCACTCACTTAAATACCTCAGTCAACTCAGGATTTCGGTAAGTCAGAAAATCTATCTAATTTTTATTTATTTATCCAATAGTTTATTATACAGTCCATTAAAATCAAAATTTCACGTTATATTAGTCGAACCAGCTGGGCAATTCCATGGAAAAGGCTTCATAATTGAAAAAAATAAATAATTGTTATTGGTAGTAAAAATACGTTAATATGATGGCATAACACTATAGTACTTTAAGTTCCCAAAATTTCAATAAAAGTTTGTTTTTAGTTTTTTAGAAATAGTGTAATTTTCAATGTTTTGTCGTAAGTATAAGCTAATAGTGTATTTTATAGTGGTGTTTTAATTAAATTTTCACGGCAAGTATTTAGAATTATTGTAATCCTAATTGAATCCTTAACGGGAATAGAATTTATTATAAATTTACAGATTTTGAAAAATCTTAAGAAATTTTGTATTTTAGGTAATAAAAATAAGTACATTTTTGTACCTTTAAAATTATTTTAAAGTTCCTATTTTATAGGCAAAAGGCCTATTTTAAAGGCAAAATAAAACGTAAATTGTGTCAAATGTAGAGTCAGTCACATATGGCATCCAAGCTTTTAGCTACATATTTGGCAAAATACCCCCCAACAATCTTATAAGACGGGAAAAAGAGTGCATTTCGTTTAAATAGCTTTAGCTGTCTATTGTTTTGTATAAAAAAACATTTAGTACAACATCGCAAAAACTGGGTGTCCCGGCCGGATGTATACATACGATTTACATGTTAATTAATAACATTGGATTCCCATAAGGAAATAGTTATGTTACAAGAATGCTTTGGATAAACATATTCCTATTTTTGGTAATTTTATTTTATAAAATAATTTTTTCCCTCTAAATTATCTGCACTATTTCTTCAACAGAAAATTCTTTTGGTATTTTTATTATTTTAATATTTATTTTCAAGAAAATAAAAAAATGTCCTTTGAATTTACAGAATATGACAGAAATATTTATTATGTAAAAATGTGAATTGCTTGAAAATTGCCACATTCATTTATTTATTTTAATGCATTATTATTGTTAAAGCTATATAGTAACAGTAATTATAATATTAAACTGATATTATTATTTTGTTCAAAGCACTCTTGTGACATAACTTTTTCCTTATGGGGATCCAATGTTATCAATTAACATATAAACCGTATGTATACATCCAAATGGAACACCTTGTATATCACACCGGCAACCTAACTAAACAACCGCGGTCTTTGAATCTTTCAAAATTACCAAATCGTTTCCATATATTCCATATAGTTCATCCTACCTCTTACTATACGAATTTGTGCAACTTATTATTATTTGTTTCAAGGCCCCACAAACCAACTTTATGTCGAGTCCCATTTTTAGTTCGAACCGACTTTGTCACTCGTCAGTATATCCCTATGAAAAGGATCAAAATAAAATATAAATAAATGTGTTTACTTTAATACATTACTATACAACATATTACAACATACACGAAAGTGTAACTTGATAGCAGATTTATTGTTCTGAACAATTGCAGTCAAGTGAATACTAATTAGTACAACGATTTTATTGATCGAAACGCTGTGAGTAATGGACAGTCCTCTATGTCTTTAAATAATGCATAACTTTCTCAACAATAAATGTTAATGTTATATTCTTTAACAGGAGTAGAAAGAATAAATTATTCAATATAATTTATTAGGAAATTTTAAACTGTATATTTAAAAAAAACGCTACAAGCTGCCACTAGTTGCCTCCCTACGTGTAATTTTGAAGTGGACAATTATATTATACTATAATAGACTATCCAATCTGTAGTTTTTGAATGAACGCACTGTTGAACGAAGGTTGTTTATCCACATCTCAGCAATAATCAAAGAAAACTAACTTTGTACTGTCTCATGCTTATTCTCCGCAAAACTGTAATATGAGAGAAACAGGAATTTATCTTACGGACACATGTTAAAATATCCCTTTGTGATTTCCAAAAATCGTACATAATTCTATATTCTCCTGTTTCTGTGTTTTATCCTTAAAAGTGTATTGGGATCTATCGAATGACGGTAGAAGAACATCTGATGTTGAAAAGTCAGACTATTCTTAAAGTGTATTTGCTGAATTATCAGTTGTGAACGAAATTTTATAGATTTGCACGTACATATGAGCCGTTTATTTTGAAAGTGGGGCAAGTCCATATTTTGTTATTTCGAGATATTTAAGGGTTTGCGTTTCAATAAATTTAAAAATATTGGTAAGTGTTAATAGACATATTTTTGTATTTTGTGTTATTAGATAATGTAAGTTTATAATCCAAAAGTGTTTATAGTGCTGGCTAAAAAAAATAGTGGTTTTATTATAACTAAATGGACTTGCCTCACTTTCAAAATTAATGAATTATTGTAATCGTTAATTAAATTGGATAATATTTGAGTTTTATCATTTAAAAATAAACATAATAAAATCTTTTCACACAACAGTTCAACTTCAGAAGCACGTACTGTGACCTTATTACCCCCTGCCAGTGCTTTAGTAGTAGAAATGAGCGTATGAAAATAAGTATGTACTTTAAAAGAGCGACTCATCCCCTTTGCAGTGTTGCTTAAAATGAATTTTAAAATTTATTCTGATTGTTTTAAACCTCGTAGTTAACTACCCCTGGATTTAATATTAGGAAATTGAGTAAAAACGGGTCGAGTAGATTTTTTTACGTACATTTGAAATCTGTAAATAAAACTTTATTAAAATTTATCTGTACCCCTTTTCGCAAAATTAACCCCCAAATTTTAACACTAAACTACCCCTGTTGGTGTAATTTAAACAAATTGCATATCAATATATAGCTTTTTAAAAAAGAGAAATATGGGTAATTTAAGCTTTTCCTCTATTTTTACCCTTTTCGAGATATTTGAAAAATTACATTTTCACCCCAATTTTTGAAGGACGATTTCACCCCTTCAAACCGCATTTCCGCAGATAAAAAAAATACGTGCTACTTATTTTTTAGTGTTCTACAACATATCTAAGTTTCATTAAAATCAATAGGTCCAGTCTCGGAAATTTTACTTGTACGATGGACTTGCACCACTATCAAAATAAACATATTTACAATACTGTTAAGAGCTAAAACTTCAATCTTCCAAATATTAGGCTTCTGAATTTTTTTGGCTATAAATTGTCGACAGATAAAAAGATCATACTAAGTCTTATCTGTAACTACCATTATCTTCATTTTTTTCACAAATGGACTTGCCCCACTTTCAAAATAAACGGCTCATATAATCAACTGGTATTAGTTAACAGTTCTTTAGCTACTTCATGGCGTTTACCGTTTAAATTTGACGTTTTTATACTGTAAATTAGGACCGGATCCAAAACAAGCTGGAATACAGTGAACGGTTATTAAGATATTCAAAGTGAACGTGATAACCGAATGTACTTTTCCTCCAAACTGGATCGACCGGGACTCGAACCCGGGTTTCTTGTGAATCTTGAGTGTTTAATATTAAGTGAGCATATTGAATATTGAAATATGTTTAAATACGAATATGGTTTATCATACGTTAATAGTGTCTCACAAACATTTGATAATATTTGAATTTAAAGATACAAAAAAGATGTTTTTAAATAACAGTAATGCGTTATTTTAAAATTATTTTGTATTTTATTATTATTTTACTTTTCTTATGATCTAGATCTAGAAAGATCTTGAGCGTTCGAGTGACGGTCAAGTGTGCAGTTCAAGTAAAAGAAAAGCTTGTAGTGTGTTGTTCCTTTTTTCACGACCCCGAACGTAAAAGCATAATGGGATGGATTGTTAAAAAGAAATGCCTATGTACCTATATCTGATCTTTAAAGCGAAAATGTTTAGAAGTATATCAATCTTTCATGATTTTTTTTTGGAGATATGAATAATGTTGGCTTATTTATTTCATATACACGTTATAGTATAACATCTGAAGTATCTTTGAAAAAATTATAAATTACAAATATCGATAAATAAGTCCGTGACAGCGAATTTCCGGAGGCGCCTCGAAAAAAAGTTGTTTTGCGGTGAACATCATAACTTGGTACCGGATCATCCGAAATGGGCTTAAAAGGCGACCAAAAAAATCGAAATGCGTTTAAAAGGCGATATGTTTCCCTAGGGTGTCAGGAAGAGTTTTTTGTATTTTTTCGATTTTTTTATTTTTGGCAGCATTTTGAAGTGAAAAACGCAATTTTTGCTAAAAATTTCGGTTAATTTGTTATTATAAACTGGAAAAAAATAGCAAAAAAAAAAAAAAACTCGACCTGATTACCTGTTGATTTATGTGTAGAAACAGTGTACAAAATTTCAACAAAATTGGTGAAGTAGATTTTGAGTTATGATGTTCACGAACTTCTCACGAACTCAGTGGGCCATAATTACAAAAAAAGAAAATAATAATAATTAAAAACTAAATAAAAATACTTAATAAACAAAAACAAACGCTACTACTACAAAACAAGGTTATGTGGAAATTTTATTTCTACTATTAACTACTATTAAAAAGGAAAATAGGTGTATCATAATAATATATCCATAAAATATGATATAAATTAAATAACAAAAATTAATAAAAGATAAAAAATAATTAAAATACAAGAAAAAAAGTGAAAGATGGCAATAAAATGATAAATGTTTATAAAATTCATTTTTTAAATTCCACAAAATATGTAACCGGAAATGAAAATTGTGTACCATAAATAATGCCTCCTCTTATTAATAATCAATTTCGTCGATAGAGTACCCATTATTACAATAATGTACACCTACCAACTTATATAAAAATATACATATTTCCGTTGGTTCCGTTCTCAGCTATTCCATTCCACTTCACTTTAATTCACTTTTCAAGAATCGCTACCCAGGGTATAAAAATCGAGCATGAGGGCCGGTCGCTTGAAACGCTGTATCTTCATTATTTTTGCTCGGATTTACTTGAAATTTTGACACAACACGCTCGACATGTTGTACATTCAGAAAAAAATTTAAAAATAAATGCAAAAAAAAGTTTAAAAAGCTTACCCCCCCTTAAGGGCAGTAGGTATACCGTGTGGATTGTTCTGGCATTTCGTATTGATAGGGATTAATACAACGAACAAAGAACATATGAGAAAGTAGTGCGTTAAATAATGATATACATAATATATACTTGTTGGCAGGTGCTTTATTGTTTACTATTTGAACATTGCAAATATACTTCTTATTATTTAACGCATTACTTTCGCATAATGTTCTCGTTGTTTGCTGTACAGAGCTCGGATCCGAAACGTTTTTTATACGCAATATGTATAATAAAGAGTCTTGCCCGGTAAGCACATAGGATTTCGGCCCAGCGGCTTTTTCGGCTGTTCTTTTTCATGAATGTTGCTTATGGTGAGTCAAGTTCGAAAATATAGATATTAGACCTCTGCCCCTATATCGTCCGAAATATGAAGATAACAACCCTTAAGGGGAGGTTTACTTGAGAGTCCTTAAAAATGATGTATTTTACTGGAATTTTTTTCTCAAGAACGGAAATAAAGATCAATTTCAAATGTACACATATTTATTAAGTATTAAACTATAGTTATACAAAAAAAAAAAAAAAAAAAAAAAAATTTCAAGGAAAAATATAAAAAAATTGTCCATTTTATAGATAGTGCAGTCTGACGATCCGAGAATCCGATGCCTTGTTAGTGGACATCATAGCGCCGGTAATAAACCACTGAAATCCAAAAACAAAAAATATTTATAAAATATATGGGGAAAAAAATGGCGGATGTGTGAACTTTTGATTACGATTTTTGTCTTATTTTTCGCTCTTTAAAGTAAATTAAAAAAAAAAAAAAAAAATATTGAAAGTGTATCGAACTTAGGTATAGGAGACGGAGAATTGAATTATTTTTAAAATAAAAAAATAAAAAAAGGATCCATCGAATCTTTTTTGAGTTATCGTGGTCACCAGTTCCAAAAATGTGGTTCCGAGATATTATAGAATTGTTGCAATCGGGCCATTTGTTTGGACACCAGTTGTTAACGAGGCCAGTAAACCAAAACAAACAACCAAAAGATATCGACGATTTACTAATTCATACTTTCTGCTGACTCTGATAAAAATGACGTGATTATGTGGGTCAAACGATTAATATAAAAAGAAGTGTAAAATGATAATCAAGGAGAGTAGTCGAAGGAGGTAGTCGGGGAGAAGTCAAGAGAGTAGTCAAAAGAAGTAGTCAGAGTGGAGAAGTGAAGAAGTAGTCGAAGCGATGTAGTCGAAGTAGAGTAGTCGGGGAGTAGTCGGAGAAAGAGAAGTCGAGGAGAACAGTATGGAGTGGTAAAAAGCACTGGAGCTTGTAGCTAGTTGCTAGCAGGGGGATGGGCTACTCTGGGTAATTTAACATACTCTCAAGGTCGTAATTGGGAAGTTTGTTTTGGTGGCCAATAGCAAGAGCTTCTAATTAAACCACGGGAATAACTTGTGTCCAGGTGAGTCCTTATTCTTTCACTTTTTCTATCTTTTGTTTATATATGTATATCTGTCCTTTTTGGGGAAGCGATTCCCATTTTCTTTTATAACTTGCATTCATGTTCCTATTTTGTGTAACTATTATTTATTTGTTTTGTTAATAAAATTGTTAAATTGAAACCATTATTTCATTGAGAGAAAAAAGAACACCTTTAAATTTTCCGCAAGTCTACCGTAGTGATCAGGAGTTCGAACCCCGACCTTTCTGTAGGGTTTTCAACGCTACCAATAACATCAATTTACCCCCTACAGAAAAGGTCCGTTCCCCCCGCGATAACAGAATATATATTAAGAAATGTATTTTCAAAATTTCATATTTAATACTCATTACCGCGTGAATTACGTTTTTTGTTTTTTTGTTTTTTTTTATAGAAAACTCGGTTCGGTTAATGTGCAATAATCTTTTTTTTTTAAATTACTTTCAACAAAGTCACTTTGAGAACATATTCTACACATAATTTGCTATCAATTTCTGCAAAAAAAAAAATTGATTTTTTGATCGAATCTCAAGTAAACCACTTTAAATTACCTTCAGCAAAATCACTTTGGGAACATATTCTACACATAACTGGCTATCAATTTCTGCAAAAAAAAAAACAATATGGATTTTTTTAAGGACGCTCAAGTAAACCTCCCCTTAATTTTAAAATTTTTTTCTTCAAAACTATTGAAGATAATTAGATGAAATTAACAATTGATGTTGATGTAAAGTAGCTTTATATTACATACATATATTTTTTACATTTGTACGTCATTTACTACATTAAAATAATAATTTAGTTTTTGAGGGTGCGTGTTTTAGACCAACCCCTTGAGTAACACCTATCAAAAAAATCTATGTTATTTGGCTCTAACATAGTTATCGTGTGTAGAAATCTCAGCAAGGTCAGACTGGTGGAAAGTGTCTTTAAAAAAATATAAATTCAGGTTAAGTAACAATAAAACAACTCCATGAAAAAAATCAAGGTCGTGATCTGGATGACTGAATATGCTATTTCTATGCATTTTTCGATGCTGAGTGCGAACCCGGGGTCAAAAAAATTCTTATAGCCCTTAAATTTTTGTATGGAGCCACAAATATCCCTTAAATAGGTGTAAAATAAATTATAAATATCAATATCATTAGAGAAAGGAATATGAATAGGCATTTTACAATCCGCGTGCCCTTTATATTATTTTCAAAGGCTTCATCAGGTTGTAACACCCATCGAAGGGGTTGGCGTTCCTTTACACCCTTTTTATACCTTTCTGGTTATTGATTTTTTAAGCTTCTGCTTACAAGCTTTTGGGAATGCAAGGGTAAGATGGTATAGGATGAATAGAGCCGAAGTATTAACCCCTTAAAAAGATGAAAATTACCCTCTACTGGACGGAAGTGGAGTAAGATGTAAGAAAGCAAATTTTTCTTGTTTTTATTCCGCATTAGTCGCAGCACACTGAGCAGAGCAACCCTCAGCTGCTTTGGCCATACTTGTCTAAGGGGTTGATACCACTCTAAATTCACAAGAAGTATTAGAAAATCTTTTAAGACAAGAAAGATGCACTCTACAGATGCATTTTTAAACTAGAAGTTGTCATGACATACATAAATCAATGTCCCGAGAGATTTAAAAGAGTTGTAGAGGGTGAATGAACCCTTTCGGTAAATGTTACACCCTTAGTGGAGCCCTTGCTAATAATACGAAGGCGCACGGGTTACAAAGTGTCCATTCATATTTTTTTCTGTAATGATATTGATATTCATAACTTTACACCTACTTAAGGTATATTAATTGTGGCTGTATACAAAAATTTAAGGGGTGTAGGAATTTTTTAGACCCCAGATTCGCACTCAGCGTCGAAAGATGCATATAGAAATACCATAGTTAGTCATCCAGATCACGATCTTGATTTTCTTCATGGAGGTGTCTTATTGTTACTTAACCTGAATTTATATTTTTTAAGACACCTTCCACCAATCTGACCTTGCTGAGATTTCTACACACGATAACTATGTTAGAGCCAAATAATATATATTTTTTGGTAGGTGTCACTCAAGGGGTTGGTCTAAAACACGCAACCTAAAAAACTAAATTATAATTGTAATATAGTAAATGAGGTCGTACAAATGTTAAAAAAGTATATACTATAAAGCGACTTTATATCAACATCCTCTGTTAATTTCATCTAATTATCTTTAATAGTTCTGAAGAAAAAAATTTTAAAGTTAAGGGTGTTACTCCCATATCTCTGACAATATAGGGAGTAGAGGTCTAATGGCCAGTAAATTTACCAAGAAAAGGCCTGTCAAAATGCAAAAATTTACATACAAGATTTTTCTTTTGGAAGTTGTTCAGGGATAAATATACATTGGCGGGATGGTGGAGGTTGTGCTTCAGCCGCCATATTGGAAAATGTATTCGCCAATATTTCACAAACTATCAGTCTTACAAGGAAAATGGTAAGAACCTTTTTTATCATAAATTAAATTTCCTACAATTTTTGTTTGAAGCATTTTTCCGTGAAATTAATATTTTTCAAGACATCGAACATTAAATCTTTGTGAAAATTCGTTGTAGTTCTTTTTGTCTCATATCTCCTCAGATGTGAAAAATATTCTAAAAATAGTTATTATAAAACTTGTTAAGCATAAAATTCTCTATAAATTTTATTTAAAGCTTTTTTTACGTAGAACTAATAGTTCAGAAGCTATAGACATGTAAACGTCAAAATCACCTGCAATTGTCAGTAAGAGTCTGTATTGTTAACACACTTACGAGATATGCAGCACTAATAATTTGGGTTGCAAAATTTTCTCCTGAAATTCTTTTTTCAGAAGACGTTTAGGAATATTCCATGTGTGTAAATCTAAATTGGCGGGATAGTGGGGGTTGTGCTTTAAACGCCATCTTGGATCTTAGTTTTTGTTAAATATCTCAATAACAGTACATCTAGCAAAGAAAATGGTGAGAACTAATATTATAGAAAATTAAATTTGGAACAAAATACTTTTCCTCGAAAAAGTTTTCGATGGATTTCGTAACTTTCGATGTAAAACTCGCCACAATTTCATGGATCCCATTTTTTTTAATATCTCGTAAATACGTTATACCTTGAAAATAGCTATTAAGAAATTGTTAGAGTGTAAAATTGTCTACAATTTTTATTTTAGTTTGATTTTAATAATTTACAGCCGAAGTTTTCTTTTAGAAATCGATAACTCGAATTTTAGGAATCGATAACTCGAATACTGCTAATCAGAAGGCACTAAGGTCGAATATTAAAAGTTTGTAGGTTTTACAGTTTGCTTTTACCAAACACTCTTCAAATTAATTTGTTTTGAATATTTTTCTCTTAAACTACAGAATTAAAATATAAAAAACTTTAACTACTATTGTTTTTAAACAATTCCGTTAGGTATAGGTAGGTATTTCGTAAAGAAAGTTGTCATTAATTTTTAAGAGTATGAACTTTTGTAAAAATTCCATATTAGTTTTTTCTTCGTTGAATTAAGATTATTAGATTATTAAATTTAATAATCTAGTTAGAGTAGATTAAGATGATTAAATCCAGATTAAAAATTGAATTACGGCTGGAGCACAACTGCCACCACCCCGCCAATTTATATTTCAAATAGTGGAGTATCCCTTAGCATTTTCCAGTAAAAAAATCTCAGATGTAAATATTGCACACCAAGTGTTTGGTACTGTCTGTCTCATTTAGGTGTTACAACAGCGATTAAAATGACAATTTTAATTTTCCGAGACTTACAACTTTCGAGCTACAGCAGGTACGTCAAAAAGGTTCCAGTAAAACAGTAGAAATATACCGGATTCATCGAAAAAATTTTTAAACGAAAATTGTGCAAAATTTATTTTTCTGTAAAATTAGTTCTTACCAGTTTGTTTGTGAGATATACCGTTTTCGAAATATTGTGTAAAAACTTGAACCCAAGATGGCAGCTGAAGCACAGCTTCCACCATCTCGCCAACTTGTATTTAAGCTCATGGGATACTCCTAAAGATTTTCCGAAGGAAAAATCTAGGGTCTAAATTTTGCAGCCCAAGTTTTTAGCACTATATATCTCATTAGTGTCAACAGTAGTGACTTACCGAAAATTTGATGATACAATTTTAACGTTTAAAGGTCTATAACTTCCAAGCTATTAAAAATACGTCAAAAAATTTCGAATGAAGATTGTAGAGGATTTTAGGTTCTAAAAATGCGATAATAGCTACTTTCAATGTCCAAAGTATCGTTAACGAGATATTGGGGAAAAATTAGATCCACGAAATTTTGGCAGATTATACATCGAAAAATACGAATTTTATCGAAAAATGTTTCCAACAAAAGTAACGCAAAATTTAATTTTCTATAAAATCGATTCTGAGCATTTTCCTCATTAGATGCACCGCTGTCGAGATATTTGGCGAAAACTGCACTCCAAGATGGCGGCTGAAAAACAACTTCCACCATCCCGCTAATCTTTATTCAGGCTCTTGGGAGACTTCTAAACATTTCCCGAAAACAAAATCTAGGGTTCAAATTTCGCAGACCAAGTTTTCACTATTGCATATTTCATTAATGTTAACAGTAGCAACTCTTATTGAAGATTGGCCGACATAATTTTGACGTTTAAAGGTCTCTAGCTTCTAAGCTATTAGAAATACGTCAAAAAGTTTCGAATGAAACTTGTAGAGGATTTTACGTTCTAAAAATGCGATAATAGCTACTTTCAATGTTCGAAGTATCGTGAGAAGTATCGTGAAGTATATTAATGAGATATTGGGGGAAAATTAAATCCACGAAATTTTGACAGGTTATACATCGAAAAATACGAATTTCATCGAAAAATGTTTCCAACAAAACTAACGCAAAATTTAATTTTCTATAAAATTGATTCTGATCATTTTTCTCATAAAAAGCACCGTATTTGGCAAAAACTGAAATTCAAGATGGCGGCTGAAGCACAACCTCCACCATCCCGCCAATCTGAGTTTACACTCATGAGATACCCCTAAACATTCTCCAAAAAGAAAATCTTGTATGCAAATTTTTGTGAGAAAAAATTTTGATTTTACCGTATCAATACCTATAAATAAAATAGAAGGGTCTATCTGTGTTTTCGAATTTTTAGGTATTAGTATGTTTTTCAGTTAGCAAATTCGACACATATAGCAAATTGAACTTGAAAAAAATTTTTGTCTGTCTGTTTGTACGAACCGATTTAATTCAAAAACTATTAAAGTTGTTGAGTTGAAATTTACAGGAAATATACATATTAACCTTCCGATCAATCTTAGCAACATTTTAATTTAATCTCCCAAATGGTTGTGTACAGGATGATTCAAATAGAATCTTCATTAAAAGTTTATGGTCTTCTAAATAAATTAGATTTTTGAAAATTTGGTTATAGAAGTTTTCAATTATGAAGATTTTAATTAAAATATTTCTAAATTGCTGCCACTTCCGGTTATACCGGAAGTTAAGAAAAAATTTGTTATTTGAAGTGTTTTTGACAGCAGATTTGAATTCGCTGGAAATTGTTACTAATATTCTATGGGACAGTGACATTTCAGCTTTTTGACTTGATACAGAGTGGTCACATAAAGCATTTTTTTAAAGTATTTTTTGTTTATTGTGCAAATCTTTTTTTTCAAATGAACCACCTGTATTTTTTATCATGATTATGTAGAAAAATGTAGCTTACCTATTTCTACACTGTTAAAAAAATTTGTAAAATTACAATTGCATTACAAAACAAAAGTTGAGGAAAATTACAAATCGTTGTTTACCAATTTAAAATCATTACATAAATCTAGTAATTTTCTAACACATGTCAGAGACTTTCCTAAAATGTATTGTAATTTTACTATCTTTATGTACAAATCCTATATGCATCGTAATTGTACAACTCTTCATCGAATTTTCATAAGAAACTTCTCAAATTTACAAATACTGGCTGTAATTTAGTTTTCTAGAACTTTTTGTAAAATTACAAAACAAATTTGCAGTGGAAACTACAACAAAAATATAGGAAATTTAATAACTTTTTTTTGCATTTTCAAAAGGTCGATTGTAAAAGTACACATTATATATTATAATTTCAACGAGAATTTCTATTTTTCCAACGGGCGTTTTAATTTTACTAAATTACAAAATTGAATTGGCAATTTACATCCAACGCATTTTTTGTAAAATTACCATAGAATTTTTTAACAGTGTATGAGATATTCTAATATGAATATAAAACTGATATTTTGAAAGTTACATAGAATTTATATAATAAAATTATCAGTTAGGTTTTCTATGGGCACGGCTGAGACCAAAACCACGGGATAGATTTCAGTAAAACATTATAAATTTAGGGTTGGGCGGGGTAAAAAAAAGACATACTTATATTAAACGCAATAGTGTTAAATTCAAAAAATAAAAAATATTGCAACAAAATACATTAGTATTTTAAGCTGTCTGGGCCAAAAAATTATTTTTTGGAACGGGCTTTATAACATAAAAAATTTTTCTCCCAAACCTCTGTTATTCATGAGAGAAAAACTTTCATTCCGCGACGATAAACTTTTTCAGTAAGTAAAAAATCTGATAAGATAGAGTGCTGTATTTTTTTTTATTATTCTACATGCTTTAGTAATGTAAAGTACAAAGTTTTATTTAAATGGTCCGACTGCTTGTAATTTTTTTTTGTATGTTAAAAAAAAGAAAAAAGTGGGGTAAAAAAAAAGACAAAACAAGGGGTTAACATTTAGAAAAAATTAAAGATTATTGACAAGGATTTTCATTTTAAAACTAGATAATAGCATGTTTATGTATATTTTATGGATTAAAAAAAAACTGATTCTTCAATAAAACAATTTTTTTGTTAGTGAGCAGACGGTTTTCACGGATATCAATTTTAACTCATTCGAAAATTTGTATTTTTGACCCATGGAAATTTATTTATGTTTTTATAATGTATAACTATGCTTTACTGCACACATTTAGTATTTTTAACTCATTCATAGATTATTTTGATTTAATTTTTTACTCTATGTAAAGTGGTGTAAAAAAAAGCCTCAAATTAGCATATTTGGTTTTTTAATGAGCTATAATAAATATTTTATTAGTTGTACGTTTGTGAAATAAAAACTGTTTTAATATTTAAAGTCCAAAGAAATTTCCTGTGAGTCAAGCTTTTGCATCAGTTAACTTTTTCTGGCTTTTCTTACTGCTTAATCTTACAAGGGGAGGGCACGGCCTCGGAAATTGACTTCGGGATGAGACTTCGTATATTAATAGTATACCTTTACGGTATTAATATACTAAAATAGTAAAATGCAATAGCCAGCCGTTTTCGAAAAAAATGCCTTTAAAGTTTTAAAAATTTTTTTAATGTCTTTTATACTAATTTAATATGATATTAAAACAGAGTCAAATGGCTCGGTCGTCAAAGCATCGGCTCCGTGTCCTGAGGTCACGGGTTCGAGGCTGGGTCCATGCACTGATTTTTTTAAATTCATTTTTTTTTATTTAATTTAAAATATTATAAAAATTAATAGTATGATATATAAATGCTAATTGTCACAATGTAAAATAATTTATATTTGAAAATTAATGTTTAATTTTGCAATATATTTTTAATAACACGGAAAATTTAATTTCTAACAAGAAAATATAACTATGAAAATGAAATTACGTTATTACTATTAAAAACACAGTTTACGCATTAAAAAAAAATTAACATTAATTCTTATAGCTGTTATTATCCAAGCATAGGGTAGGTTAATTCAAATATAAATTATTTTACATTGTGACAATTAGCATTTATATATCATACTATTAATTTTTATAATATTTTAAATTAAATAAAAAAAAATGAATTTAAAAAAATCAGTGCATGGACCCAGCCTCGAACCCGTGACCTCAGAACACGGAGCCGATGCTTTGACGACCGAGCCATTTGACTCTGTTTTAATATCATATTAAATTAGTATAAAAGACATTAAAAAAATTTTTAAAACTTTAAAGGCATTTTTTTCGAAAACGGCTGGCTATTGCATTTTACTATTTTAGTATATTAATACCGTAAAGGTATACTATTAATATACGAAGTCTCATCCCGAAGTCAATTTCCGAGGCCGTGCCCTCCCCTTGTTAGCTAAAGTTTTTGGCAAAATACGTAAAATTTAAATATATCTACAAAAAATTTTGTAGTAGAGATAGAGTTGTGAAATAAAAAGTGTTGTACTGCTAATTACCCAAGCTGTCTATTTTTTACCCTTCCAATCATGTACTTGCAGTATCCTATTAGTAAGAAAAAGACAAGGTTTTTATTTTTTTATAGATTTATGCCATTAGCTTGAGTGAAAACACAGGCAAAATCTTAAAATACAAACAATTTAACATCATACGGTATTTTTTTTGTCTAAAAATTCAAATATTTTCTACATGAAAAATGAAAAGATTTGATTTTGTTTTTTTTTTACCCCGCCCAACCCTATTCCTTAGACGCTTCATCATCTCAACATCGACAACATCCTCAGTCAAAATTATTACAATATTCTTTAGGGGGATTGATATATTCAAGACAAAAGTTGATATTATCAAAATTACTAATTTAACAATAAACGGAAACAAAAGAAAGAAAAACAAAAGATTACCTAGGTTACGATAAAAATAATATTTAAATATTTAAAAAGTTAACTTCAAAACTTTTTTCTAAGATTTCACTTTAGAAGAGGATAGTAGTAAAGTTTAATTACGGAGGAATTGAACACTATTTTCAAAAAATCCGCCAGGGTTTTCGGATCCTGAAAAGGATCTAAAATTGGATTAATTTTAAAACCATCAATATGGAAATCTATGAAAAGATCTCAAAGTGTGGAAATTAGATATATTAATATGGTTATTTTCGAGTCGTTTGGCGAGCGGAGCGAAGCATTACATGGAATTAACCTTTTATAGAACTTTAAACTGGTTAGCGAGCGAAGCGAAGCACTTTAAAGAATTGATTTGAAATTAAATTTGCCGGATTTGTTTCGGAATAACTGACTTAAAGTAGCTTTACTCACAATTAGGATAATTTTACACAAATGAAACAGGAGGGCATAGTCAAAGGAGGTCAAAAATAAATTAATGAATACATGTTTCAACACTTCTTGAAAATTATCCTGTAAAGAGTAAAATAGGGAATAAACGCAAAAAAATCGGAGAGAGGTCAACGCTTACATTTTCAACGCCTACTATTTTAGCGTCTCCAACAATGAGTCAGTTACTTTAGGAAATGTTCAAATATAATGCTTATAGGGGATGTAGGCGTAGGGATTTAAATTTTACAATAGGAATATAGAGGATACTTATTTAGAGTAAAGTCTATAAGTATTTTAAAAATATATAAAATTTGAGTATTTTAAATCAACATACTTTTTTTACTTCTATACCAAATTCGTTGACACCTTCTTAATAGGCTTACTTTAGATTTTTAGTCTATGTAATATGCTTGAAGAAATGACCAATATAGTTTTTGAAAATTTTCAATTGTTCCTAGATAACTAGCCAAAGGGAGAAATTAAAAATAAAGCGGATTGATGAGTGAGCTTATGATAAGAAAATAGGGATAAAATATTTTAGCAAACTACTTAAAAGAGATTACCTTTACTAAATTATGAAATTCACGCTTTCGAAGCCGCGGGTAACAGCTAGTTAGTAATAAAACAAACACTGTATGGAAACAAAATAAAAACAAATAAAAAATTTCTAACTATACAACAACCGAGTTTTATGTCCTTAAAATCTGCAATTATTTGCTTTTGTTATTTAAAGTCATACCGCCTACTCTAATTTCAAAAAGGATTATGAGCAAAGGGTATAGCCGGATAAGTATAGGCGAATAGGCCCCGGAATTATTTTAATAACTATATTAACGGTGTGATGAGGCTGTAAGTAATTGATATCTATAATTTTGGCGGCCAAACTGAATAGTTATGGAGATAACTAAAAAAATTTAAAAAATTACAAAAAGTTTTTTCTTGGTAACTACTCAACATAAGAAAATAATTTCAAATCCACATGAAGGCAAACACTCTCAAGAATATTAGACATATTTATTATCGTATCAGTCCTCGTTATTAAGGATAACATCAAGGATAATATCCGATCCAATGTTATTTTTATAGGATTCCAATTGAGCGACCACTTCAAAAAAAATTCAGTAACTGTGTCTTAATTAGTGATGAGCAAATGCAAGACCAAGACCAAGACTACCAAATCTTGGTCTTGGTCTTGTTCTTGCATTAAGAATCTTGGTCTTGGTCTTGCTAGACTGGGTTGAGTCTTGGTCTTGGTCTTGGTCTTGCAAAATGCAGTCTTGGTCTTGGTCTTGCTAAAAAATCTTGCACTTTCTTGCATCTTTTTTTATTAACAAATTTTCGAATCCAAAATTCAGCTGTCGCAGCCACTGTCACGATGCGACTTGATAATTTACCGCATCATAGTGTCAAGCCCGGTTCTATGCTAGAAGTTTGTTTTGAGGTTTCTAGAACCCAATAATGCAGTGGTGAATTTACCAGCAGGACGAGTAACCTGGAGCTTAGAGCGGCAGATTTTAGGGGCATCAAATTTGGGGCCAGAGGGTTTTTTCTTTTTTGCTCGTCATTAATTTTCTGATAAGAAAAAGGGCAATAATAACACACAATTTCGCTCTTAAAATTATAATCTATCAGGAAAAAAGTGAAAAAGTTATTAAGACATTTTTTGGGGAAAGGCAGGCGCGGCAATCTTTCCGGTGTCTAGAGCGACACTTAGAAAAAATCCCTTACTGCAGAAATGATACCTATTTTATATAAATATATATAATTTAGGTATATAATTATATATATATATATATATATATATATATATAATTTAGATATATAATTATATACATATATATATATATATATATATATATATATAATTTTGGTATATAATTATATACATATACATATATATATATATATATATATATATATATATATATATATATATATATATATATATATATATATTTATATATATATATATATATATATATATATATATATATGTATTTCGTTAAGTCTCGAACGAAATATCCTATTTTTATGAAGTTTGGTTACGCTGAAAGTTTGGAAAGTTTGAAAGTTCAAAAATCTTGGAAGAGTTCGCTAGCCAGACACTTCAATTCAAAAATCCTTAAAAAAGTAATTTTTGTTATAATTCCAGTCTTTTAAAATTTTTTACACCATAGCAAAGAGTAAAAAATCACATAAAATAGCTTTTAGAGTCAGCATCCTATGTTAACGGATCTTCGAGAAAAAATAATTTTTTAACGGAGAATTCGCTATGTTATATAGGATGCAGCAACAACAGGTATTTTTAATTATATAGTCATCAAATTATAATTTGGATGGTTTTGTGAAATCGCACTGATTTAGAGCATGGGTAGAATTACATATTCTGCAATATGTAATACACAAGAAGTCGAGAATATATCAGAAAATGAACTAATGCCTTTTTCAGTGATGTATTTATCTAAAGATGAGAAGGGCGATCTCCCAGGGCGACTTCCCATTATCTTGTTATGTGAAATTGTATTTTATGAGGCTAAAAGTTATAAATAGTTAATTTCCGGAAGTTCCAATCAAAGTTATGTCAAATTGTATATGTGCTTCAGTCATTTTTCTTTTTTATTTAAAAAAAGATTTTGGCCATAAATCTAGTTTTTTTCAATGGAATGTCTCCATATATATGAAAAACTGAAATTGACCAACAGTAATAAAAAATAAAAATTATGTGACAAAAAGAAACTGAACAATCGTAAAGGGTCACTTGAAAAAATAATCATAAAATCATAAAATGTCTCCTTGGCATTAGTACTGCTTTGCTTGGAATGTTTAACATATGTGCGAAATTTTCTTATGTGTAGACATACCGGTACGATCGACCGGACAGTCTAAGCTCCAATATAATTTTATTATCCTACTTCACTCATAACTAAACACTCAAGTAGGTAATAATTTCTGAACAATTAAAGTCAAGTAGATATTAATTTAGGATAAACAAAATTTGATACATGTTTTGGCCAATTTGTCACGTGTTGTGTCAAGGTATACGATATACTCACTTTCTGATTTAATAGCTTTTGGGTCCATCGGTCGAATTGGTCTAATTGATCCTTTACCTATTCTGTGCATTAGTATAGAAAATTGGTTTATTTTGTAATTTGTATATATGTCGGTAAAACAAAATAGAAACAAGTAAATTTAAAAAAAAATTTTTTTGTTAACGTTTTCTCGCTTGACCGTTCTTATATTCTATTCTACATATTGTATTTAAACTGTTTATGTTTCAAATTTTAGGGTGTCAACAACCTATCATAAATTAGTTTCCTGGCTTTTTACTGACTATACACATAACCTTTCGATTCCAGTTCACCTAACCATTATTTTGTTTCCGAATCTACCAAAATAACGAAAACATTATAATCATCTTTGTGAGGTAAAGATTTTTTCTTTCAAAAATCAGAATTTTTACTCTTTACGGTTCCTAAAAAAATTTTGTCTTGTGGCTGCCTCTTTGTCCACCTGAGTATTCGTAAAACCTTCCAACGCGTAACTTCGGAACTATTCGACTAATTTCGATGAAATTTTCAGGGCTTTAGTTAGTCCCATATGAATTTCTATTAAACGTGGTAAAATCTATTATTATTATTTAAAGTCTAAAACCTATTAAACGCCGATATTTTACTTACTATTCGACCAAAAGATTTTGAAGGTAGCTGAAAGCATTATATTGACTTATGACAGCATCACACATTTTTAATTGCAAGTATTTAATTAACTTCCAATTTTTAAAAAAACAATTTTTAATATTGCTTTAAAAAGTTTCACTACTAATTATACTTTCAAATTATTTAAATAGTTTAGCAAGAGTCTTGCTTTTTTCTTGCTTTTGTCTTAGTCTTGCTCACGCGAGTCTTGGTCTTGGTCTTGCAATCATACTTATGGTCTTGGTCTTGGTCTTGGTCTTGGTCTTGCAAAAAATGCAAGACCAAGACAAGACTGCAAGACCAAGACTAATTTTGCTCATTACTAGTCTTAATACACTTAATTACTGCATCTAGTTTCATCAAAATTCAAGCGGTATAACATGATAAAAAAAAAATTTTTATTTCTCATCTGCTGGACCGCCCCTCCAGTTGGTCCGACCCTGGAATTATATACATCAATCGAAAGTACTTAAAAAATAAACTGTTGTGTCTAATAAAGTGTTTTTTCCTATCTCCTATAGTTTTCGAGATAATCAAGAATAATCGAAAGAGGTATATTAGTATAGGCTATTTCCCCCGGATAGAAAATTCCAATAGTAACTGTATTGTCGTTTATGTGACACTACAGGTACTTCTATGTAGGAGCTCAATTGGAACCCTATAAAAATAACATTGGATCGAATATTATCCTTGTTATTATCCTTAATAACGAGGACTGATACGATAATAAATATGTCTAATATTCTTGAGAGTTTTTGCCTTCATGTGGATTTGGAATTCCTTTCCTACGTTGAGTAGCTACCAAGAAAAAATTTTTTGTAATTTTTAATTTTTTTTTAGTTATCTCCATAACTGCTCAGTTTAGGCCGCCAAAATTGTAGATATCAGTTACTTATATCCTCACTATACCGTTAATATAGTTATAAAAATAATTCGCTTCCGCGGCCGATTCACCTATACTTATCTGGCTATACCCTTTGTATGATAATAAAAAAGAATAAAAGTAACCAGGCCCGAGGAGAGGGTGGGGTAACCGAGGTTGCAGCCCTGGGGCCCGGGCTGGAAAAGAGGACCCGTAGAGGGTCTGTAGAAGGCCAGGAAAAAGTAAAATGAGCTTTTCATTGCTCGCCACTTATTTTTTCGGAGAGATATTTTTTAGTGATGTGCTTTATTCCCGGGGCTCGCCATTTCTCTCCACGGCCCTGAAAGTAACAAAAACTTGAAAACTTCATTTTGAGGGATAGAAGATTACATAATTAAAAGCCTAGTCAAGCGATACATGATCAAAAAAGGTTCGGCATCGCTAACAATATAAATTTCATAAAGTATAAATAAACATTCACTCTACCTTAACAGGCTTTATTTTTAATATACCTATATATCCTTCAATATATGTATTAATTTTGAAATTATAATCGTAACCTGATAAAATAAAGACGTAAAAGAAAATTTCCAGTGCATAACAATATCAATAAGTGCGGTAGCGCCTTGGCAAATTCTCACTAGCCGTACGTGTATAATATACAAAATACCCCTGTCGCAACATCTGCATAACATAGCGAATTTCCAAATATTGGGCACTGGCGGATCTCATCTAAGACCTGTACCTATTTAAAATAGTTTAGCTTTCTAAGAGTAAAAGAATTTTTAAAATCGGCTAGGTAAATAGTTTTGGTATTTTTGGGGACCCAAGAACCCGAACGGATTTTGTGCAGCATAGTTGTATCCATCTAAAATCATTTAGTTCTCTAGCGGTGAGAAAGTTTTTAGAATCGGTTCGGTAGCTTATTACTGGCGTTTTCGGATCTGCAAGATCACGGTGGACCTCATTAAAAATCCGCTCGACCGTATATTCTAGGCGGACTTTATGTAATATATATATATTATATATATATATATATATATATATATATATATATATATATATATATATATATATATATATATATATAGGATATTTTACCTTTCTAACAGTAAAAGTATTTTCAAAACCCGTTGTGTAGCATTCTACACCGCATTTGCATCCGCTGGACAGTTGTGGATCTCAGATAACACAACCTGTACCTATCTAAAATAGTTTACCTCGGTAATAGTAAAAAAATTTTCACAATCGGTCAGTTAGTTTATTTTTAACACTTTTGGGTCCTATGGACCCTGGCGGACCTTACATAATGTAATCTATATCTATCTAAAATAGTTTAGCTCTGTAACAGTGAAAAAATTTTCAAAATTGGTCGTTTAGTTTATTTTTTACAATTATGTGATCAGTAAACCCTGGCGGAACTCATACAACTCTAGTACTCTAACAGTAAGAAAAGGGTTCTAGGGATCTCATATAACTTATGGCAGTCCGTAAGGTTCTTGCGGACATCATTTAATTAATTAATTCAAATACTTTAACTTACTAACTGTGGAAAATTTTTTAAAATCGATTGGGTAAATAATTTTTGGCCTTTTTAGGTCCCCAAAACCTTGACGGATCTCACATAAGATACCTTAAATCCATTTAAAATTGTTTAAATTTCTAACGTTAATAATTATTCAAAATCGATTTATTTAAATTTTTTTTCTGTACATACAAACATATTATGTTGTTTTGTTTCATATTTAATAATATTATATCATAACATAAATTTCAATTTCTTGTTTATTTAAAATTCGTAAAAAAAAAAATATCTTCATTACATAAGCTTAGAAAATCTGCTTAATTTTCATTTTTCAACTTGAGACAGAACTGTGCTAATTATAATACAATAAATCAGAAACAAAACTTTCTTTATTATAATACATATATGTGGATAGATTTCACTTGTTCTCACAAAATTCTTTAAAAAAAAAATGAAATATTTTTATATTTTATAAAGAATTGAGACATAAATATACATTACTTATTAGACTAACAAAGAGAGAAAATTAATACAAATGTGAAAAATTACAATTTTCTCGCAAAATACTTAAGAAAGAAAGAAAATTATAAGAATATTTTCTTCATAATTTTTTTTTTTTTTTGGCTTTTCAACGATGTAAAACTGTCTAATGATAGGATCGAATGATAAAAAATGGCCAGAAAACCTACTTCTGGGCTTCCGACGTGTCTGGCTGACGAACTTAACTGAGCTGATCCGGATTTTAGTTCGCACACAACATTTTATAAGCAGTAAACGTTTCGTTCGAAAGTTATCGTGGCGACATATATATATATATATATATATATATATATATATATATATATATATATATATATATATATATATATATATATAAATTTTAGTGAATATCATTTTCGTATTCTACGGACCTCAAAACATATTTCTGCCATAGTCCCGGGCTCGATTTGCGTCATGAGACCTACTGCAATAGCTGAATTTCGAGTTTTCGACATTCGTTAAAAATACAACCTTTATTTATATCACGTCGTGTAGGCAAACGATATTACACATCTGTGGGATACTTTACATACCGTACATTCTTTTGAATGATTTAATACAGATATTTTAGATATTCCTATTATTCTTACAACATTTATACCAGCAATATTTTCATATACATATATCATTCTAATTGGAAGCTATAACTTCATATAAGGGAAAGTATAGAAATCAGACCATTTAGAGTATTTAGACCATCTTGACGTTTTAAGGCCTAAAGAACCTTTTTCTCCTTTCTTTAAATATTATAGGTATTAACAATTTTTACTGAAATTGTTTTATTCTAAAAAATGTCACAGTATTCTGTTAGTTTATGGCAAATACAAACAAAGCATACTTTAACACAGTGATTCTCAAAGTGGGGGTCACGAAATATATTTGGGGGATCGCAGAAACAATAACTGATTTAACAAATTAGGCCCTCCGCACACGGGTCGACTGTTTTGCAACTCGAGTTTCAAACCACTTGCTCAATATTTACATGTGCAACCGGTTTGCAATTGAATGATATTGCTTGTCCGCACCCGAACGCGACTGTTGTGGATCAGTTTACAGTTTTATGAAGAGTAGTATCGTGAGGGAAAAATTTTTTGTTAAAAAAAAATTCAAATTCAAAATTCAAAAAATTTTGTGTTCATTGCTTGGTCACTCGTTTCAAATTAAATATTAAAAAACATCAAAAATATTCATTAAAAGCACTTAAAAATTTACAAACCGTGCAACCATGCGACTGAAACTGTTTCGTAACTATGCAAACACGGTCGCATGCGACCAGTTGGATATTGATTTACAATCGGTTCCGTTTCAATCGAGTTATGTGCGGTTCTTCATTCATACACACGTGAAAGGCCCTCAAACCGTTGCATGCGCAACTGGTTTGAAACTCGAGTTGCAAAACAGTCGACCCGTGTGCGGAGGGCCTAATACATTCATTTTCTACACATTTGAGAGACCTTTGAAATTTTTAAATGCAAAAGGATGTCGCTCACCAAAAATTTTGAGAACCACTGCGTCATTTTTATATAGTATCCATAGTTACTAGTATTTTTTTTTTTTTACTACAAAAAGGCAAATCAGAAAACAAAAGAGTAATCTTACAATAATAAATGCCTAATTTCTTACAAAGTTAGAAGCAGTATAACTTTTTAATAATTGGCTATTGGGTTTTAATTACTTTTAAACATTATTTTCACGCAATATCATTTTAGTTCTTGCTAAATATCTAATAATAATAAAATAAAGCACCCCTAATCGTAACTTTTCCCTATATTAAAATTTATAATGTATTCGAAACCCCCAAAAAAACAGTATATTTCGAAAAAATCGAGTTACCAAAACCTAATCAAATTTTGATTACATATTTAAACCCAAAGCTAATGGTCCATCCTTGCATTAGATAAACACAATTAATTTATCAGAAAAAATACAAACTTCTCGTTTATACGAATTTACTATTATTAATAAACTGATTTTCATATTTTAATAACATAATTCATTTTTAAATTCGTTGGAGTTGGAGGACTAAAACCGCAATAACTTAACGCAACTCAAGGTACCATCACAGTATGATCGGCCGAAAAATAGTCAATTTTCACAATTTTTTTTCAGATGGATAGGATGGAGAAATGGGGACGAATTTTTTTTACGACTAATATCACTATTTAACAATACAAAAATATTTTTATTATGTATTTATTTTTTATAATTATTATAATTTTTTGAAAAAAGTACCTTTAAAAAAAGCGGAAATTTGGTGCCCACAATTGCAGCCACAGTTTTTATCTGGAAAAAAAAAATCAAATAGATTATCAATCTGTAGATAAGTCGCTATGTTCTTATGGGAGCTTTTTTTTAAATCTTCCTATTTTTTCACACAGAAAACTAAAAATTTTGTACTTTTTATTCATCCGGTGCCATTTGTTCAAATTAGAAAAAAGCTCCCATAGAAACATAGCGGCTTACCTACAGATTGATAATTTATTTGATTTTTTTTCACAATCAGATAAAAACTGGGGCCGTAATCGTGGGCACTAAATTTCGCCCTTTTTTAAAGACACCTTTTTCAAAAAATTATAATAAAATTACAAAAAATAAATAAAAATAAAAAAAAAAAATAAAAATAAAAAAAATATTTTTGTATTGTTAAATAGTGGTATTAATCGTCAAAAAAAAAAAATTCATCCCCATTCCCCCATCCTATCCATCCGAAAAAAAATTGTGAAAATTGACTATTTTTCGGCCGATCACACTGCGATGGTACCTGAATATAAATAAAATAATTAATTAGGCAAAATTTACCAAATTTGAAATTTATTTGAATAAATGGGAGGGCCAATTTACTAATAAAGGTATTTTCGTTCACGTCTGGTAAACCGTAAACTTAATTTAGATATTAGATTTAACCAATGGCGGATTTACCAGCAGGCTGAGTAGGCTGGAGCCTAAGGCGGCAGATTTTAGGAGCGGCAAATTTGGGCAAAAAAGGCGGGAAAATGTAGAATTGAAGTTTTTTTTTGCTCGTTACTTACGGTTTTTAAGAAGGACGGGAGATTCTTAGGGGCAGCAAATTTGCGAAAAAAGGGCGGCAAAAATGCAAAAAAATTTTTTACCTTTTTAAGGGCAGCATTTTTCACTGAGCCTAGAGCGGCACTTAGGGTAAATCCGCCACTGAATTTAACTATTGATAAAAATAAATGAATGTTTGAAGTCGGTATTTTGCCTGAATTAACTTATAGTGGAAACTGGACGAAATGTAAATCAAAATTTTATTTGTTTTAACAACAGTATTTTCTTCACAAATTCACATATAAAGTGAAAAAAATTCTTGAACAGTATTTAATTAAACCATTTTAAAAATAAGCGCAACTATTATGAATAGTGCTAAAACTTACCTGTAGCGGAGCCAGTTGCAACATGAGCAACACTAGCGGCAAGACGGCCAACTTCGTGTAAAACCGGAGGAGCGCGCTTTGGCATTTCTGTTGACTTTGATGTTCGAATACCAAGCGCTAATTTAGCACCTAATCCAGCACGTGTTGAGTGCGCGTTTTTTGACTCACTCATTTTAAAAAAAAAAAAGTTAATCTCTTTTTTAACAAATGTACAAACTAGCTTTTTATTATGTACTTGACTTTAAAAAATAATATTTCCTGTAAAGTTAAAAGTAATAATGTTTATTCACAAAATGTCAAAAATTGGAACAATTATACAATAAAACAAATACAATTTCTAATATTTTCGTATAAGAAATTATTATACACATAAATACACTTCTAAAAATGATGTTAGTCAAAGAAATAGTTACTGAATTTTAAAAGAAAACTATTTGCAGCCAACAATTATTATTTTTTATATTATATGGATATAATACATTACTTAACTGTTTTTATACGTTTAAATTGAGATGTCAAATCATTTTTTGTAATTTTAAATAAAAATATATTTAAGAATCACAATCAAATGAATTTGTAACAATTGATAATACTTTGTGCAATCGATACTACCATGCAATCAGCTGCTACTTGTCGAAATGACACATTGTAATCTACACGCAAGCGCAACAAATAACAATATAACCTTAAATTTCAAAATTATCAACATATCCTTTTTTTGATATGACAGTTATGTAAGCATTTTAATTTAAAAAGGGCAAGTAAATACCTAAAATATATTATAAGAAATTTTTTAATGAAATCAAAATTTAAATAAAGCAATATGTAAATATGTAGCAAATTTTAACCTTTATTTGTTTATTTATGGAAGGAATAAGTGACAAGGTGACAGACAAGATACGTTACAGTTGTGGGCAAAACAACTGGTACATACTAAGTTCAAGGAAAACAAATATTGTTAGGCGGAATTATTATTTTCTGTAAATAGTTTTACGTTATTCTTCGATTTTTTGGAACTAAAATTTTTAAGCAAAACATAATTAAGTTTGTTATTATTTTTTAATGAAAGTATATTTTATTATTTTTAATAGGTCCTTACTTCTTCACGAAACACTACATTCTAGATATCTTAAGGTGGATCGATCACTTGAAATTTTCCAAGTTTAGAATTTGACATTTACTGACACTATTTTGAATAATTTCTGACGTGTAGTTTAGAAGAAATAAATTTTCAAAGTTAGAATTTTTAACGTACGAATAAATGCAAAAGTATAATCAGAGGTGAATCAGAGGTATATATATTTAAGTACATAAGTTGTGTCATTAAAAACCAACTTTAAGATTTAAAAAAACTGAAATATTATTTTCTTTTATGTTTTTGAATCATTAAAAAACTATTTTGTTTAATATTGGACGTTTAGTTACTGTAATAAATAGAAAAAAAAAACTACAAAAATATCAAATTTTTATAAATGACACGAACACACCCATATTATATTTATTTATGTATTAGTTATTATGTGTGCGTACACGCCAACTACCAGAATCAAATTCATTACTTTTAAAATTATTAAAATTAGAAGATTGGACAATAATCAAATATCAATATTGTTACATGTATTATAAAATTTAACTTATTTTTCTACACATAAATTATATTTATTTATAGAAAAAAAAAAAATAGACTTAATAATTCATTTGTCAGTACTAATCGATTCACCTTAAGTAATACGATTTTCCGTATTCTGTAGTTTTATAGAAAATGCCTATATGCAAGGTATAACCATTTTCGAGTCAACTCTCGAAACTAAAAAAAAAAAATACTACCCCTTAATTTATTTTGCTACTACTTTTGAGCTTACTACTTTTCAAAAATTTTATAAGTCAGTTGTGTAACAAAATTATAGCATACTTAAAATAATAGAAATAAGAATTTAATGCTTGAATATAAAAATTTATACAGTATTGGCACACCCGGGACTATCGAGAAAAATGACGGGTTCCGGGAACAAAACAAAATTTTCCCAAAAATACAGTCTAGGAACAAAAAAACAAAAAAATACTGCTCTTTTACTCAGAACTCATCTATTCCAAAGCATTTATGAATCCGTGACTTATTATTGAAGCTGTTAAAAATCATATAATATTGCAATATTAATTTATTTAAAGATAATACAAAATTTGTTTTATTATCCTCTTGCAACTATCATTGCGTACATCTTTTTATTATACATGCAAAATTTTTTTCAATCTAAGATATCTGAAAATTCTTATAACATTACTTCTTTTCTATCATTTAACCAATCTGGTTATTCCAGATTGTATAATTAAAGTAAAAATACATATTATGTACAAAAAATGATTTTGTGTAAATAATATTTGATTGAATAATTTTATTTATTGGTATCGTAATTGTTCTTTTATAGTGGAATATTTTCAAATACCTAAACCACATTTACAATAATTTAGTTCACTTGCGCAGTGTTTCAGATTATCAGAAAAAAAGAAAGTTGTAAGGAGAACCGAATTTAAGCATGCGTCATACTAGTCTTATTTTCTTCATCTATGTTTCGGTTTTACGGTATTTTTACTGAGTTACATTTCAAAAAGAATTTAGAGGATCATCTCAAAATTTACTACACATAACCCAAAGTGGTACCTAGTTTTTTACTCAATTTTTTTTTTCGATTAGCAATTTTCCGTCAGTGTTTTTCTAGCAAACATGGATTATACGTTCAATTTTGCTCCAAATTTCTTCAAATTTGGATTTAAAACATGTTGAGAGAATCTCGAAAATCGTCAAATAAAAGATAAAAATTTATATTGACTGAAGAAAACACTTGATTTCTCAAAATTTTGAAACTTGTGTCACAAGACGGCAAATAAAATAAAATAAAATAAAATTTGTGTATAGAAAATAGTCTCTTATTTGGAGCAAAAGAATCGAACAAATTTCAGGTTTATCTCCCAAGACTGTATACGATGTATACCGAACGCTAATACTTGACCCTTCTCTCTAGAACATGGAAAGTGAGACAGGAATATACAAAAATGTCAAAAGCAAGCCAAATGTGATTCAAAACAAGTGCAAATTGATTCAAAATGAGCGCAAGTGGCTTTGGCTTACGCCGAAATGAATCGGCCCAATTATCTTCCAAGATAATAGGGTACCCTATTCGAATATTAAGAAATTTTATAGGCTTTTAAGTTTATACAAGCATAAACGGGGCAGAGCGCAAAAATTATAAATTTGTCCCTGGTTATAAATAGGAATACAACTTTTACACAACGAATCTTTATTAGCTACATAGTAAAAGTTTTAATGACCCACATGAGGTTACTTTACGACCCATACTTTGGGAACTCCTGAACTAACTCTAACAACATACCTTACCTTTGTCTAAGGTTCCACAGAAAACGTTCAAATAATCCATCAATTCAGTAACATAAATTTTTATGTGTTTTGAGAAACATATTATGATAACAATTTTGGTCCACCTGTACATAAATCAATTGTTTTTTATCAAGTTTATCATTATGCAAATATGATAATTATCCACGTACGAATGGAGTATTATAAGATGGCGATCTTACTTATGTGGGAGGAATTGACAAAATTGGTCACGAAAATGGCACATATAAGGCTTTCTTTTTTTACCACTCGTTGTGTTAATAATCTCAAAATACTGATGTGAATATAGCGAATATAATAACATAAAACGGATAAAACAGAATGTAAATACAGTACTTATTCTCAAATGGAAACACGTCGGGACTGGGGAAGTGAGTGTTTCCATTTGAGAATCACCAATGTCGGTTGATGATATTTAATAATAAGGAAATACATAGAAATTACATATGTATGAAATAAACTCTTATAGTTTAAATTACTTTATACGGCGGATATCCAATGGTACTGACTCCGATTTTACAGAGTGACGTCAGCGAATTATATAATATACAATATAAATGATGCGACGCAAAATAAAAATTGTTAAGTTTATTTTAAAAACGATCGAAAAACCCACTTTATAACTGAGTTGAACATTGAAAAATATTCCAGAAGATTCTACTCAAAAGCTAACAAAGATAATATAGAAGCTCGCGTTTCCATTTGAGAGTGTTCCATTTGAGAATAAGTACTGTACCGCTTTCGTATCGTACGAACACGAGTGCCATCTTTGATTTACACACTTTTTTTGAATACATTGAGTTCCGTCGCCTTGTCTAATCTCCATACACGTACGTAACAAGCAAGTATACGAAGTATACGATGATTATAGGACCCTTCCACCGATTTGTACGGACTGGAACATCAATTTTCTATTCTTAATTCAGTTAATTATTCTTATTAATGCAGTTAAAGGTTAAATAACCGTCTATTTTTAAATGCAATTTATATTGATGATAATAATTAAAGTAAAATAAGACAACAAAAGTCTGTATACGTACAATTTAGAAGAGATTGAAAAGTAATTTTTTTATTTAAAAAATAAATTAATTGAATTTTAGAACGAAGTTAGAGATGAATAAATTTCTATTAAAACTTATTTCAATATGTCAATAAGCATCATTATACAATTTTTATCATTAGTTACGCCTGGTTCAAAAAACCTTGTCATTATTTTACATTCTGTATAAATTGATTTTTATAAAGCAGCCTCCACATTCTCGCCGAGGTTGGACGAGTCGAGAATGTAGAGGGTCATTTCGTTGTGCTTCGCGGTTGGTGTTTCAATGCTATTCTTATGCCTCGGCCAACCTCGCGAGGAACTACTTCGTCCAACTTCGGCGAGAATGTGGAGGCTGCTTAAAAGAAACCTGAAAACAAGTGAACAGAATTCTATGAATTATATTAATCCTTTTTTACGGAAAATTCTGCACACATATAGCAACAAAGTTTTTAAAAATAGGAGGAAAAATAGTTATTTGTTTATAAAGAGGGCAAAGTGGCACACAGTGGTGGCGATAACGGGTCCGCAGGGTCTGTGGCACGGGGAGACGGCGGCTTAGGGGCCCCTGGCCGGCAGTGGTAAACTTATTAATTCGTATGATGTTTTTAAACATTCAAATGGTTTTTGAATAGAGAAAATGGAAACAAAACAAATGCATTTGTCATTTGTTTTAATAATAGTTTCTAATTTTTTACTTACTGTTCTGCTCTGCGGTAGAAAAGGAAAACTATCGATAGCACTGTCGAAACTATCGATGATTTTTTACCGTCGAGGAATTATCGACAGTACTATCGCTGTTTTACCGATGGTTTACTAAAAACCATTGGTTTTTAGTACGGCGGCTTTGCGTGTTTTGATTAGATTTTGCGGGTTTTATTGTCAATTTGCGTGTGGAAAGTTACTTTCCACACGCAAAAAAGTATGCGGGAAGAGTACAGTGGGCAAACAGCTATTTTGCGTACAGAAATGTGTGCGCCAAGTTAGTACTTCTCCCGCATGAGTAATAAGAAATAATTTAACATCTTGAAAGTTTATGGTCACTAATAACACCCTCTCGAAAAGTCATCCCAAAAATTATTGGAAAAGGTATACGAAAATTATTGTAAGCAAATGAAGCAAAGTAAGTATGAACAAGTAGAGTATGAGTATGAGTATGAGCATGAACATGAGCATGAGCATGAGTATGAGCATGAGCATGAGCATGAGCATGAGCATCCTTTAGAATATCGCTACTGTATCGTTTTCGCACTCATCACTGTGCAGGGCCTGCTCCAGGTAAGGGCAACCCGAGCATCTGTTCGAAGTGGCAAATTTTAAGGGCGGCATTTTTACAACTGACGAGCAAAAAAAAGGTCGTCGTTTCCAAGGGGCCCCAAAACGATTCTCGCGGGAGGGCCTTTCATTGCTTACCGCCACCACTGGTGGTACATTACCGCTCGACTGAAAATGTCGACACCTGACGCCACCAATCGGAGGGCGTCATTCTCATGAGTTTTAAAGCGAAAAGTAACAATGTTATTTAATGTTTGGTCCAATAAATAAGTTGACAAAAGTATCCTTTTCTTGTTTTATTTATAATAAACCTAAACTCAGTAATATGAAAAACCCTTTTAAGATTTGAATATTTTTAAACCCGTTACAAAAGTGAAAAAATCTGGGAATGTTCCAATTGTGAGACTTTTTTCAGAGTTATATCAGAGAATTATTTCCATACGGGACCCTTAATTTTTTAGTCTTAATATAACACGACTATTTTTTTAAAAGTAAAACAAGGCTTCTTTATCAATTACCATAAAATTTTCTTAAATGCTAATGAAACAACAATAAAATTGATTGAATAAGTTTTCTTTACTATTAATCATTCAATATTCATTACAATATTAATTTCCATAACTGCGTGGCAATAATAGTTAGTAGTAACTACTATTGGAATTTGCAATGAAAAACAAAATTAAACAAAACACTAATGAACTAAATAAACCTTAAATTAATTGTAACATAAAATAATTAATATTTTTCACTAGCAGACATCTGCTTTAAAAGCTCATTTTCTTTTAAAATTGAGTTGTAAAACTCTTTACAAGTCAAATTTTTAAAATTAAATTGTACAACCAACATTTTGGCTATAGTATCAACATTTAGTTTGTTGCGTTCTTTTGACCAATGTTGACCTACCAAAGAAAAAACTTTTTCAACATTTGCATTATGACCCGTAATGGGAAAAATAATATTGACAAATAGTAAGAAATTCTGAAAAGCAATCTGAATCACAAAAAAAAAAAAAAATTAAAAAGGATTCATGAATCGAGTCACGGGCGGGCAATGCAAAAAAGAAAAAAAAAGGTCAAATTTAAAAAGCCTAACAAAAGCCGGACAGGCCGGACACTGTCTAATTTGGCCGGACACGCAACCAAAAAGCCTGACTGGCAACCCTATGTACAGGTATAAAGATAGACCGTATACACATTTTATATTAAATTTGTATTCTAAAAACTACATACAGTGGAGCTTCGCTAAAATTAAAAAAAATTTGGTAAACTTTAGTGAAACTTAACTTTAGTGAAGCAAATTGAGATCAGTGGCGGTCATTTAATACATGATCGGGACTAAATAATAATTTAAGTCATAGGTGACGTACAAGAGCAAACTATTTAATAATTTGGATTCCAGTGGATTAATTGGATTTTATACTAATGTATAAATTCCATTAAAAATATTGCTGTTATAGAAAGTTCTTCATTATAGATATATCTGCTATAGAAATTTTTTTCCTTGAACGGACAATTGACAAGCACCATATCTATTTTTCAATCTATATAAGCAGCTACGATTTGCTTTGGATTTATTATTTAAATTTATTTATTATATTAAGTGAAGGACTGAATTGAGTAAGTAGCCTTCAATCAAATCACTCACTTTGTATATATCAGAAAAAAATTTTCAAAATTCTAGAATTCAACATTATAAAATTCTTTTTGTATAGAGAAATACATATTTTTATTAAAAAGCACCACTGATTTGCTTACGTTTTTATGTTTTAAGATTTTATAATTTATGACTTTATAGTTCAGCTCATAACCAATCTTAGTTATGTCATAAAAAATATGTACCTAATATTATTTCGCTTTGTTTTTGTTATATTGTTCGATTTTTCACTTTGAATAAACATAATTAGTAACATTTATGAACTTTAAGTTACAAACGAAGTTCTGAAATTCAGCAGAGAAAAGTTTAAATTTGAATACTCGTATGACATCCAAACAAATTTCTTTAAATTATACTATATGTAATTATTTTTTTTTACTAGGCATATAACTTTTATAGAATTTATAATATCTTTGTCTTAAAAATGTATAATATAATAATATTGTTTCTTTCTATTTCTATAAAATCCTCTTAACTTTAGTGAGAAAAAAGTGACGTCACTTAACAAAACTGATGTTAACTTACCTGAAGCTCTACTGTAGTTTATAATTAAGGATGTCACAGATATAAAGTTTCAAAAGGCGATACGAATATTTACGAAAAACGTTTATTCCGATTTTGGTTTCAGTTACTGATATGTAATAATTTTAGATAATATTTCAAATATCTTTACGGTCAATTGTTTTATGAACTTTTGGCCCTAAAAGAAAAGTTAAGTTAAATTTACATTACAAAAGTGAACATCAAACACGAAACAATGAAAATTTATCAAAACAAATACATGCAGCAAAAAATTTGCTTTTCAATGGCAGTTGTTCATAGTTATCCGAAATATATTCGAAATTTTCTAGTTTGGGTACAGTTTCGGTTTTGGAAATTTTTTTCCCGATATTTGGTGATTTCAGTTACGGTTACGGATAATCATACATCCCTAGCCTAATATAATGTAGCCAACGCCATCTAACAATTGATAATAATTCTTTGTATTACATATTACTATACTTCGCAAGTTTACGGTGATGACAGGACCGTACTTATATTTTAAAAATTTAAAACGTTAATAAATGGGTGTTAATACATTTTTAAAAATAAAAAAATAAATTTTTTTATCGATATATTCTCTATTAACCATTAGCTGTTAATAAAATTGTTTTAAAGAATTATAATTTTTAATCTAAAACGCTTTATGAAAAATTTAAAGCTTGTTAATAATGAGAAAATAAGTTGGCTTTTGAAAAAATATTTTTACGAAAACAAAACAATGTGTTGTCTCTCTCACATTTTATTGGAAGAAAAAAGACAATTGATACACATAAATTATTTATTTGTAACATCAAAAAATACCTTACACGGTACATATGTGTCTATTTGAATTAAAGTTACACAAACAAGTTTTGACAAGAAATGTATGCATACATATTTAAAATATATCCAAAATATATACAGATATAAAAGGCTATACGTATACCATGTCTCATAAAGTTCGCACCATATGGAAAACTTTTTTACTATTGATTTTCTGAAAAATATTTTAGTGGGGTTAGATGGTGCATCAGTTCAAATGAAAAAATAGCTAAACACATCTTACCCCCCGCTTGCTGATTGGCGAAAAACCGGAAATTTCAAATGTGTGAATTTTAAAAACTGGTAATAATTTGACAGTTATTGGTTACTTTCTCATGAAATTTTGGCATAGTTTCAAAATTAGGTCTAGTAAACATATTTCGAGAATTAAATAACAGAGTCGGTAAAGATAAAGCCCAAATCCCCACTTTTCCAAAATACAATTTTAAGTGGCCCTAAATTCAAAATAATCTTATGAATTCTAGCAAAATAAAAATTAGATCATTCTTTGAAATCTGCTTATTCTAAATCACAATTATTATGAAAATATTGCTACAGATATTGGTCTTTCAATAAAAAAATTAAATTTTGTAATAATAAAAAAACACGGCTCTGGTGCGAACTTTATGAAAGACACTATGTATACATAGGTATAGACAATTATGTATTATTTATTTCTGAAATCGCATCAAAATGTTTTATCCAAAAAAAAAAAAATAAATAAATAAATAAATAATTTTAACTTTTTAAATGATTAAGACGAGTTAACTCGTCCTGCAATACGGCGGCTCAAAATGCAGTAATATGTATATATTCACTGGTACTGGTGCCGCCATCTGACAAATTTTCCGAAATACGGTATAATTCTAAATAATGTTCAATTTTATCAACGACAAAAAAAATTTTTCCATATGGTTTGTTTAAAAGCGTTAATACTTTAAAAAAATTAAGACAATACTGTCAGCCCCGTGACTTTTACGATCAATGTGTATTACATAAAAATTTGGGGGACAAGTCTACCCACACTGTCATCTTCCCATTGGGTGTCCTTAAAGACTAGAGACTACTGTACATAAATAATTCTTTTTTAATTTTAGGCGACTCCTTCCCTGGGCTCCCGATAGAGGCTTTGCCTCTTGCACCATACCGGGGGCTTCGTCTTCTGTACCTAAGGCCCCACCCTTATCAAACAAATGATAACATAATTTGTTCTCAAGATATGCGAGACAAAATATATTTTAGCAAGAAACTAATTTTTTCAATTTTTCTTATTTCGTTATTTTTTTTTTTTGTTTTTGTTTTTTTTTAAATTTTGTAATAAAATACTGGCGTTTTTAACATCAAGGAAGGTTCTTAGGCCATTATATAATAATGTTATGGTAAAAAATCCATATAATGTATGTTATCTTAATAAAGTTAATTCCGTTTTTTTACCACAAAAAACAAACCGCTAATCCGAATTTGCTGAAAACTTTATCCGGTCTTCATTTTTTGATTACGCATCTAATGAAATTAGTCCGGAGTTGATATCAACATTTGTTCTCGAGATATGCGAGACGAAAAAAAAAATCCACGAACGAACGAACTAACGAACGCACACACAGACATCACGCTAAAAACGATGGATTCGGATTCTAGTGACCTTGAAACGTGGAGATACGTCAAAATTAGCGATTCGTAAAATCGGACCTATTACAATAACTTCCTATAGTACAGTCACTGAAAGACAAAATAAAGTAAAAGCTCCCAATTTTTTCGGATTTAATGGATTTTTCTGAAAATTTGTATACCAGCTCATCTGACCCTACACTTCAAAAGTTATATTGTCTTGATGTGTGCTTTTTGATAATTAGGGGTAAAAACTACCCTTGTATGAAAAAAATACGATACGTCCAGATTTATGTATTTTAAAGATTCAATTTATGTTCAAATATGTTGGATAAAATTCCTTTCAAGTTTTTTAATATAATTTATGAAATTCAATTACTTTTCTACCCAAAAAATCCTTAAAAACTACCCCTTTGTTTCCGAAAAAATAGGAAAAAAGTTTTAGCAGCTTAAAGTAACCTTTTGGTGCATTCACAATGTATTATATCTCTTTTATTTTTCATTAGAAAACTTATAACTCATTAAAAAGCTGCAACCGTTAAAAAATAAACCACCCCTTATAATAAAATAAAGAAAAAAACGATTATTAACGGCTTGAGATATTGTATACTGGTGTACATATGATGAATTATAACTTTTTAAAAGTTTTCAAATGTATGTATATTGTAACTTTTTAATCTCCCAAAAACCCTGATAGAAGAACTACCCCTTATAAAAAATATTACCCTTTATGGAAAAATAGCATAAAAATTATATGTATGGAAAAATAGCATGTGAATTATACATTACATGTTGATATAATTAATTTTTTTTCCATTCTATTGAATTTATTTTTAAGATTTTTTAACTAAATTATTAAAAAAATACAAAAAATACACAAAGATGATGGTAATTTACGTGCTCCAAAAATTTTACCGAAAGAATGCAATTGATTTTCTTACTATAACTTTTTTAATTTTTAAGTTATCAATTCGCTTAAAAAACCATTTTGTAGGGAATTTTAAGCACTATAAGTCTTATGATTTCCAATTTTTTTGAGTCCTTCAATTTTTAGATTTGTAAGTTTAAAGGGCTTACCGCCGGTTTTACAAACCGAGTTTAAACTGAGTTTATTAGTTAAACCAAGTTTAAGTAAATGAGACCGTTTTACATATTGAGTTTATCTGTTAAACTCGGCTTATATTTAAACTACCAATAAAGGTGGCTTAAATCATTTAAACTAAGCTTACCTAGTTAAGATCATAGAAAAGATATAACTACGATGTAAAAAGGAGCATTTGCCTTCTCTATGGCTGAGGTCGTTTTTAGAGATTCGATTATATTTTTATATGATTTTTATATTTCTCTATTAGAGCAATTAAATACTCAATCATGGTGACCACATTACTGGAAAACTTGGAAATGCCAGGGAATTCTGAACTTTTTGGAAGTCAGGGAATTTTACCAGAAGACTGGAAAAAATTAATTTTTATAATTTTGTTTATTTAGGTACAAAACTTCAACCAATTTTTCACTTGTTTTGAGATTAGATTTAAAAATTGGGGCGGATTTCTTTTTTTTTTTTTGCTCATCATTTACTTTTTTAAGAAACTGTGTTAAAAAGTTATTAAAATTTTTTTTAGCTTTTTGGGATAAAATAGGGGCAGCATTTTTCACAAAATAGTCAGGGAATTTTTTAATAAAATTTCTGGAAAACCTGGAAAAGTCAGTGAATTTGATCTTTAAAAATCTGTGGCCACCATGCTCAATTTCATTACTCATGAAATTTACTGATCTTTTTTTTCATTTGTGTCATTCATTTTTTTAAATTTATTTTTTTAATTTTATTAATTAAAATAATTTTTTTCCTTTATAGCGTTATTTCTATATAGGTTACGTTTGTAGCGTATATCGTGTATGAAGTATATCTAGATACATACGGTTGAACGGTTGGTAAAATAGAGTTATTTTACCGACTTTGGTGGATACAGATACATACATGTATTGTATGAAATGAGCAAATGATTGAAAGCAGGTTCGCCAACACAAGCTTAGTTAAACTTTGCTTTAAATTGTATTGTAAAACAGACGCGAAGATAAACTGGGTTTAACTTTTAAACTAGGTTTAGTTAAGCTTAAGCTTAAACTCCGTTTGTAAAACCGGCCGTTAGGAAAGGTAGTCTTCGCATTCTGTTTTGAGCTTCTAACGATCATAACTCAGTCAAATTTGGACGTACAAAAATGAACAAAAAAGCAAATTTTTCAGCAAGAAAAAACCTACAATTTTCATTCTATAATTTTTTTCATAAATTTGTTAGTTTTTTAAATAATTTGAAAAAAGTATGATTTTTTTAAAAATTAATTTTTTTTTTCAAGAGTAAATCAATCACTTTTTCGAATTTAAACTTCTAAATCCGTTCAAACTCCCAGAACCTATTGTTTATATATGAATAAAGTAAACTGGCGACGGATTACGCTTAGTTTCAATGTTTGCCGTCAAGTAATTAATTTTGATACCGATTTTTTTTCTCAAAAATCAAGACAACCATTTTGCTTTGAATGTAACTCCGTTAATTTTTATACTAATGGCTTTTACCACAGCTCAAAATAAAGGTCTATTCAAGTACTTTAAAAAGTGTAATATGAGTTTTTTTCGAAAAACTTTTCATTTTGCCGCCAAATTACATTGAAAGTTTCGATTTTAGCTATCGTCAAAATCGATTTTAACTTCAAGGAGTCATAACATAGGTTCTGTTCTACCTACAGAAATAAAAAAGAATGCAATCTCTTTGTTACTTAATTTTCTTTATTTTTCCCCATAACCATTTTTGTGTAAAACTTGTAGTTTTTGAGATATTTGCAAAATATCCCTCAAAAACATGCATTTTTTGGGCTAAAAATGACCACATTTAGGCGCCAATATCTCAAAAAGTGTTGATTATACAAAAAATTCTTACAGAACATTTTTTGTTTAGAATTTGTCCCTCTATCGAACGGTGAGGTTATTTTTCATAAAAAAATTTCAAACCCCCAGAAGGGGTGCCTTCCACCCCTAGGGTGAAAGCACACATCGGCATTATATAACTTTTGTTTCTTGGGCTACTCCCTAGCTACAGTTCAAATTTCAAGCCAATTCATCCCATCCGAAAAAATTGGTAGCCAAATGCTTCAGTTACTGTACTACTATGGGAAGTTAACTATGTTAATGTATGTACTCTAGCACAACTGTAGTGAAATCGTCCGCCTATTCATCAAATGGTAGTAATAGTTGGACACATTCATCAAAGCAAGCATTTACAAACAGTTTGCAGTAGCCTATGGGCCAATTCGTATCGACGTAAGTCAAAGTCGCTTGCTCTTATTTTTAATCACATTATACTTGTTTTGAAGCGCACTTGGCTTGCTTATACATCGCATACAGTATACGATGTATACCGAACGTTAATACTTGACCCTTATCTCTCTAGAACATGGAAAGTGAGACAGGAATATATAAATATCTCAAAAGCAATAAGCCAAGTGCGCTTCAAAACAAGTGTAATGTGATTAAAAATAAGAGCAAGCGACTTTGGCTTACACCGATACGAATTGGCCCATATAATATTGATAATAAAATTTTACTTTTTTGAGAAGAAACTACAAAATTTTGAAAGAAAAAAAGTTGTATTCGCTTTATTTTCATAATACGAACGTATACAAATTATGTTCTGCAATAATTATAGTCGCATTTGCTCAAAAATTGACATTATATTATATTCTTTAAATCGTATCCGTCTCACCTTGTTACCTGCTTCAAGAAAAATGCCTACAAACTAGCTGTACGCTTTGTCTAGTGTAATATAATATTATTCATTGGTCTGTGGTAGTTAATGACTAACTGCAGTATTTAAAACCTCAACTACTTACGATGTCCAAAATAATTTAGTAAACATATCCTATAAAAAATCTAAAAATGTACCCGATGTACCCTCTAGCTACAGTAGCGCCGCCATTATTTTGCCTTTCTACGGACACTTTTTGATACAGAGACGGTTCCCCTTATATCTACCCTCCATAGATAGAGTGATTATGCAGTATTGTGTGTGTAGTAGATGTATACCGATACCGATCTTTCATTTGCTGTACCGTATACTGCTGTCCACATTATGACAAGCAATCGTAGTACACCTGACGTATATTTATTAAGTACGGCTAACTTCAAAAATGCATCACTGCTTGCATGAGACAGAGTCAAAAGTTCAAAAACGCATCAGACGCATCACAACAAAAAATAAAAAATTCATTTTTGCATTTGATGCGTCAAAACAATGCATCAAGAAATTTGGTGATGCGTGTCATGCGCATAATGTAATATCACAACATTACAGGTACTTATATTTAAAATATAGGTGGCTGTCGTAGCTATAGCAATGTGAATAAAGGATGATGACCATAACGGTTATAGGAATAATTCCGAAAAACTAATTGTTGAAAAAGATGAATTTATTTACCTCTCATTAAAATTGTTTAAACTATCTGAATACATCTTGCACTCAAAATATGTAATATTTTTTATTCAAATAATTTTAATTTTAATTTTAATTTTTTCAATTTTCAATTTCAAGTAAGTTCAAGTTGAAATTCAAAGATTATACATAGAAGGACTGTAGTGCTATTATCTATAGTATATAGCCGGTTCTACACGATGCTACAAACACCTTCCAACATTGGACGTTTGATGGTTCGTGACATCGTGTGGCCGTTGTTCGAACCCACGAGCTAGGGATGAGTATCGATAAAAAAAACATCGATGTTTACCATCGATATTAACATCGACCGTAAACCATCGATATATCAAAAATATCGATCTCGAAATATCGATCTTTTGCGGTCTTAAACATCGATGTTTTGTATTGTTTAAACATCGATCTGCAAAATATAAATACAGAAAATAACTGTTATAAACTATCGTCAACTGTAAATTGAGAATTAGAATAAGAGTGAATATTTTTAGTTTTTATAACTTGTAATGTAATATTTTTGTTCCTACAAAGTTCATATTACCCATAGTGTATATAAAAACATCGGTGTATTATAAAAACATCGACGTCTTACTATCGATGTACAAAAAACATCGACAACCTACCATCGATGTCAAAAACATCGAACATCGACAACAAAACATCGATGTTTTGAAAACATCGACCATCGATGCTCATCCCTACCACGAGCGTCCAATGTCGAGCGTCGAATGTTCACATTTGGCCATGTTCCAGCCGATGTCGATATTCTTGCACCGAGTCAAAGGGATGCTTCGAACGTTTGAAGGACAATGTTGGTTGGTTCGACTCAACGGCTATACGACTCGTTCATATGAAGAGAGACAACATCTGTGTATAACATTAGAGATAACATTAGACAGATGACATCCTCGTCCACTGAATAGACGTTTGTACCAACACATCATCATATGTATTGGATCAAACATTCGATTCACCGTGTAGCAGGAACATTCGCAGCACCAACTGTCGAACTTACTTGCACCAAACGTTCGATCGAACGTTGGAAGAAACGTTCGTAGCATTGTGTAGAATAGGCTTAATCATGCTATATTATCTATAGTCAAATCAGAGGTTAAATGATGCCAATTATAATGTGCATCAAATTTCAAGAGAGCATCAGCATCGCATCATGTAGTATTAGACGTATCAGAAAGGTCAAGATGGTTCCGATACCTTAGCTCCCCAGCAATTATTTTTTGAAATTTTTTCTTCACATATCGTTAGTTCGTCGTTTGTTCTTTATGGTTCGTCATTTATTATTGTTTGTCCGTATATTGTTTATTTATAAAAAATTACATAAAAATGCAAACTCAGACTAGCTCCCCACATACTAATTACGGTTTTTTTTTAATTTCTATTGGTCTTTTATTATGAATAAACGTTTTTTCTTATAAAAACGACGTTTGTTCTATCATCAAAGTGACTTCTTTCGGCTTTAATTAACAACTTTTTACATTTTTTAATTAGTTCAATTGTCATAGCATAATTAGTAGCATTGCGCATGCGCCAATTGTATTTGTAAGCGGTTCTTTTCAAAATAAAAGAAAAATGACAGAATCTAAGAAAGTTATATGTCTTCTACAATGTATTCTTTATGTGCTATATAACTTAACTATGCAGATGCTTTCTGAATTTATTGTCGTTATTAATTTATTTATACATAACATCGTTATTAATCAATTGAAAAGAACCGCTTACAAATACAACTGGCGCATGCGCAATGCTAACACTTATGCCATGACAATTGAACTAATTAAAAAATATAAAAAGTTGTTAATTAAAGCCGAAAGAAGTCACGGAAGTCACTTTGATGATAGAACAAACGTCGTTTATATAAGAACAAACGTTTATTCATAATAAAAGACCAATATAAATTTTAAAAAAAAACCATAATTAGTATGTGGGGAGCTAGTCTGAGTTTGCATTTTTATGTAATTTTTTTTATAAATATACGAACAAACAATAATAAATGACGAACAATAAAGAATAAACGACGAACTAACGATATGTGAAGAAAAAATTTCAAAAAATAATTGCTGGGGAGCTAAGGTATCGGAACCGGTCATGATGCTGCATCAATGCCGTAAAGTTTACATTTTTGTAGTTACCCTACCTTATCTGAAGCTGAAATACATATTATGTATGTGGTTTTTTTGTTCTGGTAAATACACAATAATAATTCAAGAATAAAAATGAACTGAATTTATTAAACTATGAATGAATTACATAAGTGGGAAAAAACTGATACTTCTTAATGCACTACTACTATCGCGGCAAATTTTTTCTCTTCGGTCTTGTTTCGTTGGCCGTCATTATATCCGTTCACCAGTTTTTCATGCAAAGCGCTCGTATTGTGTGATATACCTTAGTGTGAGGACAGACCGGTACGGCTTCCCGGAACGGTAATTAAGAAATTATATTGCATACTTGACAATTGACATAAGAGCTAAAACGTGACAAATTGACTAAAGCACATATTACCTTTACTTTGTCGAATTTTAAATCCACTTGACTTTAATTGTGATCAAAAATTATTGCCTACTTGCAAAATGCGGGCAGAGTGGATGTCATATAATTATAAGAATGCTTGGTCTGACCCAAGGGGTCAAACTAGAATGGCTAGAATGTCTACCAAACTGTGCCCACTGTAATCAATGGGTGACAGAGCACACATACAACAAAAACACACGATGTATGGACACGAATATACCAATGTGTTAGTAATATATTTTGATGATGATATATGCAGTACGCATACATATACTATATACCCTATATACTATCATGGACGAGCTATGTTACCACCAGTCAACAATCAAAAATAAATTTATTTATTTTAAGAAAGATATCTCTTTATTTTGAGAAATTTAATTTAATGAGTCGATTAAAAAAACATGATTTTTATTTTGAGGTAAACACCACGGCAGTCAGTAACAGACTAAAGCAGTAGTGGTGTAAATTGCTACTTATTGCAACTTTAAGATCATTTAAGATTTCACTTTTTTTTTTATATGTAGGCTTGATCTGTCTCATCTGTTGTCTAACCGGTCCTTAATCATCGATATTTGGGATGACTTTTTGAGAGGGTGTTATTAGTGACCATAAACTTTTAATAAAAAGTTAAATTATTTTATTGCTTGCAACAAATACCGCCCTATATGTTCACTACAATTGTGTTTAAAAACATTACCTGGTAAAACACTCACCCCCCCGCCTAATCGCAAGAATCTGAGCTGTATACTACACTGGTTTGAATTTTAAAATAGAAATATGATTCCTTTTTTTCCAATTGTTTGCAAATGGGCGTTTATTTGAACATTTAGTTATGGGAACGTAAATTATGTAGACCACAATTTTTTATTGTTTTAAAATATTTCTCACATTATGATTTTATTTCAAATTTTAATTATTGCGGTAGAGTGCAAAAAACTTTATTTGCAAATAAACCACCTACTTATATGATTACGTATCGATTTACTTATTGCTTAGGGTGTCTACACAATCAATGAAATAAGGAATAAGAAGTATGTCATCTAGTGACATTGAGTGGAACTTTAACGTAACTGTTCATAGATATAAATATGTAGGTACTTTTGTACGTCAAAATTCGTGATTTTTTTCACTTTAGTGACAAAAAAAGTCATCACGAACGTTATTTTTTCATGAATTTTGATGTACAAAAATACCTAAATACTTATACCTGTGGGCAGTTACGTTAAAGTTCCATTCAACGTCACTAGATGGCATACTTCTTATTCCTTATTTCTTATTTCTTATTCCTTATTTCATTGATTGTGTATGACCCATTACTCATCTAATTTGAAAATTAAAAAAATTCGTCAAGTGCGTGTTTTTGACACGCACTAAGTAATGTCACCTCAGTGAAAGTGTTAATTTATGATTTTTTGGCTCATTTTTTAAATACAGTGAGAATACAGCCCTCTTGCGTTTATTCAATATATGCATGTACAACTCTATAATACAGTGAGAATACAGAATTCTTGCGTTTATTCAATATATGTATGTACAACTCTATAATTATTTTCCCCCACTATAATCACACAACGAGATTAATATGTCATCCTTCGCTCTTCGGTGACATAACTAGAAAGAAGTTTAAATTTTGTACCTACTTATGTATTTTATTTACAAATTATAATTGTAATAAATTATAATGTAATACTTTATCAATAAATTGTTTAATTGTTTTTGCATTAAATAATAATAAAGTTACAAACTTAAGTAGTATCTCCAAACTAGGATAAATGTGTATTTAATAATTTTCTGTGTTTGTCTTCGAAAACTAAATTTAATTAGTTAATTAATTTTTAAAAATTAAAATACTTAAATTGCTTTTGATAATCAGTAAGTATCATAAATTCATAAAAGAATTTTAGATTCTGAATAATTTTGAGTAAATTTTGTATTTTACGCAATTTTTTTACTTACAAAAAAATTAAATTTTTTAAATTTAGGATTTTTTTTTACTTTTGAAAACAACATTTAAAATTATTCCTAACATATAATCTACAAATTTTGAATACTTGGAATTATTTTTGCATTTGTGAGTCAAATATTCAACAGATTGGTAAAATGAAATGGTTAATGAATAGGACAAGAAGAGTACATAGTCAATTGTATGGGTATGACAGAGCGCATACGATTGTATTAGGACGTTGAAAAACACGTTCATTCAACGCACACAAAAACATGTACGTATGACCAATTTCAACAAAAAATGGACAGATGTAATGTTGAGTTCATTTCAAATGGGTTGACCACAGGGCCAACGAGAGGGTAGGGTAGCCGGTATTACAGCTCCAAGTCCCGGACTTGAGTAGGAGGCCTGTAACTCTCGGTATTGGGTCAGGAAAAAAGTTAAAAGTTTCTCTTTTGCTCACAACTTATTTTTTTGGGAGGAAATTTTAAAAAAATACTCTTTATTTCAGAGGCCCGCCATTTGTCTCTACGGCCCTTGTTAACCGCTGTTGCTATTGAATTTATATAAGAAAAATGGTCAAGTTGTTTGAAATGAAATCTAAATCTAACGGGGTGGTATCGAGACGCGGTCGCTCTGATGCCGATATTGAAGCAAATATTAAGTATGTACTTAGATTTTATTTCTAAGCTATCCTGTAGGAGAAGGGTCGGCAACCCGCGGCCCATTGCAAATTTTTATGCGGCTCACCAAGCAATATAATTTTTCGGACAATTTGCTATGTTTCTGCAGAGTTGAACGTAAAGCCGGTTCTACACGATGCTACGAACACCTTCCAACATTGGACGTTTGATGATTCGTGGCATCGTGTGGCCGTTGTTCGAACCCACGAAAACAAGTCAGGTAGGAATTTTTTTAATTTTTGTGGCTTAGCATGTTCTTAAACAAAAATTTACTGAATCGTACGTCAGAAAAAGTGACAAACCGGGCGGCTTATCACTTTATTGTGATAAATTTTTTTATGGGTTTTAAGTAAAACATTGTAGACAATCTTGGATTTTGGGCAATATTTTCAGGATGAAACTCAAAAAGAAAGAAATCTTTCCGACTATAAGATAAAAAGGGGTGTCGAACAGTCTCCAGAAGAACATATTCCAACCAGATGGAAACTTCGGAATGAGGAAACGTATGACCACGTAAAAAGAATAAGGAGACGTACAATTTAGAATATATATATATATATATATATATATATATACAGGGCCGGACTAACCCTAAGTCCGCCCCTAGGCCTCTTGAAAAATGCCGCCTCTACCTTTTATTTGAAAAAAAGGAAATCTTAAAAAAAGACGTCAATCACAAATTTTTTTTCTGTTTTAAAAATTTGCCGCCCCGTTTCCTACCTTTTTTACAAACTTTCTCTTAAAAAAATAAGTGACGAGCAAAAAAAAAAAAAAACGTTAATTACTCATTTTTCCACCCTATTTTAAAAATATCCCGCCCCTAGGCCATGGCTTAGGATGGCCTATTGGCTAAGCTGGCCCTATATATATATATATATATACATATATATATATATATATATATATATATATATATATATATATATATATATATATATATATAAAAGAGCCAAACAAAAAAAATTCCCAAAAAAAACTAGCCACTGAAAATAGCAAGCAATAAACTAAAGAACATTCAGTCACTCTCATTACTACCATATAGTATACCGCCGATTTACTACTCCTTTTACACTCAGTTAAAGCCATCCCTTGATTTACAAAACGCAAGTGTAGATGTAGAAGTTTTGTAGGAGTAGACTAAATTTAAAATATGACTTTCCTATACCTAACATTTTTTTTTAAATAATAGTTTTTAAAAAAATTTTTGTGTTATTTAAATAAACAGAATTTATTCTTTTAATCTTTCTTTCTCATCAAAAGAGTGATAAGCCACATTTTTCATGAAAGATTTTTGCCGGCGGGAAATCGCATTGTTTGTTTTTCTTAATACTGAGTCAGAACTTTTTTAACAGTAAAAGCAACCAAAAAAAAATTTGAATAAATTAATATTAATTTATTTTATAGATTTTTTTGAAATTTCAAATGCTAATATCTCAGAATAAATGTTTTTGTGGCTTATTATTATGTTGCAAAAACCCCTTCAAATATACTCGTCCTTACTAGCAGTATCTAGAATTTTCTCTAGTGCACTTCGCTTCAATTACGACAAAATTCTAGAAAAAATAGAATGGCAAAGACTTATGGGACAACCCGATAATTTGTATTAAGAAAACAAAATACCCCTGTTGCAGCATACTGGATAATATAGCGAATTTCCATTTACAAAAATTAGTTTTCCTCGAAAATTACTTGACATAGAATTATTGTCCAAAAATACTTTTTATGTGATTTTTTCTCCTCTTTCCAACGGTATAAGAAAATATGGCAAAAACTTGAAAAAATTTTGACAAAAGACTTATTTCTTCCACAAAAATTTTTTAGGCATGACTGCCTAAAAAATCGTTTAGGGCATCGGACCTGTTTGACTTTTTGACTTCCCACATTTTCACCAAATTTCGTAAAAACAGAATGTTTCGTTCAAGAATTATCGAGCGGATATAAATTTTAGTGAATGCCATTTGCGGCTTCTAGAGACTTCAAAACAAATTATTTCTATCATAATTTCGGCCTTAAGTCGCGTCAGTGGCTCTAATAGCTGAATTTTCGATTCGAAAATTCGCTAAAAAAATCTATTTAAGCTACATGCTACATTACAAAATATCTGACTGTGCGACCCGTTAAAAATTTTTTTTTTTAAAATGACCCGCCATCCAAAAAATTTTGCCGACCCCTGTTGTAGGGTAAAAGCCTCTATATTCGAACGTGATTCAATACTCGAACAGTTTTTCATATTTTATATATTACTGAAGTCTTTACGCTACAACTGAGTAGCCTAGAATCAAACCGCACTTTCTTTAAAATTATCGAAAATGACATTATTATATATTCAATGCGGAGTTGTCTGAATAAAGTAATAATCTGGTGTTAAATTGCACTCTGTCCATGTTAAAATAGGTAAGAAAATCATCGTTTGGAGACAAGCAGCACTTTCTCTTTCGGATAAAGTGCAGAATGACTCCAAGTTGGCGCCAGCTAATAGCAGCCTAACATTCGTCGCCATATTGGTTTTGTGCTTGAAATAACTTTGTTTTGAATTGAAGTGTTGTCAATATATTATGATAAATGGCAACTATTAAGTGATTTTGTGATATAGGAATATATTTCTATAATAGAATGGACATTAATATTAATACAGAAAATAAGAAATGTCGGAAAGTAATTCCATGGCCTGAAAAATGTTATAAAAGCTGAAAGGATAATATAGACTTAGAGACAAAATAATGGGCCAATTCGTATCGGCGTGAGCCAAAGTGGCTTGGTCTAATGGTCTTACTTTTAATCACATTACACTTGTTTTGAAGCGCACTTGGCTTACTTTTGAGATATTTGTATATTCTTGTCTCACTTTCCATGTTCTAGAGAGAAGGGTGAGGGTATGTATACGATGTATACCGAACGCTATTACTTGACTATAAACGCTATAAAGTATGTATGCTTTAATAGAATCATCGTATCATAGAGATATACACGATATGATTTTATTCACAGAGTGCTAATTTAAATACAAGAGTAATATTATACTAGATTTTGGATAAAATTTCTTGTTAATACAATTATACGTGAAAGTTGTTAAATGTTTATTAAATGTGTTGTTAATGTTTGTTAAATGTGTTGTTAATTATTTAGAATTTAGTTAATAACTTGAATGAATTTTTTAATGAAAATAAGTTGCGTTTTTAATGACAATAGGAATATTTTTATTGGAACAAGAAAGATTTAAAAATAAAATAACAGAAAATTTTCATATAATTTTTTTCTGTGTAAATTGAATTATATAATTCATTTTATTTATTTATACTATTATTATTATTATAGACTTTTACGCCAACCTGGCGCTCACTACTCAGTAGGACTATACTGGGTAACATTCACCTATACCGGCATTATGCAAGGTAATAGGCTCTGTGGAAGGGTAATGTGCCAAACCAATCCGTAAAAGTACCGTAGTACATTCACGGACGGGTTTGTCACATCACTCCTTATATTGTTGTTATTGTTGCTTGAAACGAGGTGTTATGCGTCTATTTTGGTGTACACTGGGTCGTACGACGAGACTTTTATGGGAGCGTAGATGTTGGCTCAATGACAGGCGGCTGTGAAAGCCTAGTTCGTTTTCGTGTCCTCAGAGGATAGGTAGGAGTAGGAACAGAGGGAAGGGAAAGGACTTTTGTGTTTGTGTGTATGTTCGTGTATGTGTGTGGATGTGTCGTTCTATTTTACGTTTCTTGGTGTAAATGTGTTCTGGTTCATCAAATTGCTCATTAAGATCGGGTGTTCCTGGAATTGCGCGTTTAGATGGTATAGAGGTCGACGGAGTACGGACCCTGTGTGTTATTGAGTTGGGGAGGATTGTGCACCAGAGCGGTAACTAACAGTGCGGCAGTTGGTCGATACTCCCTCTCCATCAGACGAATCTGGATCTGTATGTGTCTGTATGATCTGTATGAGTAGAAGCAGATCTTGTGCTTTCACACATCGCAGTCGGATTCGTATTACCGAGGAACTTCCGTACTATACGACACGTGTTTATGATCACTGCCTTTTGCATAGTGACATATGTGTACTTTGGGAGACCCAAGAGCCTCAAACTATTGTGTAGTGTGTGTGGAATAACCCCGGTGGCACTGAGCACTATTGGAAGAATGTGGACATGTTCCATTCGCCATTGTTGTTTTATTTCGGCTAGGAGGTCAGTGTATTTATTCAATTTAACTGTGTGTGTTTTTTGTAAGTTGTGTGTATTTGGAACCGCAATATCGATCAGATAGGTTGTCTTAGTTTTTTTCATTACGAAGGTGATACTTGGTCGATTATGATTTATAGTCTTATCTGTAATAATCGACCGATCCCAGTAAAGTCTACAAGAGTCATTCTCCGCTACTACTTTTGGTGTGAGCTTGTAGTAAGGTGTTTTATCGGTTATAAGGTGGTGCTTAACTGCTAGTTTCTGGTATATAATTTTCCCAACCTGGTCGTGACGGTGTTTGTATTCGGACTGAGCGAGCTGAGTACAGGCAGCTGTGACATGTTGGATCGTTTCGGATTTGGAATGGCATCTCCGGCATGAGTCAGATGTTATTGACGAGTCACGAAGTATGTATTTTGAGTAATTCTTTGTATGAATTACTTAATCTTGTATAGCCAGCATGAATCCTTCGGTCTCCGGGAAAAGACTTCCTTGACTCAACCAGGCATGCGACGCTGCTTTGTCGACGTTACTCTGGTTAAGGTCATGTAGATGTCTCCCATGTAGAGGCTTGCGGATCCATTGCTTGATTTTGTCCTCCTTCGAGACCAGTGAGCAAAAACTATCTGGCATTTCTGTGTGTGAGAGGTTTAATGGTGTGTATGCCTTGTTGGCTTGGATTATTGCATTGTGTAAGTGTGATGTGTGTGTTTTGGTGTAAAAGTATTCTCGAAAGTTATGAACCTGTTCCTTATGTCTATAAGATCCCGACCCCCTTCGGCTCTTGGCAGCGTCAGTCGTTCTATCGCTGCTTTGGGATGATAAATTCGGTATTTGGTCATAAGAACGCGGGTCTTGATCTCGATGTTTGTCAAGTCCGTAGGCGTCCATTTGATTACCCCAAATGAGTACGTTAGCATCGGAACTGCGTAGGTGTCAATTGCCTTTATGGTTTTCTTTCCATCAAGGTGGGTGTTCAGCAGTCTCCGTACACGCGTTAAGTATTGCTGCATCAGGTGTTGTTTCACAGCGCTGTGGTCAATACGTTCGTCCTGATTGAATCCGAGATACCGGTAAGACTCTCCCTCGTCCATGGACTGCATAACAGACTCTGGTTCGAGTTCGAATGCGACCGCATCTCGTTTTCCTCCAGAACGACATTGTGTTCGACATTTATTGATTCCGAACTCCATACAGAGGTCTCGCGAAACCTCGTTGAAAAGTCCCAGCAGCTGCTGTAATTGATGTTTAGTAACTGCATAGATTTTTATATCATCCATGTACATCAGATGTGAAATGGTATGGCGCCAATTCGTTTGCGTACCTACATTGTAACCGTATTTGGTTTCATTTAACAGGCGAGAAAGTGGATTCATTGCGAGACAAAACCATAATGGACTCAATGAGTCGCCTTGGAATATGCTGCGTCTTACTTAAATAAGATCGCTTGTTGTTTTTTCGTTACCAGTACTCAAATGTAAGGTCGTTCGCCAATCGGACATGATCGTTCCAAGGAAGTTCACAATACTTGGGTGTATTTTGTGCAGCTCCAATACTCTCCGTAACCAGGAGTGCGGAACCGAATCAAATGCCTTTTTATAATCAATAAACGCTGTGTACAGGTTACGTTGTTTTCCTTTCGCTTGTTCCAGTACTACGGAGTCAATCAGAAGCTGCTCTTTGCAACCTTGTGACCTCTTTCGACATCCCTTTTGTTCTTCTGTCAGTATGGTGTTAATCTGACAATGTTCATTGATCTTTTCTGCCAGACAGGACGTCAAAGCCTTATTTACTGTAGACAATCAGGTGATAGGCCTATAATTAGCAGGATTTTTTGTATCACTATTTTTGGATTTCATATATGTGATATCCTGCGTTAGGAACTTCGGTGTCAGGTTTGGTGTCCTTATGAATACTGTAAAGTTTTCAGCGAGATACTAGTGTGTTGATGTAAAGTGTTTGAGCCAGTAGTTTTGTATGTTGTCGATGCCCGGTGCCTTCCAGTTATGCGATCTCTGTAAAGCTTTGGAGACGTCCTCTGTAGTAATGTCCGTATGGGGCATCTCCGGAAGATGTTCGTTATTCCTGTACTCTGTATCGATCCAGCTGGCTTTGTCATTATGGTCAATGGTGTTGGACCATATATTCGCCCAGAAACTATGGAGTGCGTTCTTCTCCGATAGACCGTTACTGTCAGTTACCGTGTTCGTCAGAGACTGATAAAACCGTCTCTCGTTTCTGCTGAACGCTTGGTTTTGTCGTCTGCGTTCAGTACTGGTCTTATACCTTCGTAAGCGCTTCGCTAGTGCTGTTAATTTTTGGTGAAGCGTATCTCTGATCTCTGTAAGTATTTTATTTGGTTCCTGGTATTGTGTATGTACTGTGTGTTTATGTAATATGTCGTGTATGTGTTTGTTGAGCCGCTTGGATCTACTACCCTGTTGGTATTGGGTGATCCTGCCGAGGTTGCATCGGATATTGTTGATGCGTTTATTCGATCGTGTTTCCCAGGCAGGAGTTTTGTGTTCATTCGAGTTGTACGCTACAGGTGGTGTTACGTCGGAACCGTTACAACGTATAGCGGCAACGGCTCGACAGTAGATAGCTGTAACTCGATAAAATTATCACATGTTTCCAAGTGTTTAGGCAGTATTGTATTGTCTAATATCTCAACGATCTCAGCCAATCTACGTGAGATGTGTTGTTTAGGCAACAAGTACCTATGTGTGGGGTCCGTCCCTTCAAATTCAATAAGCGCTGTGTTAAATTCCAGTTCGATCTTTTGCAGTAGGGTGTCGTTTACTGCTGTCTCATGGAGGTTAGGCTCATTATCGACAAGTTGTTGAGTGTCATTTTGTGTGCGGCTCCCCATTTCTGGTGGGCCGTCGTCGGTCTGACTTTCTTTATTTTGAGCAAATTGATGTGCGACTTGTGTTTTAATAGTGTTTATGAGGGAAGAGGGGATGAGGTTATTGGTGAAAATGACACGCTTTTGATCTGCCAGTCTCTGTTCAGTGACGCGATTTAGGTGAGGATAGGTGCGCGCGAACTCTTGATGTAATTTCGTACGGTAACCAGTTTTGTCCGTTTCAAGTTTAGTAACTTGGAAGTATGTGAGTACGATGAATTCATTCAGTTCATCTGTCCATTGCATACGCACACGCTTCTTACCAGCTTTAGTGGTCCCCAGAGGATGCTCCGAGAAAACACTTAAAGTCGGCTGAGCCAAAGGTGTTGGGGGCTCTCTAAGTAGGGCAGTAGTATTTTGGCTGAAGGTGTTATTACAGCTGACAGGTGTCTGCCTAGAACCCAGCCTGTCGTCACCGCGATCTAAACTGTCACATTCAGTGGTGACCCTGATGCGCCCGGTTGCTCCACCGGCAGCGGCATTTTTCCGAGGCTTTTTTCTGTTAGTCGCCATTAAATGGGTTGTCCTTTTAGTCGCCTTTTACGACAAGTAGGACTTACTGTGGGGAAATTCTGCAAAGTGGAGCCTCCACCCACAGGGCGTTTATTATTATTATTATTGTTATTATTATTATTATTATTATTATAACATGGAATCGTTACTTTGTTACTTTTCACAACAAAATCGTAGAAAAAACACGAGTCGACTTTCGGCTTTTACACCATCATCAGGTGAAAAACATAACTAAAAAAGTTTTAGTTATGTTTTTCACCTTTTAGTTATGTTTTTCACCTGATGATGGTGTAAAAGCCGAAAGTCGACTCGTGTTTTTTCTACGATTTTGTTGTGAAAAATTATTATTATTATTTAATTTTTTTTATTATAATAAGAATTGCACAGAATTTTGATAAGAATTGAATGTAAAATATTGAAATGGCAAAAATTTTAATAGGTATAAAGAAATTAGCATTATGAATACAATTTTGCTCGTCACTGACGTGGCGTTTACATAATTTACGAATTTGTTAGTAGATTAAATATGTATACGAAGTATGCCATGATGTAAATGCCTAATTAAAGCCGATTACACACGGTCTGATTTCATCGGCCAATAAAATAGACATTATTGACAACGGCGTAAAGATTCTCACTCGTGTCTCTGGTGGTAAAATTAGAACTAGTATCAAGTAAAAATATACGCATAAATAGTTAACTGGTGATATAAAATCTAGTAATCCGCCCATAATTTGTATAATAGGTATTCTATTGACAATTACACGTATTATCACATTTAACAGCTTTCACGTATTATTGCATTAACAAGAAATTTTATCTAAAATCTAGTACAATATTATTCTTGTATTTAAATTAGCACTCTGTGAATAAAATCATATCGTGCACATCTCTATGATACGATGATTCTGGCATACATACATAGTTTATAGTCAAGTAACAGCGTTCGGTATACATCGTATACATCGTATACATACCCTAACCCTTCTCTCTAGAACATGGAAAGTGAAACAGGAATATACAAATATCCATAGAGTAATGTAGAGACAACATATCTATCTCTATACTATGTACTGGAACCAGTGTAACCAGTAAGAGATAGAAAATATGTTATACACGTGCACGGTGTTTACTTTGTATTTGTGCGATAAACTGTATTTGTGTGAGTAATCGAAGATGGTGGTGGCCGTCACGTGACCGTGCTTCGCATACATATGTGTGATACCACAACGCTACATGTGGGGGTTCTACAATGCAAACAACAATCAAATACATTGTCTTGTGACTGACCTACACTCAGCGCCTGCCGCTGAAAGAGTGACTACTAAGTAGCCTAAGGTACACAAAAATGCACACTGCAGATTTCATGATAGAGATAGTTGCTGTACCTCGGTATTCTGCACAAATATCTCAAAAGTAAGCCAAGTGCGCTTCAAAACAAGTATAATGTGATTAAAAATAAGACCAAGCCACTTTGGCTCACGCCGATACGAACTGAACTAGTGAACTTTCTACAACATTTATTTTCGATAAAATTTTCACGCAGATCAAAAAAATCTGGTTTTATCTATTGGATATGTGATCTGTACGTCATATATTTAATATACACTCATTAGTTTCACTTGTTAACTTTAAGTTCAGCTGGATTAGTTTTTTAGCTCTACTAAATAATCATGCTTTTGGAGAAAGTGCGGTTTGATTCTAGTCTACTCAACTCAAAAATATAAAATCCAACCTCAGTATTGACGACGCAAAGATTACGCGAGTGCTCCTGGTTTTTTAAATTAGAAGCTGTATCAAGTAAAAATTTTTGTATAAGTTTAATTGTCGATAGAAAAACGTACTATACAAATTATGCCCGGATTATTAGATCTTATTACACCCATTAATCGTATACGTATATTTTTACTTGGTGCTAGTTCTAATTTTACCACCAGAGGCGAAAGTAAGGATCTTTCCGTCGCCAATTACAGAGGCTGGAATTATAATTAAAGTACATCGCCCTTACATTTTTAATTTTTTGATATGAATGCAAAATTAATCAACATTTAAATTATTCTTTTTTATTATTCTTTTAAAAATAATATCATTTAAAAAGCTGTGTTATTATTTTTTATATTTTTTACTAATAGTTTTGTTTGCGTTTCAATTTAATCCAAGCTCCGATAGCACAAAATCATACCGGATAAAACACCTCAGATTAAAAAAGCTAAATCGATAGCAACTAATGCCGATGATAGGAAATGTTCGCCAGACTTTTAAGTTTTTGTTAAATTATATTTTTAAAAAATTTTTGAAATGGCCGAAAAAAACGTCAAATTTACCTCACATAACACCTTACTGAAATTTACATATGTTATAGCAAATTATATATATTTTACTGAACAATCAGTCTGTCTGGCATATTTTGATAATTAATGTCTGACAGACCTATTTTAATTACCGAAAATTTTAGGCAAATCTACCTCACATAACACCTCGCTGAAATTTACATTGTTTTAGCAAATTATATATATTTTACAAAGGAATCGGTCTGTCTGGCATATTTTGTTAATTAATGTCTGACAGAACTATTTTAATTACTGAAAATTTTAGGCAAATCTATCTCACATAACACCTCGTTGAATTTCACATATGTTTTAGCAAATTATATATGTTTTACAAAGGAATCGGTCTGTCTGGCATATTTTGTTAATTAATGTCTGACAGACCTATTTTAATTAGTGACAATTTTAGGCAAATCTACCTCACCATAACACCTCGTTGAATTTCACATATATTTTAGCAAATTATGTATATATGTTTTACAAAGGAATCGGTCTGTCTGGCATATTTTGTCAATTAATGTCTGACAGACCTATTTTAATTAGTGAAAATTTTATGTAGACTTACCCTCACATAACACCTCGTTGAATTTCAAATATGTTATAGCAGATTATATATATATATATATATATATATATATATATATATATATATATATATATATATATATATATATATATATATATATATATATATTTTACTAAGGGATCGGTCTGTCTGGCATATTTTGTTAATTAATGTCTGACAGACTTCTTTTAATTAGTGAACATTTTAGGCAAATTTACCCTCACATAACACCTTAATTTTTTTTTTTAAATGAAACTTTTAGATATTACCAATCTGTTGAAATTGATCTGTCTGGAAAATTTTGTTAACTAATGCCTATGCGAATTTAAAATAATAGACACTGCTGCGCTTAACAATGAAGCCTGACTGGGTAAAACACCTTATTTTCCAAAGAAATTTGTTTCGATGAATAAAGGTCATCTTAGACTTTATATTAAAATTGGGAAAGTTCCTTTCTTTAATTGTTCCTTTGCTTGAGAATGCTTAAAAACGACTTTTTTCATAAAAACTGCTGGCTCGTAGCTTTAAAACATTAAGTCTGGCCTAGCAAAAAACCGTTTTTATGAAACAGACCAATATTTATGATTAGAGGAGATCTTAAACTTCATTTTAAAAAAAATAAAATAGGACGTGTTTTTTCGCGGCCCCAAAGGAAGTGTATTTGTTTATAAAAAAAAAGTCAACGCTACACTTTAAAATTTAATTTCAGAAACAGCTATATTCTTTTAAAGCCGGGTCAATTGTAATTGATATAAGAGGTCCCAGACTTAATTTTAAGAATAAAAAAAAAAGAAAAAACATAGTTTTAAAGATAACATTGCTTCAAACAGCAATCAATTTGATACGTGAAGGCTGAATATTTGAGGTTAAGTCTGGTATGGTTAATAACGTTTTTTATTAGACAGACCAATTTTAATACGTTGATAATGTTAAAAACTTTTAATTAAAACAAAAAAAAAAAAAAATGGGGGTGTTATGTGAAGTAGATTTGCCTAAAATTTTCACTAATTAAAATAGGTCTGTCAGACATTAATTATCAAAATAGGTATGCCAGACAGACCGATTTTTCAGTAAAATATATATAATTTGCTATAATATATCTAAATTTCAGCGAAGTGTTATGTGAGGTAAATTTAACATTTTTTTCGGCCATTTCAAAAATTTTTTAAAAATAGAATTTAACAAAAACTTAGAGGTCTGGCGGGCATTTTCTTTTGTCGTCATTAGTTACTATCAATTTGGCTTTTCTAATTTGAGGTGTTTTATCCAGTATGATTTTGTGCTACCGGACTTGGACTAATTGATCACCTGATAATATAATTATTGACATTAGATATACGGAGTTAGGAACTTCATTATCAGGTCTGGAACAAAATTTCTTAAAAATAAGATGTTTCGTTCTTGAGTTATCGTGCGGACACATTTATATATATGTTTACTAAATGTCCGCACGATAACTCAAGAACGAAACATCTTATTTTTAAGAAATTTCGTGAAAACGTTTACGGTGTTTTGGACATTTTTCGCGAAAAAAATTTGGCGGAATGAGGCGGAAAAATCACATAAAGGTTTTTTTATTTACAATTACTCTATATCAACAAGTTTCCGAGAAAAACGTACTTTTGTAAATGAAAATTCGCTATGTTATGCATGATGCTGCGACAGGGGTATTTTAATTAATTTATAATTGTTCTAAAAATTGAGCAATAATGTTAAGTTAGCTATGATAAAAAAATAGAGACGTATTTTGAAGACGATATATAAAGACGACTCAGGACGATTATTATAAAAGACGTATTTTTCAAGACGAATATTTTAAAAGACATATTACCCAGACGATTATTTAGAAGATTAATTTGAAGGCGATTGGACACAGGGCCGTAGCTAGGGGGGGGGGCTTCATGGGGCAATGCCCTACCTTAAAATATCAATGCCCTACCTTAAAAAGTACGATAATATGCTAAGAAAATTATTTGTTTATAGTATGAGATGATGGGAAAAAAATAATTTATTACACTAGCGTAGTAACACTAGAGGGAATTTGGAGGTTTTCCTTAATTAAATTTAAATATATTTGTTTTCCATATTAGTAATAATTAAACATAACAATCAGTTTCAAATCAACCAATAAAATTTAAATGTACAATACCGTATTTTAAGACAACGGCAAAAGCTAACAATCATTTTCAAATTAGCAAATAAAACCGAAATGTATCTTGGTACTAACAGTTAAATACAGTGACTCAACTTTCTGATCATTGATCAAATGTTAATGTAAGAATTAAATAAGTCAGCATTTTACGAAAACAGTAAAGCTTATTTATTTAAAGTATATGTATGTGTTTATTTATTATATTTTCATATAATAATAAAATAATAAATTATAAATAATTAATATTAGAAAGGTTTACTTTGTGAAAATCCATATTAAACATAGGATCGTTGCTTTATCACTTTTCACAGGAAAATTGTAGAAAAACACGAGTCGACTTTCGGCTTTTACACCATCGTCAGGTGAAAAACATAACTAAAAATTATTCTTTTAGGCGAAAAGTATTTATAATACAAACTGAAGTAAATAATGTATTGGTAGGGGATGTTGGAGGCAGATATAATCAAACCAAATGTAATGTAATTCCCAAGTTGAACAATTTTGATAAAACTAAAAATGTATTATTTGCAAAGGCTCCCGCAGCGAATTTTATTTTAAAACCAGTTAAGTGTAATATAATTAAAATGGCTAGAGTATGTTGGGGAAAACCAGAAACATGAAATAGTGGTGAACATTAATTGCAAGAAAAAAGAGAATAAAATATACAGGTATCTATCTGTGTTAATTTGTCAAAATAGAGAAATGTGTTGATTTACAAGAAAAGTTACACCCCCAGGTAGTTGCTTTTGTTAGACTGAAAGGATTGTAAAATCAGAAATATTGCATAAAAACTATTTTGAAATATTAATTACCAGGAATCAATAAAATTTTTAAAAATGGGTACCTGTCAGCTAAAACTATTCGAAAAACGTGAGATGCATCGTGTTATAAATTTAACAAAGCCGATTTGTTTAGATCAATTTGGTCATTTAAGATGACAAATTGCTGACAAAATATTACACATTTGTAAAAAAGGCCGCAAACTCAACATTTTGGAAGCCCTGGAAATCAACAAATTGAACAAAGACCCAAACCACGAGAAGGAATTGCGACCAGAACAGAAAATAAATTAGGCCGAAAAATTCCCTACGTTCACTGCTATAACCATCGTTTGCATTTGATAGTCATCAGAACTATTTCGGAAATCACTTTTATTCGTTTATTTTTTGATCAATGCATCATGCTACATGAATTCTTTCATCATGGCAAAATAGCTGCCTTGTATGGTGGAAAAAGGATTGGCCGGCTCCTCCAACAGCGTTGGTCAGGTCATCTGGCGGTTACAAAAGTTATATATGATAATTATTCATCGATTTTGGTAACTTTAGATGAAATCAAAAATGATAGATTTAACGGTGATGACGTCGCCAAGAGTGTCGGCATTAAAAAAGTCATGCTCAGTTTGGAATTCCGAATGGCCATGATTGTCGCCAAAAAAATTTTATCAATGCTTCACCCTGCAGACGCAGCTTTACAAGCCCGAAGCACAGGATTAAAAGACGCGATAACGATCATAAAGTGCGTCCAAATTGAAATGACGAAACTGAGATCAGATGAAATGTATCATCAAATTTTAGAAGAAGCTAAGTCTGTAATAAGCGGCGATTTGGAAAATAGGACCCAGACCCAGCAAAGACAAGTCAAAAAATCAAATCAGATGGATGATTACTTGTTATATGGCCCTTCCTCTTCCTCTGCCAGACAAAACCTAGAAGGCCTAGATGCTCTGCCATTTAAGTCTGAGTATTTCGAAACGCTGGATATACTAATTGCTGAATTGCAAAGAAGATTTTCGGACAACGACGATCTGTTAAATTCGATAGCAAGTCTCGACGAGTTGGATGTAGACAAAATGATGCCGTTGAAAAATTTAGGTAAGTAAGAAAATTAAACAAAACTATATCTCTGCTTGTAAAATACTAGTGTTATTTATTTATGGACATAAGTTCACAATTTCCACTGATTTTTTAGGTCTAACGGTTCCATCAAGAGAAGAGGCTACTGTAGTCAAAGCTTATTTGAGTCGTAGCGAGAATACAATGGAAAACACAATACAAGTTCTGTACAGGCAGCGAGAGGCGTTCAAAGATACATATGAACTTTTTGCATCTGTGGCGACCATAGGATGTAGCACTGCTGTGTGCGAATCTACGTTTTCAACTTTGACTGCAATCAATAGGCCTCAGCGACTGTCAATGGGTCACGAAAGAATGGCAGGCATGGTATTTTTGGCCTTTGAAAAGAAAAGAACGAAGTTAATTGATCTGGATGAAGTTCTTCGCATTTTTAATAATATGGCGAATCGAAAAATTCAGCTGTTTTAAGGAAGGACTAATTATTATCGAACTGAATACAATATGTTTGAAGAAATTATATATAAATTTGAATAAATAACTGCTTTGGTCTTATCTATCTGTCACCCCCTCTTGACAATTAAGTACTATCTCACTTACACATACGCAAAAGTACGAGAAAAATCGATTCACTAGATCAAATCAAATAAAATTTTTACTTCTGCCCTACATATAACAACAGCTGCCCTACCTTAAATTCAGCTCTAGCTACGGCCCTGATTGGACATAATTGCTCAAGATATTGTATTTGTTAATGTGCCTTTGTCAAAATATTAAATTAAAGAATTTATTTAATTAAAAGAAAAACTAAATAAATTATTGTAAATATTTCTGCATATATATATATATATATATATATATATATATATATATATATATATATATATATATATATATATATATATATATATATATATATATATATTATATAACTATTCAATATTTTTGGACTTCCAACGTTTTCAAGAAATTTCTTAAAAATAAGATATTTCGTTCTTGAATTATCGTGCGGATATATATATATATATATATATATATATATATATATATATATATATATATATATATATATATATATATATATATATATATATATATATATATATATATATATAGTGCGTTCGTAATATTTTGAAGTGTCAGTGACCTGAAAATTATCACACCTAGTGTATTTCATTTTTTGAAGTGGTACCTCTTCCTTGAGGTCGCTCAAAAAAATCGGATGGTGGGTCCAGAACTGTCCAATCCTTACTATTGACTTTTTTTTCTTATTTTCTCAAGAACTAGCTAACCTAGAATAATAGTTCAAAACCTTTTTTATGTGATTTTTTCCGTCTTTACAATGGAGTTTACAATGATTTTTTCCGTTTTTACAATTTATTTATATATTAATGAAGTTATTTCTGAAAGAAACCTCTGATAACAAAAATTATTATTAATAGAATGATTGTTTTTCAATTTAAATTCACCTCGCATTTAATGTTTACTTACTGAATTAAAGAAATATATATATATATATATATACACATATATATATATATATATATATATATATATATATATATATATATATATATATATATATATATATATATATATAAATTTTAGTAAATATTATTTTCGGTTTCTAGGGACCTCAAAACCAATTTCGGCCATAACGCGTCCCGAATCATGACAGTGGCTGCAATAGCTGATTTTTCGATTCAAAAAATCGCTAAAATGGAATTTATTGTCTAAGATTTCTTTAAAAAAGCTACACTACATTAACAATATTATTTAAAGTACATCTAACGTCATACGCACAGAGCAGTAGAGACAACATATCTATCTCGCTACTATTGGAACCAGTGTAACCAGTAAGAGATAGAAAATATGTTATATACGTGCACTGGGTTTACTTTGCATTAGTCCGATATTGTGTATTTGTGTTAGTGATCTTTGGTGGTAGTGGTCGTCACGTATCTGTGCTATTGCATACATATCTATGACACCACACGCATGTACGCGGCTCCGTGTGGAGACGTAACAATACGAACAACAATCAAATTCATTGTCTTGTGATTGACCTACACTCATCGACTGCTACTGGGAGATTGACTACTAAGTAGCCTAATGTGCCCAAAATGCCCACTGGTGATTACAAAAAAGAGATAGTTGCTGTACCTCTGTACTCTGTGGTCATACGTCCTTCGTCCTTCGTCTTACATCAACATTATACATACATAATAATTATGTGATCGTATTATGTATACCGGTATACGATATATGTATACTATATCATATACATATTGTGTCGAATATGTACTTAGACTGTGAGTAACTTAACACTTTATACGAGAAAACGATCACAGTCTAAGTCACATAGTTTTTCTCGGAAACTAGTTGACATAGAAAAAAAGTTTAAAGACTTTTTTATCTAATTTTTTCTTCTCTTTTAAATGGTGTAAAAAATTTCGCAAAAATTTTTGAATAAGTGGAAGTTTTGGCAAAAAACTAAATTTTTGCAAGAACAAAAACCATGTTCCTGGCATCCGACGTGTCTAGCTGACGAACTCACCCAAGGGTTTGGGACTTCCAATGTTCTCACCAAGTTTCGTAAAAACTGGATACTTCGTTCTAGAGTTATCGCGCGGACACACACACACACATATATATATATATAAATTTTAGTGAATATTATTTTCGGTTTCTAGGGACGTCAAAACAAATTTCTGCCATAGTCCCGGACTCAGGACTCAGGTCGCGTCATGACAGTGGCTGTAAAAGCTGAATTCCATTCTGGAAATTCGCTAAAAATGAAGTAAAATGTTTTAATGTAAATTAACGCTTTATCTTGTTTAGAAAAGAAACTTCTAAGGAAATCGTAAAGTTTTGAGCGTTCTGAGTTATGTACTTTCTATGAAACTTTTTTTATGTGGTGAATCTGTACCGAACTGTATTTTTTATAACTATTTACGAAGTTTTTAATTTTTTTTTATGCAATTTGTTTTTATGTGGTCCCTATTCACCGCATAAAAAAAGGTTTAGTCAGGCCCCACGAGAGGGTGGGATAGCCGGGGTAAGTAAAAACTCTTTTTTGCTAATCACTTATTTTTTTAGTGCTTTATTCCCGGGGTCCGTCATTTACCTCCAAAACTTACAACACCAAAAAACCGTATAATGCGAAAACAACAATATAAGGCTAGGGTCACATTGGAAGCGGGTACGTACGACAAATCACTTGTGCGTACTTGTACATACACGTCGGATTGAAACAAATAATGCAAATGAACGAAGGTGGTCACACTAGATACGAGTTATTCTTGCGCGTACTTGCGTAGTCGTCGGTGTTAAAAATTGAAACAAAAAGTTTGTTTTTTTCGTACTTGTAGATAAAGAAGATTGTGTCGTACGTGTAGAAGATAAAGAAGATAGACAATTTAAGTAAAAGTAATACAATTTATGAATATTATTTGAATTTTAACGGATATTTTCATTTGTTACAATTTTTGTAGTACCAAACTACTATTTTATAAAACTTATTATTTGATAAATTAAGGATACATTTAAATGGATATAGAAAAATTAATATGTAATTCTCGTTTTTTAAAGGGAACAAAAAAAGAGTACTATAACAGAGAAATTCATAGAAAACTTTGGGTAGAGGTTACAAAAGCATTAAATCTTCCTTCATTCATACGAAAATATTGAAAAAACTTATTTTTATCTGTTTTCAAATGTGGAAATAATTTCCTAAATTCACCACCAGTAGACCTTCTATTGTATAATTTATAAACCCAAAAATTTCGATTCGTATTTTTCATCAAATAATAATTAATTATATATTATTATCGAGAAACAAATAATCTCTTAACAGATTCATTTTTAAAATAAATTTACGTAAGTATACGCTGACAGTGTGACCACTTTATCTGACGACAATAGTCTCACGACTACATCAGACAAATTAAGTCGTACGTACCCGCTTCCAATGTGACCTTAGCCTTATGAAAAAAAGTCGTACATACAATTTTTTACCGTACAATGTGAAAAAAGCCTTGAACCATATTTTCACTCGAAATCGCCTATTGTTGCTCGCTTTCGCTTACAATCTAACCACAGCCGTTACGTCAAAAACTTTAATAACCCACAAAACTTGTCCAGATTTTTATGAAAGCACCTACATATTTATAAATACAAAATACATACGTACATAATACATATGATACATACCATATATACAATCATGTGTTCACAATTTAATTTTTTATTGTATAAACGGTATAAACATATTTGACAGTAGGAAAGATTCATTTAGCGTAGCTGTGTGTGTTTTTTTCAGTGAGTGTTGTGAACTGCAGTTTATAGTTAATCATTCTTAACAATAAAAACATTAAAAAATATTACTATTTATTAATTGAATATAATTGCCAGTGTGTTCGTTCATAGACATTATAAAATATACAACAGTTTGTTGTGTTTTTAAAAATTTAATACGCATAAAATACTATAAGTTTGAAAAATATTTGTTGAAAAGTGTGTATTTTAAGATATTACGTATTATTATGCTTTTTTGTTTATTTTTATATTCAAAAGGCTTTTTTTGTGTGAAAATGTAAAATAATTTTCTTCACGTAGATTGTTTAATACGTTTGTTGTCGTTGTGTTTTTAAAACAAGTGCATTTAGAGAGTAAAATTTGCTGTGTGTATTTTTATACTTTCGCTTCTGTAGGTATAACAATTGTTTTCTTTTTTGTGATATTAATAATTTTTTTTTCAATTCTGACGTTTAAAACGCGCCACTATTTGTTTTTTATTATCGTTTTTTTCGAAATGTGCGCACTACACGTCTACACCTTGTATCTTTGTTACGATATCGAATGACGTTTAGTTTTATAGTTTTTTCAAAAGTATATAATGTTAAATATTATTATCTAGTTTACTTTTTTTTAGCATGTTATTGTAGTGGAAGTATTTTTCTTTTTAAAATATAAAATCGATAAAATGCAATTTTTCTATTTATGTGATGGTAACGTAAGTTTGGTTTTTTAATGAACGATTTTACATCAAAGATTCTAGCAAAATCAGATTTTAATATGTTACTAAAATTATTTATTTCGGAACGAAAAAGTGGTGAATTGTTCAATTTTTAAAATTGAAATATGAGTACAAAAAAAGACTGATTCCATAAGTTTATTGTTAAAAATTTAAGTTTTTCACTGTAAAAGTAATTTAATATGTTAAATGATATCATTGTATGTATCTGCCTTTCCAGTCAGTAATTTACCTTGTACAAGTGATAACTACATAGTAAATTGAAGAAATACTGTGGGTATAAATTAATTATTTCTCATTGAAACCGGTTCTCTAAAAAATTTAAAGGCAATTATGCAGAAGCACGGCTCCATTATTTTTGGCTCTAAAAGAAAAACTAATGATCCGATTTTCTATAGATTTTTTTTTAAATGTTCGTCGCTACGACGAATTAGTTTAAAAAATACTACAAATCCCTACCGATAATGGAAATGCTAGGAAACTTTTAATATTTGATAAAATTCAATTTTTTCAAATTTTCTTTTGTCATTTAGTATGTGTGCGTTTATATGTGAGTTTGAGTCTAGTAAAACTAATCAAAATTAATACCACTTTGTCAAGAATAAAAAAATCGATATCTTGTTGCATTTTCGAAATATATTGAGCGCAGAAATTAGAAAAATTGACTTAATTGTGACGGCTACAGTTACCTGAACGCCGTAATTTGAGTGTATATTCTGGTAAAATGAATCAAAATAAATAAGAGTAGATGATATAAAAACTGGTGAAAAGGTGGTGAAGTTAGTTAAGGTTAAGTTAGTTTAGTTAGTTTTGATAATATATTTCGACTTTGATATAAAAACTAGGTGGTGAGGTTAGTTAAGGTTAGGTTAATTTAGTTAGTTTTTACAATATACTTCGACTTTGATATAAAAACTAAGTGGTGAGGTTAGTTGAGGTTAGGTTAGTTTAGTTAGTTTTGACAATGTACTTCGATTTTGACACACATGCATACAAAATTAAAAAAGAAAATCTAAAAAAATTGAATTTCTTCAAAAACGACAGTTTCCACTACCGATATCGAGTTGTAGTATTTTTGTTAACTAATCCACCATAGCGGCGAACATTAAAAAAAAAATTATTAAAATCGGATCTATAGTTTTTTTTTTTTTAAATTGTAAAAAAGTGTCCGAGTCTAGCCTGTTTTACGGTATATCAGTTTGATACAAATTTATGCCTCTTTTTTACCCCACCTGCGCGAGTCTTTTTTTACCTCGCCCTACCCTACACTTATAAAATATCAAAAAAAAATTCAAATGCAAATAACCCCTTGAGTACGGTAACATATTCAGTATTTCTAATGTGTACATAATGTGTTTAAATATTAGGTTTAATTTAAAATTGTGAATTAGCGTACTAATAAATATTTTTGATTGTTCAATCGTTTAAAAATCTATAAAAGAAGTTTTTACTTTGCCTGTTTGAAGAGTTATTCATTTATACTTCTGGATATTGAATGTAGTAAACTTTCCATCTCAAATGCTATTGATCTTCATATTCATTGTACAGTTGATCCTTCCTTTGTACGGTGTATAGGAACCGCATCAAAAAATCCACACAAAAAAATATATTCAAAAATATGATAAATAGCTATAAAAAGCATATAGTTCGATTCAGCTTGTAAAATAACTTTTTTTATGCGGTGGATCGGGACCGCATAAAAAAATTTTCATCGAAAAAACAACTCAAAACACTCAAAACTTTTCCAGAAATTTCCTTAAAAGTTGCTTCTATAAACAAGAGAAAGTATTAATTTACACGTAGAAACATTTTATTTCCATTTTATAATATTATAAAAATTTTGAAAAATACATCTATAAAAAAATTAAATGATGCAATAACTTACGTTCTTATGCAATGTATTGATTAAGTGCTTAAAAGCCGTTAAAAAGCATTTTTATCAAAGAAAGTTATTATAGTAAATGCTTAAGTTTCTTACTGTCTCTTGATTTTGATTTATATTATGCATTTTAATGGGCATTTTTTTAAAAACCGCATGAAAAAAAGGGCTGCATAAAAAAAGGTTCCGCTGTATTGCAATTCTCGTGCAAACAATAAATTGGCAATCTAAGTTGGCAACATGTATTACCTTTCGCCATCATATGGGTAAATGACCTCTCTAAATACTTAAATATTTCAATTTACAAAAAGTTTAAACAAAAATATTAGAAAATTGTTATTTACCAATCATAATAATATCTATCTGCAGAACTATGAATCTACTTTATCCAGAAAATTTCTACAGTAGGTATATTACACATTATTTTGTAAAAATAGTTTTCAAGGTCGGTCAACATATTATAAATACAGTCGGACTCATGTATTTTCAATATTTTCAACTCGTTTATTTTCAACATCATCTATTTTCAACTAATTTTACTCACGTATTTTCAAGTTTTTTATCCCCACTTTTCATGCAGTACTTTAATACAGAAAAATAACTGTCAGATTAATCGATCGACCTCTAGTGGTTTTATCCTATAATTCTATAATTTATAGTTTTATTTCATTCACAAGTATTTAAAAAATAGCTTTATTACAAGTTTATTTCATTTTTTCCATGTTTCACTTTTTTGTTTATCATGTTACTTGACATTTTGCCACTTTAAGGTTATTCACTGGGAAAGTACACGTGATTACTGTGTAAAGATTTGCGCGGGCTTTTTGTGATTGGTTCTATATCTGTCACGTGGTTCTATGATTGCCATGGAGTGAGGATAAAGGTTGAAAATACATGAGCGGATTAGTCCGCCATCGACAAGTTGAAAATACATGAATTCGACTGTATGTAAAATAAATAATCATTCATTTAAAAAAAAAAATTATTATTACGTATTTTCTTATTTGTGTTTTTTAATGTATGTTCGTTTAATTCTAATATTTATGCCTAATTACTGATAACGTTTCAACATTTTTAGGATTTCGTAGTTTTAACAACGAAATTCTTGTCTAATTTCATAGTCTTTGCAATCATTTACTTTATTTAAACAAAAGGTTTGTTTAGGTTTGTATATCTGATGCCAGAGACTGCATTTTTTTTATTAGATATTGACGGATAACAAAAGTTCTACTGTATTTGGAAACGAACCTTGAACCATAATGAATCTTAAGCTGGTAGCCCCAGGGTATCTGGAGATTTGCGGGCACATGATATTGCGGTAAAATATTTTTTCTGCAATCTTAGTGGAAAGAAGGCTTTTGCGCTCTATGAAGAGAGCGCAAAATGTGTATTTGCCGAAGACTCTCGTTGCCGAGCAACCAAGTACTACTTTTCCGCTTTAAAGCGGAAAAGTAATACTTTGTCGCTCGCTCAACGTATATTTAATTACAAATCGGGTAGGCGTTGTTTATATTTTCTATGGTAACAAACAAACAGATTCTAAAATTATTTTTATGGTAAATCAAGTGAAATATTAATTTTATTAAATTTCAAAATAACTACAAAATATTAATTAAAAATAAATAACTATAATTAATAAGAATAAAAACTTTAAAAAAATCTATACATATATGACGGAAATATATAATAGTGACAGTGATTTCTCAAGTACACCTCCAGATATTTCTGAAGCTGCAAAAATTATAACATTTAGTAAATATTAACGTCCATTATTATTTTTTTAAGTATGTTTTAAATAAAAAATACATTTTATAAGACAGTAGAAAAAATTTTCTGTGTAATTCGAGCACAAAATGACATTGCCGCTCTCATGAGAAAACGCGCTGCACCTGGCGGCGTCGCGCGTCAGCATTCTCAATCGAGCGGCAATGCACCATTTTGCGCTCTTAATACACAAATAACTATTTTGCTTCTATTTAATATTTATCCGAACCTTTTACTTTTTAATTGCATTTAAAAAAAATCAACAACTATCTTTAAATATAACCCCTCCATAAAAATTTTATTTTTTTTGGCATTTACAAGGAATGATTATTAAAGCAAATTATTACAATAATTGGGCATAATGACAACTGACTTTTTGACTATGTAACTAACTTATTAAGTTGCCTTGTCCTATTTATATATAGTTTTAAAAGTAATTATCTTTTTACAAATAGGTGAAAGTAAAGTTCAAAATACATTAATGATAATGCATAGGGAAAGTTCCAGTATTAAGGAAATTGATGGTTGATTTCATCACCACAGTATGAACTACGAAATCATAAAAAAGAAGGTATGAGTGTGTAATAACTGATAACAAAAACAATTAAGTAATAAAAATTATGTCTATCAAAACAATCAACTATAAAAATTACTATTCCTCTCCTATTCCTTATCTTACTGTCTTCCATTGGGGAATAACATCCTTTATAGTCACAGAATACAGAACGTACACTGCTATCTCTTACTAGCGAAACTAGCGTCGCCAAAAAAACCCTACTAATCCCCACTCACATGTCATATACATACTCAGCGTTTGTGTTTTTATATGTGTATAGTGTATATAAGTATGTGCTATCGCTGCTATATACCTGCTGCGAGTACATATGTATGTACTGTGGGTCTACTGTATGTATCTATCTGGTAACAATGACCTAACCATGACCTAACAACCACTAACAATGCATGTTTGCTGGTGCACGACTAGCAATGTTGCCACACTGATTTGCGTAAAAGTTACGTTGGCATGCTTAAAAAGGTACATTTTTTAATTGAAAGGTACGTAGTGGCAATTTTTTCAATGAATGGTGAGTTAAACCAAAACAAAAAAAAAAAACAAACAAAGCAAAACAAGTGTATGAGGGAATTTTATGAAAATTAAGCGAGAGTTATGAATTTCTGAATTACGATATCATTATAACAATTGCGAACATGTAAAAAGTAATTATAATTACATAATTTTTGAAAAAGGTTCGTAAATACGCTTAAAATTTTTTGTTACATACATGTTACATGGATTGATAAAAAGGTACGAAAAATGTACGAAATACACCCTTCTGGCAACATTGACGACTAGTCCCCTTAAGCTGTGACAGACCAACAAACAACTCCAAACGAGCCACACAATTTTGATTTTACTTTGCTTCTAGTGTTCTGTGATTATAGTTCTTTATTTCTCAAAAATTAAAATATTATCATGTGTCCGCAAATCTCCGGATACCCTATCCAACTTGAGATTCATTCATGGAGTGAGTATGCAATAATCAAATTACTGATAGAATATATTGTCTGAAGAAAGAAAGAATGAATTAATCTTTTGAAGTCCGGATTTTATTTTGCATGACATACCAGTAACTTCAGTGTACTTTTTTGTGATTTTAAGCGAAAATGGTAGATTTTAGTAAACGGTATCATGAAAACGTCCATCCAAGTGATTAGATATATTATGTATAAATTCAATTGTTTGCCAATTTGTCAAAAAATAATTTGGGGGACAGATTTACTCACACTATCAACTTCCCATTGGATGCCCTTAAAGACTATTGCAAATGAATAACTTTTTTTTAATTCAGGGAACTCCTCCTCTGGACCCCCTCAAACGAATGATAACATCATTTGTTCTCAAGATCCGCGAGACAAAAAATATTTCACAAAAAGTTTCTTATTTCGTTTTTTTTTTTTTTTTTTTTTATTTTTTTTTTTATTTTGTAATAAAATACTGGCGTTTTTAACATCAAGGAAGGTTCTTAGGTCATTATATAATAATGTTATGGTAAAAAATCCATATAATGTATGTTATCTTAATAAAGTTAATTCCGTTTTTTTACCACAAAAACAAACCGCTAATCCGAATTTGCTGAAAACTTTATCCGGTCTTCATTTTTTGATTACGAATCTAATGAAATTAGTCCGGAGTTGATATCATCATTTGTTCTTGAGATATGCTAGACGAAAGAAATTCACGAACGAATGAACTAACGAACGCACACACAGACATCACGCTAAAAACGATGGATTCGATTTCTAGTGACCTTGAAACGTGGAGATATGTCAAAATTAGCGATTCGTAAAATCGGACCCATTACAATAACTTCCAATGGGAAGTTAATAATTAAAAAAGTAATTTTTTAGTTGTTAACGACGTGATCAGAAACGGGTTGTGACGTCATTTTCTTTTATACATTTTCGCCACTAGGGTCGCTACTTTAAGTATCGATCATACTGCCATATCGGCTATCAAACATATCTATGAAAATTAACTTGAATATTTCATTTGTGGAATTTTTTTACTGAAATTGATACAAAAATTATATCTACCTAAATTGATTAAAAAATTAAATTAGTAAACTATTACAATTTCTTGATTATCGGTTGAAAATAATGAAAACAATTTTAATTACAATTCCGTGTTATTATATAAAATTTTAATTTGTACTTATCATTTTTACTATTATTATCATCATCAATAATTGTTTTAACTATTTTTTATGCAACCATTTAATGAATTTTTGTAATACTGGATACTTAATAAAATTATTTTTGGTAATAAATGTAAACCTTCAAAAAATAAATATTTAAATGAATGAACAAACTGCCAAGAGATGTGGAATATCGCTTCCTCGTACTTGTAATTTATTGTATGAGTGAAATACCCTCAACTATACTTTCAAAATTTAGCAGATCAATAGTCATTAAAATATCGACATTCAATGGATTTTAGTTTATACATGCCAACATAATTCCTGAAAATGACATTAAATGACCTACACAAAAATCAGTCATATCTCAGGTATGAAACCCTGGGTAGAAATATTTGAAAAGTATGATTTTTTTTTAAGAAATATAATCTAAAATAGTTAATTAGAATAAGAACTTAAAAAAATCTGCTAAAGTGAGCATTTTGGCTTAAAGATCATAACTAGTGAACGCAACATAACTAAAGCAAATCTCGAAGCGCGTAGTCGCAGCGACAAGAATTGACAACAAACAAGAAAAAAAGAAAAAATTAAATTTGCTTCACTTTTTTATACATTTTTTTATTTACACCTGCTTGCTATTTATATAACCATTCAACTAACAATAAGACGTAAGTTAAATTATGTAAATAAAAACGCCGAGAGCAGCGGGGCCCCATCACGGAAGTCGAATTTTTCCCTTCATTTTCGGTATTGAATGTCTACAAGCGAAATGTGATTGAAAGTGTACAAGCGATTTGTCATTTTGGTGGTTTCGAAACTAATGATGAGTGTCCGGCTGATCGGGGCTTTAAAGAAGGGTTTTAAGTTTTTAAGGACTGGATCTCAGTAAATTTCAATTTTGTTTCGATAGCAGTTAGCAGGAAAAAAGCCAACACAATTCGTACAAGGGCATTCCTACCCATGCTTATCCGCTAATTGCCTTTGTGTTTTATTTTTAAATATTAAAAAAAATGACCTTAAATAGTCAACTGGAAGGCCTTTATTTTTTCTTTCCAAAAAAATCCCAAAATTTCTATTTTATAAATAAAAATCCAAAATTCCTACTTTATAAATAAACAGTGCCATTAATAACATTTTTAAATTACTTAACATTTATGTATTGCATTTGTTAAAAAAAAAGTAAGTTCATTTTTGTTAAATTTTTAAAATTACTATACGCCTGCTTGTATTAGAATAGAAATAAAGCATTTAAAATACATTTAACAATGCCATTTAATTCCGATGTAAAAATGGGAGAAGTGGGGGGAAAAGTAATGTGGAATCACTAAAAGGCACTAGCTGGATACTAACTCAATACACACGTACAAAATTTCAGCCCTCTAGTTTTCCTTAGAGAGTCTCTATACGTGTTAGAAAAAAAGCAAAAAAATCAAGGAAATATTGGCGTAAAAATCATGGGGGGTTAAGGTTAAAAGTTGAAACCTCCAAAAAGCAGTGGCTGGCTATTAACTTAACCTGTACCCAAAATTTCAGCCCTCTAGATTTATTTGGGGAGATTTTGACCCGAACGTAACTGTTAAAAAACAAGAAAAATCATGTTCTTTTTGGTATAAAAATGGTGGGGATAAGGGTTAAAAGTCGAGACCCCCAAAAGGCACCCCTTTGATACTGACTCAATCCGAATACAAAATTTCAGCCCTCTAGGTTTATTCGGGTGACCTGTGCGAGTGGTACAAACTTCGAAAACGTAGAAGAAGCATGAAATTGTAGCTTAAAAAAACGCCGTGAGCAGCGGGGCCCCATCACGGTAGTCGAATTTTCCCCTTCATCTTCGGTATTGAATGTCTACAAGCGAAATGTGATTGAAAGTCTACAACCGAATTGTCATTTTGTTGGTTTCAAAACTGGTGATGAGTGTTCGGCTGATCGAGGCTTTAAAAAAAGGTTTTAAGTATTTAAGGGCTGTATCTCAGTAAATTTCAATTTTGTGCCGAAAACAGGTAGCAGAAAAAAAGCCAACACAATTCGTACGAGGACATTCCTGCCCATGTTTATCCGCTAATTGCCTTTATGTTTTAGTTTTAAAAATTAAAAAAGGACCTTAAATAGTAAACTGGAAGGCCTTTATAAAGATATTTTTTCTTTCCAAAAAAATCCAAAATTTCTATTTTATAAATACTAAAAATCCAAAATTCCTAATTTATAAATAAACAGTGACTTTAATAACATTTTTAAATTACTTAATATGTATGTATTTCATTTGTCATAAAAGTAAGTTCACTTTTTTTTAAATTTTTTAAAATTACTATTCGCCTACTTGTATTTAGAATAAACATAATGCTTTTAAAACACATTTAACAATAGCATTCAATTCCGATGTAAAAATGGGAGAAGTGGGGGGAAAAGTGATGCGGACTCCCTACAAGGTACTAGCTGGATACTAACTGAATACACGTACAAAATTTCAGCCCTCTAGGTTTCCTTATGGAGTCTCTAGACATGTTAGAAAACAAGCAAAAAAATTAAGGAAATATTGGCGTAAAAATCGTGGGGGTAAGGGTTAAAAGTTGAAACCTCCAAAAAACAGTGTCTGGCTATTAGCTTAACCTGTACACCAAATTTCAGCCCTCTAGGTTTATTTGGGGAGATTTTGACCCGAACGAAACTGTTAAAAAACAAGAAAAATCATGTTCTTTTGGGTATAAAAATGGTGGGGGTAGGGGTTAAAAGTCGAGACCCCCAAAAGGCACCCCCTTGATACTAACTCAATCCGAATACAAAATTTCAGCCCTCTAGGTTTATTCGGGTGACCTGTGCGAGTGGTACAAACTTCGAAAACGTCGAAAATGCATGAAATTGTAGCTTAAAAATGAGGGGGGTGGGGGTAAAATATTAAAACCTCCAAAAAGCACAACCTAGGTACGAACTTTATCAACACACCAAATTTCAACCCTCTACGTTAATTCTGGGGGACTGGGGGCCTGTTAGATCCAGCGAAAATCGTTTTTCCCCCCTCTACTCCCACCATATCATCCTAGGAAGCTGAATTTTGGATATGTTGTAGATAATTGACCGAAACATTATTTAAAACCGGTTTGGAAAAGTTTTATTGCTTTTCCGCCCCCCACCACCCCCTTAAAGGTCGGGTCCGAAAAAAAATTTGCCCAAAATTTGACCCCACTTTGATAGTATTGTTGTGCATCGGAATAAGCCCCACTTACCAAATTTCATCTCTTAACTTCCATAGGGGGGCCCTACACATATTAAAAGGTTGCGGGAAAATATATATATATATATATATATATCAGACATCTTTTTTTTTTACATAATCGTGTTCTACGGGTCCGAAAACGGATAGCGCCCCTGGTCTCGCCTCTCGCAGCTCTTATCGTATAGACTGTATAAGTCTAATTTTTCGGAGAAAATTCGACTAATGAGGGAGTGGGGGAAAATATTAAAACCTCCAAAAAGCACAAACTATGCACGAACTTTATCAACATACCAAATTTCAACCCTCTACGTTGATTCTGGGGGACTGGGGGCGTGTTAGATCCAGCCAAAATCGTTTGTTCCCCCTCTACTCCCTCCAAATCACCCTAGGACGCTGAATTTTGGATATGTTATAGATAATTGACCGAAACATTATTTCCAACCGGTTTGGAAAAGTTTTATTGTTTTACCGCCCCCACCACCCCCTTAAAGGTTGGGTCGGATCCAAAATTTGACCCCACTTTGATAGTATTGTTGTGCATCAGAATGAGCCCCACACCAAATTTAAGCTCTTAACTTCCATAGAGGGGCCCTACACATATTAAAAAGTAGCGGGAATATATATATATATATATATATATATATATATATATATATATATATATATATATATATATATATATATATATATCACACATTTTTTTCTACATAATCGTGTTCTACGGGTCCGAAAACCGATAGCGCCCCTGCTCTCGCCTCTCGCCGTTCTTATCGTATAGGCTGTATAAGTCTAATTTTTTCAGTTGAAAAATTCGGCCAAAAATGAAAGTAACTAACTCTTTCAAGCAGAATTTACCTATTTATACAACTAAAATTACTTCGATAGAAAAATGAATTCTTTGGTCTAAAATGACGATTATATATCCTATGTTATTAATATGTCTATGTAAATTAAATTTTTTTGTATATAATACGTATTTTTATTAAAGTAGTTGGCCTACATATGTTAGATTTTTAAGTATTTAAGTAAATTTTAGTAACTTAATGCATGATAAATAATGGATTTAATTTCAGTTGATGTTATCAGTGTGAGAGGTATCAGATTTGGCAAACTTTTTTTTTATTTAAAGATATATTGATATTTTATATACTCATCTAATGTTCAGCTAATTGTAAGCTGAAACTTTATCAATTTACTTTGGTATGACCAAACCACAGATAATAATAATAATACAATATATGGTAAATAACAATATAATAAATAATGTTTTAAGTAATAAAGTGAAAGTTAAAATTTAGTGCCCAAATTAATAATATAGGATACTTTTAATTAGTCAAAAACACAAAAGGGCGTCTAGGTTTATGTAAGCCTAGCCGCTTCTTTTACTTTCAGAATTTTTTATTGATACACTAAAATAACACTTGAAAATGCACCGCTCTTGTTTTGGTAATTCTTAAATTTATTTTATTTATTTATTTATTTATTTGTGATGCCTAACTCAGTTAATTATATACCTTTGTGTGATTTTGGTATTCAAAATAAAAGAGATAAATTATATATAAACAATATTCATATATGTGTATATTATTATATTACTCTTTGGACCCATTTTAGCGAATTTCGAAAACTCGAAATTCAGCTATTACAGTAGGTGTCATGACGCAATCTGAGTCCGGGACTATGGTAGAAATCTGTTTTGAGGTCCCTAGAATACGAAAATGATATTCACTAAAATTTATATATATATATATATATATATATATATATATATATATATATATATATATATATATATATATATATATATATATATATATATGTGTGTGTTCCCACGATAACTCTCGAACGAAACGTCTAACGCTTATGAAATTTTGTGTGCGGACTGGATTCTGAATTGGCTTGGCTAAGTTCGTTAGCCAGACACGTCGGATGCCCAGAAGTAGGTTTTCTGGCCATTTTTTATCATTCGATCCTATCATAAGGCAGTTCAATTTTTACATCGTTGAAAAGGAAAAAAAAAATTATGAAGAAAATATTCTTATAATTTTCTTTCTATTTTAAGTATTTTTCGAGAAAATGTAAATTTTCACTTTTATTCTTTCTTTGTTAGTCTAATAAGTAATTTATATTTATATCTCAGTTCTTTATTAAGTATAAAAATATTTCACTTTTTTATTAAAGAATTTTGTGAGAACAAGTGAAAACTATTCACATATATGTGATATAACACACATACATGTATAGAGTTTTGTTTCTCATTTATTGCATTATAATTAGCATGGTTCTATCCCTTAAAATTTTTTCACAGTTAGTAAGTTAAAGTATTTGAATTAATTAATTAAATGATGTCCGCAAGAAGCTTACGGACTGCCATAAGTTATATGAGATCCTTAGAACCCTTTTCTTACTGTTAGAGTACTAGACTTGTATGAGTTTCGCCAGGATTTACTGATCCCATAATTGTAAAAAATAAACTAAACGACCAATTTTAAAAATTTCTTCACTGTTACAGAGCTAAACTATTTTAGATAGATTTAGAATACATTATGTAAGGTCCGCCAGGGTCCACAGGACCCAAAAGTGTCAAAAATAAACTAACTGACCGATTTTGAAAATTTTTTCACTGTTACAGAGCTAAACTATTTTAGATAAATATCGATTACGTTATGTAAGGTCCGCCTCGGTCCATAGGACCCAAAAGTGTCAAAAATAAACTGCCTGATCGATTTTGAAAATTTTTTCACTGTTACAGAGCTAAACTGTTTTAGATAAATATAGATTCCGTTATGTAAGGTCTGCCAGAGTCCATAGGATCCAGAAGTGTCAAAAATAAACTAACTGACCGATTTTGAAAATTTTTTCACTGTTACAGAGCTAAACTATTTTAGATAAATATAAATTACGTTATGTAAGGTCCACCAAGGTCCATAGAACCCAAAAGTGTCAAAAATAAACTAACTGACCGATTTTGAAAATTTTTTCACTGTTACAGAGCTAAACTATTTTAGATAAATATAGATTACGTTATGTAAGGTCTGCCAGGGTCCATGGGATCCAAAAGTGTCAAAAATAAACTAACCGACCGATTTTGAAAATTTTTTCACTGTTACAGAGCTAAACTATTTTAGATAAATATAGATTACGTTATGTAAGGTCTGCCAGGGTCCATGGGTCCAAAAGTGTCAAAAATAAACTAACCGACCGATTTTGAAAATTTTTTCACTGTTGGGGAACTAACTATTTTAGATAGACATACATTACGTTATTTAGGGTCCGCCAGGGTCCATGGGACCCAAAAGTGGTAAAAATAAACTAACCGACCGATTTTGAAAATTTTTTCACTCTTACAGAGCTAAACTATTTTAGATAAATATAGATTACGTTATGTAAAGTCTGCCAGGGTCCATCGGATCCAAAAGCGTCAAAAATAAACTAGCCGACCGATTTTGAAAATTTTTTCACTGTTGGGGAGCTAAGCTATTTTAGATACATATAGATTACGTTATGTAAGGTCTGAAGTGTCAGTAGGACCTAAAAGTGTCAAAAATAAAATAACTGACCGATTTTGAAACCTTTTTACTATTACCAAGGTAAACTATTTTAGATAGGTACAGGTTGTGTTATATATATATATATATATATATATATATATATATATATATATATATATATATATATATATATATATATATATATATATATATATATATATATATATTACATAAAGTCCGCCTAGAATATACGGTCGAGCTGATTTTTTAATGAGGTCCACCGGGATCTTGCAGATCCGAAAACGCCAGTAATAAGCTATCGAACCGATGCTAAAAAATTTCTCACTGCTAGAGAACTAAATTATTTTAGATGGATACAACTATGCTGCACAAAATTCGTTCGGGTTCTTGGGTCCCCAAAAATACCAAAACTAATTACCCAACCGATTTTAAAAATTCTTTTACTCTTAGAAAGCTAAACTATTTTAAATAGGTACAGGTCTTAGATGAGATCCGCCAGTGCCCAAGATTTGGAAATTCGCTATGTTATGCAGATGCTGCGACAGGGGTATTAAAATTTCCATGAGCTGATGTACAAGCAATATTGTACCTTTGGGTTAACACTGGAATCGTGGAGGTAATTATGTAATTATATTATCCAAGTTTTGATGTAAATATTAACGCATTTATAACAGCAGTAACAATTTTTAATTTAACCTACACTGTTAAAAAAATATGTATTATTACAATACAAAATATGGTAATTTTTTTACAATATGTGTCTTGAAAATTACAGTATGTTAGTAAATTTAAATAATTTAGTTGTAAAATATGAAATTTTGTGCAAAAATAAATTTTCTATGTAATTTTAAATACCTTGATACTAAAATTACATATAAAAGTGGTATTTGACATTCTAAAATAGTAAAATTACCAGTAAAATGGTGCCAGAACACCGTTTCGCTGCGTTCCAGCCGAAACTAAGTCCTGCACTAGAGTTTGTTTTACCTTATAACCATTACAAATTTTATTACAGCTAAAGCATTTCCGTACTCTCAACCATTACGGATTTCATTATACTTTTACGTAGAGTTACTCCCACTATAGACTTAAAAAAAGGTTGGAAACCTCTTCTATATATAAATACATGAAATTCGGCACTCATGATTCAAAATTTCTAGTAAGTGGGACACGATTCATGTAGGTTCTTCAAACAACGCAGTTTTATGAATAATTGATACTCCATAACAGACCCGACACGAGGGGGGCCACGAGGGTCTGTAATCCTGAAGCCCGGTTTCGAAAAGGAGGCCCGAATAAAAGTTTTTTTTTCGTTGCCTGTATTTTTGGGGAAAAATTTTCTGTCCCCGAACTTGCTTGATTTCTCTCCGCAGCCTTACTCTATAATTTTAATTGAAAAAATTTCACCAGTAACCAGGTGTAGCAAATATGTAGTTTAATTTCTGTATAATTTCAGATGTTCACTTTGTTTGAATTGTATGTTATTTAATACTTATCTATTTTTATATAACAAGTAATTAAATGTAATAGAAATGGTTTATTTTAGGAAATTACCATTTTAGCGAATTTCCAGAATGGAATTCAGTTATTACAGTCACAGTCATAACGCGACTTGAGCCCGGGACTATGGCAAAAATTTGTTTTGGGGTCCCTAGAAACTGAAAATAATATTCACTATTTATATACATATATATATATATATATATATATATATATATATATATATATATATATATATATATATATATATATGGGGTGGGCCATTTTAATCTATGCATCTAAATATCTCGCCAGAGGCGCCAACTATCAAAAAATGACCTTTACAAAAGTTGTTAGGTACGAAGGGGGACACTAAATGGTTACCTTAAATTTGACCTTGACCTTCATTCTCAAGGTCATTTTGAGGTCAAGTCGTATTTTTCAAATGCAAAGACCTGTTTTTTATCTCGGATTCTGAAAGAGCGTGAAATTTCACGTCGAAAATGCTATGAACGAATTTTTTTTATTGACCTTTAATTTTTTATTTTTTAGTTATGAAATGTATTAGTTATGAAAAATTAATTTTTTATAACTTTTTAGTGCCATTTTTTTCTGGATTTTGACCTTAGAAGGACCTTCAAAGGTCATTAAGAACGAATAGAAGCTCCTGTTTTACGTCTCCAAAAGATGCCGACACTTTAAAATTAGGTTTTTCCTTTAAAATCTAATTTTTATTGTTTTTTGGTGGTCTTTACACCTCTTAAGGTCAGTAATAAAAAAATTCGTTTATAGCATTTTCAACGTGAAATTTCACGCTCTTATATATATATATATATATATATATATATATATATATATATATATATATATATATATATATATATATATATATATATATATATGTGTGTGTGTGTGTGTGTGTGTGTCTGCGCGATAACTTCGAGGAAGCTTTCAATTGTTACGAAAATTGGTGTGTAGGTCAAAAGTTCCAATAGCTTGGATAAGTTCTTTAACCAAACACGTCCGATGCCCGGAACATGGTTTTTTTGGCAATTTTTGTGAAAAAAATTAGTTTTTTGCCAAAATTTCCCCTTATTCAAAAAGTTTTCCGACATTTTTTTACACCATTGAAACGGGGAGAAAAAATCGCACAAAAAAGGTCTTTAAACTATTATTCTGTGTCAGCTAGTTTCCGAGAAAAACTAATTTTTGTAAACGGAAATTCGTTATGTTATGCAGGATGCTGCGACCAGGATATTGTGTTATTAATATTTGAAAATAATCTGTATGTTATATAAAATTTAAATAATCTTCTAATTTATACTTTTGAAATATTAATTAAATATAAATATAAACAGGAAATTTACTAAAATTCAATTGACGTCTGTTGCTAATACTATCTATCTTTATCTTACATTATATCACTTCAAATACGTTTATTTCTGGAATAGTTATATGTAATTTGAAAATTTATAAAAAGATTTTTACGGACATATACGAGGTGTGTTCAAAAAGTAAGGTGACTTTATATTTTTATCAAAAACTTTTTATTTATTCATCAATATTCATGTTGTTCCCTTTAAAGTAATCCCCGTTAGATATAATACACTTGTGCCAACGCATTTTTTAATCCTCGAAGCATTTCTGATAAGCACTTTTTGGTATAGTCTTGAGCTCTTCCAGCGATGCAGTTTTTATCTCCTTAATCGTTGCATATCTCCGTCCTTTCATGGGTCTCTTCAGTTTTGGGAATAGAAAAAAGTCATAAGGATCTAAATCCGGTGAATATGATCGCTGAGGCATGATTGTGGTGTTGTTTTTGGGCAAAAAATCATGCACAAGCAACGATGAGTGAGCAGGTGCCTCATTGTGATGCAAAAGCCCTGAATTGTTTTTCCACAATTCCAGACGTTTTTTTCGTATCGCTTCCCGCAAACAGCGAATGACTTCAAGTTAATAGGTACTCAGCAACTTCTTTAATGGTGATTCGACGATTTTCCAACACCATTTTCTTCACTTCTTTAACGTTTTCATCAGTTGCTGACGTGCTGGGGCGTCCATAGCGAGGTTCGTCATTGGCATCTTCTATGCCTTCTTGGAATAGCTTGTATTACTTATAAACATTTTTTTTACTCGGAAGAGACTCACCGTATGCGCCGTATGCCACTGTCAACATTTGGAGTGTTTTAGAGCACTTGATTCCATTTTTTACACAATTTGATGCAAATTCTTTGATTCATTTTTTTCGACAACAGAAAATGGCCGAGCAAGCCAAACACTTCTAGCCTTTATGCCTTTCACAAACAAACAAAAAATCCTATATAGTTGAAACCGTGAACATATATTCGTGACGAGTGTACCAACACAACAAAATAAAAAAAAAATCGAAAAGCGAATGTACGCAGCCCGAGAAATTTGAAAAGCCACTTTATTTTTTGAACACGCCTCGTATATGCGTGAATTTTTTTATATAAAGTTTCAATGCGGCTTCGGTGTTGAAGTTCTCGTACCAAACTTCTGGGAGCCGAAGTTGCTAAAATCAAATAAATAAAATGTTAGTTAACGAAAAAAAACAATTGTTTTATTGTGAAATTTTAGGAATGTTACGAATATAAAATTTCGGATACGGATATTTAAAAACATTTTTTTCGGTTTCGGTTACGGATATATAATAATATCGGATAACGTTTCGGTTACGGTTACGGATAATTGCTTTTAGTGAACATTTTTTTAAAAAAAGGGAAAAATTGTATCCAAAAAGTGAACGCCAAGCACGAATCAACGAAAATCTATCAAAATCTATCTATTTTCTTCGATTTAAACTCAATTTTCCAACGACAGTTGTCTGTTTTCATCCGAAACTTTTCGGATACGCTTTCGGTTACGTATAATTAATTATTTCGGATATCCGGTAGTTTCGGTTACGGTTACGGATATCCATAACATCCCTAAAATTTATACACTAGCATCTGTATTGTGTTTGCAAAAATGTAAACAAACAACACTAGTAACGTCTTGTAACATATAATATCTAGCAGGGGATCGTTGAGTGCCATCATTTGTTGTTGCGTCAGATCGGTTGAATTTGACTACTCGGATAACCCTTCGTTTTGAAAGAGATGCAATTAAAATCGAAAGATTCGACCTTTCGAAATCGGAATCGAATCTCCGTAAATTCTTGTTTCTTTCATACATCGTAATGTAGAAAACATAAAGAATTTTGAGTAACTATTGAGGGCTGTTATTTTATTTTTTTATTTTTATTTTTTTTGATAATTTTCCCACAAAAATAAAATGTTTTCCTGAGGTAAAAAGTAGCCTGTGTTTTTTATCGTCCCTTTTTTTAACAACATTCAAAGTTTGAAACCAATCATCCGGTTTTTAATAGTCAACTGTCACAATTGAATATATTTTCCCGAGTTAAAAGGTGGCTCAAAACCGTCTCTGTCCGCCAAGCGATGTTTATGCAAAGTTTCAAGTTGATTGGTTAAGTCCTTGAGGGCTTGAGGAGTGAAAGCAAGTCAAACAAACAAACAAACATTAACAAACTCAATTTCGTATTTATAATATCAGTTAGGATTGTTATTAAGTAGACAAAAATAAAACCAATCAGTTCTACTAGGAAAGAAAAGAATCTTACGGCTTTACCCTAGAATATTGGGGCACTTTATGATTATCATAAAATTTTTGAAAAATTTTTAAAAACGAAAAAAAAGGTCATTTATGACGGTTTTATTGACATGTGTACTTATATATTATCATTATTATGTTCGTGTATGTACCAGGTGTTACAAGTTGTTCATTCATTAAAAAATAAAATATTTCTAGTCTTTATGTTTAGTCAATTTTTTAGTGATATGATTATAACTAAACATTGTAAACTATTATAAGTATTTTATTTAATTAAATATTTCAAGTACTTGATTTAATTAAAATATTAACCAATTTATTATTGACCTGAATACGTCTTATAAATCAGTTTGACAAAATAATGTAAAATGCGTCAGGAAAGTAGGAAAGATTTTAACCCTATTATATAAATATTTTTTATTTTGTGCAATATTTCCTGTCTACCATTTACATGTTAATAAAAATTAACTTACAGTACCCGTTTTACGCGAAATTTGTGGCAGGTAGACACCATTTGTAAGTACAAAAGTTGGAATTTCCACTTTTGGAGCAGTAATAAAATATTATCAATCCTTTTGTGATACGCAACAGTATCTACTTAAAAATAATTTAAATACTAACTTGAGGTACCATCACAGTGTGATTCTGCCAAAAAGTAGTCAATTTTAACAATTTTTTTTCGGATGGATAGGATCGGGGAATGGGGAGGAATTTTTTTTACGATTAATAACACTACTTGACAAAACAAAAATATTTTTTTTATTCATTTTTATATTTTTATAATTATTATAATTTTTTGAAAAAAATGTCTTTAAAAAAGGGCGGATATTGGTGCCCACGATTCCGGCCGCAGTTTTCATCTGAGAAAAAAAATTAAATAGATTGTTAACCTGTAGGTAAGCCGCTATGTTCCTATGGGAGCTTTTTTTTCTTTTGGAATCTTCCTAATTTTTCACGCGTAAAACTGTAAAAAATTTTGTACTTTTTATTCAAACCGCCGCCATTTTTCCAAATTTCAAAAAAAGCTCCCATAGGAACATAGCGGTTTACGTACAGATTGATAATCTATTTGATTTTTTTTTTTTTTTTTTTTTTTGAATAAAAACTGCGGGTGCAATCGTGGGCACCGAATTTCGGCCTTTTTTAAAAACACCTTTTTTCAAAAAATTATAATAAATATAAACAATAAATAAAAATAAATAAAAAAAAAATATTTTTGTATTGTCAAATAGTGGTATTAATCGCAAAAAAAATTCATCCCCATTCCCCCATCCTATCTATTCGAAAAAAAATTGTGAAAATTGACTACTTTTCGGCAGAATCACACTGTGATGGTACCTTAAAAATAATAATGTATTAAATGACGGTATAACTTTTATATGAATAAATTTTAATTTTAGTTTTAAAAAAAATTAAATTATATGATGAATTTATATTGTAATTGCAATTAAAATTATTTTACTGAATAAATAACTTGTTACACCTAGTATACATTCTACTCAGAAGCGTATCTAGGGTGGGGCAAGTAGGGCACGTGCCCCGGGCGCCTTTCAAAGGGGGACGCGCAAAATCGCCAATTATTAAAATAAAAATGAAAATATAGCACAATAAAATAATTCATATCAAACAATCCCGTTCAGAATTCCCGCACATCGCAAATGAGCGAGAGGGTGAATGGTGTGCTCAATTCAGGTGCGCTGAAGAGCTACTTGAATTTATTGTGCAGTATGGTGATGAAAGCGTATTTCAGAATTTGTGCATTTTCATTAAAATTCTGCTCACAATTGCAGTATTCATCGCAAGTTGTGAGCGATCTTCAAGTAAGTTAAATTTAACACTTTCGTATTTGAGGGCTACAATGGATTAAGAAAGGTTATACGACCTAGCTTTGCTCAGTCTAGAGCAAGAAAAAACGAAACATCGGAAACAACATCGATATGTTTGCGCCACAGAAGGTCAGGAAGATGCAATTGTAAGCAGGGCTGCCAGTAAAAATTTCTGTTTTATACCGTCAGGTCTCTGAAATTATACAAAATTGGCTAGTATTATGCAAAACAACTTGTCGGTACCATGACAAATCAATTTCGGTAATCATTTTTGCAATTTTGTGAAAACGAAAGGAAATTCAAATGTAGATACATAAGGGCATATATTTATGTAGTTTCTTTGGATCTAACGTGATGTCACATTAACAAAAAATTGTAGCTGCTGTGTTCAGCGAATTCAGTTTAAATTTTTGGCGTTCGTATCCAATTATACAGGAAAGTTTCTTATACAAAGAGGATACACAAAACAACCAAATTATACAGATTTTGTATCTAATTATACATTCTAGCAGCTCTGATTGTAAGTGTAATGGTTTTACGGTCTTACTTTCGTTGTAAAATAGAAAATAAATGCAGTAGCGTAGGTAGAAGGGGGTGGGGCAAGGGGGTCTATCATACCCCGGACGCCACTTGCAAAGCGGCGCCAAATGTGTACTAATAACGTACCATATATTACCATATATGTGTTTCTGGAAGGGGAAGGGACGCCAATAAAGGGTCGTGCCCCGGGCGCCAGTTATGTTCGCTACGCCACTGATTTCTACTACATTCATAAAAGATAATAATTAGGTAAGCATATTTGTTAATATTGTAACAAACATCAAATCAAATGTGGCACTTATAATAACATTTACCTCATAAACTATTACATATTTCTCTAAATATTTCCTTAAAACATACACACATTTTATTCTGAATTACTTGAAATAGTTTACAATACTTATTGTTATAATCATATAATTAAAAAATTGATTAAACACAAAGAATATAAAGATTTGATTTTTTTAATGAATGAATAACTTGTAACACCTGGTACCAATACGAGCAGAATGTGTAAGTACCCACGTAAATGTTAAACACGGAACCGTCATAAACGACCCTTTTCTCATTGTTCAAAAAGTTTCCTGCTGTTAAAAGGTACAATTTTCAAAAATTTTGTGAAAACCATAAAGTGCCCCAATATTTTAGGATTTAACCGAATCTTACTTTCTATTTTTGTTTTAGCAATGTTACTGGTATCAAATTTAAAGAAAAAATTTTTGAAATAGTGGCGTCATCTCATGCTAATTAGATTTTTTTTATCATTAATTCATTAGTCATTACGTATTTATTTATACATTTTTGAAAAAAAAAATTGTTTATGATTCAATCAATATAAAGATAAGAAAAATGTGTCAAATATTTCGTTCATATTTAAGCCAGAGTACAGAGGTACAGCAACTATCTCTTTTCTGTAATCACCAGTGAGCATTTCTGGGCACATTGGGCTACTTAGTAGTCAATCGCTCAGTAGCAGTCGATGAATGTAGGTCAATCACAAGACAATGGATTTGATTGTTGTTCGTATTGTTACATCTCCACACGGAGCTGCGTGCATGCGTATTGTGTCATAGATATGTATGGGACAGTACAGCCACCACCATCAACGTTAACTAATACAAATACACAATATCGCACTAATACAAAGTAAACCCAGTGTACGTATATATAACATATTTTCTATCTCTTACTAGTTAGTGGTTACACTGGTTCCAGTACATAGTATAGAGATAGATATGTTGTCTCTACTGCTCTGTGATATTTAATTAATAATCATTGTCATCGTATTTATTGTATAATTGTAATTAGACGATATTTCTTTTTTTAGAAAAAATTTCACATGTGATTTCTTTTATCTTTTCATATTTTGATCATAACAAAATATTGTTAACATTTACAAATGTTATCAATATCATTAATATTGAATAATTTAACATATTCGCCAAGTGCGTGTCGGATACTAACGAATCAGGATTCTTCAGTAGTCTGTATCGTTGAAAGTTACCGACACGGCTTTAGCCGAAATAATTTTAACTGAATATTTTTATCAAATACAAGTACTTATATTTATACAAATTTCTTCTACCCATGGTTGAGAAGTTAGGGAGGGGTTCACTTATTTTACAAACGGAAGTGTGTAAAAATGAAAAATGAGACCTCAGTTTCAGTCTAAGAAACCTTTCTAACGATACCCCTTCGATATGTTACGTGAAAAAAAAATGTTCGTCCCTACTTTCCAATATGGAAAAGTACTTTAGCAAATTAAGAAAACTTTTGCTTTTGCTATATGTTAATTGAAATTTACTAGCTTGTATTGTATATGCAAAAAATTTCATGTCAATAGACCGAAAAAATTAGAAATTATGTGAAATTGACAGACGTTGCGAAATGACGCCTCGTTTGTGAAGTACTGAACTTTAACATTCAAGTGTTCAAGAAAATCAAATTATCACGTAATTAACCTTCAATTGTCGAATATATTTATGTATTTATTTTTTTTTATAATAAACCGTAAAAAATGTGGTGCCATATATTTTATCCCGGAAATTCTGAAAACTACTCACCACTGAGAAACTCTGACTTGATCCGCGTCCAACACGCTTTTGGCCAATTTTTACTAACTAGTTTTTAACGAAATTTCCATATTACAAAGCCAAAAATATACGAATTATAATTATGTATTCCCAGCGCTTCTGGCATGTTACTTTCAAATGAAAAGGAATGATTATTTTGTATTCCTATATTATGTTTATGTATCTTTATATCAAGTAAAAATCTTGAATTGGTGATTTCCTCAGCAGAATCTTCACAACGCTCCTCCCCATGATGGACTTGCATTGATACGGTTAATTGTTAGACACAATTTATTTATTCCGTTAATACAAACAATTTAGACAGCACTGAATATAACTGAAAATAACTACCCGTGGGAAATGATTGGACTTGATTTGATCAAATTGAATATAAGTTTGTCAAGCCCAATTGGATTCGAAAATTGGCGCTATCAAATGGAAAGTGGCGATTTTAGCAGGTAGGCCGGGTAGGTCCGAGCCATCCCAAAAATTTTGAAAAATGAGTAAAAAGCAAGAAAATTAATAAAGGATTTTAAAGATTGATCTAAAGTCAAGCATTTTTTTAACTTCTGAAACTTTGTATGCTCTCAGTATTGTCGACGATATCTGTAAATACAACTTCTGTTAATCGAGACTTTTTTTTACTATGAAAAGGATTTAAGATCATCCCTAACTGAATAAATACTCAGCAGCCTGGCCCTGGGACTATAATAAATAAATAAAAACGAGACTAATACCTGTAGTATTAAACTCTAATTATATGTATATTCGTTTATTGGAAATATAGAAGACTTCGGTTTACTCAGCAATGAAAAGAAATTTCATACAAACACCAAAATTATAAAAAGATCTTATGACTATTTTGTGTAATTCTAGTTTTCTCGTAATTTTGTGTTTTCTCGTGATTTTACGTAACAATATTATAATTGTGTTGTTGATATAATAAAAATAAAAACGCCGCGAGCAGCGGGGCCCCATCACGGAAGTCGAATTTTTCCTTTCATCTTCGGTATTGAATGTCTAAAAGCGAAATGTGATTGAAAGTCTGTCTACAAGCGATTTGTCATTTTGGTGGTTTCAAAACTGATAATAAGTGTCCGGCTGATCGGGACTTTAAGAAAAGGTTTTAATTTTTTAAGGGCTGAATCTCAGTAAATTTCAATTTTGTGCCGATAGCAGTTAGCAGGAAAAAAGCCAACACAATTCGTACGAGGGCATTCCTACCCATGCTTATCTGCCAATTGCCTTTCTGTTTTATTTTTAAATATTAAAATAAAAAAAGTCGTCAAGTGCGTGTTTGACACGCATTAAGTTAGGACTCCTCAGTAGAAATGAACTACACGGTTTTTTTCTAATAACTGTTATTGCAATAACAGTTATTGAAAAATAACTGTTATTTACAATAGTTATCATAATAAATGGTATGGTATTTGAATATTTTAATATACTGTAAGATATTCGATATAAGTATAAACAGTTCAGTTAGTGAAATATGCACAGATCTATACTGATGGATACTAAATAACATTTGAATGACATTAAAAAATAAGTCTGGAAATGGTTTCCTTTTAGGCATTATGTTGTTAAAGTTGTCAATAAAAATATTAGTTTTAATACATTACGTTGTTCGTTTGTTTTTTTTTCCTTACATCCGAAATATGAACTACTTAAGAAGTCTTAATAATAAAGTCAGAAATAAGAGCTGTTTAAGACATCAGTAATAAGAGTTCAAAAAATAGAAATAAGAACTGTTTAAGACATCAGAAATAGGAGTTCAAAAAGTAGTCAGAAATAAGATCTGTTTAAGACATCCAAAATATGAGTTCATAAAACAATCAGAAATAAGAACTGTTTAAGACATCCAAAATATGAGTTCATAAAACAATCAGAAATAAGAACTGCTTAAGACTTCCAAAATATGAGTTCATAAAACAATCAGAAATAAGAACTGTTTAAGACATCAGAAATATGAATTCGTATAGTATTCAGAAATAAGAGCTTTTTAAGACATCAGAAATACGAATTCATAAAGTAGTCAGAAATAAGAACGGTTTAAGACATCATATGACTTCTTTAAGAATTAATTTAGATGTCCTAATATTGTTTAAATTATTTTTGTTAGTGGTTTCTATAGAAAAAGAATTTTTAAGACTTCAGAAGTATGAGCTAATTCTGAAGTCAGAAGTATGAATTCTTTAAGACATCATATTTATGAAGTCTTAGCAGCTCCTAAATCATCGCATTAGATATCTTTAAGAAGTCTTATTTAAGAAGTTCGAAAGATGTCAGAAAAAAGATGTCTATTTGATATCATTAAATTGAATTCATATTTAAGATATCTTTAAGAACTCTTATTTCTGACTTCTTAAAAAATATGTCTTAAAGATGTCATATTTACAGTTCAGAAAGATGTCAGAAAAAAGACTTCATAAAGACATCTTTCTGACTTTTGTGCTCACTGAGTATGTAATAATAGAGATTGTTCCTTACGAGACTCACTACATTCTGTTGTTAGTTTCATGGCTGTAACTGCTTTATACAGAATTAATAAAGGTCTATTTAATTATCATTAAATTGCTGTGTTAATTTATAAAAATCACATAGATAACAGTTTGACGATGATAGGACTATGGAGTACGGGAAAAAGTGTGATATAAAAACGAAAGTGAAGTGACATAACCTCGTTCAGTGCAAAATTCTCACATGTTCTTACAAAAAAAAAAATTTTCCTTCGCTCCAGGGGTTTAAATTCCTGTGATGATAACCCGCTTCACGGCTTCCTCTTTCCCTCATTTATATACATATATGAAACGCTACAATGGAACAACAATTAGGCCAAGTTTTGTCCCAAATGATGGAAACAATGCGAAGTATGCAATTACAGCAAGTACGATTACAACAAGCGTTACAAAACAATGATAAGCCACTAAGCGGTATTACGTTACAGCCGTACGATGAAAACAACCAATCATTCTCGTCTTACTTACAAATACTTCAAAATTATATTACATTGAAAGGTGTTTCTAGTGCCATCGTTAAAGTACAAATTTTTCTAAATTGCATCGGTTCCAAATACTACCAAGTACTTAAAAACATAACGGCATCAGATTCTCCAGTGGAGTCAAAATCATATGCGGATCTTGTGAAAATACTAAAAGATCATATTGCCCCAGAACCAGGTGAAGTTGCACAACAACACAAATTCTGCCTCAGATAACAACAGGAGTGTGAAAGTATTGCTAATTATGTGGCTGGTTTGAAAGAAATAGACGGAAAATGTAACGTTATTTGTAATAACTGCAAACACAGTACTTTTGAGATTCATCTGCGTGTACAGTTCATACGGGGGCTACGCGACTCTGAAATTAAAGAAAGATTGTTACAAGACTCTTCATCTACAAAATTTGATGATTTAATCAAAACTGCGTTGGCAATCGAGACATCCAAAGCTGAAATAAAAGAAATGGGTCGGGATAATCAAATATAAATAAATTATCAAAAAATCAAAATGTATACAAACAAAATAAAAATACAGCTGAACTATTTTTTATGCGGTCCTTTTTTGTGCGATTTTTTTATGCGGTTTGTAAAAAATGGCCATTAAAATGCAAAATGTGAATCAAAATCACGAGACAGTAAGAACTTAAACAATTACTATAATAACTTTCTTTGATAAAAATACTTTTTAACGGCTTTAAAGCAGTTAATCAATACATTGCATAAGAACATAAGTTATTGCATCATTTAATTTTGTTACAGATGTATTTTTCAAAATTCTCATAATTTTATAAAATTGAAATAAAATGTTTCTACGTGTAAATTAATGCTTTATCTTGTTTATAGAAGCAACTTCTAAGGAAATTTCTAAGTTTTGAGCGTTTTAAGTATTGTTTTTTCAATGAAGCTTTTTTTTTGCGGTCCCAACCAACCGGATAAAAAAAGTTTTTTGTACAATCTGGATCGAACTATACTTTTTATAGCTATTTATGATATTTTTGAATATATTTTTTTTTGTGCGATTTTTTTTATGCGCCCCCTATCCACCGCACAAAAGAGTTCAGCTGTACGAAGAATACAAATTCAAACAAAAGTTCTACATACAATACAAATAATACATACAATAATAAAAAAGAAAGAAAAATTAAGTGTTTTCGGTGTGGAAAAGAAAACCATACAACTACGCAGTGCAGACTGAAAAATAAACTATACTGTAAGAAATGCAATACAAAAGGACATACTCAAGCAGTATGCTTCAGGGACCAAAAACAGTTAGAGATGGTTGATGAACAGTATACAGATGAAGAGGAAATATATGAAATACATAAGATATTCTACAAAGAACTTGCATAATGACAAATTTAATATTACATTACAACTTAATGGAAAAATACATACCTTAGAACTGCATACAGGCGCAGCCGTTACAACATGCTCTGTAGAATATTACAAAAATAATTTCAGCAACCTGAAACTGGAAAATACATCAGTAAAGCTAAGAACTTACACAGGAGGAATTATACACCCACTGGGTACCTGTAATTTAAATATTAAATACAAAAATAAAGAAATAAAGGAAAGAATCTTTGTGATAGACAGAAAAGTGGATCCAGTATTGGGAAGAAAATGGATAAGGAAATTAAATCTACAATTTGATATAAACTCAATACAAAAAGAAGAAAATGATATTACAGAAAAAGAATTTAAAACAAGATTACAAAAATTAATAGAAGAATACGAAGAATTATTTTCTGAAGAGATAGGAGAAATTAAAGATTATCAAGCCACATCCAAATTAAAAGACGGTGCAGTACCTGTATTTTTGAAGCCACATCCAGTACCATTTGCACTCAAAGCTCAAGTGGAAGCCGAAATTGACAGATTAGAAAAATAAGGAATATTAGAGAAAGTTACATACTCGCAGTGGGGTACGCCAATTGTTCCAGTCGTGAAGCCAACGGGAAAACTTCGTTTGTGCGCGGACTATAGAGCAACATTAAATAAAAATCTGGAAAATGATAATTACCCTATTCCTCGAGTTGAAGAGATATTTTCAAAATTGAGTGGTGAAAAATATTTTTATACACTGGATATAAACCAAGCATATTTACATATGAAGACTAATGAAGATACGACAGAAATGCAAGCTATAAGTACATGCAAGGGAACTTACCGAGTAAAAAGACTTATGTTTGGAGTGAAGATTGCACCCAATGTTTGGCAAAGATATATGGATCAAACACTACAAGAAATAGAAGAGGTACAGCTTGTTTTTTTGATGACATTGTTTTACAAGGACATACATACATACAGTTGCTACAAAGAATCAGAAAAGTATTCGAGAAATTAAAGGAATGTGGATTACACCTAAATAAAAATAAATGTCAATTTTTCCAAAAGTCGGTCACATACCCAGGACATACGATAAATGAAAATAGATTACACCCTACAGAAGAAAAGATAAATGACATCAAGAATAGCCCACGTCCCACAGATGTGTCATCTCTACGTACATTTTTGGGAATGGTAAATTATTACCAGCAGTTCATCCCAAACTTGGCATCAAAACTAAATCCCTTATACAAATTACTACAGAAAGATACAACATTTAGATGATCTTCTGAATGCGAGGAAGTTTTTCAAGAACTGAAAGATGAGATTTGTGGAGAAAACGTACTTCCATTCCATGAAAACTTACCGGTTACCTTAGCCACCGATGCTTCACCCACTGGATATGGGGTTGTGTTGTCCCACATTATCCCAGATAAGACAGAACGACCCATAGCATTCGCTTCAAGATCCCTTACAAAAACAGAGAAAGGATACGTTCTCTGATAAAGAAGCTGCAGCACTAGTAGGGGGCCGAAGTTTTTCCAATATTGCTATAGCAGGAAAATAATACTGATTGTGGATAATCAATCATTAGCCAGAATTACACACCCAGAGAAAGCAACTCCAGCAACTACAGCCATACGACTTGTACACTATGCTAACTTTTTGGCAGGATTCGATTATGAGATAAGACTAAGGAAAACCACAGAATATGCTAATGCAGACTACTTCTCAAGAGTACAACATCCAAACAGAAATGAAACGAATGAGACACTTACAGACGATGAAGCTTTCTATCTAAATCAAATTTCAGAGATGCCAGTTACATTACAAGAAATAAAAGAAGCTACAGCTACCGATCCAGAACTACAAAAACTATACATAGATACAATCTGGAAGAGAAGATCCAAGAAGATTACATGAATTTTCATTACAAAATAATTGCATATTTTATGGCATACGAATCGTCATACCCAAGAAACTGCAACCTCATATTTTAGAAGAACTTCATACTGCACACACTGGAATTGTAAAAATGAAAGCTTTAGCAAGGAGTTATATGTGGTGGCAGAATATTAACACAGATATAGAAAATATGGTGAAACGGTGCAAGGAATGTTGTTTGATGCAGAAGAACCCTGCTAAAGTACCTATACACAGTTGGGAATCTCCGAAAGAACCTTGGAGTCGTATTCATATCGACTACATATGCTGAATCATAAGTCAATATTTTCTGATTGCAGTAGACGCCTACACTAAATGGTTAGAGGTTATTCCAACAAATTCTATTACAACTACAGCAACTATTAACATTCTAAAGAAGCTATACACCACATTTGGTTTACCAATAACTCAAGTTTCTGACAATGGAAGACAATTTAGATCAGAAAAAATGCAAAGATTTTTAAAGAAAATGGCATTCAAGCAAAATTTACAGCACCATTTCACCCTTCCTCCAATGGCCAAGCAGAAAGATATGTACAGATGGTGAAGAATAAACTTAAAGCCATGGTTAATGAAGAAAGATCAGTACAAGAGAAACTACAAAGATTTTTAATGATGTACAGAAAAACACCTACAAGTGTTAACACCTAAAACAGTTACGGGATTAAGTCCAGGAGAAATGATGTATAAAAGAATATACAGAACAAGGATTGATTTATTGTTAGTAAAAAGAAGAGAAAAGAGACTACAGTAGTGAGGAGATAGTGATAAATAAAGAGTTCCAAAGAGGAGAGAGAGTTCAGATTAGAATGTACGACAACAACAAGTGGAAATTTGGGAAAATAATACATAAGAAAGGAAAATTACATTACGAGGTGGAAGTGGATGGAAGAATACACCAAAGACACATAGATTAAATCATAGGAACTGCATGCAGGAGCGATAACATTAAGATACCAGATACTTTTACCTGTTAAAGCTAAGAGATCTACAGGAAAATTTACATGCACCAAATATACCTGAAAAGGAAAGCCTGACAAGAAGTGAATCTACACCATCCGGGCTGAGCCCTGAAGTCAACAAGCCAGAAAATATTTTACCTGAAATAAGAAGTTCAAAGACACCTAAACCTACAATGACCACCGCTTCGGAGACTCCTACTTTATAGATCGACACCAGCCATAGTGGAACCACGTCGAAGTACTAGAACTGGAAGGCAACCAAACCGATTGGACTTTTGAATTAATGACGAGGGAGAGTGTTAGACCCCAGAGTCTCTGAACACACCTAACACGTCATTTATAGAATACTCTGAACACACCTAACACGTCATTTACAGAATATTCTGAACGTACCCAATACGTCATATTGCATAGAGATATGTAATAATAGAGATTGTTCCTTACGAGACTCGCTACATTTCGTTGTTAGTTTCACGGCTGTAACTGATTTATGATATTTTATGCTGATATAAAAGCACTTCCGTGCTCGAAATTTTAAGCAAGGTATTTAAATAATATTATCTGTTGATTCATCGTTGAGTTTACGGATGCTGTGCTTTCTATACTTTTATAAAAAAGTTAAGAAAGTGGGTTCCTGCAATAATCAGAAAAGTGTTAAACGACAATGATTATTTAGTGACTACTGAAGGTAACTCGACCTAAAACCATAATCGTGTTTATCTAAAGCCTCAGGTCACGTATACAAAATCTAGCTCAAAACAGCAATGTGAACTAGATCTGCTGAACCTGGAAAAAGGCAACGATTTAAATTTAATTCAAACAAATAGTTGGGATTCCAATGATATCGATGTTGACAATGACAACGTGAATGAAGAAATCGCTTGGTAATCAACGTTGGCAATGATAACGTGCATGTAGAACTTTCTATACTCGGAAAGTCGGAACAGCAAATTTTTATACTTTGATACTGTTTTTCCTATTGAAGTTGACGGAAGTTGAAGTAAATCCTCCAATTTTATACATCGGATGAAATGAGCTGTGCAAATTTTTGTTGATTTTGAAAGATTGTTTGACTTGTTACTGCAAAAGAACACAAGATTAGCAAAATCATTATTTACTATATTAAGACTATTGAAATTATTTGAAATAAAAGAAAAGAATGTATATTGAGTGCAGATTTACCTGAATTTTTTCGTAGAGTTGACAAATTTTTCTATTTTCTATAGTATGTAATAAAACCATATTTTTTCCTTTTTGGACATACTGCAAGCTCAAAATACTTTTTTGGACAATTTTCTTACTTTTTCTTTAAATGGTTAAAATATTTGACAATTTGACAATATTTATTATAGGGACTCTATCAACATTAACATCATATCTATGCTGCCATCTATACATTTCGATAAGAAACTACAAGACAATACAGGTTCCATATTAATTACGTTTATTACGACGTTTTAAAAAGTTAGTAAGTACATAATGCCTTTTTTAAACCTACTAAATTTTGACTTCTATAGTGTGGTGTAATATTAACTATTAAGAATTAAAACTACAGCTGTAATTTAATGACTTTTTATTGAATAATGTGTTAAATATTTGAGGAAAAACTACAAATTATATTGATAATTAATGTATTTAATTAATTAATTTTGTTTTATTGTAAGAGATTAATGTGAACATACCATTACAACTTATGTTGTATTTTTTTTTAATGTAAATTGAAAATAAACCGGATTTTTTGCGTTCGTTTAAACAAACCTGACCACGGGTTTTGAAAATTAAAACTTAAAAATGCAGTTTCTCAAAAATATGAAATAAAATAATGAAAATTTTAGCATAATTGGTAATTTGAAGTAATAAACTAATTTTTAAATACCCCTATAGCAGCATCTGCATCACAGCAAATTTCCAAATATTGGGCACTGGCGGATCTCATCTAAGACGTGTACCCATTTAAAATAATTCAGCTTTCTAAGAGTGAAAAGATTTTCAAAGTCAGTTGAGTACCTAGTTAAGTTTTGGCGCTTTTTCGCATAAGGCGCTTGGCGCATATATCCATTTAAAATAGTTTAGTCAAAATCGGCTGGGTAATTTAGTTTTGGTATTTTTAGGACTCAAGAAGGTCGGGTAAGACTTTTGATACTTTTAGATCCCACGGACCCTAGCGGACCTTACATAAGGTAATCTATACCTATCTAAAATGGTTTAGCTCTCTAACAGTGAAAAAATTTTCAAAATCGGTCGATTAGTTTATTTTTGACACTTTTGGGTCCCATGGACCCTGGCGGACCTTACATGACGTAGTCTGTATCTATTTAAAATAGCTTCGCTCTTTGACAGTAAAAAAATTTTCAAAACTGGTCGACTAGTTCATTTTTTACAATTATGGGATCAGTGGACCCTGGCGATCATATAACTTACGGCAATCCGTGAGGGACTTGCGGACATTATTTAATAACTTAATTAATTCAAATACTTTAGCTTACTGACGGTGAAAAAATTTTAAAAATCGATTGAGTAGTTAATTTTTGGCATTTTTAGGTGCCCAAGAACCTGACGGATCTCATATAAGATACCTTAAGTCCATTTAAAATTGTTTAGCTTTCTAACATTAATGATTAATAGTGAAAAAATTTTCAAAATCGATCCAGTTCTTTAAAATTTTTTTCCTGGCATACAAACATAATTATTATGTTATCTTTCTATAATATTTAATAATATTATATTATGATATTACGTTCATTATCTTGTTCATTTAAAATTCAATAAAAAAAAATCTTCATTACATATGTTTAAAATATCTGGTTAATTTTAATTTAAAAAAATGAGACAGAGATATGGTATTATAATACGGGCAATTCCATATGTGACTGACTCTACATTTGACACAATTTACGTTTTATTTTGCCTTATATTACGAATATCACTATGTTTACAGTTTGAATTTTAGCATGGTTTTATAGTTGATACCCCAATTATCCCTCTGTAATAAAAAGTGTGCACAAATAAAGTTGTGAAATATGATATTTAATAAAATGTAAATGTGACTGACACTACATGCAAAAGGAAGTCGCTTTCGAGAGTGCTTTTAAACTTCGAAAATCTTCCTCTGTACAGACGTTATAATTTTAAATTGTATATTTAACCGAAGTATATGAAACAAATTATTGGAAAATGATAAAATGAAAGACTTTACTTTTTTAGAAAAGTAGTTATTCGAAAAATGATTCGTGACTGACACTACAGGTCAAAACGTGACTGACACTACCATCACTTTGAATTGCAAAAAAGTAGTATTTTTAAATGAAATCCTAGAAACTGACACTATAGGACATAAAATAGGAACTTTAAAATAATTTTAAAGGTACAAAAATGTACTTATTTTTATTATTTATTACCTAAAATACAAAATTTCTTAAGATTTTTCAAAATCTGTAAATTTATAATAAATTCTATTCCCGTTAAGGATTCAATTAGGATTACAATAATTCTAAATACTTGCCGTGAAAATTTAATTAAAACACCACTATAAAATACACTTACTTACGACAAAACATTGAAAATTACATTTCTAAAAAACTAAAAACAAACTTTTATTGAAATTTTGGGAACTTAAAGTACTATAGTGTTGCCATCATATTAACGTATTTTTACTACCAATAATAATTATTTATTTTTGTCAATTATGGAGCCTTTTCCATGGAATTGCCCATACATAGATTTTGAATAACTACCATTTGTTTAACGTAACAAAAATTAAATATAATATTATTAGACAGAAATATAAATTTCTTATTACACTGACAAAGAGAGCAAAGTAACCCAAAAGTGAAATATTACGATTTTCTCGAAAACTACTTAACATAGAAAGAAAATTGTAAGAACATTTTCTTCATAATTGTTTTTGCCTTTTCAACGATGTAAAAATCGAACTGTCTTATGATAGGATCGAATGATAAAAAATGGCCAGAAAACCGACTTCTGGGCATCCGACGTGTCTGGCTAACGAACTTAGTCGAGCCAATCCGGAATGCAGTTCGCACGCAAAATTTTATAATCATTAAACTTTCGTTCGAGACTTATCGCGCGGATATGTACCATGTGAGCTTTTTGAGAGTTGCCATTTCTATTACAACCAAATTTTTATGATAGAAATCGTACTAAAAAAGGTTCTTTTCTTGGATGTAATAGCAATGTAACCAAGAAAAATACTATCGGTTGAATAGCCTCAGGTACATATGCATATTTTTATCACCTAACTGATAAATTAAAGAAAAATTAAATTTGGGTAAAAAATTTTTTTTTGCTCATTTATGTTGTTAATTAATGCATTAGATCAGTTTTAGCGAAAAATTAATATATAGTCTCATTTAAAAATCTATAAATTTGTATCATAGCTCGAAAACCATAAGAGCTATAAAGCCCCTGACTATAGCAATAGCTTGCCCCCGTCGATACCTACAATTCTTGTTTGAACAATTTTTCGATTAAATCAACGGTTTGGCCGTAATAAAAATGGCAACTCTCGAAAAACTCACACAGTATATATATATATATATATATATATATATATATATATATATATATATATATATATATATAATAAATTTTAGTGAATATCATTTTCGTATTCTAGGGACCTCAAAACATATTTCTGTTATAGTCTCGGTCTCAGATTGCGTTATGAGAGCGGCCGTAAAATCTGAATTTCATGTTTCCATTTGAAAAAAAAATTTTTTCTATTCCAAAAAAACCATAGATCCTGGGGGTCTGGAACAATTTTTCGTGAATGGGTCCCCTTTATTTTAAATATTTTTTGTATGAACTTTTTTTCGATTAGATAGATATTTTAGGAATAAATCGAATGACAACTCTCGAAAAACTCACACTGTAATATAGAAAAATATTATTTTCTTTAGAAAGAAGGAAAACTATTAACAATATGATGGTGTTTTAGAATGAATACGTAGACTCAAATTATTTTTTTATAAAAATACTTGCAAATTATTTATATTAACCAAGTTTTAATATTGACGCCGGTGTTTAAGCAAAAAATAATATTTGAATTTTTTATTTCTTTAAATTCTGGATCGATTAAAAAAAAAGCAGCCACTAGAATGCTCATGGCCACTTTTTCAATTTCTAAGCATCTTTTTTAGGGTAAGTCGCTAGCCTAATGTGACATTGGCAAGTTTAATCATGTACCTCTTTTTAATAATAATAGTCACTGATCCGGACAAATACTAATTAGTGATTAATGATTACATATGAAAATTTAAAAGGAAATACTACTACAATAATTTTATACTTGATCAATGAGTGGGTATTGATAGGTTTAATTTTTTATTGGTTACGTTATTAACAGACCAAATTTATGTTAAATTTATATCTGATGTTTGTTGTAATACTATACGTTCAAGCTTTTGCTGAACATGGCAATAAGGCCAGATTTGCCTTTGAGAGGTCTTCGGACACTTTTCATGTGGAGGCGTCTTGTAAGACGGTAAGGCAATCAACTTTTCCCAAAAAATGCAGTTGACGAGCAAAAAAGATACCTTGTTGCCTTTATTTTCGAATATTTTTGAGGGATTAATTATAAATTTTATGCAGACCTTTATTGTGTGGAGGCTCTGGATAGGAAATAATATGACAGTCTTTTCTATTAGCTATACTTTTATCAAGAGTACTATAATAAAATTCTGTAAGATTGATAAATTGGATTTTTTTCTCAAGTATTTCAAGTACTACTTGATAGTGAACAAAATCCCCACAACTTATTATGAATTAAACTCTTGATTCAATCCTATATGATAAATAATAACATTTATGTATACTTCCGTATTATTTTTGTCACTAATTCAGATAGAAAATTTATTTTTGGGTTGCAAACCACATGCTATTAAAACAGTAATATTCGTTTACCTAATTTAGACTACTAGTTTAATGTAAAAATATAGATAGTACAAATTACAGATTTTTTAGTTACGTAGTTCATAGTATAGTAAATAATACACATGTCGCAGCATCTGCATAACATAGCGAATTTCCTCCTATTAACTTATTTTAGTTCAAAAAATAATTTTTCAAAAGACTATAAGACATCATAATTAATAACAGTGAGATTCTACGTCCGTTTTTTAGACTTTTGTAAAATACAGACACCAGCAAGAATTATTTTTTTATCTACAAAATCATCAGTGTACAGAATTCAATTTATTAGTTAGGAAAATAATTCAAATATCACTAACGCGTCAATCCATATCAAGTGATCCAGAATTGAATTAATTTTTTTACCTGACCTCACTCAATATCTTTTTTTTTTGATTTTCTTGAACAGCTACTCTAACTTAGTAAAAATTTAAAATTTTAGATTTTTATCACTTATAGTTGCCTTTTTAAATAATTTTGAAATTTGGAAAATTCGCAAATTTTGACAGTGTAACATAATACGTTTTTTATTGTAATTCCGTTTAGGGTTGTGATAGAAATATAAAAAAAACATCATTCTCTTCAGAACTGCATAAGCTTTAATTTGATATATTACAAGTGTGCGTTTAAAGCAACTAAAATTTTTTTTATAAAAACTCAAAGTTTCAAAAGATTCCAAGAAAATAATGTTCTCAAAAGTTTCGAAAAAAATCCTAGTTATTCTTTTAACTTTTATAAATAAAATTTAAAAAAAAGTTGGGATCTTCATGGGATCATATATATTTTTAAATATATCTACACGGAGAGAAAAATCATATAATTTTTGTAGATAAAATTTTGGAAAAATTACCATGCTATGCATGCAATGACCAAAGTAAAAAATATTTTACGATCATGTAAATATTATTAAATATATATATATATATATATATATATATATATATATATATATATATATATATATATATATATATATATATAGATATATGGCACACAGCTTCCTCGTACTCCTAATGGACTTTAATATAGTATTCTACCACATATAAGTATACTGTGAAATTATAATATTTTCGCCTTAAAGTTCGAAAAAAATTGTTGTAACTCAAAATACTTAAAGGCTGAACTATAAAATACTGACAAAAATATTTTAGAAACTAACACCTAAAATACTTTAAAAATTTAAGCGAAGTGGGACTAGCAGTAAATAAGATATTGACATTTAATGGGATTTCATGGTAGCGCTGTGGATACTATTACTCCGAATGCAATGAAAGGGTATAGCCGGATAAGTATAGGTGAATCGGCCCCGAAAGCGAATTATTTTAATAACTATATTAACGGTATGGCGAGGCTGTAAGTAATTGATATCTACAATTTTGGCGGCCAAAACTGAGTAGTTATGGAGATAACTAAAAAAATTTAAAAAATTACAAAAATTTTTTTCTTGGTAACTACTCAACATAGGAAAATAATTCCAAATCTACATGAAGACAAACACTCTCAAGAGTATTAGACATATTTATTATCGTATCAGTCCTCGTTATTAAGGATAATAACAATGATAATATCCGATCCAATGTTATTTTTATAGGGTTCCAATTGAGTGACCATTTCAAAAAATTCAGTATCTGTGCCTTAATGCATTTAATTACTGCACCAAGTTTCATCAAAATTCAAGGGGTATAACATGATGAAAAAAATATTTTTCATTTAAAATCTGCTGAGCCACCCCTCTAGTGGGTCCGACCCTGGAATTTAATACATCAATCGAAAGTACTTTAAAAATAAAGTGTTGTGTCTCATGAAGTGTTTTTTCCTATCTTCTATAGTTTTCGAGATAATCAAGAATAATCGAAAGAGGTATATTAAGATATAGACTATCTGCCCCTGACAGAAAGTTCCAATAGTAACTGTATTGCTGTTTATGTGACACTGCAGGTGCTTCATATGTATAACTTTCCTTGATTGATGTATTAAATTCCAGGGTCGGACACACTGGAAGGGCGGTTCAGCAGATTTGAAATGAAAAATATTTTTTTTTCATCATGTTATACCCCTTGAATTTTCATGAAACTTGGTGCAGTTGTTTGGAGGCTATGTTGACTGTTAATGGTGTGTTGATTTTTTTGTATAATTATAATAATAATAATAATAATAATCTTTATTCTGTTCGACCGTAAATAGAGTATAGAATACGTCATAAGTACATATGTATTATTATTAGGAACTGGCGTAACTGTCTTTTAAATTGTATAATTGGTAACACTTTCAGTTCATTTGATAAGTTATTAAATATCTTAATACAAGAAACTAAAGGTCTTTTTAATCCAATTGTTAAACTTGAATTTGGTGTTACGTACAGGTTTTTATTACTTCTTGTAATGTATTTGTGGCAGCTAATGTTGTTTTGAAACATTGTGGGAAATTTTTTGACAAATGTTGCATGTTCTAATATATACAGGTCATACACTGTTAAGATTTGTAGCGACTGGAAAAGTTGTTTGCATGGTGTTCGAGGTGATAAAGCATTAATTTACACGTAGAAACATTTTATTTCAATTTTATAATATTATGAAAATTTTGAAAAATACATCTGTAACAAAATTAAATGATGCAATAACTTATGTTCTTATACAATGTATTGATTAAATGCTTAAAAGCCTTTAAAAAGTATTTTTATCAAAGAAAGTTAATATAGTAAATGCTTAAGTCTCTTGATTTTGATTTATATTATGCATTTTAATGACCATTTTTTTAAAAACCGTAAAAAGAAATCGCACAAAAAAGGACCGCATAAAAAAGAGCAGCTGTATTAAACTCAAATAAATCGGCTCAGTAATTTCGTCAAAAAAAATTTTTTTTAAATTATTTCCCTTTTGTGTATTCATAAACTATTAGCCTTGGAGGGAGCCCTATCTTACCCGGCTATGCCCTTTATCGCATTTTTCACATACACACTCTTAAAATAGCAATTACATGATAATAGTAAAAGTAATTCATTTATTTATATTTCCTGTTTAATTACTTTATAAGTCAATTTAGAATTTAATTTTTTAAGTTCTAGAAGCCCTGTTTTTTATTTCTTATATAATTGAATAGGAGAGGTCTTTAAAATGATAAATTAATAGGTGTAGTATTACGTTAGAAAAAAACGAAACTGTAACTTGAACTTCTCACTGTGTGTAGGTGTCCATGTCGTTGAAGAAATCAATTTAATTAAATGAAAATTGTGTACATAGTTCTTGTATTTTGTACTTACGCAGCATACCGGAGCAGAAGTTGTAGCCCAAATCAACTAAAAGTGGTCTAACGTTATCAGACAAATGCAAAAGATGAAGCAAAATTAGACCTACCTAGTTTTCGGTGTCTTCTTCCTTTTTGTTATTTTTACATTAGACTAACTTTTAATTCCAGATATTAGAACATAAATAAATACCAGAGATAGAGTAACTATTAAGGACGGATTCAGCTCTCAAACTAGGGGAGAAAGGGGCTCACATTTTTGTGTAGTGTTTCATAATACAGTGGACTTTCGGAGATTGTCCAATCGCAAGTTGTCTATATTGCAGTGATAGGGACTTGAGCGTCATGTATTTATGTCTCACGAGCATTGCATTCACAAAGATTGTGTGTTTGCAATGTTCCTGTGACGTAAACATGCGATGTTTAAATCCCGATCACTGCAAAATGGACAATTTGCGATTGGACAATCTCCGAAAGTCCACTGTACTTTTTGATACTACAGATTTTTAAAAATGTGTTTAAGTTACCATTAAAAAACGACTTCGATCCAACAAAAGTTCTCTTCCAGTTTCAGCATTCTCTTATTTCATTAACGATTTTTATTGAGACACTGAAAAATTTTAGTCAACTTCATGATGTTATTAAATTAAGGATTTTCTTTTTTCCCCAAATGGGACTGATGGGACCAAATGGCTTTATGGGACTGATTTAAATTAGGATGATCGATTGAATTAGAGTAATCTGGGTACCGTAAAACCGTCTAGACCCGGACAGGGGGTCTAGACCCGGACACTTTGCACCTATCTTCAAAGTAAATAGTTTCTACATTAACCTGCTACAATAAACATTTGTTCTTGACGTCATTAGAGAGAGAAAAACATCCTCTAAACAGCTGTACCAATAAAAACTACGGATTTCAACTATTACTATCTCATTTTACAGGATTACTATTCTCCAGTTTTTCAAAGAAATAAAATGTGTGTCTAACTTAGACATGGAATTTTCGTCATAATTGTCATATTGTTTTAATTTTGATATGTATGTGTTCAGAATTTTATCGCGCATCATTTAATGATGTTTGAAGTTATATTCGATGTAAATATAAAAAATACATGCTATATACATATATCCGTTTCATCCGACACATCAGTTTATTACACTATGGCCGCGATTCGCACTGGCTGTAACTTCCACTATCCATATGTTATATTCCCGCCAGAATTAGGCGGTTTATGCCTCCTAGTGTCATATCGCATGTTTACTTCATAGAGTGGAATACTATGTATTGACCCCTCTCCCTTCCCACAAAATGTTTTGAAGCCGTTGACAGGTTCAAAGACATCAGACGATATAAAACACTGTCCTAATCCCGATGGGAGAGGTTAGTTTGCATGTTATTACATTATTTAAGTAAGTGTCCGGGTCAAGACGGATTTGGGGTGTAGACCCGGACACTTACTAATTATTTTTTATTTTTTTTATTTTTACTTATAATAAAACAAATGGGTCAGGGATATAACAAATAATATACGCTCTTTCTAATGGTAATACTTTTATTGGTGATATCTATGAAGGAAACATGTATAAACATAAAATTATACCAAAAAATGTAAAAAAGTGTATGGGTCTAGACGGTTTTACGGTATAGACTTTTCATTTTTGCTATCAAAATGACCCAATTTCTCTTATAAATGTGACTGGTCCAACGAAAGTATTTTTTCTAGTGGTTTTACGTGCCTAATTTTGATAAATTTGCAAAAAACGACTTCGAAAAGCTTTCATTCGTTTCCAGTTTCATCATTCTGTCATTTTATTTACGGTTTCTAAACCATTGAGTATTTTAGTAAACTTGATGATGTCATTAGATAAACCACAATAAAATTTCAATTAATCTCTACTCAGGGGGATGGTCATGGGGGTCATAACCACCATGACCACCCCCGTATCCGCTCTTGGTAACTATAGTAATTTAAGTTTGTACATCTAATTTTACTTTATTTGTTAATGACGTCAGACCAGTTTCAGTTGATTTGGTTTTAACCATTTTTGTTTTTAGCGAATTTCCAGAAAGAATTCTGGAAATTCAGCTATTATGGTGTAAGCCATAGTCGAAGTTCAGCCCGAAAATATGGCAGAAATTTGTTTTGAGGTCCCTAGAGCCCAAAAATAACATTCACTAAAATTTATATATATATATATATATATATATATATATATATATATATATATATATATATGTATATATGTATTTATGTATTTATGTATCAGCACGATAGCTCTTCAGGAAAAACTGCTAGTTTTACGAAATTTGGTGACAACGTTGGAAGTCCAAAAATCTTGGATGAGTTCTTCAGCCAAAAACGTCGGAGCTCAGGAACATGGTTTTTTGAGCATTTTTCGTGAAAATGAGTTTTTGGCCAAAATTTGCTATAATTTAAAAGTTTTTGCCACATTTTTTTACATCATTGCGAAGACGGGAAAAAATCACATAAAAAAGGTTTTTAAACTTTTATTCTACGTTTGCTAGTTTTTGAGAAAATAAGAAAAAAAAAGTCAATTTATTTTCTATAATTTTAGTGTGTTTACAACTATATTGTATGTGTATAATCATATAATGTGTATGTATGTATGTATATAACTGCAATAGTGAGATATACGTATGTGGATATACATACCTACTCATATTGGTTAAAAGATGTCCTCTGCATCTGAATGTATTGATGAAACAAAATCTTTATAGGATGAATGTACCAAAAGTTGGTCAGTAAAGCCTTTTGGTACTTTTAAAATACAAAATCAATTATATAAACAATTATATATTTCAATTAATAGAGGATCTACGGATTACTTATCAATTTCATTGTAGAATCGTTTCCAGGTAGTTCAATTCAAGTGAAATCTTAAAATAAGTAATTAAATTATAAGACTGATTAATAAACCTGTTTACTTTTTCCCTAAATCGGTCACATGTGTCATGTTGCTAGTTTTGGATATTTTTGACCTTAAGATTGACCTACGCTAAAAAAGTTAACGTTTATTAGTTGCATAAGATGAATACTAACATGAGTAGGTACTACTAATTGATGGCAATCAATAAAAAATAATTTAATTTCTTTGAAAGAATTGGTTTAATTTTTGCCGTAAAAAGTGAACAATTCTCAAATAAAATATTGATCTGGAGACGAAAAATTCTTTCTAGACGTATTTAATGTTAATAATATAAATCTACAAAATTATTCATAATAATCTGAAAAAGCCGAAATAAACCAGTTAGTGCTTATAATGTATCAAATTGAGGATTCTTTTAATAAAATCATCTGCTTTCAGACATGTACACATTTATAGAAAATAAATTTCTTATTTATAAGTTCTTTTAAACCGAAGTTCTCAATTTTTATGGACTAATATCCTTTGGAAACTAGTCCATAAAAATAGGGAACTTCGGTTTAAAAAACATATACGTAATTGTATTATCCTAAGAAACTTATTATAAAGTTTATAAATTTATTATTATTTAAAGAAAAAATATAGATCCAGTTTAGGTACGTCTACCCCATAGGCTAAGAAACACTACTAGATATTTTGTTTAAATGCATTATTTCATATTTGTGTCATTGATGATAGATTGATAGGTATATTGGTATGGAACCAATTTAACGCCTTATATAGTACAAAATGTATATATACGTATATCTATGTGTGTGAATGTATTTGTACCTCTAATATACATATTTTTCAAATAAGTACATAACTGTTGACAGTTTTAGCGAATGGAATTCAGCTATTACAGCCACTGTCATGACGCGACTGAGCCCGGGACTATGGCAGAAATTTGTTTTGAGGTCCCTAGAAACCGAAAAAAATAGTCACTAAAATTTATATATATATATATATATATATATATATATATATATATATATATATATATATATATATATATGTGTGTGTGTGTGTGTGTGTGTGTCCGCGCGATAATTCTCGAACGAAATGTCTTACGTTTATGAAATTTGGTGAAAATATTGGAAGTCCAAAACCGTTAGACGATGCCTGGAACATGTCTTTTTTAGCAATTTTCATGAAAAAAATTAACTTTTTGCCAAAATTTCCTCTTATTCAAAAATTTTTGTAAAAATTTGTTGCACTATTGGAAAGGGGAGAAAAAATCACATAAAAAAGGTCTTCAAACTATTATGCTATGTCAACTAGTTTCCAAGAAAAACTAACTTTTATAAACGGAAATTCGCTATGTTATGCAGGATGCTGCGACAGGGGTATTAAAAATTTAGATTATACGTAATAAATCTTTCCATCACGTCCACCATCCTTACAATTTGTTATAATGTTGTGGCTATAGGGGTGGAAAAGACAGACAATAGACTGAAATTTTTCTGGTATTCAGTTATTTTCTAATGAGTGAGTAGAAAATCTTTATTCTTTAGTTATAATACAAAAACATGTCTATTATTAACCCTCAAGCTCATGACTGGGGTCTAAACGCACCTAGGGCCCGCTCTAGCGTTTACGCCGCCCCGGGCAAAAGGGAATAATCCCGCCCTGACGACACTGACGACCTTTTTTTTTTTTTTGCTCGCCGGGTATAAATTGCCGCCCCTTTTTTGTAAAATTCCCACCCTCAGAATTTCCTACCCCGGGCAAATCTGTTCGTCACTCACAAGAAACCACCGTCTTTTTACCAAAATTTACAAAAATCCCGCCCCTAAATTTTGCCGCCCCGGGCAAATGCCCGGGTTGCCCGCCCCTAGAGCGGGCCCTGAACGCACCCCATGCAGACTTTGAACTACGCTTTTGAATTAGCGAGCAATAGTGTCAACTCCCGGTATGAACCATAATTTAGTTCGAAGGTCTCTGAGCAATTTCAGGTCGGTCGCACTTGTAGTTGTTAATTAGTTGTTACGCAGTGTGTTTACAATAGTGATGGGGATAATCGAATGATTTCAATAATCGATTATTTTTAATCAAGTGATTTTAATAATCGATTAATCATCATTCGATTAATTTTATCGATTATTTTCATTCGATTATTTTTGTCGATTATTTTCATTCGATCATTTTTATCGACTATGTTTCATTCGATTATTATTATCAGTTATCCTCTTTCGATTATTTCTAACAATTATTTATAGATTATTTTTATCGGTTATATTATTCAGTTATTGGGATGCGATAAAAAATTAAATTTCAATTTTGTAATTTTTCGGAATCCTTTTATTGTAATTTTTATTTTCAAATTCAAACCTATAATACAATATTATTTACTTGTATGGACCATACAACCATAATCCACCTTTCAGTTTTTTTGTTTTTAGGTGGTTTATCATATTATCTTCAAAAATCTTTTTTTTTATAATATTAATGTCCATTAGAGATTAAACCAGTACTAATTACAGTATTATCGGTTTTTCCCTTTTAGTAGTCGGCATTTTAACACGTTGATGGCCATAATCTATAATGACGAAACACCCCATTAGCGCAGTATTTTGACAACTGATACACCTTATTTATAGAATTGTTGACGTAGTACAGCGTTGTGTCTTACAAGGAGATGCACCCAGAGTGAAATTCGGGATTTTGATAAAACTTCGCTTGTGTGTAGAATAGGCAAAAATAAGGAACCCGTATTTTTTTTTATCGGCCATCTTCCACGTTTAGGGGGTGAAAACAGCCCCTAAATTGGGGGGTTCAAATCGTAGTTCTTAAAGTATCTCGAAAACTATAAGAGATAGAGAAAAACGTTAAATTTACGAAATGTTACTCTTTGAAAGACCTATTCACCTGTATAGGTTAAACCAGGGTCGGGTTAATAAGAGGGGCTGGAGGGGTGAAAATGGGGGTAAATTTTCTTGTACAGCCTGAATGGTTCAATGTATAAAATTTTTGCCATCATAAATAAAAAGAGCACCATAAATTAGGGGATACTTCTTTCTGCGTTTTTTTTTGAAATATGTGTGGTATCCAGGCCATATAAGGAAGAATAAAATAGGGTAGGTTATAGTGCATTATTAGTGGTTGCAAATGCCTTCTATATTTTTTTATTTTTATGTTTATTTTCATCTTGGAAATGTAAATTTTTACTTTCCGATAATGATTCATGTATTTTTCAGTACTTACTTAATTGGTAATTTAGCCATTTATATATTTGGTTACTAATATTCGATATTTTTTATACCCATTTCTACCAAAGTTCTCTGGTCTGCTAATGTTAATGAATGTTCAATAAGAGGCAATAATCTTCCGTTCAACATTTGCCTTTATCTTCTTGTATAATAGCTTATCCTGTTGAGTTGTTTTGTATCGATTTATAATAAAAAAATTCTTTAAAACACAATTTTTAATTTACTAATTTTCGTCATTTTCAAGTGTCTAAATAAATATATTTTTTAACCGAATAAAGTGACCGTCATTTTTTTCTATAGCCTGGAAACTTTAAAATTGCTTGAGCGGTTGAAAAATTACAAATTTTTATTTGAAAGATGAGCTTTTTGCTGATTTTTTCCGGTTTTTAGTGTTCTAATGAGTTTTTTATGACCTAAATTTACTTAAAATTAGACTTTTTGTATACCATTCTCTTCCTTATGAAAAAAGGTCGGTTTATCAGTCATATAACCGATTTATTATCAAGAAAACAATGGGGTGCATTTGAATCCTAGTCATGAGTTTGAAGGTAAAAAAATTGAGTCATGAGCTTAAGGGTTAATACGTTTCTATTTGACAGAACATTATCCTTTGTGATTCACATCCATTCATAAATTTTTTATACCAAAGTCAGTACCTGAGTTTTCAGTGTTTCAATTCATAAATAATTATATTTCTGGTTGTGGCTGACTGTTCTGACGCAATACACAACCTGGAACCTTGAACGTGCAAGACATATACACATTTGAAACATGCTAAACATGGATTATTTCCCAATATGTACAAAATACAATACATATTATTATAACATGTTATGCATATTAAACACAAGGTAAAGAACCACTTTTAAACATTGACATTCTATACAAATAGAACTTCAATTACATGTTATCATCTATTTAATTTACTTATGTACAGTTGTTGTATAGTGTGTGTTAGAAATGTAACTAATGTTAAATTTATTATTTTCGCGAATGTGAGTGCGAATTTTTGTCCATTTGTTTATGCATGTAAGGTGCAGGCGGCCGTAAGATATTATATTATATTATTTCCAATAAAATTGGTTAAGAATGAAATCGTGCGACAGTGCTGGTACTAGTTTTTGCAGCTCCAAGAAAGAATTAAGTGGGTGATTTTACGGACGTAATAAAAAAATAAAAAAACAGTAAACATTTTAGGTATTCATTTTTTATTGATATTTGAAAAGTATAAAAATTGAAGTCGGTACAGGCCGGCAAAGTGGGGACTCAAAAAAAGGTGTCTCTTGGTTGACGTGATTCTAACCCTCCTGGTAGTCTGAAATATAAAATTTTAGTTAATTCTTAATAAACAAGGATATAGAATTTTTTCACAAAATGGCGTCCATTTAAAAAAAATCATTTTTTCGTCTCCTTTTTTCAACTTTGGAAATTTTTTAAAAATAGTAACAAAAATTCCAAAAGAACCCCTACGTCGCGTCGGACTAATTTTGATAGTATTAAGAAGATCTGTACCAAATTTCAAGTAAATCGGTGCATTATAACTTGAGATATCATGTCAACCGTATCGAAAAAAGTGGTTTCGAGTAATTTATATTAAAAAGGGTATAGCTACATAAGCATAGGAAAATGGCCCCCATGGCCGATGTCTGTAATAATATATGTAGTGACATTGGTACCCCAAGTGATTACCAAATACAGGGTCATTGACCCTTAACCTTGACTTGTCCTTGAGATATTAACCAAAATATGTTTTAGTGCTGTAATTTTTCAAATTCAATTTTCTCGAAAACTATAACACCTAGAAAAACAAAACCGACGCCAAAATTTAGATAATATTTGGGACTATATTATATATTTTTTTGACATTTTTCCCTAAATTTTAAAAGTTTAAAATAATTGCATTAAAAATATTTTTTATTTTTTAGTATGGTTCTGGTAAACTTACACCTTTCAAAAAAATACAGAATATAGCTTATCTTATCTACTTACACCATGCCAAAATTCATTAAAATCGAAGATGCGCTTTTTGAGTAATAAATAATTTATTGAGTATATGTTATGTATTACGTTAACCGTATAAGAGAATGATTAAAATAATTGTATAAAAAATAATTATTGATTTTTTTGTACAGTTCTAGAATACTTACATCGTTTAAAAAAATGTAGTATATAGCTAACCTTTCTTTCTACATATACCATACCAAGGCTCATCAAAGTCGAAGAGGTGCTTTTTAAGAAATAATTAATTTATTGAGTATGTATGGTAGGTACTAACCACAGAGGCAACATTTTCTGATTATAGAAACTACATATTTTTATTTTTACCTACTGATGATTTCAATCGTCGTCATCACTGTTTTCATTTATGACCACATTAATCGATTCATTTAAAAATATTTTTGATAATATTTCAGCTGGTCGTACAATGCGAGACAAATATCTCGCAAATATCCTAAATAATATATCACACTTGCAACATGAGCACAGCATCCAACCGTTCGATTACCATTCGGACAATAGTAACAGTACCGGCGAATTTGTTACAGTACCGGATAATATTTATTGTTTATATGCCGTGACCCAACATTTAACTTTATAATATTTGGAGTTTGCTTCGTGTAATATTTTAGATTTTCCCAGACTAACTGAAATACAATTAAAAATGTTGTTTACAGGTTCCTATCAGTTTTCATTAGCTGTTTCATATCTGGCTGGAATAATGGACGACAAGAATAACGTTTTGCATACACATTTGTATATTACAAACGAAGCAAACTACAAGTATTATAAAGTTAAATGTTCGGTCACGGCATATAAACAATAATAATTATCGGGTATTTATTGATTATCTTCCTAATTCTAACAATATTGAAGGAATTCGCCGGTACTGTTGCAATTGTCCGAATGGTAATCGAACGGTTGGATGCTGTGCTCATGTTGCAAGTGTGATATATTATTTAGGATATTTGCGAGATACTTGAGCCTTGGTATGGTATATGTAGAAAGAAAGGTTAGCTATATACTACATTTTTTTAAACGATGTAAGTATTCTAGAACTGTACAAAAAAATCAATAATTATTTTTTATACAATTATTTTAATCATTCTCTTATACGGTTAACGTAATACATAACATATACTCAATAAATTATTTATTACTCAAAAAGCGCATCTCCGATTTTAATGAATTTTGGCATGGTGTAAGTAGATAAGATAAGCCATATTCTGTATTTTTTTGAAAGGTGTAAGTTTACCAGAACCATACTAAAAAATAAAAAATATTTTTAATGCAATTATTTTAAACTTTTAAAATTTAGGGAAAAATGTCAAAAAAATATATAATATAGTCCCAAATATTATCTAAATTTTGGCGTCGGTTTTGTTTTTCTAGGTGTTATAGTTTTCGAGAAAATTGAGTTTGAAAAATTACAGCACTAAAACATATTTTGGTTAATATCTCAAGGACAAGTCAAGGTTAAGGGTCAATGACCCTGTATTTGGTAATCACTTTTGGGTACCAATGTCACTACATATATTATTACAGACATCGGCCATGGGGGCCATTTTCCTATGCTTATGTAGCTATACCCTTTGAATTTAACACTGAAAAGATACGCAGTACACAGGGAAAAATAACCATAACTTCGAAAATAATTTGAATTTCCGTAAGTCATTTTAAAGGCTTATTCTTAAAGTTCTGAACTTTGAAAATATGAAAAAAGAATCGATTTTTTCGAATTTCTAGGCTAGAATACCCCCTTAAACTTAACACCCGTGGCTCTCTAAATAGAATGAAAAAAAGTTTGATTTCGAAGTGAAAAGAAATGTTTCAATATTTCTAAACTTTAGTTTTATTTGACAATTTATTTCGTTTACTACTTACAGCACGTACCAATCCCTTTTCTTCCATGAATAATCTGAACGAATTATCTGACATTTTAACAAGTACAAATTGATAATACATATAAATATTCTTAGAATAAAAAAAAATATTTGTAAGTATGGTTACTGAGAATTTTTGAAGTATGAAATTATTCGTTTCCGTTTATTTTTTTAAATGGAAATACAAAATAAAGTATTCGCACTTTTTTACGAATGTAAATGTAAATACGAATATTAGAAAAGAGCGAATATTCGCAAAGGCAAATGCGAATACAAAATAATATTCATTACATCTCAAATAATATATAATACAAAGTACGTATGGGTGTCGTCAAAGCTCAAAGGTATCATCAAATATATTTGTTAGTGACTCATATCACGAACCGTATTTTTTACATTACCTATTAGCCTATTAATATTTCTGTACACTGGGCTATTCCATATTATGATGTAATTAACATCAACTGACGTCATGTTAAAAAGGATTGTCTTGTGTCTAATTCCTGTAGAGTCGCAGTCATTGAAATTTCATCTAATCAATCACGTCTGGTTTGTAGGTTTCACAAAATGTAATGGATTAAGTCAGAATGAAAGAAATTCTCACAATCAGTATTAAAGGCCAGCTACTGTTCTTTATAGACAAGCCCCTGTCCTTTATAGCTGTACTTTGTAGACAAGCCCCTTTGTTCATTCACTGTTAACGTGTAAAGCCAATGCGCAATCGCTACGACCTTATTTTTAAATATAATCAAACAGTATAATCAAACTCATTCATAGTGGCACGATCATATTAAACAATTTCATAAGGATTCTGTGGCGGGAACTACAAAATCCTAATAAAATATATACAGTGTTGTATTCAACAGTGTATTTTAGTGTTGCTGAAATCTTGGATTTAAATGCCCTATAGATGTGATTTGAATCAGTTTAGTCCAGCAGTTCCCTAAATGGTTCCTATAAGTCCATTGAATTATTTAACGGGTCCGTGGCGAATTAAAAATCATCAAGTGGTTCGTAAAATCTGCTATCTTGATGTCCTCGAAACTCATTAGAGATAATAAACACTTACATCTCAAAGACAAGGATTGCTCTCCCAACCCGCATCTGCGGAGAGACAACTTTTTCTCCTGTAGACTCATAATAAAAAGTCCTTTTTCGAGACATTACTTTCACTAAGAAAACCTGTGAAACGACTCAGGTATAATCTGCTGAAAGATAGTAATTCCTTTTTCCGTTTAGAACTAGGCAAAACTCTAAACTCTCGGACATATCTAGGCATTGTACATACCCTCCAGAGGTGAGCGTGCTGTTTATCAGCCCAGCATTTAAAGCTCACTTCAGTCTCTGGAATGATCACTTTCTCTCAGAACTGACTCTGGTCCTATTAAAGGTTAAGTATAGTCCCGCTTAGCTAATTCCTCTGTCCTCTTATTTTCACCTTTACCCACATCAAGACAACTGGACAATACTTCATGTACCAACCTTGACGGCAGTGTTCCTTCTAGCCAGTCTGTCCAGGTTTACTTTACATAAATATTGTACTGATCAAAATTGCGAACACTACCTCCTGGAAAACTACTGATTTTTCCCAAAGTTAGATTGGTCAGGTTTGGGGTCCGATAACTCCGGCATTCGTACCCTCTCCCATTTTGGACCCGTCGGTATACCAAACTTGTGCTTTGACGGCTACCTGATTATCTGATACCTTTTCAATGAATGGCTAACGATTGTAGGAAATGTATTGTTTGCAATACGTCTGAAAATTGTTTTACTAGGCTTTCAGACTCCACTTGTGCTAGAATCTATTTACTTGTCCAGTAAAACATCACTTTTTGTACTTGTTACGTAAATAACTACTCCAAAAAAGAAACAATCTTTTTCGGAAGTAATTCGTAGTAGCGGATAATAGATAGCTATTTTCGATACTTTGATTGACTAGCACAAAATTGGTGTAATAAACTAACAAGTAAAGGGCCCGAGGCCGGACCTATCGATGTTGATGAAACTTAGATATGTTGTAGAACAATAAAAAACAAGCAACACGTATTTTTTTTATCGGCGGAAAAACGGTTTGAAGGGGTAAAATCGCCCTTCAAAAATTGGGGTAAAAATTTTTTAAATATCTCGAAAACGGTAAGAGATAGAGCAAAAGTGTAAATTGGCACTATTGCTCTTTTTTAAAGAGCTATCTATTGGTATGCAATTCGCTCAAATTGTGTCAACAGGGGTGGATAGGGGTTAAAATTTAGGGGTTAATTTTGCAAAAAGGGAATGAAAATTAAACAATATAAAAATTCTGATTACAGATTTGAAATCTACGTCAGAAAATCGAATTGACCTGTTTTTGCTCAATGTCCTAATATATGTATTAAGTCTAGGGGTAGTTAACTAGGGGGTGACTGTGTCGAATAGTCGTACTACTTGGAGAGTTCAAGAAGTTCTTCTTCATGGAAAATAGTTTAAGACATTTAGAGTAACGTAGAAATGAAATTTTAGATTTCAAAATTAAGTTTGAGCAACATTGGAGAGGGGGTGAGTCACCCTCTTAAATTACATAGTAGTTAACATACACTCGTTTTTAATATTAACACACGGACAGTGGGTAATAATGTCACAATAAGTGGTTCTGAAGTTGGACTATCGTATGTAAGATTTTTATTAGGTTTCCATTCATTTTGAAAATATCGTTATTTTCGGTATCGATAATTTTCGATAACGAAAACTATAACATCCATTAAAAAACAAACCTTATAAAAACCTTATATACGACAGTCCAACTTCAGAACTACTTATTGTGAGATTATTACCCACTGTCAGCGTGTCAATATTAAAAATGAGTGTATGTTAACTAGTATGTAATTTAAGAGGCTGACTCACCCCCTCTCCAATGTTGCTCAAACTGAATTTTGAAATCGAAAATTTTATTCCTACGTTATTCTAAATGTCTTAAATTATTTTCCATGAGGAAAAACTTCTTGAACTACCCAAGTAGTACGACTATTCGACACAGTCACCCCCTAGTTAACTACCCCTAGACTTAATATTAGGACATTGAGCAAAAACAGGTCAATTAGATTTTTTGACGTAGATTTCAAATCTGTAAACAAAATTTTTATATTGCTTAATTTTCACCCCCTTTTTACAAAATTAACCCCTAAATTTTAACCCCCAACCACCCCTGTTGATGTAATTTGAACAAATTTAATATCAATAGATAGCTCTTTAAAAAAGAGCAGTATCGCCAATTTAAACTTTTGCTCTATCTCTTACCGTTTTCGAGATATTTAAAAAATTAAATTTTTACCCCAATTTTTGGAGGGCGATTTCACCCCATCAAACCGTTTTTCCGCCGATAAAAAAAAATACGTGTCGCTTATTTTTTAGTGTTCTACAACATTTCTAAGTTTCATCAAAATCGATAGGTCGGCCTCGGGCATAAAGAGACATAAATTTTTATTAAACTCAAGTGTTAAATTTGTAAAATAAAAAGTATTAGTTATAATAATAGTATATTACGTGATTGAGGTTGTAAGTGGCATATTACACACGAGCAAAAAAGTTACGCAAGAGCCGCGTAGCGGCGAGTGCGTAATTGCGCGAGTGTGTAATATGCCTTACAACCGACTTATGTACTATACTTTATCTACGACTAACATGAAATTCACAATAAACGACAAAAATTTGGTATAAATCTATAAATATCAATACATTAAAATTATGTAGTATTCGAAATTTATTAAAAACAAACGTAAACAATCAGTTGCTAGGTAAAATTTTTGTACAGATTCTAACATAATATGTATCACGTATATCACTATGTAATATATAATAATAATAATTATAAGAATTAATAAAAGTGTAGTAGGCGTTCTTATTTTTAGCATACATGCGTGTAAAAGCCCATTTTTTGTACAACTGGATATATGATTGTATGTAAAACCTAGGTTACTTAGATAGTATTTTCTACAATAAACAAGCAATTTCATGGTAGTCGTAGATAAAATACATTATAGTATATGTATTTTGTTATAAATATAATATACTTTTTACTTTTCAAATTTAACACTGTTGAGTTTATTAAAAGTATGTCTCTTTTTTACCCCACCAGCACAGGTGTCTTTTTTTTACCGCGCCCTACCCTAAGAAATTTTATCAGAGAATTGTAAGAAATTCTAGCTTCTGAACTATAAAATTCTGACTTAATACCTACATGTTTAATACGCCGAATTTTTATTATAGTATGGGCAGCTCTCGCGTGACGCATGGAATATTTTTGCAATAAAACATTTTTAAAAAGTTGCTTATATCTAATACGAAGCAAATGAATTAAAATTTTTTTTTAATATATCGTAATTTATATCTAAAATCCAGTACTCAAAATGTATAAGACCAATTTTGTTTTGTACGATGTCCCGTGCGTTACGTGAGTTGATGTCTTTTATCTTGAGTACTGGATTGACCGGGGTAATTGTGAATTGGGGTAATTGTGAACGGTGCCTTTAATTTCTAAAATAACATTAATATTGTTAAAAATCAACTCTTAGTATGTTTTGCTGTCCTTTCTTAATATGCTATTAAAATTTGATAACAATTCTCCAAGTATTAGCATCTTTTTTTTTTTATTTTGAAAAAACCCTTGCAAAATTTTATGTATCTTACTTTCATCAATCCTCAAAAAAATTTTTTTTAAATAGGTTGGGCGGGGTAAAAAAAAGACACTGCTCGAGCGGGGTAAAAAAAGACATACTTATATTAAACTCAACAGTGTTAAATTCAAAAAATAAAAAATATTGCAACAAAATACATTAGTATTTTAAGCTCTCTGGGCCAAAAAATTATTTTTTGGAACGGGCTTTATAACATAAAAAAATTTTCTCCCAAACCTCTGTTATTCATGAGAGAAAAACTTTCATTCCGGGACGATAAACTTTTTCAGTAAGTAAAAAATCTAATAAGATAGAGTGCTGAATTTTTTTTTATTATTCTACATGCTTTAGTAATGTAAAGTACAAAGTTTTATTTAAATGGTCCAACTGCTTGTAATTTTTTTTTTATATGTTAAAAAAAAGAAAAAAGTGGGGTAAAAAAAAGACAAAACAAGGGGTTAACATTTAGAAAAATTAAAGATTATTGACAAGGATTTTCATTTTAAAACTAGATAATGGCATGTTTATGTATATTTTATGGATTAAAAAAAATACTGATTCTTCAATAAAACAATTTTTTTGTTAGTGAGGAGACGGTTTTCATGGATATCAATTTCAGCTCATTCGAAAATTTGTATTTTTAACCCATGGAAATTTATTTATGTTTTTATAATTTATAACTATGCTTTACTGCACACATTTAGTATTTTAAACTCATTCATAGATTATTTTCATTTATTTTTTTACTTTATGTAAAGTGGTGTAAAAAAAGACAGCCTCAAATTAGCATACAGTAGCCGTCCAAGATAGTCACACAAATGTTCCTCTAGTGACTATCTTGGAAGTCATAGACGTCCGTCAGGTGGAGTAAACGCTTACCAATCCAATGGCAAGGAATCCAATGGTACGTAGCGGTCGGTGCAAATTTAAGGGGAAGTACGTAAAATTGGAAGATCAAGGGCGTCGGCTAACTTTTATGCGGGGGGTTGGTAAATATTATTTATCTGAATTTATTTAAAACAAAACTATTCTAAGAAACAACTTACACCTAAAATTCAGTTCTATAGATAAACGGAATTGAATGTTATATTAATGAATATAAGTGCGACTTTTAGAAAACTAGCAAAGATGTCGAAAAACCAACTTCACTATCGGATTCATCAGCGTAAAAGACGTCAAATAGTCGAAGCTGACAAAAATTCTAGAATATTCTACTCGTCAACTAGCAGAGATATCAAAAAACAGACTTCACTTTTGATTTGTTTACTAAAAATTAGATTAAGTAGTGCAATTTGACAAAAATTCTAGAATGTTCTATTCGTCAACTAACAAAGATATCGAAAAACCGGTTGTAACATTTAATTGGTCATCAAAAAAAAGACGAAATATCACATTTTGATAAATGTTCTAGAATATTCTATTCTGACTGACGAATAGATCATTCTAGAATGTTGGCCAAAATGGAACATTTAGTTTATATTAGTTTAATTTTGGTTGGACAGTCAAATGGTGCAATCAATTTTTCAATATCTTTGCTACTTGACAATTAGAATATTCTAGAACATTTACCAAAATGTGCTATTTGGTCTCTTTTTAGGTGACCAATTCAATGGCGACGTCTGTGTTTGGATGTCTTTGCTAGTTTACAAATAGAATATTCCAGAACATTTATCAAGATAGACTGTTTGGCCTCTTTTTCAATGACCAATTAAATGCTGTAATTGATTTTTCGATATCTTTGCTAGTTAACAAATAGAACATTCTAGAATTTATATCAAACTGTGCTGCTTAATCTCATTTTTAGTGACCAATTCAATAGTGAAGTTTGTTTTTTGATATCTCTGCTAGTTGACGATTAGAATATTCTAGAATTTTACGTTACTCATTTTGCATTTGCATTTTGCATATTACGTATGCAGAATATGTGCATAAATGTATGCAATAAAATTTAAAAAATTTTAGTCTACGAGACCCTTGTAGTGTGTAGACGTAGTGTGTGCTAGAGCCCACTATAAAAAAATTGGTCATCATGTTTGTACGGACCAGTGTCTTCACTCTAGAAGTCTAGACTAATATATGTATGTACATACGTATCACACACGACACACATTACACGGTAGCTACCTCACAAGGTACCACACGGCAGGCACACGGGGTATGTAATGTGCTGAGTAAGCAAATATTACATGTGACGCATATGTGCGTATAGACAAGAGCAAACATAGTATGTGGATGACGTATGTGTATGTCTATTTCACTCGAAATGTGACTATCTCGGAAGTGACTATCTTGGACGGCTACTGTATTTGGTTTTTTAATGAGCTACAATAAATTTTTTATTAGTTGTACGTTTGTGAAATAAAAACTGTTTTAATATTTAAAGTCCAAAGAAATTTCCTGTGAGTCAAGCTTTTGCATCAGTTAACTTTTTCTGACTTTTCTTACTGCTTAATCTTAGCTAAAGTTTTTGGTAAAATACGTAAAATTTAAATATATCTATAAAAAATTTTGTAGTAGAGATAGTGTTGTGAAATAAAAAGTGTTATACTGCTAATTACCCAAGCTGTCTATTTTTTACCCTTCCAATCATGTACTTGCAGTATCCTATCAGTTAGAGGTCTGTCTTTTATTTACCCTCCACTGTCTTTTTTTACCACCCTTGGCGGGTAAAAAAAAGACAAGGTTTTTATTTTTTTATAGATTTATGCCATTCGCTTGAGTGAAAAAACAGGCAAAATCTTAAAATACAAACAATTTAACATCATACAGTATTTTTTTTGTCTAAAAATTCAAATATTTTCTACATGAAAAATGAAAAGATTTGATTTTGTCTTTTTTTTACCCCGCCCAACCCTACATTTTCTTTTTTTAAAAAGTAAAGAAATGGTTAAAACTACTTCTAAATAAGTAGTCTAAACCCTGAGAGGGTTCCTTATTAACTGCTAAAGAAATTGGGCAATTTATTACCAATTCACAATTACCCCATGATTTTAAAATTGTGGGGTAATTGTGAACGTCATTCACAAATGCCTCCATTCGGTCAGAAATTTCAGTAGTGTTCTTTTCAGAGTTGAAAATGTTGATGAAGATGCTGGTGACATTATTGTACAAGTTTCCGTTGTACAAACAATACAAAAAAAAAAAAATTGTGTAAAAAGCGATATGTTTTGTGTATCAATCTACGAAATCATTGCTGTGCTCCCTTACCCAATAACAACTTACAAAAACAGAAAAATTACTTGTTTTCGATGTCTCTGCGAGTGACCAAGGGCAATAGGATTAACACAAAACCATTTTTTTTTTTTCATTTACAGTATTAGGCCTAATAGATTGTTGTTTTTTATTCATGTAAACTAAATGTATTTCCTTGAAAAAGTCTCATTTTCCTTGTTTTTGTGTGAAAATCATGTAATTTTTGATTTTTTATATGATAAAATGACAAAATATCATTTTTAGCTTGTAATAAATTTGTTCCTACAATTTTTGTTATCTTTATTTAATCTTGATTTTTTGTACAAATTTGAGGTATGGGTAAATTACATTAAACAAAGAGAAATTGTGACCGCTCAAGTATGATGAAAAATTTGAAAGTGGGGTAAATGTGAAGAATTTGATTTAGGCTTTACTCTGATATACCTCACTTCTCTTGTAATCCATTCTAAATAATTTTTCTGATGGCATTCACTTTTACCCCAAAATTCGTAAGATTTGCAAAACCGTACCGGGGAAATGTGAATGGATTATAAAATTTTTGTTTTTCATACGAATTTGCTCAAAATTTGTGTGGTGCATCCTGAATAATGTAGAATTAAAAATAAATCAACTATAATGTGATATATAAAACAAAATATACTTAAAACAACGCTTTTATCTCAATTCATGAAAATCCATTCACAATTACCCCGGTCAACCCTATTCAAAAAATTTTAATTCATTTTCTGCATTAATTTTTGTCATGCATTTTCTACATTTTGTTTGGTTTATTATTAAATGCACTTTTTTTAAATGTCATTGTTGCAGAAATGTCCCATGCGTCGCGTGAGAATCATCCGTATATAGGGTTGCCAACCATACTTTATAATAAAATATTCTACTTTATTTTTCACAAACATACTTTATACTTTTGCATAAAACTGAAGTATGCTAAAATACTTTATTTTGAATCTTGACTGTGATTACATTAAACAAAACTTTCCGATACGTAATTCCCAAACGATTTATTAAATATTAAGGATAAGATGGATGATTGACCTGTATTCTGAATCAATAATATTTTAAAAAATCGACAAAAAAACTACTAATAATAACAAAAAATTTGCAAAGAAAAATACTGCTGAAAAACGGTAATATATATCTACCTTAAAATGAGTGTGATAATGTACCAAATATAAAAGAAATATTTCTTATTTGCTTTCTGTTCCGACAACCTTAGCTTTCACTGAGAGTTTTTCCGGTGATGAATCAGAATGTGAAGTGTCGAGCAAAGAGAAATAGATCCTCCATAAATTTAATAGAATTAAAGAAAATTTAAATGAATTAAATTTATTTATTTAAATCTAAACTTAGATTGTAAAATTAGCTATGTGACGTTCATACATATAAAAATAAACACCGTGAGCAGCGGGGCCCCATCACGGAAGTCGAATTTTTCCTTTCATCTTCGGTATTGAATGTCTACAAGCGAAATGTAATTGAAAGTCTACAAGCGATTTGTCATTTTGGTGGTTTCAAAATTGATGATGAGTGTCCGGTTGATCGGGGCTTTAAAAAAATATTTTAAGTTTTTAAGGGCTGAATCTCAGTAAATTTCAATTTTGGGCCGATAGCAGTTAGCAGGAAACAAACAAACACAATTCATACGAGGGCATTCCTACCCATCCTTATCCGCCGATTGCCTTTGTGTTTTATTTTAGCGAATTTCGAAAACTCGAAATTCAGCTATTACAGTAGGTGCAGTGACGCGACGTAAGCCCGGGACCATATATATATATATATATATATATATATATATATATATATATATATATATATATATATATATATATATATATATATATATATATATATATCACGGCATACACACTATATTATGGATATCAAGGCAATCTATTTAATTTTTTGATAGATGAATGTGACGTCATCCGGACCGATCTACTGAATGAGATATATGAATGTATACTCAAATACTACCAAAAAAGGAATCAAAAATGTTGATTTATTTCATTTTATTTTATTTGCGCATTGGAATTTATCAATTAACCTGAAATTTAATTTTAAATAAAACCACCCCTCCGATATTTGTATGACTTATGCCCGGTTTTTCAGTGATGGTTTAAACCAAAGATTATAGTTAAACTCGAGTTTATCTCATTTTTCAGTTTTACAGTGTGAGTTTAAATATGGCCGCCAGTTTAAATTACGTTTAACTTAAACGGCTGATATTCGTGGTTTAAACTACCCATTTAGTTTAAACCTAGGAAACGTCAAATATTGTGTTTAATTTTTGGTTAAATAAAATATAAAAATAATGTACTTCGAATCCGATTTTGAAGATGAGAGCGACCAAGAGTATTATTTAGGTTTAGTAAAAGTATCACCATTTTCAAATTTGAGATGATTTTGATTTTTATTCAAGATTTCGAATGCAAAAAGAAATTGCTTGTTTCGTTCTGGAGAAAAACAAACTGACATGTTTCTTTTATTTTTAAATTATAGAATCATTAAACTGAAAACTATTATAAATGTAATATTTTTTAGGAATAACGCATTATCTCTTGAAATAATGTTGTTTTTGACATTAAGATATTATGCAAGTGGGGGTATGCTTATAATATGTGGAGATTTCGCAGGAGTATCGAAAAATACTGCTAGTAAAGTAGTGAAACTAGTATCCCACAATATTCTTCTTAAATTTATTTAATTTCTTAAATTTCCAGTGTCCGACATGGAATTTTTATAACACTGACAAATGCAAACAAATTGCACAGCCCAATACCTTTTTTTATGACACACTTTAAAAATTTATAGCACCCTAATGTAATTTTTAAAAATATGTTCAAATATATACATTTAAATTATATTCAAATAGTAGATGGCATCACAATTCAAACAATCTGTTGTGCCATTAAAAAAAGCCAAAAGTAGTAATTTACTATGGTTACTTAGTTTAAACTCCGTTTAAATAAACTACAGTAATATTGATACTGTAAAACATCGGTGGTTTAACTGCTTAGTTTAAACTTGAGTTTAGCTAAACGTGGTTTACATAAACTCAAGTTTAAACGGCTACTGAAAAACCGGGCATTATTGTATTTATTAATAAATATTTAAAAAATAGTTTTGTTCAGTTTTCTTTCTTAATATGTTTATACAGAGATTAGTGTTTATGTTTGGAAACTTTATGATCTAGTATTTTAATACGATTGTATAAGCAAGCGTATTTTGAAGTAGGTACAAATTCTTTACCTTCAGTGATAAACCAATATGTTATGATTGATGAATAAATTATCAACAAGATTATTTATAAATTTTTTATCGGTCTATATACCATTTTTATTTATTAATCTAAAAATGAAATTAGTAAGTAAAATGCAAAATAATCTTAAGAATATTTACTCTTTTTGCACACCAATCTCCTTAAATTTAACTTGATCGTTTTTAATATTATGCTGCGTTTTCGTTTCCTTTGTTTTATACTTGTAATTATTACTTTTTATTAAATTTAATATTAAAAACACATAATTTTAAAACCAAACCGTTTATAAATTTTCATAATTTCCGACACTTGTCAATTGTTTTTTATGCTATTTTTTCTGTTTTCTCTTTCAGTAACTGTATTAAGCTTGGAAAGATTTTTAGACGGTAAAGCACCTTTAATTAAATGTCGTTTTTCTACTGGTGTATTTCATAATTTTTCTTTCAAACTAGTGTAGTCTGGTTCTTCAAATTGATTAGACTAAATTTTTGTTGTCACTAAATTAAAAATAACGTTTTACTCACATGCTTTTGCCCATTTTGCACAAATAATCCCATCAGACTGAAACGCAAAAAATTTAATTTTTTTATTATTAGCGAATTTCCAGAATGGAAACTCGCTATTACACCCACTGTCATGACACGACTTGAACCCGGGACCATGGCAGAAATTTGTTTTGAGGTCCCTAGGAACCGAAAATAATATTCACTCAAATTTATATATATATATATATATATATATATATATATATATATATATATATATGTATATATATATGTATTTATATATATATATATATGTGTCCGCACGATAACTCTCGAACGAAATGTCTTAGGTTTTCGAAATTTGGTGAGAACGTTGGAAGTCCAAAAATCTTGGATGAGTTCTTCAGCCAGACACGTCGGATGCCAGGAACATGGTTTTTGTTCTTGCAAAAAATTAGTTTTTTGCCAAAATTTCCACTTATTCAAAAATTTTTGCGAATTTTTTTTACGCCATTTAAAAGAGAAGAAAAAATTACATAAAAAAGGTCTTTAAACTTTTTTTCTATGTCAACTAGTTTCCGAGAAAACCGATGTTGTTTATAATGTGATCATTTTATCGTATAAAGTGTGAATCTAAGCACAGTCTGAGAACATATTCGACACAATATGGATATTTTGTATATAACATACATATATATGCATGCGATATCCTTTTTGATACGATCACATAATTGTGATACATGTATAAAGGTACAGGACCATTTCATTATCCGTACTACCATTATGCGTACGGTTTGTGTGTGTTGTATATACATATACAGTCTACGTGAGAAAATTTTTAATGTAAACAAAGATTTTTATGTAAACAAGTATTAAATTTTTAACATATACAGGTGATTATTTTGAAAGTTAACATAAATATATGATAAAATTTCCAGAATAGAATTCAGCTATTACAGCCACTGTCATGACGAGGGGGGCATGACCTGAGCCCGGGACTATGGCAGAAATTTGTTTTGAGGTCCCTAGAAACCGAAAATAATAGTCATTAAAATTTATATATATATATATATATATATATATATATATATATATATATATATATATATATACATATATATTTATATATATTTTTATATATATATATATATATATATATATATATATATATATATTTATATATATTTATATATATATATATATATATATATATATATATATATATATATATATATATATATATATATATATATATGTGTGTGTGTGTGTGTGTGTCCGCGCGATAACTCTCGAACGGAGTATCCAATTTTTACGAAACTTTGAAACTTTGTGAAAACATTGGAAGTCCCAAACCCTTGGATGAGTTTATCAGCCAGACACGTCGGATGCCAGGGACATTGGTTTTGTTCTTGAAAAAAATTAGGTTTTGCCAAAATTTCCACTTATTCAAAAATTTTTGAAAACTTGAAAGTCGTCCAAGAATGGAATTCAGCTATTACAGCCACTGTCATGACGCGACTTAAACCCGGAACCATGGCAGAAATTTGTTTTGAGGTCCCTAGGAACCGAAAATAATATTCACTCAAATTTATATATATATATATATATATATAATATATATATATGTATATGTATTTAAATATATATGTGTCCGCACGATAACTCTCGGACGAAGTATCCAATTTTTACGAAACTTGGTGAGAACATTGGAAGTCCCAAACCCTTGGATGAGTTCGTCAGCCAGACACGTCGGATGCCAGGAACATGGTTTTTGTTCTAGCAAAAAATTAGTTTTTTGCGAAAATTTCCACTTATTCAAAAATATTTGCGAAATTTTTTTACACCATTTAAAAGAGAAGAAAAAATTACATAAAATACCCCTGTCGCAGCATCCTGCATAACATAGCGAATTTCCATTTACAAAAGTACGTTTTTCTCGGAAACTAGTTGATATAGAGTAATTGTAAATAAAAAAAACCTTCTTTATGTGATTTTTCCGCCTCATTCCGCCAAATTTTTTTCACGAAAAGTGTCCAAAACGCCGTAAACGTTTTCACGAAATTTCTTAAAAATAAGATGTTTCGTTCTTGAGTTATCGTGCGGACACTTAGTAAACATATATATAAATGTGTCCGCACGATAACTCAAGAACGAAACATCTTATTTTTAAGAAATTTCGTGAAAACGTTTACGGGGTTTTGGACATTTTTCGTGAAAAAAATTTGGCGGAATGAGGCGGAAAAATCACATAAAGGAGGTGTTTTTTTATTTACAATTACTCTATATCAACTAGTTTCCGAGAAAAACGTACTTTTGTAAATGGAAATTCGCTATGTTATGCAGGATGCTGCGACAGGGGTATTTTTAAATTTCTTTTCACTATAATTATTTCATATATTTACCGTAAATTTAACTATTTTAAATATTTTATAAACTTGTACAATTCAAAATACTTAAATAATTTAAATACAAAATATTTAAACAATTTTGACATAAATTATTTATCTCGGTCAAAATGACGTCCCAAAATGTATCTAATGGCGACTGTAAGCTGCTGATTACGATGCCTTCTATAATATAATAATATTTGTATGCCGTGTATATATATATATATATATATATATATATATATATATATATATATATATATATATATATATATATATATATATATATATATATATATATATATATATATATATATATACAAGGTGGTCCAGAATTATGTACCGTAATTGCTAGAGCTGGTAGTACGTTCAAAAATAATGGTACCTGTTCATGTACACTTTTTTTCAAAACTCAATAATAAGGGAGATACAACTCTGTAAAGGGGAGAAACGAAAACCATTATTTCTTAAATATTTTCCAAACGCTTTTGAATAACGGATTGATATTTTAGGGGTACTTATTTTGCGTTAGAAGGATTAAATTTATGTCAACACTTATTCCGCCACTCATGACTAAGGGGTGGTTTTGGGTGGTAGGTGTGAGTTATCACGTCTTTGCTTTTTTAACTTGGAATTATTTAAACAAAATCCTTGATAATATGATTCCTCAGACAATTTCACGCAAAAAAGGTATACTTGTTACATTTCGATGAATATTACCGTTTTCGAGTAATTTAAAGTAGAAGTATCTGTTTCCAAATTATCCCCTAATCATAAGTGATGGAATAATTGATACCATAAATTTAATTATCTTAATGTTCATACGCGCCCCTAGATTATGAATCCAGTAATAAAAAGCGCCCAAAATTGTTTTTAAAAGTAGAAGTTAGTTTCGTTCCACCCCTCTACGTTTTACCCCTCTGCTTTATCTCCCTTATTATTGCGTTTTGGAAAAAAGTGTAGATGAAAAGGTACCATTATTTTTGAACATACTATCAGCTCCAGCAATTACGGTACATAATTCTGGACCACCCGGTATATATATATATATATATATATATATATATATATATATATATATATATATATATATATATAGATATAGATATCTGCAAGATTCCGGTGGACCTCATTAAAAAATCAGCTCGACCGTATATTCTAGGCGCACTTTAAGTAATATATATATATATATATATATATATATATATATATATATATATATATATATATATATATATATATATATATATATATATATATTATATATATATATATATATATATATATATATATATATATATATATATATGCATCCGCAGGACAGTTGTGGATCTCAGATAACACAACCTGTACTTATCTGAGATAGTTTACATCTGTAATAGTGAAAAAATTTTCACAATCGGTCAGTTATTTTATTTTTGACACTTTTGGGTCCCATTGACGCTGTCGGACTTTACATAACGTAATCTATATCTGTCTAAAATAGTTTAGCTCTCTAATAGTGAAAAAATTTTCAAAAACGGTCAGTTAGTTTATTTTTGGCGCTTTTAAGATCCCAGGACCCTGGCCGACCTCATACAACGTATGAGCTATATCCGTTTAAAATAGTTCACCTCTGAAAAATTTTCAAAATCGGTCACTTATTTAATTTTTGACACTTTTGGGTCCCGTGGACCCTGGCGGATCTTACATAACGTAATTTATATCTATCAAAAATAGTTTAGCTCTCAAACAGAGAAAAAATTTTCAAAATCGGTTGGTTAGTTTATTTTTACCACTTTTGGGTCCCATGGACCCTGGCGGACCCTGCATAACGTAAGCTATATCTGTCTAAACTAGCTTAGCTCCCTAACATTGAAAAAATTTTCAAAATCTGTTGGTTAGTTTATTTTTGACACTTTTGGGTCCTAAATAAAAAGTTTCTCTCTAAGGGTCCGTCCACACGCTCAAGCTTTACCACCGACTTACTTGCACAAACCTGGTTTGCGCAAGTAAGTCCGTGGTAAAGCTTGAGCGTGTGAACGGATCCTCCGAGTTTTTGAAATTCACTAAAAATCCAAAATTCCTACTTTATGAATAAACAGTGACTTTAATAACATTTTTAAATTACTTAATATTTGTGTACTGTTTTTGTTATAAAAGTAAGTTCATTTTTTTAAAAATTTTTTTAAAATTACTATTCACCTACTTGTAGTTGGAATAAAATTAATGCATTTAAAACACATTTAACAATACCATTGAATTCTGATGTAAAAATGGGAGAAGTAGGGGGAAAAGTAATGTGGAATCCCTAAAAGGCACTAGCTGGATACTAACTCAAAACACGTACAAAATTTCAGCCCTCCAGGTTTCCTTAGACTCTTAGAGAGTCTCTAGACGTGTTAGAAAAAAACAAAAAAATTAAGGAAATATTGGCGTAAAAATCGTGGGGGTAAGGGTTAAAAGTTGAAACCTCCAAAAATTAGTGGCTGACTATTAGCTTAACCTGTACACAAAATTTCAGCCCTCTAGGTTTATTTGAGGAGATTTTGGCCCAAACGAAACTGTTGAAAAACAAGAAAAATCATGTTCTTTTTGGTCTAAAAATGGTGGGAGTAAGGGTTTAAGGCTGAGACCCCCAAAAGGACCCCCTTGATACAAACTCAATCCGAATACAAAATTTCAGCCCTCTAGGTTTATTTGGGTGACCTGTGCGAGTGGTACAAACTTCGAAAACGTCAAAAAAGCATGAAATTGTAGCTTAAAAAAAATGATGGGAGTGGGCGTAAAATATTAAAACCTCCAAAAAGCATAACCTAGGTATGAACTTTATCAACGCACCAAATTTCAACCCTCTACGTTAATTCTGAGAGGTTGTGGGCGTGTTAGATCCAGCGAAAATCGTTTTTCCCCCTCTACTCCCTCCAAATCATCCTAAGAAGCTGAATTTTGGTTAAGTTGTAGATAATTGACCGAAACATTATTTCCAACTGGTTTGGAAAAGTTTTCTTGTTTTACCGCCTCCCGCCATCCCCTCAAAGGTTGGGTCGGATCCAAAATTTGCCCAAAATTTGACCCCACTTTGATAGTATTGTTGTGCATCAGAACTAGCCCCACGTACCAAATTTCAGCTCTTAACTTCCATAGGGGGCCCTACACATATATATCAGACATTTTTTTTCTACAGAATCGTGTTCTACGGGTTCGAAAACGGATAGCGTCCCTACTCTCGCCTCTCGCCGTTCTTATCGTATAGGCTGTATAAGTCTAATTTTTTCAAGGAAAAATTCTACTAAAAATTGTTAGCATCATCTGCTAAAAACACAAAAAAAATGTATTTAAGGCAATCAAAACTTAAATTTGAAAAATACTTTTTTTTCTGATAATTAATTTGTTTTTTCCTATTTAAAAAATTAGTTATTTTATTTTTTTCAAAATAAGTTGGCAACCCTACCCATATATAACAATAAATACTATCTGAGTATAATGCTAGGGCCACACTAATGTTAACGTCTAACGTAATGTCTAATGTCTATATACGCAATAATTATGGCGTTAATATAACGACTTAAACTACGCGTAAATTGGGCGGCTACACTATAACATTTAACGTATTATCTCGATAATTATCGTTCTAAAACAAAAATGGATACTATTTTTATTTTTAATTAATATAAATCTTAATTTTAAATACTGTTAATTTAAAAAGGGGAAAATTTTAAATAATTTTTATTTTAACTAAATTTAAAACAATGGTATGAACGCTTTTATTTAAATGATATCGATGATATACCGTATTACATAAGTACATATACATGCAACATAGACATGATTGTTCTTGTTGCCTGGAAATACATAAATAGGCATATAATGTACATATGATGTACATTAGAATGATGTGGTAGAATGTCCAGGCATGTGTAGCCACCATTTTTAACGCCATAAATGGCGCGCTAAAATGCTTTTATGTGCCAAAAAGACCGCCACCCGAGTTATCGCCTAATGCCTAACGTCATTATTAATGACGTTAATAAATTAACACGTTAAGTTCTGGTCACACCTGCATTTAATGTAGATTAACGCGATAATTAACGGCATTAACCGTTAGTGTGGCCCTAGGGTAATAATAAAAAATTAAAAAAGTAGTAGAACAATAAAATTTTATCTTCGTCATACTGTTAATTAGTTTCCCTATAATTGTTTACATTATGATAATCTTATCAATAGAGAACCACGTGTATAAGATATGTGTAAAAACAATGTAAAAAACTTGTACAAAGTACATAATATAATTTTACTAGTAGTAAATTTCATATCTCTAATTCAAGAACCACTGTTAAAATTCTAAATTAAGTAAATAATAAATATCAGTTTGCTGGTATTTTCACTGCAATATAATCACATTTTTTTAAAATAAAACCTTGACCGATTACTTCATGCTTGATAAATAAAAAAATCAAATTGATTATCAACTGGCAATTGCCAATTAGTAATTAATACATACCTGTATGGTCTGTGTGAATTAGATGATTAATAAGACGGTAGATAATAAAATTCGAATCAATTGTATGCATTGTTTATAAGACCATTCAGTAAATTTTTGATGAATGTTGATAATTATATTGCAACAACAACGTTTATGAATGAAAATTAAATAAAAAAATACATACATTTTCAGTGTGTTGCAAACAGAGCACGCAACAAAAAAGGCGTAACAAGAAAACATATAAGATTCCTGAAACGCTAAATGAAACTGAAAAAATCTCCCACAAATATTAGCAATGATTTGAGTGCATTTCGGCGAATCCTAATCTAATTCGACTGCCACAACCACAGAAAACAGAGAAAACGTTGCTATATCTGTACTACTGATACCTGCGTAGACAAAAAATCCCTTCCACTTCTCCCTACTATGTTGTGTAGGTACACACTGTTTGTAATCGTGTTGGTTTGATGTTTGCATATATGTGAATGGTCACACACTCAACTACATAACACCTACATGCGGACAGAGAGCCATGCAGTGTTATTAACAATGATTTCAACAATATATAATAATTGTCGTGCATTCGGTGACCGACACCGAACAACTAAATGCCTTAAGCTGTGACAGACAACAAATGACTCCAAGCGATCTACACTTTTTTTATTTTAGTTTGCTTCTAGTGTTCTATGGCCACAACTCTCTTATTCAACATGCACCTCATTACATGCAAGTGGCTACTAAATTCGCTCATGTTACCAGGAACTGTTTACTGTTTTCTACTTTATGTGTCTTCGCAACAACTGCACAAGGATTCTTTCCTAAACTGAAAATTACACGGGGGATCCGATATATGGTACATAAACAAACGTGGCTCTCTCTGTGTGTATTTTATATCAAGCAGTAATACACAGGGAAAGTGACCAGTGGACCAGGGATCAAGCACTAGTACACTGTGACCAATGGAATATAACATAAGATTTTGAAAAATAATATTAAAAAATTAATTAGTTTCTACATATTAAATACAAAGCTTGCCAAAGAAACAAATAAAATCGCAATATAAAAAATATTTTAAGTAAAATAAGAGTCGAACAAGTTGAAAAATGATTGTGCATCGATATGTGTTACGTACTATGTCTGCAGTTATCATACACACTACGTATTAACTTATTAAGGCCCATTCAGATCTACAGACACTGAACGTCACAGACACGTATCGCGGCAGACACGACAAATATTGTTTAATGCTTTTCTTATGGCTGTATTCATATATACCGCACAGACACGGATTGTCTGTATGTATGAATGTGTTCATAAGAAAAACATTCAACAATATTTGTCGTGTCTGCCACGATACGTGTCTGTGACGTTTAGTGTCTGTAGATATGAATGGGTCTTTATGGATTATGGATATATATAGTTGATCCTTTTTTTGTGCGGTGGATAGGACCGCATAAAAAATATCGCACAAAAAAAATATATTCAAAAATATCATAAATAGCTCTAAAAATTATAGTTCGATTCAGATTGTACAAAAAACATCGAAAAAACATCACTCAAAACGCTCAAAATTTAGAAATTTTCTTAGAAGTTGCTTCTATAAACAAGAGAAGAACTTCAATTTGCCCGTAGAAACATTTTATTTCAATTTTATAATATTATGAAAATTTTAAAGAATACATCTGTAACAAAATTAAATGATGTAATAACTTATGTTCTTATGCAATGTATTGATTAAAACCCGTTAAAAAGTATTTTTATCAAGTAATTAGTAATCAGTTATTATAGTAATTGTTTAAGTTTCTTACTGTCTCGTGATTTTATTCAAATTATGCATTTTAATGGCCATTTTTTACAAATATATATATATATATATATATATATATATATATATATATATATATATATATATATATATGTGTGTGTGTATGTGTTTATTTAAGATTTATTTATAATATTTTGTAATTTTTTTATATCCATCTGACCACTACATATGAAATTACCTTTCCTTATTTCGATGCATTGGTCTATACCTTGCTATCGTAATTTATTTATGATTTTATGAATGACTTTTTTTATTATGTTAATTACAAATTATGAAACATAAAAGATTAGATTAAGAATTAAAATAACTAGTGTTTCCTAAACATTGTTGTTTTCTGTAGAGTCGTTGTAATTTAACTTTATCATATTCATTCACTGGGCAATCAGTCTTCATAATTATAACACGGGTGATAATTCATTCTGTGCTATATCGAAACTGTTATAGTCTAAGAGCTAGCCGCCACGTCGACTAAGGTACTCGCCACAAAGCTATAATTTTTTATATAGCTTATTTAATAATAGTAAAGTATGAAAATTTATTTCTGTCGGGGTTGGCGCGGTCGCAAAAATACCCCTTCTATTTTTGAAGTTGTAAATTTTCTTTCAAAAAAAAAATATACTTTCACAAGTCTGGCATTTTTATATGTCTTAATTTATATTATTTTAACCATAGAAAATAATTGGCAGAAGATTCTGACGGTTACAAATACGATTTTCTCCAGCACTCCGCTTTGCCGCTGCGTTTCACTTTACCCTCCCTTCCAATATTTGTAACCGTCAGAATCTTCTGCCAATTTTTTTTTTATGTTTAAAATAGTAAATTCATCTGTATGGAATTTGTTGAGAACAGCAGAAGTTCCAATTGATGATAACTGGAGAGTTACCGGTTGTTATTAGTTTATGGGATACAAATAGTATTTTGCACAGTAAATAAATATTTTCATAGTAGTCGTCAGTAAAAATATTATTTTCTACAATCTTAGTGAAAAGTAGGTGAAGAGAGCACAAAATGTGTATTTGCCGAGAACTCTAGTTGCCGAGCAACAAAGTACTACTTTTCGCTTTAAACCGAAAAGTAATATTTTGTCGCTCGCTCAACTTGTATTTAATTACAAATCGCGTAGGCGTTGTTTATATTTTCTATGGTAACAAACAAACAGATTCTAAAATTATTATTTTTATCGTAATCAAGTAAAATATTAATTTTATTAAAAAAAAATAACTACAAAATATTAATTAAAAATAATAAATAACTATACCTACCTAATTAATAAATAAATAATAAGAATAAAAAAATTAAAAAAGTCTCTACATATATGAAATATGTAATAATGACAGTGATTTCTCAAGTACACATATAGATATTTCCGAAGCTGAAAAAATTATAACATTAAGGTAAATATTAACGTCCATTATTATTTTTTCACGTCTGTTTTAAATAAAAAACATATTTTATAAGATTGTAGAAAAAATTTTGTGTGTAATTCGAGCACAAAATGACATTGCCACTCTCATGAGAATAACGCGTTCCGCCAAGCGGCGTCGCACGTCAATATTCTCAATCGAGCGGCAATGTACCATTTTGCGCTCTTAATACACAAATAACTATTATTGGTGGTATCTATAGAAATATTTATTAAGATTGTAAAATACATTTAACTATAAACCGAATGTGTATTCTTCATGTTATGAATAATAGATCCAGCATACATAAATAAAAGCATGAGTTAATAAATGAAAAAAAGCTAAATCAGCATAAGGGCGATTCTCAGCGTGACGCACGGGACATTTGTACAACAAAAACATGTTTTGAAAGAAAATTACAATTAATAATAATCAAAACAAAATATTAAAACTGGTATTATCCCAATATATATATATATATATATATATATATATATATATATATATATATATATATATATATATATATATATATATATATATATATATATATATAATTAGTATATTTTAATTTATATCTGAAATCCAATGCTCAAGAAATAAGACATTAATAAGCGTGACGCACGGGACTCGTACGAATGCTTCAGTTATGGTTCACCTAGTTCACTGAATATTCTCTGTGAATTGTGAAATTTTTTATTTTTCTTATGATAAATATTTTTCCTTGCATTATTCTCTTTATAATGTATATTTTTTTTTAGAAAAATTTAGTTTTTTTTTAAATGAGTTATTTCATATTTTATAGTACACTGTATCGTGATGCACGGGACGCACGGGACAATAAAGTAACCTTGCTTAATATTGTGTTAATAAGCTTCTCAAATCAAATATAACTGTTACTGTTTTATACTCGCATTTATACAAAATGCAGATTTAGTCCAAGCAAATTAAATTTTTACGTGCCAAAATTAGTACCTGGAAGGGAAGATATGGAAAAGATAGGAAAAAATCCGTAGAATTCGATGAACTATTTTTAAACAACTGAATCATGTGGGAAGTTCCTCAAAATGGCGACCAAAGAAGGCCAAAAACAGTTTTTTGCATTTTTTAAAAAGACTGAATTTCGTACAAAAAAATGTTTCGTACAAAAGTTGTAGAACCATTTAATATCAACAGCATGAGACCAATTTCATGAAAATTAGTGCATAAACAAATTAGTTATCGCCAAAAAACCGCCGAAAATCGCGATTTTTTAAATTGCTTATACTTTAAAGGGACAAAAATATTTTTTTATGAAACTTGGCAAAAGTATAGTTCCTGGCAAGTAGAATAGGAACGTTTTTGAAAAATTGCAAAACATTTGGTAATTTTTGCAAAAATCAATTTTTTTGAAAAAAAGACGTTTTCGCAGAATTTGATTTAACCAGGTTCTGGACCACCTGCAGACACGTTTACGAGCTTAAAATTTTCTTAAAGATTTGTAGTAACGTATGCAATAAGTGCGCGCATTATTAAGTTACTCAGAGTATACAAAATAAATGACCGAAAGATTAATGATTTTTATAAATCCAGCAAACTTCGATTATTTTTCATATTTTGAAATTTTATTTTTTTGATTATGTTGTTAAAAATTATTAGGTTAGAGCTGTAAATAGGTTGAAAAGTATTACTTATGATTCTCCAGCCCCATTTTTTGAGATAAAGTTATTTTCAATGGCTAAAGTGAAAAACCTCATAAGTCAATTTTTTCCAGTTTTGAGTTTTTACTCTTAAGAGTTTCAGAATAATGCTAGGCACTAGTCCACCAAATTTCGATTTCCAGCCTTATTTTGTTAAGATAAAGTTCATTTGCAGGCCAGATTTTTTATTGGGACAATAAAGAATCTGGCCTGGAAAGTGTAAATGAAACACGGATAACATTTGATAAATTGTATGTATGAAGGCAACATATACCTACGTACTATACATATACGTGTATACTTGTATCGAATGTTTTAAAATTCACAGATTACATATTTATTGGAACAACAAAGAATCTGGCTTGAAAATCGACAGTTCAAGTTTAAAATCTTGGTAAGTGTATTTTTTAAATTTCCCGGCACTCGAAAAAAACTTCTCTTGGTACCACCTTTATTACTACCTATTTGATATGTCTCTAGAAGCCATAAATATGGACTATCGCTTACGAGATTTTGTGGGCTGACGCCTAGCATAACCGTGAAGCCCTTAAGAACAAAATCTTAAAACTAAAAAAAAAATACCTACGAAGTTTTTCACTTTAACCATTGAAAATAACTTTATCTCAAAAAAATGGGGTTGGAGAATCATAAGTAATACTTTTCAACCTATTTACAGCTCCAACCTAATGATTTTTAAAAACATAATCAAAAAAATAAAATTTCAAAATATGAAATATAATCGAAGTTTGCTGGATTCATAAAAATCATTAATCTTTCGGTCATTTATTTTGTATACTTTGAGTAACTTAATAATGCGCGCACTTATTGCATACGTTACTACAAATCTTTAAGAAAATTTTAAGCTCGTAAACGTGTCTGCAGGTGGCCCAGAACCTGGTTAAATCAAATTCTGCAAAAACGTCCTTTTTTCAAAAAAATTGATTTTTGCAAAAATTACCAAATGTTTTGCAATTTTTCAAAAACGTTCATATTCTACTTTCCAGGAACTATACTTTTGCCAAGTTTCATAAAAAAATATTTTTGTCCCTTTAAAGTATAAGCAATTTAAAAAATCGCGATTTTCGGCGGTTTTTTGGCGATAACTAATTTGTTTATGCACTAATTTTCATGAAATTGGTCTCATGCTGTTGAAATTAAATAGTTCTACAACTTTTGTACGAAACATTTTTTTGTACGAAATTCAGTCTTTTTAAAAAATGCAAAAAACTGTTTTTGGCCTTCTTTGGTCGCCATTTTGAGGAACTTCCCACATGATTCAGCTGTTTAAAAATAGTTCATCGAATTCTACGGATTTTTTCCTATCTTTTCCATATTTTCCCTTCCAGGTACTAATTTTGGCACAAAACAAGGTTTTAATCAGTAATTTGCTTGGACTAATTATTTTGTTTTGATTCATATAGTTGGGATGTAAAAATGAAATTTTGTCATTTATCAAAGTTATTATAATTTTTACTATCCTTTTTCAAATTGACAAGTAGTTATAATTCTACATTATACACATGACAAGCATCTTGGACACGCATCACCAAATTTTTCAATGCATTGTTTTGACGCATCAAATGCAAAAATGAACTTTTGATTTTTCGTTGTGATGCGTCTGATGCGTTTTTGAACTTTTGACTCTGCCTCATGCAAGCAGTGATGCATTTTTGAAGTTAGCCTATATATTACAAGCTTGTCTGCTGTGCTGTGTTATGTGCATTCCTATCGCATGAAATCATTTTCATTCGGTAAAAATATTTCTATACTTATAATTATTGTATTTCATATCTTTTAAAGAAAATAATAAAATTTATTCACTATTTTTTGTTTACGAACTTTTTCTGAATGATTTGACAAAGTTTACATTATAGTTTAAATATCTTTGTAAACAGTATATTCATTAGCTGGCTAGATTTTAAGTGGGAATACAGTGCCTTTATTGTGATTCTAAAATATTAAATAATGGATATTGAAACAAATAGCGTACTAAATAAATCTATAAACAATGAGGCTAAGCTTACATCCAGTGATGCAATAAGTGAATCGGAAAGAACTCGAAAGTATAGAGTAAAATAAAATATCATGACCAGTCACCAGACCAAAATCACTGTAATTTTTGACAAGGACATTCTGAGAGATAACTCATTTTGTATTGAAGCTTCCAAAGTTGTTGAGATAAATGAAAAACAAGTAGTGGGATGTGTGAAAAGAAAAAACTCACTAGAACAAAGTGAAACAAATTCACAGGATTCATATTAATTTTCATACTATTTATATGATGGCTTATACATACAAAGATGGCCAAATTTATCCTGAGTGCCGCCCGGGGCACTGTGAAAAATCCCAAAGACATAATATTACAACTCTAAAAAAAAGTAAACGTAATAAAATTTTACAAGTTGGATTTACACTATAGCAAAAAATGAAATAAATTATTTTCAGTACAAAACTGCCCTCTTGCAGCAACATTTATAAAAATATTACTTTTCAATTCAAAATAGAATATGGCAATACAAAATACGATTTAGAAATGTTAAATTATAATCTAAATCAATAGTTTTAAAAATTATATATATTCATTTAACTTTTTGAATTATGAATTTTTTTTAGCTATGTAAATCCGACTTAGTTTGTCACATTTTTGTGTGAGAGAGATAAGTAAATTAAACTGTCACTGTACAAGCTGCTTTTTTATCCTTGTCATCTTTTTTAACCAATCATATTTCTTTCAAAATTTTATTACCTTTACTTTTTTCTTAGAGTTGTAATATACCTACAAAAAGACATATACCTACAAAAGAAAAGACATATATATACCTAAGAAAGAAAAAAAGACATATATACCTACAAAGATTGCTCGTTTAATAGATAAATTAAAACATATAAAACTGGCAGATTTGCAAAAGTATATTACGAGAACCTCTCCACGTAACAATTTTTGACCCACCTGACAGGTATTTGTAACCGTCAGAATTTTCTGCCAATTTTCTTACATGTTTAAAATAATATAGATTAAAACATACATATATAAGCGGCAGACTTATCAGGTATATTTTCTTTTTAAATTTTCAACTTCAAAAATAGAGGGGATATTTTTGCAACCGCGCTAACCCCGGCAGAAGTAGATTTTCATACTTTACTATTACTAAATAAGCTATATGTATAAGAAATTCTAGCTTTTGTGGCGAGTACCTTAGTCAAGGTGGCGGCTAGCTCTCCCACTATTATAATGGAGTCGGATAACCAAAGCATAAGGAACTGTTTCCTCCTTCAATTTTTTTTTTTGTGGCATGTTAACTACATCGAAGACTATAGGAAATGAATATTTTCTACCACTTGCAACCGCCGCGCCGCTACGAAAGTTATCGGCCATTTTGTGAAAAATCGACCATTTTAGTCGTACGTAATGTATTGAGTGGGATAGTAATTTCTTTGAAGCAGATATAACGAAGATTAATAAAAATTTGAAATTAATGGCCAAAGACGAAGAAATGAAAACTACTGGCAAAATTGGTGAACAATTTCGAAATGTAATTCTTTATAATAAAGTATTTTAGGCGTATTTTGTATTTTTTCTTAGTAAATATATTTTTAACCATTATCTACCGCAAATTGTTTTCTGAAATTTCGGAACTGTATAGTAGTGGTGCAATAAAATTCGACATTTTTGACATTTACTCATACATAAATTCATTTCAACCATAGATTTTTTTTATCACCCAGTGCACAATTCACAGTACGAACGTGCGCACACAACGATTCACAAATCGTTCCATGTACAATCCAAAAAGAGGTAGTTGAAACAAACCTATTATAACACATTTCAAGAATTGCACTCGGGCATAATATATTATTACTGATGTTTCTAAGAAGCTCATTTCAGATAGAACTCGTTAAATTCTAATTTTGCTTATGAAATATAGACAGTTCACGAACTGAACCATATAAATTATCTTAAGATTTGCTTACATATATGAAAATCTTGAAAAACTGTTTGAGAACCGCTAATTTCTGTAATTAACCATGTATTTTGATAATTTATAATAATATCAATGCATGTTATAATAATCAATGATAGATTATTATTTTTGTAACACTACTCTTGGTTTAACAACGATATCTCATAAACATTTACAGTACAATTACGAATATTTATGAAATTGATTATATCAAACGCATACCTGTCCATTAAGGCCTGGGACACACGAGCTTTAAAACGATGTATGTTTTAACGCACGTTAGAACGTACATTGTAACGAACACATAGTCAACGTGCATTTGCTTTTTCACATATTACGCACGACCAACGTACGCCAACAAGGTATTTTTAACGCTCGTGTAACAAGTATAACAACGTACGTTATAAAAGACGTGCGCTACAACTTACGTTATCGTAAGACTCGTATATCTCAGGCCTGGGTAACGATTCTTGAAAAGTGCAGTGAAGTGAAATGAAATAGCTGAGAACGGAACCGAACGAAATATATTTTTGTAAGTTGATACGTATACATTATTGTGATACTGGGTACTCTGTCGACGAAATTGATTACTAATACAGAGGAGGTATTCTCGTTGGTTACATTTCTATTATTTATGGTACACAGTTTCCATTTCCGGTTATTTTCAAATTTTGTGGAATTTAAAAAAATATACAAAAATGTATCATTTTATCGCCATAGTCGTCGTTTGCGTTCGTTGTGATTTTTGAGTAGCTAGCTGTTATGGAGGGTATATATAAGGACGACAATCTCTGTATCAAAAAGTGTCCGTAGAAAGTCGTAAATATTGGCGGCGTAACTGTAGCTAGATGGTAAATTTTAAAGATTTTTTGTAGGTTATATTTGTTAAATAAATTATTTTGAACAACGTAAGCGTTGAGGTTTTAAATGCTGCAGTTTTATCAACTACTCTAGTCATCACAAATATTAAACAGCACACTTCACTCCGTCGACAAGTTCATTTCCTACTCTTTAGCTACTCTAGCGCTATTCTGCCGAGTTTTTAAACTGTTACAAGGAGATGCACCCAGAGTGAAATTCAGGATTTTGATGAAACTTCGCTGGTGTGTAGTATAGGTAAAAATAAGGGACCCGTATTTTTTTTTATCGACCATCGTCCACGTTTACGGGGTGAAACCAGCTTCTAAAGTTGGGGGTTCAAATCGTATTTCTTAAGATATCTCGAAAACTATAAGAGATAGAGGAAAACTGTAGATTGATGAAATGTTACTCTTTGAAAGACCTATTCACCTGTATAGGTTAAACCAGGGCTGGGTTCATAAGGGGGCTGGAGGGGTGAAAATGAGGGTAAATTTTCTTGTACAGCCTGAATGGTTCAATGTATCAAATTTTTGTCACTATAAATAGAAAGAGCACCAAAAATAAGGGGATACGTGTTTTTGCGTTTTTTCGAAATATGTGTGGTATCCAAGCCATATAAGGAAGAATAACATAGGATAGATTATATAGTATTATTATTGATTGAAAATGCGTTCTATATTTTTTTATTTTTATGTTTATTTTCATCATGAAAATGTAAATTTTTACTGTCCGATAATGATTCATGTATTTTGCGAAAGCTCTCTGGTCTGCAAGTTTTAATGAATGTTCGACAAGAAGCAATAATCTTCCATTCAACAACTGCCTTTATCTTCTTACAAATTCGTTTTTAACCAAATAAACGCAGTTTATTTCTTTTTCAACATTGAAACTATTTTTCTTATTCTTTTTTGTATGTTTTTTAGGTGTCAACCAAATTTTCCAAATCGAAAAATTTATTATGAAACACCTGAACAGTAAATGAAAGAGATTACTGCTTCTTGTCGAGCATTCATTAACACAGCCACACCAGAGAACTTTAACTTTCGCAAAAATAGGTATAAAAAATATCGAATATGAGTAACCAAATGTACACATGGCTAAATTACCAATTAAGTTAGTACTGAAAAATATATGGATCATTATCGGAAAGTAAAAAAATACATTTTCATGATAAAAGTAAACATAAATATAAAAAAAATATAGAACGTATTTTCAATCAATAATAATGCAATATAATCTGCCCTATTTTTTTCTTCTTTATATGGCTTGAATACCACACATATTTCGAAAAAACGCAAAAACACTATTATTTTTGGTACACTTTCTATAGAACGGCAACTTCAACTTCAACTTATATAATGGCAAAAATTTGATACATTGAACTATTCAGTCTGTGCAAGAAAATTTACCCTCAATTTCACCCATCCAGCCCCCCTTATGAACCCAGCCCTGGTTTAACCTATACAGGTGAACAGGTCTTTCAAAAAGTAACATTTCATTAATTTAAAGTTTTCCTTTATCTCTTATAGTTTTCAAGATATCTTAAGAAATACGATTTGAACCCCCAACTTTAGGGGCTGGTTTCACCCCGTAAACGTGAACGGTGGCCGATAAAAAAAAATACGGGTCCCTTATTTTTACGTATACTACACACCAGTAAAGTTTCATCAAAATCCCGAATTCCACTCTGGGTGCATCTCCTTGTTAGTGCTTACAACGGGACACTTTTTGAACTATTTTTCCATTGTTTTCCATATGAGATTGTCTTCCTTATATCTAACCCTCCATACTAGCTGTTTTATATTAACTGTTTTATTTTTTACTTTCTTTTTCTTGTATTTTAATTATTTTTTATCGTTTATTATAGATTTTTTATCTAATTTTTTTTTTTAAATTCTATAAAATTTGAAAATAACCGGAAATGGAAACTGTGTACCATAAGTAATACCTCCTCTGTATTAGTAATCAGTTTCGTCGACAGAGTACCCATGATCACAATAATGTATACGTATCAACTTACAAAAATATATTTCGTTCGGTTCTGTTCTCAGCTATTTCATTTCACATCACTTCACTTTTCAAGAATCGCTACCCTGATCTACTCATCTATACTACACCTTTTGTTACATACATGTGAATATATATGTAATTTAATTTTCTTTTTTTTTATTTTCATGTGATACAGTGACGTTGATGAAAGTGGTTGTTAAGAAAATGACGAATTTAATTGTAAACAACAATAATAATAATGCAACACAATTCAAGCCGGTCAGTGTGGTTAAGAAACTGAAAAAGACCATTTTACGTGTTGTACATGGCATTATTGAATTGGTTGTACGTGGATTGTTCTATCTAATATACCGTGGATCTGGTCAGTCAATGCCGCCAATTAAAGATTTAATTTTACTGGAATCTGCTACATCGCTTGCATATAAAATACGTACTAAAAAGGTTAGTGCTATTTTTTTCACTTTAACTTACATTATTTCTCACGAGCACGGATGTACCTAAGACATTTTTATTTAAGTCAGAAATAAAATACTTGTGATCATAAACCTTGATAATATGTATGATCTTGTATTACTAAAATATTGTTTTTGTTCTCCATTGCTCATTTATAATTTTAAAAGGTTAATAACAGTGATCGATCTAAAAACTATATTCCGATAAAATAACAATTGCGATTTTGTAAGTTTTAGTCATTATAGTCCAAGCTCTGATAGCACAAAATCATACCAGATAAAACACCTCAAATTAAAAAAGCTAAATCGATAGTAACTAATGCCGACAATAGGCAAATGCCCGCCAGACCTTTAAGTTTTTGTTAAATTCTATTTTTAAAAAAATTTTGAATGGCCGAAAAAAACGTCAAATCTACCTCACATAACACCTCGCTGAAATTTACATATATTATAGCAAATTATATATATTTTACTGAGGAATCGGTCTGTCCGGCATATTTTGTTAATTAATGTCTGACAGACCTATTTTAATTAGTGAAAATTTTAAGCAAATCTGCCTCACATAACACCTCGCTGAAACTTATATATGTTATAGCAAATTATATATATTTTACTGAAGAATCGCTCTGGCAGGCATATTTTGATAATTAATGTCTGACAGACCTCTTTTAATTAGTGAAAATTTTAGGTAGACTTACCCTTACATAACACCTCGTTGAATTTCACATATGTTATAGCAGATTTTATATATTTTACTATGTGATCGGTCTGCCTGGCATATTTTGTTAATTAATGTCTGACAGACTTCTTTTAATTAGTGACAATTTCAGGCAAACTTACCCTCACATAACACTTTAATTTATTTTTTTAAATGAAACTTTTAGTTGTTACCAATCTATTGAAATTGATCTGTCTGGAAAATTTTGTTAACTAATGCCTAAAAAAATATTACCCGGAATAATTTAATAATACTTTTAACAAGTAACAATTATATATATAATTATATATATATATATATATATATATATATATATATATATATATATATATATATATATATATATATATATATATATATATCATGTTTTTACATCGATGTTTTCCCCCTAAACATCGATGTTTTTCTACCATCGATGAATATCGATCATCCCTAATTTGTACCCCTTTCCCACAAAAAATGTTTTTTCTTCTTTTCTTCCTTTTTCTTACTAGACCGGTTTCGATCACTTTTGTGATCCTTTTCAGTAGTTTTTTCGCTGAAATAAAAAGGTTATTAATTACGCACATAAAACAAGATATATTAAGAACCTAAAAGAGAAAGAAAATGAAGTACCTAAAAAAGGAAGAGAAAATAGATTATGTACCTAAAAAAGAAAAGGAAATGAATTAAGTACCTAAAGTAGAAAAAAGAAAAAATTAAGTATTACCTAAAAAAGAAAGACAAAATAGATTATGTACTTAAAAAAAAGGAAATGAATTAAGTACCTAAAATAGAAAAGAGAAAAAATTAAGTGCCTAAAAAAGAAGGAGAAATTAGATTATGTACCTAAAAAAAAATGAATTAAATGCCTAAAAGAGAAAAGAGAAAATTAAGTGCCTAAAAAACAAAAGAGAAATAGATTGTGTACCTAAAAAAGAAGAAAAAATGAATTAAGTACCTAAAAAAGAAAAGAGAAAATTAAGTCCCTAAAAAAGAAGAGAATTGAATTACACCAGAACTTCTTAAAGTGTGACATAGTCCGGACACGTGACATGAAAGTCACACTTATCGAGACACATTGGCGGCTCGCAAAAAACTATATTATAAAAATGTCATTTAATTAGAATCTGTATTTGCATTACTTTAGTTTACTATTAGTTAATTTTGTAGTCGATTGATTTACTCGCTATTGAAACGAATATGTTGTAGAACAGTAAGAAATAAGCGACACGTATTTTTTATACCTGCGGAAAAACGGTTGGAAAGAATGAAATCGCTCTTTAAAAATTAGGGTAAAAATTTAATTTTTCAAATATGTATCCCAAAAACGGTGAGAGACAGATAAAATAAAGCACAAGTATGCTATGTTGCTTTTTAAAAAAGCTATATACTAATATGTCAATATGTGAATATTACCACAATACAAGTACTTCCAAATTTGGATTACCTAAATTATTAATGTAAATGACCTTATTATGTTTGCTTTTAAATGATAAATACTTGTAATTATCGAAGACTTTGATCGTAAATATCTCGTAAACGGAGCGTCGTAGCGAAAAAATAACGAAATTTTTGAAGGCTTAAGCGAAGCAAGTTTTGGGTATTCCGAACATATTACGACTGTCGAAACTTACCTTTCGTTATCGAAAATTATCGATACCGAGTTACGTACCATAAATTGGTTATAATTGGTGACTTTAGGCTCCATTAGTGTCGTTGAGTTAGTCAGTAATAGAAAATTTTTCCAAAAGTTGTATTTCGTTACTTTTCGTAATTGTAAACTTTCAGTCGTAAATATCTCGTAAACGGTGCGTCATAGCGAAAAAATAAAGAAATTTTTGAAGGCTTAAGCGAAACAATTTGTGGATATTCCGAACGTATTGCGACTGTCAAAACCTACTTTTCTCTATCGAAAATTATCGATACCGCGTAACTTGTCATAAATTATAACTAGTTAATTTAGGCTCTTTTAGTCCCACTGATCTGGTCAGTAACAGAACAATTATTTTAAAAACTACTTTTCGTTAACTTTCGCTATCGAAAACTTTAATCGTAAATATCTCCTAAACGGTGCGTCGTAGCTCAAAAATAACGAAATTTTTGAAGGCTTAAGCGAAGCAACTTGTGGGTATTCCGAACACATTGCGACTATTAAAACATGGTTTTCATTATCGAAAATTATCGATATCGAAAATAACGATATTTCACTTAGTAAAAATAAACGAAATTGAATGTTATATTAATGAATATAAGTGACGACTTTTAGAAAACTAGCAAAGATGTCGAAAAACCAACTTCATCATCGAATTCGTCAGCGTAGGAGACGCCAGATAGTGAGAGCTGGCAAAAATTCTAGAATATTCTACTCGTCAACTAGCAGAGATATCAAATAACAGACTTCACTGTTGAACTAGTTACTAAAAATTAAATTAAGCAGCGCAATTTGACAACAATTCTAGAATGTTCTATTCGTCAACTAACAAAGATATTGAAAAACCAGTTGCACCATTTAATTGGTCATCCGAAAAAAGACGAAACATCACATTTTGATAAATGTTCTAGAATATTCTATTCTGGCTAAACAGATCATTCTAGAATGTTTGCCAAAATGGGACACTTAGTTTATATTAGTTTAGTTTTGGTTAGACAATTAAATGGTGCAATCGATTCTTCAATATCTTTGTTAGTTAACAAATAGAATATTCTAGAACATTTCCCAATAAGCTATTTGGTTTCTTTTTAGGTAACTAATTCAATGGCGACGACTGTTTTGGATATCTATGCTAGCTGACCAATAGAATAATCCAGAACAGTTGTCAAGTTATGCTATTTGGCCTCTTTTTCAATGACCAATTAAATGCTGTAATTGATTTTTCGATATTTTTGCTAGTTGACAAATAGAACATTTTAGAATTTTTGCCAAACTGTGCTGCTTAACCCTAGAATCATACATACTCGTCAAAACGACGAACGAACTTCTCTACCTGCTCCAATAATGTGACTTGTCGGTACCTGCTCGTTGTGAAACTTCTGTTATCTAATTTATTTGTTATTATAACACATAACACATATAAATTTTATTTATAGCTATTGTCGTTTTTTTTATACTAAAATAGTGTGCGTCAAAAGGACGACGATGTATGATTAACCTATATTTTTTTTTTAAAGATTTTGTACTCCACATATAAAAGTTTTCCTAATTTTTCTAAAATCTATTAAAGATATGGATGTTATAATTAATTTATTCAATGATTATGATAATGTGAAAGATGATTACAGCTGTTTGACTTATAGAGACGACATAATACTGAAGTTTGAATATATTGAATCGAAAACTAAAGGATGTGTTTCGAATGACTTAATAAAAGATTAACAATTTATTTTGTGGAAAATATTTTAATTTTTATTATTTTTTGAGATCTTATTCGAAAAATTACTAACAAATTTTAGAAAATTTACAAATGTGCCTAATCGGGAAATAACTACATATCTATAGGAATATTTATGACTGAGAAATTTCACATTCTGTAAAGTCACACATGTCCACTGACTCATAATAGTTCATAAATTAATTATTTGAAACACATGTTTTATGATACAATTGATGTATTTATCTATTTTTTAATTTTTATAGTGAAAATATGCTTTGATAAAAAGATTAAAAATATTAATAAATATTTATATTAAGAAATTTTTCCAAATCCAATTTTTTTAAATATTTTGTTTACTTTTGTAGTGTTGTAATGTAAGAAAAATGTTTTTTGCAAATAAACTCTAAAACTCCCCGTAAAAAGTCCATTCGTCGAAACGACACCGATGTATGAATAACTTGACTCGTAGACCAACGTATGATTCTAGGGTTAATCGAATTTTTAGTGATTAATTCAATGGTGAAGTCTGTTTTTTGACATTTCTGCTAGTTGACGATTAGAATATTCTAGAATTTTACGTTACTTAATTTTCATTTGCATTTTGCATCTTACGTATGCAGAATAATATGTGCTTAAATATATGCAATAAAATTTTAAAATTTTATGACAATAGTACCTATGGCCCTAACTTTGGCTTGGTACATAAATTTTCACCAACACAGATAAACGATATCTGTGAGAGGAGAACCCCACTAAGTCGCTGACGTCACTACTAAGTCGGAATACGTACCATTACATGTCCACTGTAAATAAAGTTTAAAAAAATTTTACACCAGAACTTCTTATAGTAGCACTACACTCTCGTCGAGGCAACATGAGGCGACGCGAGGCCGAGAGTGTAGTTGATGCTCTCGTGTTACCTCGCCTCGCCTCGTCAAGCCTTGCCTCGCCTCGTCAGGTCTCCGATCTGAGTCGGTTTTTTGTCACAAGTCAAAGGACACGAGACACGAGGCGAAGCGATCAACTACACTCTCGCATATACTCGTGTGTTGATATTGCATATGTTGCATATCTGCGTACTATTATGTTTTTATACATAACCTAAAATCATGCCTTAAATTTAGAAAAACGTTATTTTAAACTTTTTTGTGTAATATGCATGAAGAAAATTATAGGATTCAACAGTACATAGAACTGCAGCAGCAGTTATTTGAATCCATGTCACCGACATCACCCATCTTGTCCATCTATGATTGACATTTCAAACTATACGAACGCGTATGAGCAGTATGAATAACTGAGTAATGAGCGAGAGTGTAGACGGTACATACTCGTGTTGTCTCGCCTCGTCAAAACCTCGACGAACGTCTCGTCGAGGCGACATCGCGAGAATGTAGTGCTACTATTAAAGTGTGACATAGTCCGGACACACACATGAAAGTCACACTTATCGAGACACACATTGGCGGCTCGCAAAAATCAATATTATAAAAATGTCATTTAATTAGAATCTGTGTTTGCATTAGGCCGCTATTACACTGTCATAGATATATGTCAAAGATCTTTGATCAAATCTATGATCAAATATTAAGAAGTATCTTTAACTATGGTTACAGAAATTTATATTATAAAAGTTGACTTATTACACTATAATATTTATTTGATTAAATAAAACTTTGACATAAATCTATGTCAGTGTAATAGCGGCCTTACTTTAGTTTACTGTTAGTTAACTTAACTTTGTAGTCGATTGATTTACTCGCGATTGAAACGAATATGTTGTAGAACAGTAAGAAATAAGGGACACGTATTTTTTATACCTGCGGAAAAACGGTTGGAGAGTGAAATCGCTCTTTAAAAATTAGGGTAAAAATTGAATTTTTCAAATATGTATCTCAAAAACAGTGAGAGAAAGATAAAATAAAGCACAAGTATGCTATGTTGCTTTTTAAAAAAGCTATCTACTAATATGTCAATGTGTGAATATTACCACAATAAAAGTACTTCCGAATTTGGATTACCTAAATGATTAATGTAAATGACTTTATTACGTTTGCTTTTAAATAATAAATACTTGTCATTATCGAAAACTTTGATCGTAAATATCTCGTAAACGGAGCGTCGTAGTGAAAAAATAACGAAATTTTTGAAGGCTTAAGCGAAGCAAGATGTGGGTATTCCAAACACATTGCGACTGTCAAAACCTACTTTTCGTTATCGAAAATTATCGACACCGAGTTACGTACCATAAATTAAATATAATTGGTTACTTTAGGCTGCATTAGTGTCATTGAGTTAGTCAGCAATAGAAAATTTATTCAAAAAATTAGTTTTCGCTACTTTTCGTAACTGCAAACTTTCAATCGTAAATATCTCGTAAACGGTGCGTCGCAGCGAAAAAATAACGAAATTTTTGAAGGCTTAAGCGAAGCAAGTTTTGGGTATTCCGAACATATTACGACTGTCAAAACTTGCTTTTCGTTATCGAAAAATATCGATACCGAGTTACGTACCATAAATTGGTTATAATTGGTGACTTTAGGCTCCATTAGTGTCATTGAGTTAGGCACTAATAGAAAATTTTTCCAAAAATTGTATTTCGTTACTTTTCGTAATTGTAAACTTTCAGTCGTAAATATCTTGTAAACGGTGCGTCATAGCGAAAAAATAACAAAATTTTTGAAGGCTTAAGCGAAGCAAGTTGTGGGTATTCCGAACATATTGCGACTATTAAAACGTGATTTTCATTATCGAAAATTATCGATATCGAAAATAACGATATTTCACTTAGTAAAAATAAAAGAAATTGAATGTTATATTAATGAATATAAGTGACGACTTTTAGAAAACTAGCAAAGATATCGAAAAACCAACTTCATCATCGAATTCGTCAGCGTAGGAGACGCCAAATAGTGAGAGCTGGCAAATATTCTAGAATATTCTACTCATCAACTAACAGAGATATCAAATAACAGACTTCACTATTGAACTAGTTACTAAAAATTAGATTAAGCAGCGCAATTTGACAAAAATTCTAAAATGTTCTATTCGTCAACTAACAATGATATCGAAAAACCGCTTGCAACATTTAATTGGTCATCGGAAAAAAGATGAAATAGATGTTCGAGAAGACTATCGAAACCCGATAAATGTTCTAGAATATTCTATTCTGGCTAAACAGATTATTCTAGATTTTTCAATATCTTTGTTAGTTAACAAATAGAATATTCTAGAATATTTTCCAATAAGCTATTTGGTCTCTTTTTAGGTAACTAATTCAATGGCGACGACTGTTTTGGATATCTTTGCTAGCTGACCAATAGAATATTCCAGAACATTTGTCAAGTTATGCTATTTGGCCTCTTTTTCAATGACCAATTAAATGCTGTAATTGATTTTTCGATATCTTTGCTAGTTGACAAATAGAACATTCTAGAATTTTTGTCAAACTGTGCCGCTTAATCGAATTTTTAGTGATTAATTCAATAGTGAAGTCTGTTTTTTGATATTTCTGCTAGTTGACGATTAGAATATTCTAGAATTTTACGTTACTCATTTTGCATTATCATTTTGCATCTTACGTATGCAGAATATGTGCATATATGTATGCAATAAAATTTTAAAATTTTATGACAATAGTACCTATGGCCCTGACTTTGGCTTGGTACATAAATTTTCACCAACACAGATAAACGATAAGATATCTGTGAGAGGAGAACCCCACTAAGCCGCTGACGTCACTAATAAGTCGGAATACGTACCATTACATGTCCACTGTAAATAAAGTTTGAAAAATTTTATTTTGTATTTAATAATATTTTTAATAAATATTTTTAATTTTAATTATTAAAGCCGCCACTGTTTTTTGTTGTTTACATCAAACTTACATACACATATGCAAATAACTACGTATTGTACTTGTTATTTCGTGAGTATGTATGTGTGAAGTCACACTCTGGGAAGTTCACACTCTCAGAAGTTCTGCTGTATTTTGTTTTATAATATTTTTAATTTTAATTATTAAAGCCGCCACTGTTTTTTGTTGTTTACATCAAACTTACATACACATATGCAAATAACTACGTATTGTATTTGTTATCTCGTGAGTATGTATGTGTGAAGTCACAGTATGGGAAGTTCACACTCTCAGAAGTTCTGCTGTATTAACAATAATTTTTGTTATCAGAGATTTCTTTCAGAAATAACTTCCTTAATATATAAATGTCAAAACTGTTCGGGCATATGATCGCGTTCCGGTATAGGGGTTTTACGTTATATAAAATTTAAATACCTGTCTCAAACTTATCCTTTAATCATGAGTGATAAATAAGTGGTACCATATTATCCTAATAGCTAGGGAGCTGGTGGCAGTTTCGGTATATAATTTCATTATAATTTTATATGTAGCATTGTGGTCGTCTGCCTTCTACAGATTTATTGTATACTTACCACTCTTAACACGATCAATAGTAGACCCGATGATATAATTTAAGAAAGCTTTTTTCTTCAAATTTTTAAAATTCATTTTCAAGCAAAGTCAGCACAATCTGAATTTCGCTCTAATTTTTTTCTTATTCGCACAGTAGTAAACTACATAACATTACTATCAATGACTATCAAATTATATACCGGAATTGCCACCAGCTCTCTAGCTATAATTTCCAGATGCACCCCTAAAGTATGCCTCCATTATTCAAAAGCGTCTAAAGAATATTTTTTTAACAAAGCTTTTATTTTAACCCTTTACATTCCACTCCTTTGCGTTCTACTCCTTTACTATATTTATCTTATTACTGAGTTTTGGAAAAAAGTGTATATAAAATGATAACCATTCATTTTAAACGTACTATCAGCTGTAGCAATTATGGCAATTATGGTATAAAATTCTGGACACTTTATTAATAGACAGTAGTCAGTGGAGTCATCCTATCAATGGTTTGCAATTTCACTTTTATACAAATAGATTTTATACAAATGATTTATTTATTAAAATCTATTTATTTATTAAAATCTACACTTTTATACAAATAGATTTTATACAAATTATTAATTTATTAGTATTTGCAATAAAATTTGTATAAAATCTATTATACCTTTCTATGAGCTTAAATACTACTCTCGGATATATAGATAACGATTGTATAAAAATTGTATTTAGGGCAATTCCATGGAAAAGGCTCCATAATTGAAAAAAATAAATAATTGTTATTGGTAGTAAAAATACGTTAATATGATGGCAACACTATAGTACTTTAAGTTCCCAAAATTTCAATAAAAGTTTGTTTTTAGTTTTTAAGAAATAGTGTAATTTTCAATGTTTTGTCGTAAGTATAAGCTAATAGTGTATTTTATAGTGGTTTTTTAATTAAATTTTCACGGCAAGTATTTAGAATTATTGTAATCCTAATTGAATCCTTAACGGGAATAGAATTTATTATAAATTTACAGATTTTGAAAAATCTTAAGAAATTTTGTATTTTAGGTAATAAATAATAAAAATAAGTACATTTTTGTACCTTTAAAATTATTTTAAAGTTCCTATTTTATGTCCTATAGTGTCAGTTTCTAGGATTTCATTTAAAAATACTACTTTTTTGCAATTCAAAGTGATGGTAGTATCAGTCACGTTTTGATCTGTAGTGTCAGTCACGAATTATTTTTCGAGTAACTACTTTTCTAAAAAAGTAAAGTCTTTCATTTTATCATTTTCCAATAATTTGTTTCATATACTTCGGTTAAATATACAATTTAAAATTATAACGTCTGTGCAGAGGAAGATTTTCGAAGTTTAAAAACACTCTCGAAAGCGACTTCCTTTTGCATGTAGTGTCAGTCACATTTACATTTTATTAAATAAATCATATTTCACAACTTTATTTGTGCACACTTTTTATTACAGAGGGATAATTGGGGTATCAACTATAAAACCATTCTAAAATTGAAACTTTAAACATAGTGATATTCGTAATATAAGGCAAAATAAAACGTAAATTGTGTCAAATGTAGAGTCAGTCACATATGGAATTGCCCTTTAGATTCTTTTTTCATAGGAAACACACAAAAAAATAAAAAATAAATAAAATAAAACATTAAATACATATATTTCATTACAAATTTGAATATGCATATTATGTTACATTTATTGATATTTGTTCAGTGGCGTAGTTTCATTTATAGCGGCCTGGAGCGATTTTGTATCAAGCGTCCCTTACCCAAAAGTCCATTTTTCCCATAAATGCAGTCGACGAGCAAAAAAAATTCTAACTTTCTTTTTTTTTCTAATGGATTATATATTCGTTGGGGATTTTTACTCGTCCATTTTTTCCCCTTCTGTTACGTTGTTCCTTGCTTTACCCATATTTTTCCTTCTTGCGCCGTTTTTTGTCATGCGCTCTGGCGCAACTGCTCCATTTGCACCATTATAGTTACGCTGCTGTATTTGTTATCGATGTGGTCATGTAGCAGATATTTAAATATTTTTGATTACAATTTAGTACAAAAAGTAGGAGGAAGGGTGTAATCTGCTTTTTATTGTATAAAATTACAGATTACAAGGTCATGTTTTGTGGTTTTAATTTTTATTATGTCATCGAAGGATGACATATTAATATCGTTGTGTGATCATAGTGGGGGAAACATTATTATAGAGTTGTATATCCATATTGAATAATTATAGAGTTGTACATCCATATTGAATAAACGCAAGAGGGCTGTAGAGTTAACAACTATAGAATTAACAAAAAATCATAAATTAACACTTTCACTGAGGTGACATTACTTACAAGGAAATGTACCCAGAGCGAAATTCGGGGTTGTGATGAAACTTCACTGGTGTGTAGAATAGGCAAAAATAAGGAACCCATATTTTTTTTCATCGGCCATCTTCCACGTTTACGGGGTAAAACCAGCCCCTAAAGTTGGGGGGTCCAAATAGTATTTCTTATAATATCTCGAAAACTAGAAGAGATAGAGTAAACCTTTAAATTGACGAAATCTTTGAAAGATTTGAAAGACCTATTCACCTGTATAGGTTAAACCAGGGCCGGATTCATAAGAGGGGCTGGAGGGGTGAAAATGGGGGTAAATTTTCTTGTACAGCCTGAATGGTTCAATATATCAAATTTTTGCCATCATAAATAGAAAGAACACCAAAATTAGGGGATACGTGTTTTTGAGTTTTTTCGAAATATTTGTGGTATCCAAACCATATATAAGGAAGAAAAAATAGGGTAGATTATATTGTATTATATTATTGACTGCAAATACGTTCTAAATTTTTTTTTATTTTAATGTTAATTTTCATCATTAAGATGTAAATTTTTACTTTCCGATAATGATTCATATATTTTTCAGTACTAACTTAATTGGTAATTTAGCCATGTGTACATTTGGTTACTCATATTCGATATTTTTTATACCTATTTCTGCAAAAGTTAAAGTTCTCTGGTGTGCTTGTGTTAATGAATGCTCCACAAAAAGCAATAATCTCCTTCGCTCACTATTCAGGTGCTTTGTAATAAATTTTGCGATTTGGGAAATGGGATTAACACCTATAAAACATACAAAAAGAATAAGAAAAATGGTTTAAATATTGAGAAATAAATAAACCGCGTTTAGTTGGTTAAAAACGAATTCGTAAGAAGATAAAGGCAGTTTTTGAACAGAAAGTTATGGTTTCTTGATGAACATTCATTAACACTTGCAGACCAAAGAACTTTTGTAGAAATAGGTATAAAAAATATCGAATGTGAGTAACCAAATAGACACATGGCTAAATTACCTACCAATTAAGTAAGTACTGAAAAATACATAAATCATTATCGAAAAGTAAAAATTTACACTTTCGTGATGAAAATAAATATAAAAACAAAAATAATTAGAACGTATTTGCAACCAATAATAATGCAATATAATCTACCCTATTTTTTTTCTTCCTTATTTGGCTTGGATACCACACATATTTCGAAAAAACGCAAAAACACGTATGCCCTAATTTCTTGTGCTCTTTCTATTTATGATGGCAAAAATTTGATACATTGAAACATTCAGGCTATTCAAGAAAATTTACCCCCATTTTCACCCCTCCAGCCCCTCTTATGAACCCGGCCCTGGTTTAACCTATGCAGGTGAATAGGACTATCAAAGAGTAGCATTTCGTCAATTTAAAGTCTTCCTCTATCTGTTATAATTTTCGAGATATCTTAAGAAATACGATTTGAACCCCCAACTTTAGAGGCTGGTTTAACCCCGTAAACATCGAAGATGGCCGATAAAAAAAAACACGGGTCCCTTACTTTTGCCTATTTTACACACCAGTGAAGTTTCATCAAAATCCCGAATTTCACTCTGGGTGCATCTTGTTAGTGCGTGTTAAAAACACGCACTTAACGAATTTTAATAAAATTTCTTTAAAAGGGTGTGCGGTACCGAGCTGTGCAACTTAGGCCCAAATCCTCGGTATCTTGATCAAGGTATGAGTTATGTCGGTGTACTGTGTACACATCTGTTTTCAAATAATTTTTTTATATTTAATTGAATAATTATCTTTTAATTAACTACACTCAACTGTTTTTTTACACGGTAGAACATTCCTTAGAAAACTGCAAGAAAAGTAATAACGAAATCAATATTTCATTTTTATAAAAGAAAACCATAAAACAAAAATCAAATAAAATTAATGTACAGTGAAAATTTTCAATTACGGCACACAAGTCACTAGCATATGTGTGGGTAGTGTATTTCCGTTTGCGTGTTCATTATGAGACACCGTTGCCTCGAAATCCGTACGGTTTTGTAACACTCGAAACACGTGTACAATTCAAGTCTCCCGTCCTCTAAACGCACACGGGGTTGTAATTCAGACTGTTCTTCCAAACACGTGTTCTAGAGAACGCGATGATTAGAAGGATACTTTTGCAAAGGTAATAAAAGTTTGAATTATGGCCCAAGAGATTCATATCCAAAATATTGACAAAATACTTTCTATTCCCTAGTAGAAAAAAAATTACGAAAAATGAAAGCAATAGTGAAAAAAAAACTTATGCCAATATTATAGTCAACAAACCAATTAAATAAAATAATTGGGAACAAGAAATGATAGAACTTTTACCAAGAAAATCCAGTATTTTCTGACACATTTTAAAAACACCTTCATTTTTTCTTCTTGCCCTGATTCTTCATCTCTGGTCTCGTCATCTTTAGGTAAAAACTGATTTATCAAAAAATTGACATTAGGTTCAAGGGCTTGTGTCTCTCATCTGGCTTCACATTTCAAAAGTGTAATTAAAAAAAAAAAATTGACCTTTTTCGAGACCGTAACAAATTTTTTGACTTATTTTGGTAAAAATATTTTATCCTTTTATTTTTTTAAATATTTTTAAATTAAGTTAAAAAAAAGTTTAATTTCAATATGGATTTATATGTAACGAAGCAAAAAATCATAGATCCTTGATATTGCTTGCATTAAAGTTGGGAATTTCAAAATGCCAATTAGATTATGAACTTTATTTTGTCGGCTGATCATGATTTACATCCCGCGGTTGAAAAAGATCGACCCGACCCTAAAATTGCAACACAAAAACTAAAAAGGGAAACACGCGAATAGCATCCCGTGGTCAATATTTTATTGCTTTTATGGATGTGGTTACAACACATATTATTTTACAAATACATACATGCATACAATTTATTAAATTATTTTATTGTATATACCTAAAACAATTTTCAATAATTAATTATATTTGATATTTTTTTAATTATATAGTCAATTAGTAGTTTCTTAACCCTTAACCACTGACGTACGTATGAGATACGTCACCCTAACGGTTTAACTATTTATGTTAATTTCATTACTTCTAAGCTTGTTGATTAATAAATAATTTTCTAGTAATATTATAACATTTTTTTTAATATCCCTACATAGAATTGAATATCTTTATTTAAATAATAATAATAAATAATTATTACATACATACATTTTGGATGCACCAGAGGTCTTCAAAATGACGTACGTATATCATACTGGAACGATTCTTATGTTCTTCTATATTTTTCTTGAAGACACAATTAATACGATTCCAAAATATTAAATTATAAATATAGTTTTCTTTTTTATTTAATTTTATTTTTAAATTTTTTTTTTATATAAAATATTTTTACCAAAATAAGTCATAAAATTTATTACGGTCTCGAAAAAGGTCAATTTTTTTTTTTTATTACACTTTTGAAATGTGAAGCCAGATGAGAGACACAAGCCGGTTCAAGTAATAATTTTTTTGAGTTATTAGAGTTTTTAGCTTTTCGTTTGCGCTAACATGATTCTTTATAAAAATTTATAAAAGCTACCATTTTATCCATTGGACATATAAATTCAATTTGAATATTTGAAAAAATTCATAGGTCAAAAGAATAGAAGAGTTTTAAATTTAAGTACAAGCTTATATTATACTCTCTCCAACGTGAGTGTTCACTTCAAGAAATCTCAACATTTACTTTTCTACTAGGCTCAAATGTGTGACCTTTATGACTATTAGGCTTAGTTCAGATGGCAATGTTTGAAAGAACAATGTGCGTTGCAAACCCGTACGCGTTTAGAGGACGGGGAAATTGAATTAGGCACGTGTTTGGAAGAAGAACCTAGCGTTACAAAACCGTGCGGGTTTCAATGCAAGAATGCCTCCTATTGAACACACAAATGGAAATACGCCTCCGGGCCCTCTTTTTAGACTCGGGCAATTACCCCACCTGCCTGCAAATTTGCCCTACTATATTTCTTGGAAAATAAACGTTATTTTCTTATAACCCATTGCTAGGGCTCCGCGATCTTAGCACCCCAAATGTGAGATTTCGAATGACCAGTTACATCATTCAAAAGGTCAGAAATTGGTCATAAAAGATCAACTGGTTTGATTAATTGGACAGCAAAAGAAAATAGGGTACTTGACTGCTATTAAAAAAATATTCAAAATGGTTTGTTTTTACGTATGAATTAGTTAATTTTTGATAAATTTTATAAAAATCATGAAAAAACCACAGTTTAATTTTAAATGAACAAATTGGCGCGAAAACCAACTTGGCGTAGTGACGTATGCAGTGACGTCACGATTTAACTCAAACAGATGTCACCTCAGTCATCTGTACACGGTTCTAAATCTATGGTTCTATATTTTTACAAAGCATACCAACATAATTAACATGTATATGACTGTTTGTCATAGACAATTTAACTAGGGTATTCATATTCATATACATATTGTCTATCTTGTCTATAGTATTCACATATAAAGCTTATAAATCGTGACGTCATTTTAATATCTCTGCGCGTTTTTAGTAATTTAAATGAAGGCTAAAATTTTATAATTTTCGGAATAAAATTTTTAAATAACTAAAGAATATTTTTATTTGTCATTACTAAAAATGAATATATTTAAAAATAATACATAAAATTATTTAATATTTAAAACAAATTTTGAATACAGTCAAGTACCGTATTCTTTCTTAATTTAATAATTCTTCATTAAAATGCCTTAATATATAAAAATAATGCTAATGTAGGCTGGTCGAATACTGGTGGCTTTACCCTATTGAAAAATTCAACGTATCGACTAGATTTACTGGCAGTTAGATTTACCAGTAGAGATTTTGCGCATGCGCCACAGAATGAAAAAGTGTTTTTAATTTTTTTTTAAATTCTGGGGACTTGACCAATTTTTTATTTTAACTGACCAATTATCAAGGTCTAAAATCCTATCGATTCCTCTTATTATTTTTGTTTTTTTCTTTAGATGGTGTGCCAAAATTTTTGAGTGACCTTAAAATTTTTACAAATTTTTTAAAATTTATTTAAAAATTTTCTATTGCTGACCAATTAGTGGGACTAAGTGACCAATTATGACCAATTTGTGACCTATTAGACAAAATTTTTTCAATGTTCAACTTTTTAGATGGTGTGCCAGCATCATGGGGCCGAAAATCACCCCCAAAAACTATTCAACGTATTATTTAAGGATGTGTATTTTTTAGGCTGCGTTTCGTTAGGTTGTGTGCAGTCACATGTTTTGGTCATGTGACCCAGTGAACCAATCAAAACATGCTGCTGATTGATGTCCATTAGTCGTTGCACAAAACATTGTTTGAATCAGACATAATTATGAAAACAACTCGGTTTGAATAAATTCATCAATTTCTTTCTTAATTTTAATGGGATATTAAAAATTTTTATGGCGTTTGAATTGTCTAGCCAGATAGGAATCAGTGAAAAGAATCATATAATGTGCCTAACTCAATTTTGAATTTTTGTGACAAAATACTTTTTGAATATTCACTTCACATATATATTTTATTATCAGTTACATAACAAAATAATTAATAATAATAAAACTATAGGGGAACACGTACAAAACCAAGTCTCCCTTTAGTGTGTTGACAGACCGTGACGGGCAGCCGTACCATTGCCCGTGCGGCCTCCCGCACGAACAATTTAATACATGTATTTAAATGTACGTATTCAGACCAATACGAACTGGCTTTTGCGGGCAAATTGACGAACAATCTCGCTACGGACATTTTACGAACTCTTAAAGTGGGTAGGTAATAAAATATTTAACAAAAAAAATATTTCAAGTGGTCATAACCCTGAAGGGTGATTTAATAAATAATTTTACAATCTATTTTGTCACGTATTTGAATATCGAATTTTATATTTTTTTGTATATGTATATACCTGCGTGTTTTTTAGTCGAATTTTCTCCGAAAAATTAGACTTATACAGTCTATACGATAAGAGCTGCGAGAGGCGAGACCAGGGGCGCTATCCGTTTTCGGACCCGTAGAACACGATTATGTAAAAAAAAAAGATGTCTGATATATATATATATATATATATATATTTTCCCGCAACCTTTTAATATGTGTAGGGCCCCCCTATGGAAGTTAAGAGATGAAATTTGGTAAGTGGGGCTTATTCCGATGCACAACAATACTATCAAAGTGGGGTCAAATTTTGGGCAAATTTTTTTTCGGACCCGACCTTTAAGGGGGTGGTGGGGGGCGGAAAAGCAATAAAACTTTTCCAAACCGGTTTTAAATAATGTTTCGGTCAATTATCTACAACATATCCAAAATTCAGCTTCCTAGGATGATATGGTGGGAGTAGAGGGGGGAAAAAACGATTTTCGCTGGATCTAACAGGCCCCCAGTCCCCCAGAATTAACGTAGAGGGTTGAAATTTGGTGTGTTGATAAAGTTCGTACCTAGGTTGTGCTTTTTGGAGGTTTTAATATTTTACCCCCACCCCCCTCATTTTTAAGCTACAATTTCATGCATTTTCGACGTTTTCGAAGTTTGTACCACTCGCACAGGTCACCCGAATAAACCTAGAGGGCTGAAATTTTGTATTCGGATTGAGTTAGTATCAAGGGGGTGCCTTTTGGGGGTCTCGACTTTTAACCCCTACCCCCACCATTTTTATACCCAAAAGAACATGATTTTTCTTGTTTTTTAACAGTTTCGTTCGGGTCAAAATCTCCCCAAATAAACCTAGAGGGCTGAAATTTGGTGTACAGGTTAAGCTAATAGCCAGACACTGTTTTTTGGAGGTTTCAACTTTTAACCCTTACCCCCACGATTTTTACGCCAATATTTCCTTAATTTTTTTGCTTGTTTTCTAACATGTCTAGAGACTCCATAAGGAAACCTAGAGGGCTGAAATTTTGTACGTGTATTCAGTTAGTATCCAGCTAGTACCTTGTAGGGAGTCCGCATCACTTTTCCCCCCACTTCTCCCATTTTTACATCGGAATTGAATGCTATTGTTAAATGTGTTTTAAAAGCATTATGTTTATTCTAAATACAAGTAGGCGAATAGTAATTTTAAAAAATTTAAAAAAAAGTGAACTTACTTTTATGACAAATGAAATACATACATATTAAGTAATTTAAAAATGTTATTAAAGTCACTGTTTATTTATAAATTAGGAATTTTGGATTTTTAGTATTTATAAAATAGAAATTTTGGATTTTTTTGGAAAGAAAAAATATCTTTATAAAGGCCTTCCAGTTTACTATTTAAGGTCCTTTTTTAATTTTTAAAACTAAAACATAAAGGCAATTAGCGGATAAACATGGGCAGGAATGTCCTCGTACGAATTGTGTTGGCTTTTTTTCTGCTACCTGTTTTCGGCACAAAATTGAAATTTACTGAGATACAGCCCTTAAATACTTAAAACCTTTTTTTAAAGCCTCGATCAGCCGAACACTCATCACCAGTTTTGAAACCAACAAAATGACAATTCGGTTGTAGACTTTCAATCACATTTCGCTTGTAGACATTCAATACCGAAGATGAAGGGGAAAATTCGACTACCGTGATGGGGCCCCGCTGCTCACGGCGTTTTTGAATATGTATTATATTTTAAGTAAAAATTTTTTTAAATAATTTTCGGTTTATAAAAAAGAAAAAATAGAAGGTATTTACAATCAGTATGCAATAAAATCCATCTTATTTTTTCTTCCTTTAATATGTATTAGGTCATTGCAAAAGTTCGTGCGGGCACTTACGGATGACGACAGCATCTAAAGGAAAAGAAATATTTGTAAATTGCGTAATATGGTGTAATATTGAGTAATATAATTCTTGTGATTTATTGAAATCGCAGTGTCGTACTTAAACCCTAAGCATATATATAAAAAAAATGTGGATAGCAGTGTGTCTGACAAGCAAAGGTCTTGAAATGATAATTCACGATTTTGATGAAACTTGGTAGGTGTGTAGAATACAGAAAAATAACAGACACGTATTTTTCTTTATCGGCCAAAAACGCCATTTAAGGGGTGAAATCCACCCCGAAAGTTGGGGTAAAAATTTAATTTTGTTAAATTACACGAAAACTATAAGAGATAGAAAAAAATTTTAAATTGTCACAACCCTTCATTTTTAAAGATCTTTCTACTGATGTACTCAAATCCAAGGTCGGACCTACTGGAGGGATCTTGACTATAAAATTGAGGGTAAATTTTTAAATAGGTTGAATATGGTTCGGCCAATCAAAATACTAATATCAAATATGAAAACTACATCAAAAATACTAGTTTAGCTGTTTTTGCTAAAAGCCGTTACATTAAAGCTAAAAGCTCAAATCTTAATCTAAAATCTTACATGTGCACTCAATATTTTACTTATAATATCTTTAAAAATAACTTTTTAAATCGTTTTTACTTATTGCATTTATACGCTACAATTAATATTTAGACAAAAATATTGCATAAAATTTTATTATAATGTTATTCATACAAAATTAAGGGCTCTATACAAATTCCGGTAACTCTACTTAATATTGGAAACTGTTGAAATATTTTAAAAACACAATCGGTAGAGGCAAAATTTAAATTGACGTAGCATATAATTGTTTTAGAGCTCGAAAAAATATACAGGGATATTAACATATATAAATCCAGGGTTGTAGTTATTAACGGATCTTCAGAAAAAATTAAATATTTACTATACCCAATTTTTAGTACAACCTACTTCCGATTTTTCAACATTGGTAAATTCCGTTCGGATCACCAATATTTCACAGATATGCGAGTAATACTTTTATAATGAAGACTTTTATATTTTTAGTAGAAATCGTGTAATATTAAATTTCCTTTAGAGTACTATTTTACGAGTTAATAAAAATGCTGGATCATTAATTTCAAAAGAATAATTTGTACTGTAAAGTAAAATTTGATATGTATGAAAACTGTAGTAATTAATTACATAGAAATATACAAGAAATATGACTATTAGCTGCCTATCTATGCCTGACTATGACTATTGCCTCTACCGATTCCGTTTTCAAAATATTTCAACAGTTCCCAATCTTAAAAATTTGGGGGGACAGGTCTACCCACACTGTCAACTTTCCACTATGTGTCCTTCAAAACTAGAGACTACTGTACATAAACAATTCTTTTTTCATTTCAGGGGGCTCCCCCCCTGAGCCCCCGATAGAGGCTTTGCCCCTTGTACCATACCGGGGACTTCGCCGTCTGTACGTAAGGGTGGGGGCTCCACCCTTATCAAACAAATGTTATTATCATTTGTTCTCATGATATGCGAGACAAAAAATATTTCATAAAAAGTTTCTTATCTCTCGTGTTTTGTTTTTTTTTTTCATAAATTTTATAATAATTTATTGGCGTTTTTAACATCAATTAGGTTTTTTAGGCCATTATGTAATAAAGACATGGTAACAAATCTCTATGATCTATGTTGTGTTAATAAAGTTAATTCCGTTTTTTATTACAAAAAACACACCGCTAATCCGAATTTGCTGAAAACTTTATCCAGTCTTTATTGTTTAATTAAACATCTAATGAAATTAGTCCGGAGTTGATATCATCATTTGTTCTCAAGATCGAGACGAAAAAAATCACGAACGAATTAACGAACACACACATAGACATCACACTAAAAACTATGGATTCGGATTCTAGTGACCTTGAAATGTGGAGATATTTCCAAATTAGCGATTTGTAAAATCGGACCCATTACAACAACTTCCAATAGAGAGTTAACTAGAGCTACTGGAATTTGTATAAAGCCCTTAATTTTGTACGAGTAACAAAATAAAATTTTATCCAATATTTTTGTTTAAATATTAATTGTAAGCACTACGATGGATTTTTTTTAACGTTAAGAAAGACACGGAAAGCACTATGATGGATTTTTTTTAACGTTACATTATAATTCAAATAAAATCGGAAATTTTTCCTCGGATACAGTGTTACCCCATATTCTTTTAACGTAGTTGCTCTGAGATAGTCAGATACAAAAGTATATCTCAAAATAAAAAATTTGCTTTTATCAAAAATTAAATAATTTATTAATATTCTTCGGTGTTTACATATTTGTATACCACTTGTTTTTTTTAATATCCGCGCGCTTATGTTGTAACAGTATAACAACATTGTTGAAAAAGCGTTGTAAAATGATGGTTATAAATGATGTTTCAAGAACGGCGTGGTAAATAATTTTTATTTCTTATTAAATATGGTTTGTAACTTCGTATTTTATAACATATTAAATTTTTATCAAATTCCTTTCACAGATTTTCATTTTATTCAAAAAAAAAAAAAAAAACGCCGTGAGCAGCGGGGCCCCATCACGGTAGTCGAATTTTCCCCTTCATCTTCGGTATTGAATGTCTACAAGCGAAATGTGATTGAAAGTCTACAACCGAATTGTCATTTTGTTGGTTTCAAAACTGGTGATGAGTGTTCGGCTGATCGAGGCTTTAAAAAAAGGTTTTAAGTATTTAAGGGCTGTATCTCAGTAAATTTCAATTTTGTGCCGAAAACAGGTAGCAGAAAAAAAGCCAACACAATTCGTACGAGGACATTCCTGCCCATGTTTATCCGCTAATTGCCTTTATGTTTTAGTTTTAAATATTAAAAAAGGACCTTCAATAGTAAACTGAAAGGCCTTTATAAAGATATTTTTTCTTTCCAAAAAAATTCAAAATTTCTATTTTATAAATACTAAAAATCCAAAATTCCTAATTTATAAATAAACAGTGACTTTAATAACATTTTTAAATTACTTAATATGTATGTATTTCATTTGTCATAAAAGTAAGTTCACTTTTTTTTAAATTTTTTAAAATTACTATTCGCCTACTTGTATTTAGAATAAACATAATGCTTTTAAAACACATTTAACAATAGCATTCAATTCCGATGTAAAAATGGGAGAGGTGGGGGGAAAAGTGATGCGGACTCCCTACAAGGTACTAGCTGGATACTAACTGAATACACGTACAAAATTTCAGCCCTCTAGGTTTCCTTATGGAGTCTCTAGACGTGTTAGAAAACAAGCAAAAAAATTAAGGAAATATTGGCGTCAAAATCGTGGGGGTAAGGGTTAAAAGTTGAAACCTCCAAAAAACAGTGTCTGGCTATTAGCTTAAGCTGTACACCAAATTTCAGCCCTCTAGGTTTATTTGGGGAGATTTTGACCCGAACGAAACTGTTAAAAAACAAGAAAAATCATGTTCTTTTGGGTATAAAAATGGTGGGGGTAGGGGTTAAAAGTCGAGACCCCCAAAAGGCACCCCCTTGATACTAACTCAATCCGAATACAAAATTTCAGCCCTCTAGGTTTATTCGGGTGACCTGTGCGAGTGGTACAAACTTCGAAAACGTCGAAAATGCATGTAATTGTAGCTTAAAAATGAGGGGGGTGGGGGTAAAATATTAAAACCTCCAAAAAGCACAACCTAGGTACGAACTTTATCAACACACCAAATTCAACCCTCTACGTTAATTCTGGGGGGCTGGGGGCCTGTTAGATCCAGCGAAAATCGTTTTTCCCCCCTCTACTCCCACCATATCATCCTAGGAAGCTGAATTTTGGATATGTTGTAGATAATTGACCGAAACATTATTTAAAACCGGTTTGAAAAAGTTTTATTGCTTTTCCGCCCCCCACCACCCCCTTAAAGGTCGGGTCAGAAAAAAAATTTGCCCAAAATTTGACCCCACTTTGATAGTATGAGGTGCCTCGAAAATGAGCCCCATTTACCAAATTTCATCTCTTAACTTCCATAGGGGGGCCCTACACAAATTAAAAGGTGGCGGGAAAATATATATATATATATATATATATATATATATATATATATATATATATATATATATATATATATATATATATATATATATATATCAGACATTTTTTTTTCTACATATTCGTGTTCTACGGGTCCGAAAACGGATAGCGCCCCTACTCTCGCCTCTCGCAGCTCTTATCGTATAGACTGTATAAGTCTAATTTTTCGGAGAAAATTCGACTAAAAAATAAAGTTTTCCCATAAGAGCTCGTGTTAAAATTACAAAACTTTGAAATAAGTATTTTATATGTTAGTTATTAAAATTTAAAAAAAAATAAATTCATATTGCCTTTCGTTTCATAACATTAGAATTTTATTTATATAATTAAATATGTATTACAATTTACTCGTTCCGATTGATTTCATTGAAATCTTTGAACCCAAAAAGTTATTCAAAATATGTTCAACAAGAGTTTCCTTGTAGTCTAGAAAAGACCCTGAAAAAGTTGCGTAACGCCAAAAAGTTCTGATAAAAGTAAATTTTTCTTCATTTTGTTAAGGAAAATACTCTAAAAAACATATACAACAAAGTTTGTCACAAATTTAAGGTACAAATCATGTCCGGCGGCGCCCCGACCGAATTTTTGATTTCCTCTCAAAAATATAAGTAACGAGCAAAACAAAAACATTGCGCTTAATAACAAAAAAAAAAAACAAAAAACAAAAACTGACTGACGAACAAAAAAAAGTCGCCCAAAAATACTCATTTTCTCCTATTTCTTTATTTGTCCCGAAAAAACGGAAAAATGTTGCTTGAATTACAACTAACGAGCAAAAAGAAAGAAATAGTTATTTTTATTATTCCCCCTTTCTTATCAAGGCAGTCGCGGCACCCCTGGCAATGCTTCACGTTACTCCGGGGCGCCATAGAAATATATATACACATACATACATTTATATATATGACGCAGCCATCGAATAAGCCACAAATGTTACTCACTCTCGGGCACGTTTTATGTTCAGAATATAAAACATAATTATGAAGGACTTTGAATATCGCTCTGAAAATTTGGGAGTATATTCGTGAGATGTTTTGCTAATATTCTATGAATAAAAAAATTCATCATTTTTTTTTTTTCATTCTAAAGTTATTTTTCCTTTAGTGATTATAATTATCTTAAATTTTTTTCATAAAGCCACTTTATACAGAACACGTAACTAAAAATTAAAAGATAATTACAGTGATCTAAGTAATGAAATTTCATGGCCATGGCTACTATTTTAATATGTGGATGTGGATGAACTATAAAATTTAATGTGAATTCTAATTATTTACATACATATTCAATTTTATTCATACGACCTTCACTACACGCAGCATTACTATACGACCTATACGGCTTAGTAATAAGAGAAAACAGTGGCGTAACTACAATAGAGTAAGTGGAACAGTCGCTCCAAAGCGTACGACAAAAAAGAGCTTAACAGGAAAAAATAAAAAATAAAATTCGAAAAATTTCTGAAACGCCAAGAGTAGATGAAAAATAATATCCCCCAAATATTTGTCGTTGACATGCAAGTAACTACGAATTGTTACCAGCCGTAATTTTACCAGAGGTAGTTTACGGTTTCTTACTTTACGGAGGCGTTACATTTATGTAGTTGACATACCAAAAAAGGCGACTTCTTTTCGGAATTTCTGTTTTTTTCTTTTTGAAAACGAAGAAACAAAACAAGAATATAAGGACTTATTATACAAATATTTAGGTACAAAAAAAACTATTTATAAGAAAAAATCAAAACAAAACACAAAATTACATTTTTAAAACTTAGCGAACACAAAACTTGCACACTTTTCTTCCAATCGATTTGAAATTTGGATAAGTTCTTAGAAATATGTATAGGCAAGTAAAATACGTATGATTTGGTAGAAACGCGGGACTTCGGTCAAAATCGCTCCATGGTGTAATGAATCTAGTTACGCCACTGACAAAAGATGATTAATATAGTTATTATGGAATATAGAGCTGTGAAAAAATGTTACAAGTACATACATAATATGTGGTCGACGGCCTTTTATTAGTATATTACAATAAAAATGTAGAACAATGAAATACACATCATTTGACAACCTACAAATAATTTGATCCTCTTACGTGCTGCTGATTACTTCAAAATTATCCATAATTTACTTAAGAGGTGTAACAAAAATTATCCACTTTTAACGCCATCGTATCGTAGTTTTAATATATCTACTCTAAAATAGTAAAATTTTTAAAAACACATCTCTTCTTCATTTAAAACTGAAAATTTATTTTTTTATTTGTTAATATTCAAGCTAAAAATATTTTTTTTTGCATTTAAAATGGCATCTATTGTCTCGGCTTATTGTTAGTATAGTTTTATTGTAATACTAGCCGTATACCCACCCGATGGGTGGTTTATCATCGACAACATCTCAGGATGTCAGTCAGTGTCAAAGATTTATTAAATAAGATATTATTTATATTAATAGCCATAGTAACCAATGTAATATAATATATTATTATTATGTATTATAAAAGGACCTGTAATAACATTGTTTTATTGAAGCAAAAGTTATACAATTACTAGACAGTGGCGGCAGCAAAATTAAATGTTTATATCTACATGCATATGTCATATTTTACATATATAAATGTAATGTAATTTATCTATACCAATCAAGTTTCAAGCCTTTATGTACACATTGAATACCGTGAAATAAGAAAATGTTATTTTTGGATTCTAGGATTTCAAAATAAATTCTGTCAGCTCAGGGTTAAATCTCATAATGTAAAAGCTAAATTTTTCGTTCAAAAATTCACTAATAGTCAAACAAAAAAAATTCGAGCATTTTTCTTTTAATTCGGTTTAGGAACCTTTAGGAACCTAAAATTACATAAAATGTTACTTCTTAACGTATATCCGCATGTTAAGTATGGATTTAGTACATGTGCAAATAATTTTTTAAATAGTCGCCATTGATTTTAAATAATAACCAAAATCGACAGATTTACATATATTTTAGGATTTTTAGGTCATATTTGGGATTTTTGATACTTATTTATACTCTACACAGAAATTCAGTTCTGACAAGCGTATTCGGCCAGGTTGAGTTATCCTTAAAGTGTAGTGTAAAGTATAGGTTTTAAGACCCCGAAGGAGGTGATATACCCTTTACACCCCTTTTATACCCTTCCGGACATAGATTTGCTTCATGGAAGCTTTTAGATTACAAGCTCTTGAGATTGCAAGGGAGAAATGATGGAGTGTAAATACAGCAAAAGAGGGATGAAAACTACCCTCTGCAATGTTACTTATTGACTGGTTTGTAATGTTATAAAAATAAGATGCTCTCATGTGTAAATTGATGCTTTATCTTGTTTAGAAAAACAACTTATAAGGAAATCTTGAAATTTTGAGCATTTTGAATAATGTATATTTTTTTCTTTACAATCTGAAGCAAACTATACTTTGTTTTGAGCGTTTTGAATGATGTATCTTCTTTTTACAATCTGGCGCGAATTATACTTTTTATAGCTATTTATGAAGTTTCTGAAAATTTTTTATGCTGTCCCAGTCCACCGCATAAAAAAGGATATGCTGTGTAGGTAAAGTTCGACATACTTACATAAATGGATTAATTTTTCAAGTAGTGTTGACGGGAAATAACCAGTAGTATTGTTTATAGTAAATTATCTATTTATCTATATAACTATTAAAAGAAACCGTTACTCATGAAACAAGTAATATTTACACAATTAGACTGAATATAGGGTGATATTTGTTGCAAGAAATAAAATAATTTAACATTTTAAAAATTTATGGTTACTAATAACATTGTTATTACGTACCCTCTTAAAAAGTCAGTCTAGATATGTAAAAGTAAAATTGTCATATGAAAAGTAAAATTTGATCATATATGGGCTTTTTCATTTAAAAGCAATCAACATGGGAAAGTCAAGGTTTCAGATTTGTTTCATATTCACGTTCTTTTATCTATCAAGAGCCCTGAGTCAGAATATGACACCAGTTGCCCCGAATTAGCATTCGCTCCCGAGATATCTGTCACAAAATTGAAGCAAATAGCATAGTTTTTTGTAACTTTTTTGAAGATATTGCTGTAACTTGAAAACGGCTAGCTCACATTTCATGAAAATTGGTACGCAAAATGGAGAAATGTTGTAGTATAGGTTGAAACCGAAAAAAAGTTTTTTTATTGTATAGTTTCACCCTCCCACCCCCTCAAAATAGTCCAATTTTGGACAGCCCTGGACCAAAAGTGCCTTAACGTATTTAAGTGATTTTGGTCTCATTTTATGTAAAAATCTATGCTCTTTCCATATATGAAAAGAAACGGGTGGCCTATTGATGGCATCATTGTGAAAATCAAGAACTGACAGTCTGTGTTAACAGAGTACTATATAATATAATAAATAATACATTTACTAGAGAAATATACCAAAAAAAAAAAAAAAAACTGATTTAGTTTCATTAATGTTTGGATATGTTAATCTTGGTGACAACTTAAATAACAGTTACTGTTTTTACTTGTCGGGAAATTGTTCAAAAGGGTTTAATCACCCCTTAAAAAATTAAAGTAATAATAAAATTTCTTAAATTTCCTTTTAAGTTAGAAAAAAATTTACATTGGCTCTATGTTAATTTTAGGAAATTGTCAATCTTGGTATTGCGTCAACAGTGGTAGCACTGGTAGCAGGAGGTTAAATTTTAAAAGTTAAAACAGGGTCAATCTAAAAGGAATCACCCAGCTACATTATTCAACGTTTTTCATTTTCCTAATTTTTTTACTAGTTATTCACCAATAATAGGTAAGTGTAAAGCGAAAATTAAAAATTTTTTAGACTTACACTTCCTTTTAGTTGCCATTTTGAGTTTAATTTGGTATACTTGTTTTCTGACTGAAAACAAATATTGCGTAGGTGTATATACAACTTTGGTAATTTTACAGATATCAAGACAAATTAAAACCGAAATTATCAGAATGGTATGCTCTAGATTGTTTAATTTTATATGTGTAAATAATGGTGAAAGTGGAGAAAAAAAATTCAGAACTATGAGGTGAAAGTTAATTTAAAAGGGAATTTTTAGAGGTACAAAATTATTAAAAGGAAGAAAGACTTATTTTCAGTTTTTTTCCTTATATATAGATTTGATACAGGACAACAACTTGTAGAAGAAAATGGCAAAAACCGTATTTTGGTAATATTTAAAGTCGAATATCTCAAAATGAATTGACTAAAAAAAATTTGAAATTAATACAGGTTACATGTCTTTATGACATAAACATATGATACAAACATTTAAAACTTTGTGTTTCGACTCAAACTTCACACTTTTTTTAAAACAATCTTTATTAAGACAGTTCACACAAATGCACTTGGACAGTGTTTATAAGTTTGAATATGACTTCTTTCTTTTAATTTTGAAGCCATAAAAGAAAATTTTATATTTTAGTGTATATTACATACACACACACTATGAGAATTCGTACTCTCAACAGACACAATTTAATGGCTGTAGAGAACAAAATTTTATAAAACCTATTTTTAAATCCAGATTTTCGTTTACAAAGTTCAAATATAATTCTTTTAAACTAACAAGTAACGGTCACTTTTGGACAACATCTCAGTCTTTTTATTGTCAGTATTTACTATTTCAGATTGCGTCATGAGACCTACTGTAATAGCTGAATTTCGAGTTTTCGAAATTCGCTAAAAAGGAAAAACAAAAATGTTGAATAATATAGCTGGGTGATTCCTTTTGGATTGACCTTGTTTTAACTTTTACTCTTAAAATTTAACCTCCTGCTACCAGTGCTACCACTGTTGACGCAATACCAAGATTGACAATTCCCTAAAATTAACAACAACAATTTCTTAAAATTAATTATTACTTTAATTTTTTAAGGGGTGATTAAACCCTTTTGAACAATTTCCTGAAAAATAAAAACAATAACTGTTATTTAAGTTGTCACCAAAATTAACATATCCAAACATTAATGAAACTAAATCAGTTTTTTTTTTTTTTTTTTTTTTGGTATATTTCTCTAGTAAGTGTAATTTATTATATTATATAGTACTCTGTGAACACAAACTGTCAGTTTTTCTTGATTTTCACAATGATGCCATCAATAGGCCACCCGTTTCTTTTCATATATGGAAAGAGCATAGATTTTTGCATAAAATGGGACCAAAATCACTTAAATATGTTAAGGCAATTTTGGTCCAGGGCTGTCCAAAGTAGGACTATTTTGAGGGGCTGGGAGGGTGAAACTATACAATAAAAAAAACTTTTTTTGGTTTCAACCTATACTACGACATTTCTCCATTTTACATACCCATTTTCATCAAATTTGAGCTAGCCGTTTTCAAGTTATAACAATTTTTTAAAAAAAGTTACAAAAAACTATGCTACCGTCGTCCCTCAACTTATTGACAATTTAACTTATTGACAATGATCGTAGTTTACCTCAAGTTATAGACAAACCATCTGTATGTACGCATTGCCACACTACGACACAGCACGTATGACCTTGGGTACATACATATGGTTTGTCTATAACTTAAGGTAAACTACGATCATCGTCAATAACTTAAATTGTCAATAAGTTGAGGGACGACTGTATTTGCTTCAATTTTGTGACCTAAATATCTCGGGAGTGAATGTTAATTTGGAACAACTGGGCCCTATTGCATAAAAGTACAAGTTACAGTTTTACAATTTTACAATTACAGGTGCTTGTAATGCACTACTGACAATTATACGCGTTGCATAAATATTTCGTACAATTTCTTAACTTTTTTACAATTGTAAATAATATCCATAGAAACATTTCAATAAAATTAATATCTTTTCTTGCAGTTACATATATTTTAAATTTTGTAATTACTAATTATGTTGAAGACGATTACAGCGGTGTTAACAAGCTGAATTTTATCCGAAGAGGTTCAGAGTTTGGGTTTGATTGAACGAAGATAGTTGAAGCCGACATTTTTGAGGTTTATTGATGTCTACGGTGTTCTCAATTTCTCTGAACCGTATGGTCACCGAAGAGATGGACCAGACCCTTCGCTAAGAGGCGAACGGCAATTTTTCTATCTCTTCTATACCTACGTAAAAGATAAACTTGAACATATTAAGTCTTATTTTTTCTGTTGTACCCAACTTAAGCTTTGGCAAGCTAAAGTATTCGGTTAGATAAAACAATTAACCTACCGTAATGATTATAAACGAAATATGGGCAATCTTAAATTTTAGCTAAGTGGTAGTTGATTTGGTAAATATTTAGCATTATATAGTTAATTCTGCTTAGAATGGTTATTTATACCCATATGCGTAATAAACCGTATCGATCGTATCGGTGCAACAATCTTTATAAAATAAATTTGCATATTCCGGCCAAATGCGGTATCTGTACTCATTTTTGTAAAAAAATAGAATAGGCGCGCCTATTATATGAATAAAGTAAACGATGAACATATAGGTAGTAATTTTTCTTTCATATTACATATGAAAGGAAAATTAGAGCATAAAGTAGAAATATTTTTAAAATATTTAGAAAATACAGAAATATTATTTATATAGTTTTCAAGAAACTTAACGAATGCTCACAAAACAGTCAAAAATTAAAACTTGTTCAAAAATTACAGAACTTAAAAGGTAGGTAAAATTGTAATAACAATTTTACAAGTTATGTAAGATTTTAACCTGTACTTTGTAAATCATCAACGGAATTGCCTGTAAAATTGTCAAAAATATATCTGTAAAATTGTAGAATTTATCGATACTTACACATTTGTAATAATTTTTTATACAACCCCTGTAACTTAAATATTTACATAATTGTAAAAAAATACCTGTAAATTGTAAATTGTACTTTTATGAAATAGGGCCCTGGTGTCATATTCTGACTCAGGGCTCTTGATAGATAAAATAACGTGAATATGAAACAAATCTGACCTTGACTTTTCCATGTTGGCTGCTTTTAAATGAAAAAGCCCATATATGATCAAATTTTACTTTTTGTAATCTATTTAGAATGAATAAAAAACTTTTAATTAGCATGATAAATATGGAATTTTTCATGACATAATAAAATGTAGATTTATGTAAAAAAAAAAAAAACAATTGTTTGGCTTTCACCAAATAATTTATAATTCTATATTTCTAATATTATTGTAAGCATTTTCACTACATTATTTTTCTCTATTGCAGTTAAAATGTGTAGACGTCTTGGAATCATTTATAACAAGGATAGAAGAAATCAATCCGTTATTGAATTGTGTTGTTGTTCCACGTTTTGATGAAGCGCGCCAAGAAGCAAGGAAAATTGACGAATTGATAGCATCGGATGTGTTCACGGAGGAAGCATTAGCAAAAGAAAAACCTTTACTTGGTGTCCCTTTCACCACTAAAGATGGTATTGCTGTTAAAGGTAAAATAGTAATTAAGTGTGTTTTGATAATCAAATAATATTAGTACCTTCGAGACTAGAGATTTTGTGTTACAAGATTGAGAATCAAGTCAAAGTTAGAAGTGTGGTAATATTTTTTTTTTTTTTTTTAAATATTACAACAAAGGAAAATATTGGGCGTGTCTGAGAAAATGTTTTGTATAAGACAATGTATATTGTATTAAAAGAAAGAACTATCATTGGATTATAACGCTGAGCGTCCACTAGGTCGAAAACGCGGCGCAGCGCAGTGCGACACGGTTTTTATATCAATAAGATCTCCGGGGTGGTACCGCGCCACTCTGTCGACCTAGTGAACGAACCTGCATTTATTCAGATGTATATATCTCCGAGAGCGAAACTGCGCCGCGCCGCGTTTCCAACCTAGTGGACGTTCAGCTTAAAGGGTATAGATAGTCGGATTTGTAGGTCAAAGCAAAACAGTTACAGAAGTATAATAGAAAATTGTCCAAAATATGTTTAAATGCGTCTTTTTGACATGTAAAATATAGTATTGGGTTAGTGAGAAAGTATTGACGCATTATTTTGAAAACTTCTATAATTGTTCGAAATTGTGTGTAGACAATAATACTTGGAAGAAGTCAGTTCTCATGTTCGTCACTGTTTACTCTACGAGTTTCGTTTGGGCCATTCTGCTACTCAAGCCGCAAAGAATATATATATAGTGTAGAGGGGAAAGACGCATTGTTTATAAGAACAGGTCAAAGGTGGCTTAAACGGTTTCGGAAAAATAATTTTTTCTTGAAGATTTACCTAGGTCGAGCAGACGTAAAAATTGTTGTGGAACGTTTAAAAGAATTAATTAATAAAATTACGTTGGCGAGAAGTTGTAGAATCAGGAGGGGCTTATATCGTAGAGTCGTAGACTAATAGTGTATTATAAAAATAATAAATAATACTACCGTCAAAAACGACAATACTTTTTCACCAACCCAATAGTATACTCCTTGGATTTTAATACTTTACATCCTTTACATGTTAATAAAGCACACTGAAAACACATTTTCTTACAATTTTCTATTGTATTTCCATAACTGCTTTGTTTTGATCTACGGAAGTGATACATATGAGGTACTTACAGTGTTACCTAAACGACAAAATAGTTACTGATATGACTCTTTCGGGGGCTTCCCCTATAACTGACTATACCCGTTTTTCGAATTTCGTTTATTATCTCGAAAACTATAGTAGGAGATAGAAAAAAACTTTATTTTTAAAGAGCTTTCGACTGATTTGTTAAATTCTAAGGATTCCTGGGATCTACTAGAGGGGCTGTTCGACAGGTTAGGAGTGACAAATATTTTTTTATTGTGTTTCCCCCCTTTATTTTAAATGAAAGTTTGTATGATAATAAAGTACAGTAAGACACAGTTATTGTATTTTTTTGGAAGTAGTTGCTCAAAAGGAATTCTATAAAAATAACATTGGATCGAATTTAGTCCTTATTATTATCCTTACTAACGAGGACTGGGACGTTAATAAATATGTATAATATATCAAGAGTATTTACTTTTATGTAAATTTGAATTTAATTTCCTATATTGAGTAATTACCGAAAAAAAATTTTTGCCTTAAGCTGTGATTTTTGGATATTTTTTTAGTTATTTCCGTAACTACTCGGTTTTAGCCGAGAAGGTTGTAGATATCGATTACTTAATTAGTTAACTGAATTGAATATTCACTGACTACTGACCATTCAATCCTAATAAATAATTTTTTTAAAAATTAAAGAAAGGAAAAACTGGAGTATTTTTATTGACCATATTACGTCATTAATAGATGTAAAATAAAATGTGTGATATCACTTCTGAGGTAAAATGATGTCACCACTATTATGGTCCTATTGTTAAGATATTGGATTGCATCATTTATATTATGAAAAATTATTGAACAAAATGAATGCAATATTGTATGACCTATGTGTCAGATAATCAGTCTCGAATGTATTAATTTATTGAATATATTACATATATTTAGTCGTATAAAGTGACGTCTTTCTTCTTTTATACTTTATATTTTAATCCAATCGGTAAAGTATTTCTATAGATAATATAATATATTATCTGTATTAAAATTTAAAATTATTCAACCCAGTCAGGTGTTTTTTTTTTATCTTTTATCTTCTGCATTTCTTTTCAAGTTTAAATTTTCTAATTTTTAAACTTATTGTACAGTGGTATGTAAAACTGATGATGCACCTTAATAACATTTTAACAACCATGTATCATGTGCCCTCGACATAATTTGCGGAAAATTAATTAACAGCGTTTTCGACTTTGAATCGTTAAAAAATGTAAAATTTTTCAAAGTGGTTAAATTTTTGTAAATCATCCCTGAAATAAGAAGTTTGGATGTGTCAAAAAATCGTCAAAAAGAATCGATTTATTTAATGACTTTTTCACATTTCATTATTTTTTATTCCCGATGATGATGCTCACAAACAAAAAACTTGAGAAAATTTAAGAAATTGTACATATTTTAAGGATATTTTGAAATAAAAAAAAATAATAATAATAATAAAATATATATAGTCAGTAGTATGGAGGGTAGAGTTAAAGGAGAAATTACCCAGAACGGCGCTGATAAGCAATCAGGGTTCGATCTGAACTTAGCGATTATAAGTGAAGTGAAGTATGCCAAAGGGAAATACTAACCGTTAAAAACAATAAGAATTAAATATAAAAACAATAAAAATTGAATTAAATATAACAATTAAAACTGTTCAAAACAATAAAAACTGTTGTTTCAGTTTTAAAATTTTCAGTGCTGAATTTTAAATTTAAGAATTTTAGTACACTAGTGCCATCTTAATTTCATCCACTTTTGGGGCCACTTTTTATATATGGAGATACTTCTCCTGATACTCTACCCCCCATAGTCAGTAGGTAAATGAGTAGGTCACAGATGAGACAGATGAAGCGTACATATAAAAAAGTGTGATCCGAAAGTTGCAATAAGCTGCATTTTATACTGCTTACTGACTAGTCGTCCATCGGCTCTACAAGAGCAAACAACCATTGTTAAGTGGTAGCTGTTGATTGTTAGATCGTAGTTACATCATTAGTAGCAGATACATACATACAGTTGTTCGATAGTATGTATATACTGCCACCACGCACCTCGCACCACAACGTTTAAAAGAATTAATAATATCACACATATTGACATCCACTATACTACACATACAAACGCAAACTAAATATGTATATAACCATAGGAAGTGGGGATAGCTCGCTGCGAGGTATGATGACATAAAATTCTGGCGACAGCCGGCATGCTAACTATCATATAGTAGTTTTTAAAAATTGAAGAAAACGGTTCTTTTTCAAACATTTTAAAATCGATTTTATAAAAAATAGGGAATTTTTCTTCAATTAATCGATATTTTTACCTTAAGAAGAATATTTTAGGCTTTCTGAAACCCTGCCTCTATTTGTTATAGCATCATTACTTTGTAAAATATTAAGGGTTAACTTGGTGCACAACTTTGAAGTGAGAAAAAAATTCAGTTTTTTTTTCTGCCATGATCCTTTAAAAAAGTATTATCCTGTGTAGAGAAAAAATTAAATTACAGCATCAAAAAGTAGACACTACAAGCTTTCAAATGTTTTTTTCAAAGTTATTGCCGGACCAAAAGTAGGCAACATTTTTCGGAATTTTTAGCGTAACCTTAATATTTTTGTTGAGTACTTGTATAAACTATAATAAGTACGAAATAAATACAATAGAAGTTTTCACTTCGGTCGTACGGTCTAAGCACACTCAGCATAATATTTTTCTAAATATAGGAAAATTTAATGTTAATTGTTTAAATCAGGGGTCGGCAGCCTTTTTAGGACAATGACCCACTTTTGAAAGACTTCTCTCCCCCCAAGAATGTTAAATTTACAAAAAGGATGTACTTAATCCTTTAAGATTTTTGTTATCATATGGTTACACTACTTTAAATGGTTTTAAAATCGATTCCCTTATATTTATAACCGTTTTGATCTTTGTTACTAATTATTTAGTTTTCTATACTTAAAAAATAATGCACAACTTTAAAGTATTTCATATTTTTAAAATATTTACAAAACAAATATTTTACTTAGAAAAAAAGACCGCGTTTATTGCTTCCGAGACTACTAAAGTAGTGAAAGCATTGTGATCACTTTTGAAAAATAAAAAATTTTTTCCCTCCAAAATAAATTTTTTCGCACATTTTACGTTTTAGAGCTCCCTGAACAATTTTGGTTTGGTGTCTGTCCGTCCGTCCGTCTGTCTGTTAGTCTGTGTCGCCAATTTGCACCAAGTGGCATAACTTCTGAACTATTCGATTATTTTTAATGAAATTTTCGGAAATTATGCAGTTTGGTTTCTAGATGTTCCCCTATGAATTTAATCGAAATCGGAGTAGCGGTAACTACGCCGCTACCATGTCATTCCATTAATATACTAAATTGCACCAAGTGGCATAACTTCTGAACTATTCAATTCTTTTTTATGAAATTTTCAGAAATTATGCTGTCTGGTTCCTAGATGGTCCCCTACAAATTTCATTGCATTCGGGGTAATAGTATCCACGGCACTACAATGAAATCCAATTAAATGGCAATATCTTATTTACTGCTAGTCTTACTTCGCTCAAATTTTTAAAGTATTTTGGGGGTTGGTTTCTAAAATATTTTTGCTATTATTTTATAATTTAGCCCTTAAGTATTTTGAGTTACAACAATTTTTTATAAACTTTAAGGAGAAAATATAATTTCACGGTATATATATTTGGTAGAATACTGTTTTAGTCTTTTACGAGTACGAGAAAGCTGTCTGCCACACCCCATTGGCTGCGTATTTTTTAATCGTGAAAATTGTTTCAAATTTAATTGCTCAATTTTAACAAGACTTTTGCTTTTTCTCTAACCCCTCCCTGATAGAACGAATGTTTTTTTTTTTTTTTTTTTTTTTTTTAATAATTGTATTGCGTTTTAGTCTATATAGGTATGTATCCCGTGTTTGTCAACGTCTTCCATATAGCCTCACTTTAAACAAAAAAATATATAGATAAGAAGAAAACAGTTTTTCTTTTATTTATTTTGTTTTTCATCTAGATTTCTAGAATATTGAAAATTCAAGAAATTCGTTAAGGATAAAATATTTCTGGAAAATATTATACAATAAACATATTCAAAAATACCAGATGTGAGACTAGGGACAGACGGTTTTTTTTTCGAGTCATACACAGTATTTTACAGCTAGACATCAAAAACATACCGGAAAAATTTTGGTCGACGTTTAAATCGATCTTAAAAACGACACTGTTAAAAATATAAATTTTTTTCAAAATAGTCCCTGTTCACGGTACCGTAAATTTTTCAAACTTTATGTTTCTTAAGGTACATCTTCACTTTTACACACCATTTGTGTAAGCTATTTAAAACAGAAAATAATAGGTCGGCGGGGTTAGTCCATTAATAAACAAAAAATTAATATAATTTTCTTAGAAAAAGTTTATTTTTTTATTTATTAATATATTATACAAATTATTTTGTACAGTTTCTTTATAACTTCTATTTTTAATTATTATGTATTTTTTTTATATTTAGTGAAAATCTAATATTATTAAGATAATTATATAGTTCTATAATTCACTTCACTATGTTTCATTCGGCTAAAATGCTCTAGCTTGTGAATATGATGCAATAAGTATTAAGTAGATATAAAAATACAATTTTTTATATAACATTTATGTATAATATGCAGTCCAAAAAAACTGGTACAAAATACTACTACTATTTAATTTATTGAACCATCAAAAATTAGACAATAACTAATAAACAGTACAGTGATCATAATCTAATATTTATTGTAAATGTGATAATGACTACATATAGTACATATGCCTATGTTAATGCTAGTGTCTGTCTGTATTTACTTATATTTTTTTGGAAAGTAATATGTAAAAATTTGTACTTTATAAAAAAATGTTCAGTATTTTGAACAGACATAAACATATGTATTATTAATTACGTCGTTATATCGATGTACAGAATCCAGGGTAGCTATTCTTCAAATGTGCTATGATATGAAATGCTATGCCATGATTAGTTCGGAAACAAACACAAAGAAATATATTTTTGTAAGTTGGTAAGTATGCATTACCGTGATCATATTCGGCGTGTTCGTTGCTGAGTTTTTCTGCTCAAAGTGAGCTGCTAGCGCATGCGCAAGAACTTTTTTTATGGAATACACAAGTATTTCGTACTTCATAAAAATGTTCTTGCGCATGCGCTAACAGCTCATTTTGAGCAGAAAAACTCAGCAACGAACACGGTGATTGTGCTCTGTCAATGAAATTTATTACTAATAAATGATATTATCTATGGTATAAATTTTTGTACTAATGTTTATTTTAATCCACAAATTAACCGACAATGTAGACTGTGTACGGTCCTTTATTAGCAATCAATTTCGTCAATAGTGAGCACCAGTCACAATATTACATACGTACCAACTTACAAAAATATATTTCGTTGTGTGTCTCCGAACTAATTATAGCATAGCATATCATATCATAACACATTTAAAGAATAACTACCCTGCAGAAGGTAAAATTTGAATCACTAGCATAATATTAAGTTCAAAATCTCTAGGGGATAATTTACACTTTTATTTGGAACAACTTCTCAATTGCTAAAGTATTGATTTTGTAAAAAACTTTTTTATCTTCCCTTATTTTTTAAAGAAACGGTATATAACTAAATACATAGTATTTTATGTTCAACAAATTACACCTAATTCTTTTGATTTAACATGAATTAGGTAAAAAAACATGCGTTTATTATCAAAAAGTGACCACTAAAAAGACATTAAAAAAATCTTATTTTACCAAATTCTTACGTCCATAAATTATTTCTTTTTTTTTTTCGAATACAAATTAGTATTTAATTTAGCCATTTGTTATACAATAAATTGTGCAAATTTATTCAAACTATTCTGTGATTTCTTAGGTCCGAAACCAATTTTTTAATTTTCAATAAAAGCAATATATTTATTTTGCACACACACACACACTTCGGAAACACCATTGTCTATATTGTAAAAATGGAATTAGAATCGATGGCTCTAACGTAGCCTTGTAACTCAGAAATGATAACTTTTCAGGTAGCAAAAGATATTTAAGATTATTTCTTTTGTTAAACAATTAATATTTTGTATAATTGAAGTACTACTGGCGACGCAAAGATTCTCACTCGCACCTATGGTAAAATAAAACTAGTATCAAGTAAAAATATACATATACGTTTAATTCGTGATATTAAATCTAGACCACACATAATTTGCATAATACATATTTCTTCAACAATTAAACGTATACAAAAACTTTTGCTTGATACAGCTTTTAATTTAAAAAACCAAAGGCGCTCGCGTAATCTTTACGTCACCAATGCTTTATTTATCTTATAATTAAAACATAAATTAACCCTTTCAGTCCCAAATTATGAAGACGGTATTTGAGAAATAATTTTTCGATTTTTTCCAAATATTATATTGTCCATTATTATTAACGCAAAAAAGATACTTTTATTAGTTGATAATTAATTAAATAATTCATTATAAATTGTTGTTCAGATACAACATTGGATCTTTAAAAACAGCTTGTTTTTAGATATTTGATAGCCACCAATCACCGATAGAATATGAAACTAACATCTATATTGTTGCCCCAAAACCCCTAGACTAAGGCGGAAAGTCGATTTTATATTTTCTGTGTATTATGTAAGTTGACTTTGTTCAAGACCGTTGGTACCGAAAGGGTTAAAATAGTTTTGTTTCTGAATTTTTAATTATTTTCATAAAATATAAGGTTGTAATAGTGTCTGTTTCTTGTTTTTGTTTTTAAACTGTTTTAAATTATTTGAGAACCTAGTGAAAGTACGTTTTTACGATTGTAATTATTGACGTTACGTTTTTAGCACTAGCACTTAAATTCTATTAACGCCTTCCGGTAAAATGACGAGTATAGCTCGTTATCGGTTTTTTGTGCCATACGGCACAATAACGAGCTATACTCATGACATTCTTTCAGTATTAGCTTTATAAAACACCACAACTTGCTATTATACACCCAGCGTATTTAAATATCATATATATATATATATATATATATATATATATATATATATATATATATATATATATATATATATATATATATATATATATATATATATATATATATATATATATATATATATATATATATATATATATATATATATATATATATATATATATATATATATATATATATATATATATATATATATATATATATATATATATATATATATATATATATATATATATATATATATATATATATATATATATATATATATATATATATATATATATATATATATATATATATATATATATATATATATATATATATATATATATATATATATATATATATATATATATATATATATATATATATATATATATATATATATATATATATATATATATATATATGAAATAGTTATTTATGCAACAAATTGAAAAATGGTGTTTTTTCCACGAATTGTAAGTTTGTCAAACGAGGCAGTCCTAAGCCGACTTGGACAGTTTGCGAGGATTGAAAAAAAATACTTATTTTGCACATGTTGCATACAGTATTTTATGTAAATCTGAATTAAAATGAAAAAATTAACGAAAAATGGAAAAATAATCTCAAATTATTAAAAGTATAATTAGTTAAAAATATACAAGAATCTTAAATTTTTTCCCGCATGGGTAAAAGTAAGCTATTTTGACACTATCACAGGCAACGTAAACTAACAACTTTTTAATTCAGAATTGCAAGATATGATTTTATTAGTAGAATATCAAAAATCGGGAGTAAAAATTATTACAAAACTAGTTTCTAAAAATCAAGTGCTAAGGAAATTTTTTTTCATAAAATAATATTAATTCAACAAATGTTCATTAATATCTGCTCATGGACTCATTAAAAAGATTTAGACTCTAAAAATAATTGTTTAAAAAAAAAAAAAAAGAATGGAAAAGAAATTGCAAATACTTTTCCAGTATTTAGTTAATACTCTGAAGAATCCTACAGGAAGTGAAAATATCCTGGCAATTCTAATTTAATGATCAACAACTATATTTTTAATGATTTTAAAATAATTAGCTTATTTATTTCAATTTTGAAATTTTGAAATAAATTCTGTTCTTGAATATATTAAATTATATCCATTGATTTGAATTTTTATGCAAAAATCATTGATTTTTTTTAATTTCAGACAAGAGCATTATAATTTTTATTCCGAAAAAATAGTTACCTAAGCAAAATAGCATTTTATTGCTGATTTTAAAAAGTACTTTTGAAACTAGTGCAATTGTATTTCAGTCATTTAAAAAGTATTTATAATTTATTTGATATTTTAAACTTATTTATTACAGAAACAAAAATAAAAGTTTATTAAATATTTATTTTTTAATAAAATGAAACAAAAATTGATATATATCATATTACATAAAGTATAAACTCATTGTGTTCAAAGTTAAAAGTCATGAAATATTTTTTCTTGTATTTACATATAGTTTTAAATGTACTACTTTACAAATTTAAAAAAAAAAAAAAGAACAAGAGATAAATTTTTTTTAAAAATAATATAAATTTAGATTATTGCATTCTACTGTTTTTAAAAAATAAAATGATTCTGTAAATAAAATTCTGTAAAAATGCACAATACTTCTAAAACACATTTTTTTCGATAACGAATTCACTGCACTATTTATTTTATAAAATCACATTTAAATGTTAAATTTGTAATAATTATAATAATAAATTATATGGCGTATTTTTATACATACAAATAGTTTTATTTTATTATAAAAAAAGAATATTGTTTATTTATTTTTTTTATAAAATAAAAATAACTACACCGTTCAAAGTTTGAAGATTTTGTGATTTTTTTTTAAATTGAACGTTTGCTTCGTATATTCTATTTAGCTTAATAAAAAAAGTATCTTTATAGCACCTATAAAATTATTTTAGTTCGTCAATATATTCCTCACTCAACTAACATCCGTTCCGCCTCCATTTGCATACGGCACACATGTTTTTGTTTTTCGGGATTTAGATCACCGTACACTTTAATCTCAACTGGCGTTAGACCAACCGCGTCCACGATATTCGATTGAAGGGTGCAATTAAATTTTAAACAGTCTTTATCCGTACAATGTACGTAGACTTTTGCTGAACCTAATTTATTCAGTCGGGTGTTACCGATTAAAGGGTGGCAATACGGATATTTCATTCGTATTTGTTCTTTTAAGTATGTGCTGTAGTTTTTTTGAAATTTTAAATCTTCTGAAAATAGTTTCGAATGATCTAAATGTAATGTCATTACACTTTTAGCTGGTTCATCGTAGCGGCCACGAAATTTTTGCTTCTCTTTTGGTTTATCTCCGGTTGTTGGTTTGGGTGATTGTTGAGATTGCTGTTGTTTTTCCCACTGACTATATGCACTCGCTTCTTGAGCCTGTTGTTGTTGATATTCTTGCGTTGCCGCAGAATTTAAAGTTAGCAACGTTGGTGAATAGTTATCGGACATGGCAAAACTTTGATTTGTATCACTTTGCATTATGGCGTCATTCGGCAATAAAATACTACTTTGTGTATCTGAAGAATTAATCATATAATTATCTACATTACCGTACAGATGATTGGATTGTGTTTGTTGCTGATAATGTTGGCTTAATTCTTCAGTCGGAAATAACTCGTTGGTGGAAGTAACTCCCGGTTGTAACAGTAAGTTGGATGTGCCTAGTAGGCTACTTTCTAATGTTCTTAAATATGACGTTGTATAGTAATTATTTAAAAAGTACGGCTGTTGGAAATCAGAATGAGTTAAAGATCTTTCGGATGACGAGGTGGATGTTGACGGTGGGTTAGAATAACTCTGTTGCGATGTTGTGGGTGTTGTAGATTTTGGTTTTTCGCTCATTCGCACTTGACTTTGAGTATCAAAAGTGTGAGCGGTTGAAGTTTGTGACGGTTGTGTTCTTTGATCTTGAGTTTTAATTTCCTTTTCTTTTTCTTGCGTTTTAGGAGCGGGAGATGGATTATTTAAGTTCCTGTTGTCTGGTGTGGCTGATCGAATGTTTGCTAAATGTGAGTAGTTTTTACTCATGTCATAATGAAAATTGGTTTTTCTAGCCGCGTCCAAATGTGGAGATTGTATCGATTTCGACAGTTTTGCTTGAATATTGGATTCCAGTGGTAGAGCTTGTGATTGATTTATTGTATAGCTGAAATAATTTCGATTTGCTGGGTCATTCGAATTGCGACGTTCACTGTTAATATCCGATGAAGTTCCGTTATTCGAATAGTTTGATGTAGTGTAACTTTCAACTGTTGTAGCAGTTTTAATATTTTGCGTGGACTTTTGTACCGAAAAAGGAGAAGTTACAGTTCGATTATGATCGGTACTATATGATTTTGTTTCTGATCGAATAGCTTCATTACTTTTTTGTTGCTGGAGATTGTAATGTAGTCCAGGTGATGTCAAAGTTGATCGTGTTGGATCTAAGTTTGTTTGCTGCTGTTGTTGGTGGTAATTTGGAGGCGGTGACGTAATACGTGATCTAGATTGATCCAAACTAATTTGTTGTGATTGTATGTTGTATGTTGGTGTTGGTGTTGATACAGATACAGATGCAGGTGCAGGTGCAGGTGCAGGTGAAGTTATTCGTGACCGGGAAGTTTCCAGATTTGCTTGATGTGACATGGTGTAAGTTGATGGAGGTGGTGATGTGATTTGAGGCACCGATACTTGTTGATTTGTTTGTTGAGAAATATTGTACGTTGATACTGTTGGTGTAACTTTTGTCTGTGACTGTTCTAAACTTGTCTGTTGCTGTGATGTATTATAATTTGGTGTTGGAGATGCAACTTTTGGTGTCGATATGTTACGTTGATAATCAACATTTGTTGAATAATTCGTTTTTGGAACGTCCATTTTTATATTACTCGGGATAGTTCTTTGATAATCGATGTTTGTTGAATAAGTATGTTTTTGTAAACTGTCTGATGTAGTGTAAACAGATTTCTGTATATCTAATTTCTGACTCTCAGTAACTGTTCTTTGATAATCAGTATTAGAAGTGTAACTACTTTTTTGAACATCCAGTTTCTGATTGTCATACTTTGTGCCATATGAATAGTTATGTAAGGTGTCTTTCTGTATATGTTCTACATTTGTTACAACAAACTTCAAGCCTTCAGTTATTTTCGTAGCACTTTTAGTTTCAAATGGAGTTGTTTTAGACACTGGTATTGCTGTAACGGTTGGTATTATGGTTTGAGGACAACTTTTTACATATTGTGGAACAACAATATTGGCATCCCTGCTTACTTCATCGTTCTTATTTGAAGTTTCTCCGGCTAGCAAGGAAGGGGCGTTATTGTAGAAATTAGTTAAAGGAGATGCGAATTTATTTACTTCAGGAACTTGAAGTACAGAATTTGAAGAATTCATATCTTTTTCAGTTTGTTTACTGTCTGATAAGTTCAGAGGAGAATTCTGAAAAGCCAATTTTGGACTGTTATTTTCTTCATCTAAAATTTTCTTATGTGTCTCGTGAACAGGAACAGCTGAAGTTTGATTAGCTGTTCCTGGATTTGAACATGCTGTTGGTGATGTAAGAGGAACTTTTGTTTCAATTTTTTGCGGAGACGCTTTTACCGGTTTCACATTTCTGTCTGCAATTCTGATACCTCTTCCATAAGCATTATTATCTTCTTCATTTACGACAGCATCAAACAAATTGTCTACATTGATATTCAAATCTAACTGATCAGGTCGAAGCTTAGAAATAACAATTTTTTGTATGTTATTGGTGTTATTTTTCCAAAAATTGAATAAGTAATGTCGATAATAATTGACAGTTGTATCAAAAAAATGATACGCGGCATGTTCATAAATTCCACCCCAATTACAGTTTTTGTTCAGTTCAGATAACTTCTTGACATTCGTTGCGAAAAATTCGGCAATTGTTTCTGCTGTAACTATTTTCGGTTCTTTTGGTTTTGGTGGGGGCGGTGGAGATTTCGGTTTAGGTGGTATTAGTCGTTCCCTTTTCTCCATTATTTGTGAAAATGTTGGTTTTTCTTTAACAATTGAAGCTTTATCAATTTGATCAGTTTTAACATTTTGATTTGATGAGTTGCTCGTGGAATCCTTTTCACCTGGACTAATACTATCAAACGGAATTCGAATTTTTGGTTTTGGCCCTCGTTTCTTCGGTGGAGGTTTAGTCGAGTCATCTTTTAGTTCAGCTTTAGTTTTTGGTCTTCCTTTTTTCTTGTCTTGATTTTTAATATCAGCTTCTGGATTTACATGTTCCACTACTAATTTCGTTTCACCATTTTTATTAATATTAGCTATTTTTAGTTTCGGTAAAGGTTCAACAATTTTTGATTTGTTATCAGTATTCGGTCCACTAGTTTTCTGCTTCTGATCGACAGATGCTTTAAATTCATTAGAAACTGATTTTTTAGATTCTTTATCTTTTTTACTACTACTTTCTTTATCTTTTTTACTACTGCCTTCTTTATCTTTTCTACTGCTACTACCTTCTTTGTCTTTCTTACTATTACTACTACCTTCTTTGTTTTTCTTACTATTACTACTACCTTCTTTGTCTTTCTTACTACTACTACCTTCTTTCTCTTTCTTACTACTACTACCTTCTTTCTCTTTCTTACTACTACTATTTTCTTTGTCTTTCTTACTATGAATTTCCTTATCTTTTACGTTATCGTCATTTTTGTTTTCTTTTTTATATTTTTCTTCTTTTTCATTTTTATCTCCTTTATCCTTTTTATTACTTTTCTTACTTTTACGTTCTTTCTTTTTATCACTATCTTTTTCGTCATTTTCAATAGATTTTTTTAATTTTAATTTTAGTTTGATTGGTTTTGGAGAAGTGCTAGAAAACTGATCATTACTTGAAGATGAACTAACAGCACAATCTTGGACAACTTTTTCCTTATTTGTTTCTATATTTCCATGTTCTTCATTTTCGCTTTCTTTTTTCGCTTCTTCATTGTCTTTACTTATTTGGTCAGTAACGGGTAATGTTACTCCATCCAGTGTTTCTTTTGGTGGTTCATTTGATTCCACTATATTACTCTCAATAATTTGCGATTCAAGAATTTCATCCAAAAACGCTGAACTATCGTCGGAGTAATTAATTTTCTTCGAGGTTCTCAGTCGTTTTTCTACAATTACCGGAGCATCCCATTCAATTAAGTCCCGTTTTCGTGATTTCGGTTTTTCCACTTTACGTTCTTTATTTATTGCTGATTCCAAATATTGTAGCTCAGGTGGTAATTCTACGTCAGTATTCACATGTTCTGATTCTATGAAGTCTGCATTTCCCCAAACTGATTGAATTTGCAAGTTGCCTTCGGATGATTTAATTTTTATTTTCGGGATTTCACTTTTATTTTTCTTCTTTTTCTTTTTCTTATTTTCAGTATTTAATACAGTTATTGTATCACAGAATCTAACGCGCTTTATGTCTCGATTTGTGGGATATTTAATCTTCCGTTTACCACTTGTCTGTTGAATTTTTTGTGTTGGTACTGGCGGCAATATGGGTTCTAAAATTTCTAAAGGTTCAACGTTAACCATTATATTTGGAGTTGGTTCGATAATTGCATGCGATTCGATAGATGTTATTTGTGGCAGATCATCAATTGGAGCTTGAATAGGGATTGGAATAATTTTTGGAGTTGGAATTGGTAGAGGAAAAACTTCTTCAATTAACGTTGATGGCGCTTTTATCGATTTTACTTCGACATATTCAAATGGTGACCAAAATGTATCTTTTTTCTTTTTGTCAACTTTAGCTGGCGCCCCTTTTGACTCTTCTGATGTAGTTCCACTAGTATTTCGTAATTTTTTCTTCGGGTTTTGCTGTACCTTTATGTTCTTATCTTTAGTAGTATTAATTTTTGTTACTTTTTTCGGTATAGTTACAGCTGGTTTTTGTTTAGAAATGACAGGTTCTTTTTTAGATTTCATCGGTATTAACTTTCCTGTTTCACTTTCGGTTGTTTTTATTTTGTTTTTTGTTTTCACTGGGGATATTTTTTTTACTTTCATTGGTACTAGCAAACTCTCTTTCTCTTCTAAAGTTTCTTTCTTCTTAACTTTTTTCTTCGATTTCATAGGAACCAGTAAGCTGTCGTTTGGATTAACAGGTAAATTTCCTGTAACTGGTGGCTTTACTGATGACTTACTTTTGCTGGTCGTTTTAGCTGTCGAATGATTTTGATTTTCTTGAATTCCCGCGACTGTTTCTTTTTTTCTCTTTCCAGAAGGCATAGGTACTAATAAGCTCTCGTTATGTTCTGGAATTATTTTTTTAGTTTTTGCTGTGTCAGTTGCTGTGGTCACAGCTTCTTGCATTTTGGATTTTGAAGATTTTTTACTTTTTGATATATTGTTTTGTTGATTTTTATTATTATCTACTAATTTCGCTTTAGATGGTTTTGATTTTTGCTCTGCTTTCCGATTTGAAATTAAGCTAATATTGTTACTTGTTTCATTATGTACTGACTTTGAGACAGTAGAACTTTTTGAATTGCTTTTTATTGATTTTTCAACAGTTTTACCAGAACTGTGGTTTATTACTTTTTTTAAATCAACTTCAGCTTTTACGTCACTTTTTACTTTTGGAATCTTTGAAGTTTTGTCTGACGAAGGTTTAATTTTAATTTTTAATTTATATTTATCGGGCTTATTAAGTTTTGGGGGTGGCTCTTTGATTTTAGTAACTTTTGTGGTTGTTTGGCCATCTTTCATATTTAAAATTTTATCAATTTTTGGTAATAAAAGTTTCAGATGTTTACACTTAAACTGCTTAAACAATTTCGCATCCAAATCTTCACTTTTTCTCAAAGTAAGTGGTTGATTCTCCCAATTTTCTTCGGGTGAAATAAAAACACTTGAGCTTCCTTTTTTAGTTTTCTTATTTTGTGCTTTTTTTATATCTTTAAAACTTTTAACTTGAAGTTTTTCAAAAGATCGTTCCTGGTATTTCTTTTTTTCTGATATTTTACGTGAAGAATTTGATTTGGGCGGTGAAAGTTCTAACGGTGGTAAAACAGGTGTTTTTAATTCTTTCAACTTTTTTTTTTCGTGTGATTTATTTGTTTTTAAGGTTAGCTTTAGGCTATTTTCAATCGCAGCAGGATTAATATTTACAGTGCTTTTTTTAGAACTTAAAATGGGTGAATTTTTTATTATAATATTTGACTTCTTCTCAATTTTTTGGTTTTTATTTAATTTTACGTTTGGAACTGTTACCGTAAGATTTATCGGTGCCGGTTTAAAATTAAGAATTTTTGCGCTCTTACTACCTAAACTTATACTATTAGTTTTTAGAAATTGTACTAAATTTTCTTTACGAAGATCGCGAAGCACAATTTTTAATAATTTTAATTTTAAAGGATTATCTTTCTTTTTATTAATACTTGATTTTTTGGAAATTTTTAAAATAACTGGTTTTTTTGTTGAATTTTTTTTCACATTTTTCTTTGAACTTTTCTTCTGTAAGGTGATTTTCGTGTCACTTAACTCTTTTATATCTACAACGTACGAATCGGTCGAATTAGTCCTGGCCTTTCCGAAAAACTGATACTTTTTTTTATATAAATTCGGCTCAATTTTTTCACGATTTGCTTTTCGACTATGCTCTTCCATTGGGTATTATCTTTTTATATCACATGAAGTAAACTTCTGTAGAAACGTTCTGAAAACAAACAAAAAAATACAATTAATATATAATTTACTTACATAAATTTCTTTTTTAGGCATGCCGCAAACTTCAGGTCTTTATAAACGACGAAATATTATAGCAACAGAAGACGCTACTGCCATTGCATCTATTCGCAAAGCCGGTGCAATTGTTATTGCTTTAACGAATATACCAGAACTTTGTATGTGGTAAGTTAAATTTAATTTGTTTAAGTGTTACTAGTTTTGAATTTTTTTTAAAATTTTTCACAGGTGGGAAACTGGAAACGGTATTTACGGCCGAACAAATAATCCGTATGATACCAATAGAATAGTTGGAGGATCTTCTGGTGGCGAAGGGTGTTGTCAAGCAGCAGCTGGTGCCGCTTTTGGAGTTGGATCTGATATTGGAGGATCAATTCGAATGCCAGCATTCTTTAATGGCATATTTGGCCATAAACCATCTCCTGGAGTTATATCGAACAAAGGACAGTATCCAGTTCCCGTCTCAGACGAGCAAAATTCTTTCTTAGGAATAGGCCCTATGTGTCGCCGAGCGGAAGATTTAATGCCTATTTTTAAAATAATGTGCAATAATAACGCACGTTTACGATTAGATGATCCAGTAGATCTTTCTAAAGTGCGATTTTTTTATCAGGAAAGTGACACTGGTTCCGGTATGGTTTCACCTGTCTCTGCAGATATAAGATTGGCAATTAAGGACGCTATTAAATATTTAGAAAAAACATATAAAATAAAAGCCCAAAAAACACGTATAACACAGTTTGCTAAATCAGCCAATTTGTGGTTTGCAAATATGAAAGCAAAAGATTGTCCACGTTTTCAAGAACAATTAGCAAATTTAGAAGGTTCAATCAATGTTCCTTGGGAATTATTAAAATGGTGTGTAGGCCAATCTCATCATACATTTATAGTATTAATGACATGCATTTTTGAAAATTTCGGTATTGAATACGGATCTTCTAAATACGAGCATCTAGTTGAAGTACGAAATAATTTTAAACGAGATTTAATAGACATGTTGGGTGAAGATGGTGTTTTTATTTATCCAACCCATCCCACGGCTGCCCCTTACCATCACGAACCCATTTATAAGCCGTTAAATTTCTCGTATACAGCTGTTGTAAACGTATTAGGACTTCCAGCAACAGCTTGCCCATTAGGACTGGGATCCGAAGGATTGCCTATCGGTCTACAGATTATTGCTAGTCCATATCAGGATAGACTTTGTTTAGCTGTTGCTCAAGAACTAGAAAAAGCCTTTGGCGGTTGGGTCCCGCCACCAATTGTAGCTTAGCATTATATTAAAAAAAACTGTTAAAAATTTTGTATTAAAAAAACTCTATTTTCTTACTTATTAAAAAATACTGGCTAAAAAAAAATTTTAAAATACCAATTTTATAAAAAAATTTCAGTATTTTTAAAAGTAGCGAAGTTTAATATATATTTTTGTAATATTTATAAATAAATTTACATTTATTTTATAAAAATATCAGTATTTTTAATGTTTTTTATTATTGTTATTAATAATCGCTGAATGCTTAACCATTTCATTAAAAATAAGTTCAAACGTTAAAGAAAAATGGTAATACAGTTTACGCGAGTTACATTCTGCGAAAATACTACGCAAATCAAACTCAATGTTAAGACTTGACTTTCAATATAAGGGTTAGCTTTCAGGTTCATAAAATATACTTTATTACAGGAAAATCAAAATTAATAATTATAAAACAAATTTATATTACATTGTTGTAAATTTTCATAAATTATAAACTAAATACAAAAACAAAAATGTACCAAAACCACTGTTTGAAAAAGTAAGATTTAGATTTTCTTGTATAACATTAATACGTGTATAATTTTAAGCTCTAGAGTTCTCTCCATAACAGAACTAGCAAATTGATAAGACCGATTTGCCACTGTTAAACATATTATACAAAAGACTGACATCATTTTCAATAGAAATTAAGACAAAAAATACAATTTTTATGGTGCAATAACTGTAAATTTTTAAAATGCTTAAAATTAATTCATATTCTTTGGAAGCGACCTCTACATTTATTAGATGTTTTTTTTAACTTTAAAAAGAGAATAAAAGTTCAAAAGTGTTAAATTTGAAGTCGTAATTCGATCAGAAAAAGGACCCTGATTAGAAAGGAACCACGTATGACCAAAACTAATGCGCGTAAAACAAATATATGTCTAAGAGTTAACCGTGTGTATTCAAAACTATATAAAATAATGATCTACTGTATTATAATTTATAATGAATAAAGTATTATATGTCCACTTAAACTGACTTGAAAATAAAATAACTTTTTATACTGTCAATTATTATATATGTAAGATCAACATTTTAATGGCCGACCATACATGAATAAATAAAACAATAACTAATTACGAATAAAAGTAAAAAATTATAGATTTTATATCCATGATATGTAATTTAGTAGTATTGCAATTTTTATTAAACATATTCAAGTATCACCTTATTATTATTAAAATAGACACAAATCTTGAAAAATATTACTACTTGGTAATGTTTACTGTAAACATTAAATAATAATAATAATAATAATAATAATAATTAATAAGAAATTAAGACTTGAACCACTAGATTGGATATAAAATTGTGACACAACGTAAGACGTTAGCTGGATTTTTGATATTTTTTACACATCATAATTATTTAACAAAAATTACAATAACTGCTAATATTTTTTTTTTATATACCTGTCTATGAATTATTTATACAAAGCTGTATTTGTTAAGTTTATGTAAATAAATATGTGATTATATATGTATATTATTTTTCTATTGCATTCTTAATTTTATAAAATTTTCAGTTATCTACAAATGGAGAACTTAAATACAGACAGTCCTTGACTTAATCGTTTGGAACTGAGACAATATATTGATACTATACCTTACTCTAACATCATTTGTTTCAAGTTACGTCACCAGGCTTGAAATATTAAGGAATATAAATTAGAAGTTTTTGAGTTAATGATAAAAGTGTTACTGGATATCAGTGTTATCCAAACATGTACGAAAATAAGAAAAAATAAACTAAACAAGCTCGGATTTATACGCTTTCTATACCAGATGTAGGTATAGGGTTGGAGGGAGACGGTGGTGTGTAAGGTTGTTTCGCTATATAATAAGTATATTTTCAAGATTTTTTTTGACGATACGGTTAATATAAATTTATTTATGTAACTAGTAAATAATAGTATGACATTTGAAGAATATTCTGCAGAAATTTCATTGAAAAATATACAGAAATGAACCAGTGGCGGCACGTTTTTACAGACGTTTCAAAAAAAAGTTACATTGCGGTGAATCGCATAACTCATCATCACCGGATCATCCGAAACCAAAAAAACCAAAAAGATTTTATTAGTTGATAAGTTTCTCCAGGTAACACCATCGAGATTTTTTTTTCAATTTGATTTTTTAATTTTTGGTAACATTTAGAAGTCATATTATTGATTTTTGATTAAAAATTCGTCAATTTTTTTTAAAGTCAATTAAAATTTAAAAATTTAAAAAAAATAAAACTTGACATCGTTACCTCGTAATTTATGTGTAGAAAGAGTATGTAGAATTTCAAAAAGATCGGTCCAGTAGATTTTGAGTCAGACAGTTCACCGACTTTGAAAATGTTAGTGTGAGAAATATGCGTTTTATATATACTAGGGTCGGAGGGACGGAGACTTGCAAGTCTATATCTCCGTTAATTTTGCTCCAATCGACTTTAAATTTTAATACAATAATCTTAGGTTGTTGTATATCCATTAGACAAATTTTGAAAAAAAATTAAAAAATATACCTTACCCCTTCCTTAAATACAGTCTTATTAATTACATTAAAAGCAATTACAGAACCTAATTTCCTTCACTTGATATTGGAAAATTAAACCACGCCCCCTTTTTCATTCGTCACCAAATAGCAAAATTGGCACCAAAAAAAAAATGGTAGCAATTTGGAATTGTCCATTTTTATTTGAGAATAGTAAATTATTATAACAATTTAACTTTTACCATGGAAAAAAGTTACGACAGATTTTTACAGCGAAAAAAATGGTACAAAACATTTCATTGGTCATTTCACTGTAAGTAAACACGATAAAAACGAAACAAAAATTCGTATTGGTAAATTTAACTGATTTCAAAACCATGGTAACAATGCATTAAATAATAATATGAATTATACCAATTTATTTTATTCGTTAAATTGTCTTACCGTATTACACTTGAGTTTTATATTTTTTCTGAATAAATTTGTGTTTTCTACAACTCAAATTTCTTGTCTAAAAGCAATTTAACTCGAAGAACTGTCAACCCAAAAACGCTTCAGCTTCGCTGTCGCGTTTTTGTTAGTTGGCAGTTCTTCTCGTTAAAGGCAACAAATTTTCATTATATATAAACACAAATTTATTCGAAAAAATACAAACCTTTCGTGTAATAATAAGTGAAAAAATAAAAAGGATATTCAAAAAAATATACCTACTACAGTAAAAGGGTCGCCAAAAAACGATCGAACCGTGCATTTCGGGTAGGCAGCGATTTTTTTTTTTTAAATTCGTAGAAGGACTTGTGATGAGCGTAAAACTGAGTTTTCGGGATTGTCGGTGTTGTCGTTCAGCCGCCATCTTGGAAAAAAGGTCAAAATTACTTTTTCGATTATCTCTGTAACCGTAAGTCCGACAAAAATTTTGTAAGGATCATTTTTATAGGAAATTTTATTCTCTATAATTTTTATTTGAAACTTTTTATCGAAAAATTGATATTAAAAAAGTTACTCCTAAAAGAGCGTGAAAGATTTAGAGATGGAAAACTTTGAAGGGGTTATAATTTTTCTATTTTCAACCCGACAAGATTAGTGCTTCTTATATTTTTCATAGAGAATTTCTTGACGAACAATTTGATGTATTAACTTTTATTATTAAGCCCACAGTTATCGAGTTTGCGCGTTGTAAAGATGAGTAAGTGAGATATACAACTAAATAAAACTGTTCACATTTTTTATTTAAATGATACATTTTCAAACATCTATACCTATTAATAATAGAATTAGGAAAAAATTTATAAGATTTTGTGACGAACACAAACCTAAGATTGCTTAACGGATTTTAATAAATGAGGTGTCAATCAGTAGAGGGCAACCCCAAGGGTGGCATAAAGGATCCCAAATTTTGAAATTTTGCTTCCTTTTTATTTTTAAGTTACGTCTTCAAACTTTAAAATTTTTGTTAGAAAAATTATAGGTTAAATTAAAATTGTTTATTCATTTCTATAGTTACGAATAAAAGACAACTGACATCAGATAATTGTACTATTATTATTTAAATGAAAATTAAATACTGATTTTGTAGAGAATTTTGAAATATTTGATTTAAAAGTACAGTGAAGTCAAAATTATTATCTAGGAGTCTGGGGCCCCAAATAAAACCCAAATTAAACAGCTGGACAGACCTCGACAAAATGTGAAAATTATATAGGTATGTCATTCAAATATGAATATTACTTATTTTTGGTGGAAAAGGAAGTTAGGCGAGCGAAGCGAAGCATTATAAGTAACTTAGAATACATATTGTAAACTATTTTACACAGAATTTTAGAATATCATTTTAAAAATTGGAATAAGGTCAAAACTGTCTCCCAGAATCACCAAATATAAAGTTCAAATTAAAAAGTTGAATGGTTTTTGGCAAATTTTCTCTTATTGTTAGACACTATCAGGATTTTGGAAAAAAATGAAAGTGTGATTAAAATTTTCCACCAGGCCCTCCGTTCCTCAAGAAATGCTTAAACTTGAAGTAGTACTAAACCCATCATCACGGGTATCTGCACAAAAATTTCAAAGTGTGGAAATTAGCTATTCTATTGAAATATGAATATGACTTACTTTAGAGTAGAAATGTCTTTAGGGCGGGAAAATAGTCAGGTCGAGGTCTGCAGGTCACAATTTGAAAAAACGGATTGACTTTTGAAATAAAAATGGACGGAAATAAAAAACTTTTTAAGGAATCAAAAGCGAACGGGAATGGCATTGAAGATAATGTAACTCCAATTCGAGACTCGGAATAAAAACTGAGAACGAGATTAAAGTTGACAAATTGGACGGAATTTGACCATTTTTCTCGGGATTGGAAGCGGGTAGGAATGAAAAATTAATTTTTGGAGACTTTTCTACTTAAGAGTTATTTAACGAGCGAAGCCAATCACTATAAATAACTAATTTCGTAGAGATTTTCAAGATATCTGACTTAAAAATAATTAGATCTTTAATTCTGATCATTTTACGTAGGTGAAACTGCGAGTCAGAGCTATAAAATAATAAGTGTTGCAGGAAATTATATAAAACACCAAAGTGAAAACAAAACAAACATCTGAGTTAGCGAAGCTAGGACGGAACGTTAGTTTATTATTATTATTATTACTATATTTATATTTTAGACTATTTTGGTTAAGTTATAGGCCAAGAAAACTGATATTTAGCAGTTCTTCACACCACTTACATATCATTTTAGTACCTTTTATTAGAAATTTTTAAGGATGCGTAAAATTTCGAAAGCTAGTACTTTAATTGATTTATTTTATTTTGAATTATCGTATTCAAAAAAATCAACCATTTACATTCCGCTAAAAAATATGGTCAAATAAGGTTCTACAGTAAAGAATCGAAATTTTTTTAAAATTTTGTATGATCCACTCTACTAATAAATATAGGTTTTAAGTAGTAACAAAAATTAAATGAAAATGTAATTCATATCAGTGAGCGCTTAGTTATAATAGTTAAACAATTGAATTTTGTAAAACATTATTTCTTAATAAAAGAAAAGGGAGCGTTTTTACTGAACAAGTGTAAACGGGTGAGATTTAATATTAATAAGGGTTTAAGGTGTTAAAATAAAACAATTTAAATATCACACTCATCTCTGTAACCTTTGTACACTGGCCAGGTAAGTAGACAGGCCCTAGAGCTTATAGTTTCATCCAGTTCAAAACGGGAAAAAAATGTAATTTTTAAGCATGGTACATTCGAAACGATTAACAGGTAAACTCACGGGGATTAATGTACTAAATAATCATCCGGTTACCATGGGACTAGGGGGGAATTTTTCGTGCCGCAGACGTGGCAAATTCTTGCCCTATGTCTAATGTTCTTGCGAGGTATTGTCCTCGTTAAGACGTAAGTATCTCGAATTTCCATTACTGAGTTCCGAGAACATCAGGAGAGTTGATTTTGGTGCAGTTCTAAGTTTCTACGAGGGACTGGGCATTAGCTAGTTCCTTTTGAAGGATGTGGAGTACATTGAGTCCGTTTTGGTGACCTATATGTGACGGGAGCTTTGAATCCCAACCCACTTAAAGCTTTCACTTATTCATTCATACATCGCACTAACAGTTTTGGAAAGAAAAGCTTTAAGCACTACGGATAGTGTGGAGAAGCATTAATACGTAGTATATAGTTTTAGATGAGTTTTAGTAATATCGTATTAACAAATAAAATAAAGTAATGATATGCTTGATTCAACATCGCTTAAAAGAATCAATAATTTTTTAGTTACAATTTTCACTTACTTATTTTTGAAAAGCTGTAACTCAGTAACTAGGAGCTCGATAATTAAATTTAATACTTCAAATTTTTCGTCGAGAAACATTCTACAAAAAATATAACAAGCAATTTTTTTGTCGGGTCAAAAATAGAAAAGTTATCTGACCTCAAAGGTTTTCATTCCCAAATTTTTCATCGTTTTTTGCTAATAATTTTCTTACTTTAAAAGCTACTTAAAAAAGTTAATTACAAAAGTTGTAGAAAATAAAATTATCTACCAAAAAGGTCTTTACAAAATTTTTGTCAGACTAACGGTTTTGGAGATATTCGAAGAAAAATAATTCGACCTTTTTTCGAAGATGGCGGTTGAACGACAACACCGACAATCCCGAAAACTCAGTTTTACGTTCATCACTGACCCCCCTACGACTTTCAAAAAAAAAAAATTGCTGCCTACCCGAAATGCACGGTCCATCTACGCTTTTACTGCACTAACCAGTTTGTATTTTACAAACTAAACAGCATAACTACTGTCAAAAACCTTCCCTGCTGGCAATAGTTATTTTTTGATCACTAGCTCACGTATTTAATGACAATAAATTTTACAATTCCCAATATAGTCTAATCGGTAGAGCATTTTGCATTGCATTTTTAGCACGATCCAGTTTTATTTTTGCAATCGAATTGAATACTTATAGGGAGTCTAAAACCAAAATGGCGTCATTCTAGAGGTTGTGCTAAAACCGCCGTGCTGTTTTTTTTTTCAAATATCTCGTAAGCGGCTGGGTCTTTAACCTGTTAACCGGGGAATTAGCTATTGCTCAACTCGTTTCAGAATGGGGACTTTTTGTTCGCAGCGATAAGTAATATCACACCTCAAATAATAAAAGAATATCGTTTTTAACTTATAGTTTTTATTTATTTTGATAAAATATTTTATATTTAAAATATAATTCAAATGTATTCAATGTACAAGGAATTAATTGAACAAATTATAATAATTATTTCGCAGTATGATATTGCTTGAAACAGTGTGGCATACACAAGGCAACACAGCAGTCAGGACACCAGAATCCATGGGACTGAAAGTGTTAATTTCCATGACGAAAAATGTCGTCATGCCCATTGCAGTAGACTTTTATGTATGACGAAATATTTCGTCATACCCAGTTAACAGGTTTTTCCATGACGAAAAATGTCATACCCATTGCCGTAGGCTTTTATGTATGACGAAATATTTCGTCATACCCAGTTAACAGGTTAATAAAAGTGTAAGAATAGTATGTTAAACAACAAGGGACTAAAGTGTGAGTTTTAATCCCAAGTGTGAAGTTTGTTGCCAGAAGGCCCATAAAAGCCCGAGGGCAACAAATCGCACGAGGAATGAAAAAAACACCTTAGTCCTGTGGTGTATATATAAATTTTTGGGAATCCGAATAATTTAAAATTGTATGTAATAAATTCAATCAAGTATACTTTGGATAAATCAGTCGAATACGGTACTTGACTGTATTCAAAATTTGTTTTAAATGTTGAATAATTTTATGTATTATCCTTAAATATATTCAATTTTAGTAGTGACAAATAAAAATATTCTTTAGTTATTTAAAAATACGATTTTGAAAATTATAAATTTTTAGCCTTCATTTAAATGATTAAAAACGCAGTGATATTTGAAAATGACGTAATTTATTATAGCAGATCTTATTACTGTAGTTACGTATTGTCTGTGACAAATTGTATTTTCATTGTGACATTTTTACAATTCTAATTGACCAAGAGAAGTTGTTTTTCTTTGTAATTTATTTTGAACCGTTTGGTTGCAATTAATTTTGCACTCAAAAAAGATTGATGGAAGGAATACAGCGTCACTTAATACGTAAAATATCCTTATCAACTTATTTTAAATATTATGTTAAAAATGCTTTTATTTTTTGCTACAATTTTAAAATTACGTCAAACTGTTTTCTTAAAGTGCATTTAATACTTGTAGGGCTTCATGAAAATCTTACAGTGATAATAAATGAAGAAGATAACAAAATAGAAAGTTCTAAATACCACTAAAACTGAGCATGATGACTGCTGAATATTGTGTACAAATTTGAAACCATGTTGACAAGTGTTGACATGAATGAAAGCGACATCTGTTTGACTTAAATCGTGACGTCATTGCATACATCACTACGTCAAGTCGTTTTTCCCGCCAATTTGTTCATTTAAAATTGAACAATGATTTTTTTGAAGATTTTTAAAAATTTAACAAAAATGAACTAATTTATACGTAAGAACAAAGCATTTAGAATCATTTCTCAATTGCAGTCAAGTACCCTATTGTACGATACAATATAACTGTTTGAATTTGTTTATTATTTTCAATTACCTAGCAACGCTATTTAATTTTAGTTAAATTTCTGTAAATTTTGCTTGCTGATTGGTTTAAAAGCGGGAGAGAAATAATTTTTTCTACTCCTACTATTAAAAGCAACATTTTGCGCACGGCTAACTATATGTAAAAATTAACAATTGACCACACTGTGTGGAAACAGCCGTGGGAAATTATTTCGCACGGCTTAATATAATAAAAAACGCCGTGAGCAGCGGGGCCCCACCACGAAAATCGAATTTTTCCCTTCATCTTCGGTATTGAATGTCTACACGCGAAATGTGATTTTGAAAGTCTACAAGCGATTTGTCATTTTGGTGGTTTCAAAACTGATGATGAGTGTCCGGTTGATCGGGGCTTTAAAAAAAGGTTTTAAGTTTTTAAGGGCTGAACCTCAGTAAATTTCAATTTTATGCCGATAGCAGTTAGCAGGAAAAAAGCCAACACAATTCGTACGAGGACATTCCTACCCACGCTTATCCGCCAATTGCCTTTGTGTTTTATTTTTAAATATTAAAAAAGGACCTTAAATAGTAAACTGGAAGGTCTTTATGAAGATATTTTTTCATTTCAAAAAAATCCAGAATTTATATTTTATAAATAAAAATCCAAAATTCCTACTTTATAAATAAACAGTGACTTTAATAACATTTTTAAATTACTTAATATGTATGTATTTATGTATTGCATTTGTTATAAAAGTAATTTCATTTTTTTTTTAATTTTTAAAATTACTACACGCTTGCTTGTATTTGAATAAAAAAAGCATTTAAAACACATTTAACAATACCATTGAATTCCGATGTAAAAATGGGAGAAGTGGGGGGAAAAGTAATGTGGAATCCCTGAAAGGCACTAGCCGGACACTCACTCAATTCACGTACAAAATTTCAGCCCTCTAGGTTTATTTGGGGAGATTTTGACCCGAACGAAACTGTTAAAAAACAAAAAAAATCATGTTCTTTTTGGTATAAAAATGGTGATAGTAAGGGTTAAAAGTTGAGACCCCCAAAAGGCACCCCCTTGATACTAACTCAATCCGAATTTCAGCCCTCTAGGTTTATTTGGGTGATCTGTACGAGTGGTACATACTTCGAAAACGTCGAAAAAGCATGAAATTGTAGCTTAAAAATGGTGGGGGTGGGGGTAAAATATTAAAACCTCCAAAAAGTACAACCTAGGTACGAACTTTATCAACGCACCAAATTTCAACCCTCTACGTTAATTCTGGGGGGCTGGGGGCGTGTTAGATCCAACCACAATCGTTTTTTCCCCCTCTACTCCCTCCAAATCACGCTAGCAAGCTGAATTTTGGATATGTTGTAGATAATTAACAGAAACATTATTTCCAATCGGTTTGGAAGTTTTACTTTTTTGTTGCCCCCCACCACCCTCTTAAAGGTTGGATCGGATCCAAAATTTGCCCAAAAGTTCACTCCACTTTGATAGTATTGTTGTGCATCGGAATGAGCCCCACTTACCAGATTTGAGCTCTTAACTTCCATAGGGGGGTCCTACACATATTAAAAGGTAGCGGGAATATATATATATATATATATATATATATATATATATATATATATATATATATATATATATCAGACATTTTTTTCTACAGAATCGTGTCCTACGGGTCCGAAAACAGATAGCGTCCCTACTCTCGCCGTTCTTATCGTATCTAGGCTGTATAAGTCTAATTTTTTCAGTTGAAAAATTCGACTAAAAAGTTGGCTATGTCTGATTTAATATATAATGTCATATGTAATTCTAAAAATATACATATATTATGTATGTTGATAATTTATTATTGTTTCCATAGTTTCAAAGTATGCCTTGGCAAAAATTTGAACATCTTACCACTGACATTATTAATTTAAAAAATTTTTATTACTTATTTAACTTTTTTAAACAAACCAAACTTTTTTTGTCTGAAAATGCCGAACTTTTACGCCAGTACAATAAGTACAATAGATAAGGTTACAAAAAAAGAAAAAGAAAAAAATCAAAGATCTCAACATCAAAAAAGTGAACCCTAGGAATTTACAGAATATAAATTATACTAAACTATGTTGATAAAACTGAACATTATTTAGACATATATCGTATTTCGGAAAATCTGTCAATGGAGGCATCTGTACCAGTGCATAATACAGATAACAGCATTTTGAGCTGCCATATTGCAGGACGAATTAACTCGTCTTAATCATTTAAAGTGTTAAATTTTATTTTAATTATTTATGTTAAATTTTAAGAAAAAAATGTGCTCGTAGAAAAAGTATAGTGTAAAATACGTGGGAAAAGCTTATTTCTCACTCATATGAATTGTTGCCCTCGCCCTGCGGGCTCGCGCAACAAACTCATATTCGTGAGAAATAAGCCTCTTTTCCTACTTATTGCACAATATGCTATTTTAGTCCCTTGGGACTAAAACTGGCACTTTACTCCCTATTATGAGAGACTAAATCATATATTTTAGTCCCGGAATCGCAAAAACGTTTTTGAATAAAAATTAAATTTATTTTTACATTAATTGTTACCTTTTTTATTTGAAATTTGTTTCTTAAAATTAAATATTTCAAATGTTAAAACTAAATCATAGAAAAGACGACAAGCCCGCATAAAAAGTGATAAGGATCACTATATTTAAATTACAATATTCAAAAAAATCAAAAAATCAAAAAGAAATAAAATCAAAAACAAAACAAAAGAAAAACAGAAAAGGTCATGTTTGACTAGTTTCGAGTTATATAATACTCATTTTCAAAAACGGCAGACCCCAAAAATCGCAGTCATCAAATTCAACATTTAATAGAATGTTTAGAAATTGTCAAAAATAACAATAAAAAATTTTATTTTTGTATCTGGTGTGGAGAAACAAATTTAATTATCATAATACCATTGACTGGATAGAACCAGCTTATAAATAAATTAAGATTTAAACAGTTAGGATAATTTTAATACATATTAGTGAAATTTGAAAACAAAGAAATGCGAAAATGCCACACCCAACGATAGACAAAGAAAATATCAAAAACACAACATGTTGAAAATATCACTGAGTACATTTTAAAAAGTTGAAAATATCATTGAGAAAAACCGTTAAAAATATAAGAGAAAAAGTTAATAATTTAGAAGAAAAATACTGATAAAACAAATTTTAAGCTCCATATGTTTTATCAGTGTTTTTCTTCTAAATTATTAACTTTTTCTCTTATATTTTTAACGGTTTTTCACATTTTAATTTTAAAATGTACTCAGTGATATTTTCAACTTTTTAAAATATACTCAGTGATATTTTCAACATGTTGTGTTTTTGATATTTTCTTTGTCTGTCGTTGGGTGTGGCATTTTCGCATTTCTTTGTTTTCAAATTTCACTCTGTGAAAGATGAAAGTGACGTTAAAATGGTTTCCCATGGCCTTGGTGACTTGAAGGGTCTAAAATAGAAACAATTCTAAAACTGCTGGTATAGATACCCATACTAAGTTCTTATGGTGCGGAAATTAGCCATGCCAATAAAATATGAAGATAGTTATTTTAGAGTGATTTGGCGAGCAGGGTCAAATGCTATAAATAGTTGATTTTGCACAGAATTTTGGAATATATGATTGAATTGACCTACAAATTTTACCTATGATTTAATCTAACATCGTTTGACATCTAGGTTGTGTAGACACCCGGTAGATGGCGCTGTGTTTCGATTTCTAGATTATACATTCTATTACACGTCACATTTGCTTATGTTCACGATGTCAATGATTTTTATAATTATACTGTGTATTGTGTTATAATTGTACAGTGTATCGTTTGAAAATTAATTCAATCAATTATAACTACTGAGCCAAAGCAACGCGTGGCCGGGTCAGCTAGTCTTTATTAAACTGTGAATGAACTTATAATATTATGTTCCCATCATCTCTAACTGCCAATGCAATGGTGGATTTACCAGCAGGCTAAGTAGACTGGAGCCTAGAGCGGTAGATTTTAAGGACGGCGAAGGGTATAGCTGGATAAGTACAGGTGAATCGGCTCCGGAAGCGAATTGTTTTAATAATTATATTAACGGTATGGTGAGGCTGTAAGTAATTGACATCTACAATTTTGGCGGCCAAAACTGAGTAGTCATGGAGATAACTAAAAAAATTTAAAAAATTACAAAAATTGTTTTCTTGGTAACTACTTCTCAACATAGAAAAATAATTTCAAATCCACATTAAGGCAGACACTCTAAAAAATATTAGAGATATTTATTATCGTATCAGTCCCCGTTATTAAAGATAATAACAAGGATAATATCCGATCCAATGTTATTTTTATAAGGTTCCAACTGAGGGACCACTTCAAAAAAAATTCAGTAACTGTACCTTAATGCACTTAATTACTGCACCAAGTCTCATCAAAATTCAGGGGGTACAACATGATAAAAAAAAATTTTAATTTCTAATCTGCTGAACCGCCCCTCCAGTGTGTCCGACCCTGGAATGATATACATCAATCAAAAGTACTTTAATAATAAAGTGTTGTGTCTCATAAAGTGTTTTCTCCTATCTCCTGTAGTTTTCGAGATAATCAAGAATAATCGAAAGAGGTATATTAAGATATAGGCTATCTGCCCCTGATAGAAAGTCCCAATAGTAACTGTATTGTCCTTTATGTGATACTGCAGGTACTTCATACATATGTATAACTTTCCTAGATCAAAACAAAACCATTGTGGAAATATAAGTAGATAGGCTGTAACACTTCTGTGACACAGTAGAACCCCGACAAATCAGATGTCGACTGTATTTGTACGAAATTTATTTTAGTCTGTATATATTAAACAAAAGTCAGTAAAATTTTTAAACATTGAATTAAGATGACCTACGTGACACTTTTTATAAATGCTGATGATAACATAATTTGAATTTTATAAATATTACTGTCAAGCCATTATAAGTTCACGTAATTTGGATTGTTATTAACATTGATGAAGAAATTTAATTTAACCTATTATGAGTCAGTATAGTTTAGACCTTATTAATAATCATGATGAATTTTGAGTTAACCTATTACAAGTCAATACCAATTTGGATTTTTTAACATTAATGAAGATATTTGATTTTCACCCATTATAGGTCAACATATTTTAGACTGTTAATATTCATGATGAATTTTGGTTGAAACCATTATAAGTCAATACCAATTTGGGGTTTGATTGACATTAATGAAGAAATTTGATTTAACCTATTATGGATCAATAAAACTAATCTATACATATAAATGCGAAATACCACTCACTCATTCATTCACTCATCTATCACATAATCTCCAAAACTACAATACCTACAAACTTGAAATTTGGCATGTAGGTCCCTATTGGGTCGTAGGCGCTCGCTAAGAAACGGTTTTGCAAAATTTTTTGTCTAACCGTCGAAATTTACGAAAAACCGTAAAATATTAATTTTTTATTACTGTAATACAGCAATCTGTGGTCAATTTATCAAAAAATTATACAATTTTTAAATTGTTGCTACGTGTTTGGAAAAAAATTTAATTTTTGTAATTTTAAACTAATAGCTCAGCTCAGGTTACTACATTCATATTTATTTAATACATATTGCTTCTTACTGACATTCTTAACTTGAATGTTTGTGATCTAAATAATAAACAAATATTTTACTTTGCAAAATACCACCACCATAAATAAAAGTGGTATTTTGCAAAGAAAATTTTTGTTTATTATTTACAAATATGGAATACCATAAAGTAACGCTCAAATCTATTAATATTATTTGTGATCTAAATTTATTCAAATTTAATTAATTATTTGTTATTATTAGTTCTTTTACTGTTACCAATACAGTGTAAGTTTGATGCCTACTTTTTTTATATCATACTACAGTAAATGTGTTTTACAATTTTTTAAAATACATCAACAGATAAAATTAGAACATATCATTAAGTGAAATCTGATGATGATGAAATTGTCGTATTATCTCTATCGTATGTCAAATTAAGAAGATATAAAAACTGCATTCCGGTACCGAGGAAGCAATTACAAAACAAAAAAGGATATTTAGTTAAGTATCAAAACTTTAGTTATTAAATAGTATTGTTCAGTAGCAATTCTTAAATAATTTTTTTTTTTTTTGTTATTAAAATAAAACTTTTCAACTCTTTAAATTCTGAATAAGGTAGCCATTTTTCAATTGGAAATAGTTATTCCTATTATCAGTTATGGAAGAAGAAATTATTATAGTCAACCAAACACAAACCCATTGCCAAATAATAAAAATTCCTGGCGATGGCGCCTGCCTATTTTCCTCCCTTTCCTATTTGATGTACGATCATGTCTTAATGGCTGCTCAGATTCGTGCTAACATTGTTAGTCATGTGTCAAATAACTGGGAAAGATTTAGACTTTTTACTCAGGAGCAATCGGAATCTCCGTATATTACAAAACGTCGGTACGTCACCGAAATGTCTAGACCTCACACCTATGGTACTACTTGCGAACTTAAGGCGGCGGGGAAGATATTCCCTTATGAATTTCAAGTGTTTCAGGGTGGATTCTTCTTGCTACCTTTGGGGAAGCACTACAACGAGTTAGACGAATCCGATTCACAGGAAATTTTAATGCAGGACACTTTGATGTTTTAATTCCGTTGGCTGAATCCACAAATCCTGGTGCCATCCAACAATCACATACCACCAGCAAGCCACGGGAATGTGAAATAAATTTCGCCTGCAATCTCTCACACATTTTACCTTGCGCTAATACCCTATGTTTAGACGAAGCTGCTCTCTCTACTAGCACATCATTTAACGAAAAAAGAGGGAAAAAACGAAGAAAAAGATTTACAGATGCGATCAGGAAAAAACAGATAAAGCAAGCTACATCAAAATATACAAAAACTAACCCCGAAATTAACAGAGAGGCTGTAAAAAGGTATACTCAAAGTCACCCCGAAATTAATAGAGAGGCTGTACAAAGGTATACCCAAAGTCACCCCGAAATTAATAGGGAGGCTGTACAAAGGTATACCCAAAGTCACCCCGAAATTAATAGAGAGGCTGTAAAAAAGTATACTCAAAGTGACCCCGAAATTAATAGAGAGGCTGTACAAAGGTATATCCAAAGTCATCCCGAAATTAATAGAGAGGCTGTACAAAGGTATACCCAAAGTCATCCCGTAATTAATAGAGAGGCTGTACAAAGGTATACCCAAAGACATCCTGAAATAAATCAAGTCGCTACAGCTAAATATAACAAAAAGAGATCACAAGTAAAATTACTGCTTTGGACTAATAAGTGTTTATCTGGTTATAAATATGAGGACTTTTCAAATGTTACTGTAAATTTTATTCACATACCTACCTACCTATATTATAGAAACATCAGTTCGTTAAATTTTGAAATTTATTGTTGAAGATTATAGAATAAAATTAAATATTGAATTTCAGGTATGAACCGGAACGAAAAAAATAACAGTTTCGTTTCGGTTGACTTTTTTAAAAAAAAGTAATTTTGTTCCAGTTAAATGGGGTCAAATGTCAACAACAAATTTTGATACATGTACGTTGTACGTGACGGGTCAAAGGTCAATCCATACACGAAGTACAGTAGGACCCCAAACTACACGGCTCTGAACACCGTCAAAAGTAGTCCGGAAAATTGGGGTTCTACTGTGTACAGAACTGTTACAGCCTATCTACTTATATTTCCACAATGGTTTTGTTTTGATCTAGGAAAGTTATACATATGTATGAAGTACCTGCAGTATCACATAAAGGACAATACAGTTACTATTGGGACTTTCTATCAGGGGCAGATAGCCTATATCTTAATATACCTCTTTCGATTATTCTTGATTATCTCAAAAACTACAGGAGATAGGAGAAAACACTTTATGAGACACAACACTTTATTTTTAAAGTACTTTTGATTGATGTATATAATTCCAGGGTCGGACACACTGGAGGGGCGGTTCAGCAGATTAGAAATTAAAATTTTTTTTTATCATGTTGTACCCTCTGAATTTTGATGAGACTTGGTGCAGTAATTAAGTGCATTAAGGTACAGTTACTGAATTTTTTTTTGAAGTCCCTCAGTTGGAACCTTATAAAAATAACATTGGATCGGATATTATCCTTGTTATTATCCTTAATAACGAGGACTGATACGACAATAAATATACCTAATATTCTCGAGAGTGTCTGCCTTCATGTGGACTTGAAATTATTTTCCTATGTTGAGTAGCTTACCAAGAAAACAATTTTTGTAATTTTTTAAATTTTTTTAGTTATCTCCATAACTACTCAGTTTTGGCCGCCAAAATTGTAGATATCAATTACTTACAGCCTCACCATACCGTTAATATATTTATTAAAATAGTTCGCTTCCGGGGCCGATTCACCTATACTTATCCGGCTATACCCTTTGGGGCCAGAATTTGGAATTTGAAGTTTTGTTTTTGGCTCGTCACTTATTTTTTGGTAGGAATAAGCGAAAAAGTTATTAAGAATTTTTTTTTACTTTCTGCCCCGGGGCCCCTAAAGGCCTAGGTACGGGCCTGGCAATAAGAATGGATTTGGTTCACTTGTGCACTTAAAGAAATACATGTTTTGTCAGTGCAAAAGTGAACTATTGCTTTTCGACAGGGAATTATCGAACTAAAGACTTGATTCATTACAGCACTAAAAAATATATAGCTTTAGCCATCAAATGCCACTGTCAGCTCAAAATAAAAAAAAAAAATGGACTTAGTTCACTTTTACACTGACCCCTCCATATATTATAAAGAAATATATTCTAGTATAGTACTAGATAAAATAAAAATTAAAATTTTTTAACCAGTACTTTTTAGGAAAAGATCTTAACATCCTGTATATTTTTCAATTTCAAATATTATCGAGTGCTTCTGAGACATTACTACGTATGACAAACTTCTGTTTGCATTTCAACACACGCAGTATTCATATGCTCACTCATCGTTCAGCTAAATTGAAACTTTTAAGCACTCGATTTCTTTGGTATAGTATGACCAAAAACCACATGTAAATTAAAAATCACAAAGTGATTGAAAAAATTAGCCGGATCGGCCGGGGATCGAACCACGGATCTCCCGGTAACTAGCCAGGCGTGTTAACCATTACACCAACGACCTATGTACTTCGACAGCCGCCCGATACAGAAACCATTCAATCACCTATGTGTATTAGTACTCTCTCTAATGCGAGAAACAGTTACAATTTTTCAATTTCAAATATTATCGAGTGCTTGTGAGACAGTACTTGTGAGACCCTGTTCGTTAATGGCCATATGGGTCCGAAACATGTCACAGATATTTAAAAACTTTAAACAAAGTGGTATTAGCCAAGTAAAAAATTGTCTTTTAATTTTAACGCACTATTACTTCAAAATGATGTGACAATTTGTGGTGTTACGATGTAAACAAACATGTCGTTCTGATAATTTTCATCAGATATAAATACTGACATTAAGTGCTTTTGCTGGCCTCATCACTTACTTCTAAATGATGTAGACACATGCGCACATTAATTAAAAACCGGGCGAGAGTTGGCAGGAATGTTAATTTCCGCGCAGTTTTTAATTAATGTGCGCATGTGCCTACATCATTTAGAAGTAAAGTGATGATGACAAAGAGTACACTCATTAACATTTGTTCTTTACAAATTGTAACGTCATTACAACGATCTTTTTTGCGGCAATTTCTTCCTTTAAATTTTAACAAATGTTTTTTGATGATTTTTACAAAAATTTATCAAAAAAAAAAAAAAAATCTCCTAAAAACTTGTCATTTATAATAATTTTTTTTTTTAAGTTCAATCAAGTACCCTATTATAATTTTGCTAAATCACAAAATATTATCTCAAAGACGGATTGGATCACAGAGCAGTAGAGACAACATACTAGGGTGTTTGAAAAGTTCGCGGCCTGACACCTAAATGGTCTCACAGGTATCGAATCCATATCATTCTTGACAAGTGCTAACCTTCAAAAGACCACATATTAATTTTCATAAAGATTTGCCAATCAGTTTGGTTTTTACAGCTGTATAAAGTGCACCATCGGTCGACAAAAGAAACGAAGGAAAGACTTGACAAATATTATGGTGAATCTGCTCCATCGAATACAATGGTTAAGAAGTGGATGCAACAATTTCGTATGGGTTATATGGGCACGACTGATGCACCACGTTTGGGAAGGCCGTCAGACGTGACCACACCGCAAATGATCGAAAAAATCTAATTGCTTGTGATCGGTGATCGAAAATTAAAAGTTCGTGAGATAGCTGATATCGTAAAGATATCATGTGAACGTGTATTCAACATTTTACACCATCATTTGAACATGAGAAAGCTGTGCGCGCGTTGGCTGCCGCATTTGTTGACAGATTTTATCAAAAACTCGAACGAGTCATTGTTGCTGAGCAGAATCTGGGCATCATGCGACGTAAAAGAACTGAGTTCTTTCGTCGATTCGTGACCGTTGATGAAACATGGATACATCATTATTCATTATACTCTCGAGACGTCGCAACAGTCAAAACAATGGATTCCAAAGGGTGGAAGTGCACCAAAGCGTCCAAAATCGCAACAAGCAGTTTATACAGCTGTAAAACCAAACTGATTGACAGACCTTTATGAAAATGAATATGTGGTCTTTTGAAGGTTAGCACTTGTCAAAAATCATATGGATTCGATACCTGTGACACCAATAATGTGTCAGGCCGCGAACTTTTCAAACAGCCTAGTATCTATCTCTATACTACTGGAACCAGTGTAACCAGTAAGAGATAGAAAATATGTTATATACGTGTACTGGATTTATTTTGTATTAGTGCGGAAAACTGTCTTTGTGTGAGTAATCGGAGATGGTGGTGGCCGTCACGTAATCGTGCTTCGCATGCATATGTATGATACCACAACGCATGTATGTGGCTCCGTGTGGGGATGTAACAATGCCAACAACAATCAAATCAATTGTCTTGTGATTGAATTTTTGACTGCTTGTCTTGTGATTGAATTTTTGTCATCGACTGCTACTGAGAGTGTGACTACTAAGTAGCCTAACGTGCACAGAAGTGCACACTGCAGATTTCATGATAGAGATAGTTGCTGTACCTCTGTGCTCTGTGGATTGGATAGAATGTGAATTAGTACTAAAACCTAGACGTTTGGAATGGGCATTTATATCTATAATAGAACGAAAATTGTAATGACACGTTCCATTTTTGATTGAATTATAGTATACAATAGTGTCCGCCAATAAGTTCGTTATGTATGGAAAATCTTTTTATATTTAGTACATATATATCTCAGAAAATTTTACTCTTGCTAAAAGTTGGTGAATATGCTTAAAAGTGCAAATCTACCTTCTTGTATACAAGGTGGGCTTCAAAGTGTAAAAGAGCCTCAAGAGTAAAATACTCTATTAAAAATTCAAAAAAATTCATAAGAAAAAGTTGTTTAAAACCGAAGATTAAAGTGAAATACAAAGTTATAGCCAACTACAATAAAAAATAAATTTACCTTTACTTTGTTTTTCTGTATCACTCTGTATATTATGAATACAGAAGTACTTTTAGAAGTTTATTAACACGATATAATAATATGACGGAAGTAAACTGAAATGAATTTCAGTGGCGAAACATGAATTCCCATGAATTGTTTCAAAGCAATAATGAAATGAAGCAAATGAAAGATGTACTTTTTTCAGTGTCCAGGAAGAGGTTTAAAAGAATACTTGGTTACAAATAGTCCTATTGACAAGAACATAAAACATGTTTGAAGCAATTTTTTGTCTTGTTTTGTACACACTTTAAAGTTTCATTTTTAGTCATTTTATAAGCAAAGTACATGAAAAAAAATTATGTCTATGTCGAATTTTGAAGTGAATTTAAAGTTGTTTTAACGTTTTAAGATGGGAAAAAAATAGCTGTTATTTATAGCTGAAGAACTGAGAGCAATAGGAAATTCCATTAGTCGCATGTATAAACTGTCCCCAAAATAAGTGACAAGACATCGATTTCAATTTTTTGTTAAAATTCAAACATTTTTTTTAAACGTTAGCTCTGAAGTAATATGAAATAGTTTAAACAAACATCAATTAAAGTAATATCTCTATTAAATGTTAAATAATTCTGTAATCTGACATTTTTTTAATTCAAATTATAATACGCTATTTGTTACTTTATTAGTAAATGCAAAAAATATAGGTTTAACACATCTGTCCGATACGTACAATATATTATATAATACATAACTCAAAAACTATTGAATATTTTAATCAAAATTGCATATCGGTTGAAATTTTGTTAAAAGACATGTATCTGAAATAATATCGACAAATTGACTGAACCAACTGATCTCGTAATGATCTGTCATTTGTTTAAATTTATCAGAAACGGTTATTTGCAAATATCTAGAAAAATACTGATTTTTCATTTATTATTACACGAGAGACTTACCTCATGCGCTCATGGAGGACTTTTGTCACCGTGAAATTTCTGTCACTCCTATCTAAAATGTGTGTTAGAAAAAGAGCGAAAAAAGAGTTAGATTTCTTTTTAACTCTCAAAATGTCACGCTGACAAAAGTCCTCTGTGAGCGCACGGGGTTATCTAACAAAAAGTTATCTAACAATTTATCGAGAAGAACTGTGAACTAACGAAAATACGACAGCGAAGCTCTTCGAATTTAACTGATTTAAAGTAACAAATCTGAGTTTTAGAAAACACAAATTTATTGAAAAAATATGAAATTCGAGTGTAATACAATTAATTTAACAAATAAAATAATTCATATTATTATTCAACTAGAGATCCATTTGAACTCCACAAATAAAGTATAAAGTTTAAAATAATTAGATTTTTTTTTATAATATTTACAAGCAAAACATTTTTTACAGAAAATGTGAAAATATTTACTTTGTCCCTTTTAACCAAAAACAATTTATTCAATAAATAATATTTTTTGAGATATCTACAAAAAAAAAAAAAAAAAAATTCTGACAATTTTAAACAAGTAACAAACCCTTATGGAACTGTTTCACTCAAATTATCGGTGCATGTCTCACACACAATGTTTTTTGATACATATTGTACTAACGTCATAGGTTGGCTCGATTAATAGTATGATTTGACTACCGTTTTAAAATCTGCCAATACTAAATAGACAATGGTGTTATTAATGAAAAACTTCTGAGCTGACATATTTAATTCAAGCAGTTTTTTTTTTAATTCTCATTAAATAATAATTAACCATGGACTTAACAATGTTATCTACTGAAAACTGACATTTGGAAATTTTACGAACGCGATATCATTCTAAAGGATTTTAAGAAAAAACGCCGTTTAATATATCGGAAAAAATTGAAAATTACCTACTCAAAAAAAATTATATACCTATTATCGAATATCATATTATATCAGTTAAGCAATATGTATCAAAAGTCTTGCTCATACAAAATTTCAACTGATACAAAAAACTTTATTTTATAATAAAATGTTAGACTTGCTCTTGGTCTATCAGAATTATTTTAAAGGTGCGAATCCACCGAAAAAAAAATTTGCTTCAAATGTTTGCAGTTGTTTACAAATGTTTGCAATTGTTTTTAACTGTTTGCGAACATACTATCTCCACTGAATAAACAGTTACAAACGATAACCCGTTTACGAATGTTTGTAGCTGTTCCACGTGTTTCCATATTTATATATATATATATATATATATATATATATATATATATATATATATATATATATATATATATATATATATATATTGTATATCACATATAAAAAATGACTCCAAGTAAAGAACTTATTTTTAGCACTAAGTATGTCGTTCGTAATAATCTCTAATTAAAAAAGGAACAAAATAATTCCCAATAATTCCCGAAGTATGCACAGCCTTCTTCTTTGGCTTTTTCACTTCTGAGCGGCGAAAGTAGAGAATTCCATGCATCCTGCTTTTTAATTTTATTATAATAAAATTTATTGGTATAATTGTAGAAATTTTTCATTATCTCAGTCCATGTTATTTTTATTCATTTATTAATTTAAAATTACAGTAATCCTTTTTAAAACACAAAACTATGCTGTTATATTTACAACAAAGTAACTTGATCAGTATTCCGACCAAAGACTTTGGTCGGAATACTGACAAACATTAGCAAACAATTGCAAACATTCGTGACGATCGTCTCCACCAAAAAAATTTTGTGTTCGCAAACATTTACAAACATTTGCAAACAATTTGCGCGCTTGGTGAATCCGCACCTTAATAATATTTTCTCCACAAATATACTGGTACTGTTCTAGTACTAGTCTAATAATAAAAAATGACTTTATATAAAATAAAAAAGAAAATTTTTTGAAAAACGACAAATATTTATTGAACAAAACAAACATATTACAACAATGTTACAAATGAAGTTGCAAACATGTGTTCTGTGTGGATGCAATTAAGTACATTTTTTTATTGACATAATGTAAATGGATGAACAAAATTAAGTATGACATTGTGTATAATGTGTGGTAAAAACAAATCAAACAAATTCACGAAAAATTAAAACATATTTTTAAAAAAGCAATTCCCGACAGGTGCTAAAAATGAAAACAGTGTCTCAGGATTAACCTTTAAACTGAATAAAATATTTTAATACTATTATCGCATAGGATGCTCAAGAATTAGTGTTCTAAAATTGACTAATTAAAACGTAGATGGAAGAACAACAGCAAATATAACTCTTTGTTTTGAATTAAATCCTATAGATGTCTCTTAAAGTCATCTAATTCGCGGAGATATATGTGACTATTGATAACTATTGGACTGGTACAAGGTATTTACTAATCTACAAATAAATTTATAAATAATAAAAATAAATAAATTTAGCTGCCTATCCGAAAATACAAGAAGTGACTTTCTGAAAAGTAGGTACTATTACGTTAGAATAAATTTTTATTTAATATGTTTAAGATATCATTAAACACCGTATGAGTAGTTTACTTCAATCACCACCAGCTGGTGCTGAAGTCAAACTGCACTGTGCCTATGTAGATATTCGATTGATGAAAATAAAGAAATCATGGCGTTTTTTTCTTTTTTTATATTTTATACCTTTGGATGTGCCGTTTGAAATCTGACACTTACTATTTCAAGAACAAAAAAATGCCGACTCATTTTTTTTCCTCAAGAAATTTTTAGGTTTTAGAGAATGTTTTAAAAATACTTATTCTGGAACATCCTGTATATTTATTAATGCAATAAGTGAAGTAATTTTAACAGCTTTGTTTCTTTATTCGTTCTCTGGTGCTAATCACAAAAGATAATAGTTAGTGGAAAAATTCTGGATACTAAAAACTTGTTCGTTTAATTTTAACTACTAATATAAAACTATAAAAAATTAATTTTGATCTTTAAGAACGAATCCTTGCTGCCTTAACTGCTGAATTAATTGCAACAGTTCTTTTCGTTTGGCATTGACGGAGCTGATAATGGGAGCTCCACTAACTTTTCCATGTTTTATAACATATTCTGCTATGTTCTCAGCATTACATATCAAATGTAAGCCGCAATCGTATCCGTTGTTTTGTTGAAGACATTTTGCTTCTTCAAATTGACCGGTTTGTCCAAGACCGAAGGCACGCATCAATCTGGTACCAAGTTCCCACGCTTGATTATGATTGATACCAGATGATGAATCGAAATGAAATAATTTATTTTCTGGCCGAGAAAATACAAGTAAACTCCAATGTGTTCCACCAGCTTTACTAGTATCGTTGTCGTTTAACGCAAAAAAAATAAAATCCCGTTCATTCACTTGTAATGGATCCAAGAATATTTTAATTTCCGATATATTATTTACTTGTACGAGTTTGATACACTGAGTTACTTGTGGGGGTACAAATAATAATTTTGTATAATCTTTAAAGTAGATTTTTTCAAGGTATTCAAAATAAAATGATATTAGAGTATCATTTAACCAATTATTACCATTTAATATTTCAACATCAGACTGACGTAAAAGACTTTCATGGAAATTTAAAACGACCGGATCGTGAACCATTGTTTCACCTGACGAGCTGTTCGGATAAAACATTTTTGATGAATTTTACAATTGTTGTCTTGACTTTTATTTGACAGAACCAGTTTATCTGTGATCGAAATTATAACCTCAAATTTAATTTGCATGCAAATAAATTGAAAAAATTACATACCGACTATAAAAGTTGATTTCTCGTGTTACTATCATAAATATACATAAACTAACACAAACTATTCGCACTTTTTATTTATAATTATGGACTTAAATCACAATATTTATGTCACATATTTGCTCATCACTTCATGTTAGTTCTAAATTTTGATAATTTATTGCGCAATTCATTTATACATTAACATCATTACAAAATAAAATAAAAAATCGCGGGAAATCGATTAGTTTTATCAAATTTTGTTAAATTTTAATTACCTACCTTTAAAAAATAGTTCTTTAAAAACAATTCTATAAAAAATAATAGAATTTCATTCTTAAAACGTTTTTTATACGTTTGTATAAATATTGTCACTTTTTGTTACATAACTTTTACAATATTATAGAATAAGTCTATGTATATATAATATAATTATGTACTTATAAGCTTGATTAAATTTTTGGCTATTTTTATTTATAAAACAATGAAGCTATAATTTCGGACAAAAAATATTATTTTCCAAACCGGATAAAAGATTATGTTGAAAGGATAATTATATTAAAGTTACCGAAACATCTATTTTAAAGAAAACTTGTTCCCTTTTTTTTTTTAACTTTAATCTTTTATTTTTTAATATAACTATTACCTATACGAAATTATACATTTTTTTTTTCTGTTTTCGGTTTCCCTTTTTCGAAATGAGAATTTTTAGGTATGTACACACATAACGCGAAAACTACCGAACGGATTTTAATGAAATTTGGTGTGGTCATAATTTATATTACTTCCGTCAACATATAAGATACTTTTCATTATAAGAATGTGTTTCATTCCCTCGGGAAAATTCAAAAACTATAGGATGAAATTTTCTGTGGTGATAACATATTACCTGGGTTAACACTGAGAATACTATTTTACTGCAGGAAAATGTCTCATTCCCATAGGATAATATAATACAAAAACCATTTGGAGCATATGCAGGCATCACACCAAAACTACTGAAATGCAAGTAAATGAAAAATGCATATGCAACTAAATGAAATGTAATATGTATACTTATTACCTGGGTCAACATTTAAAATACTGTTTACTGCAGGAAAATGTCTCACTTCCATGGGAAATACCAAATCGATGACAACGCGTTGCGCGAACCACGTCGAGGGTACAACTAGTTTTGAATAAACGTACTATGGAGATTTTGAATAAACGTACACAAGGATCTCCCCTACAGAAAAGTAGTAATTTTCGTCAAATATTTCACTCAAACTAAATAAAATAAGTACAGCACACTCATGGTTATCCGAGGTGATCCGTGGATTTTTTTATTTTTATTTTTTTACAAATATTGTTCTTTGCAGTTGAGTGTTAAAGACTGTATTTTTTCCCTATAAATTGAGTAGCTTTTTTTTAGAAAAATTGTATGAGGGTACTTGACTGAAGTTACAAAAATATTCTAAAAGCATTATTTTTCCCTATCAGTTAAGTGATTTTTTTATTTTCAACATTCTATAAAAAAATCATCAAAAAAATAACCCTACAGTTTTAAATGAGAAAAAGGCGGGAAAAACACCTCACTATAGTGACGTCACAGTTTGAAGCAACTAAATATCAATGTTAATATTTATAACCTCAAAACTTTGATTATATTCATAAAATGTCAAAATAAAAGCAAGTATTTATTTGAATTCTGGTCGATTATTATTACTATGTATATAAGCTAATAGAAATATTTAAAAGAAAATACAATTTCACCTCACCGATGAAAATTATCAAAATCGACATATCTAGCTACAAAATGTTACGTCATTTTCAAGAAATGGCGCGTTTTCACTAATTTGAATATTTGTTGAAAAATGGCGATTTTCAAAATAAAATTTCTAAGTAGTTATCAAATTTTTTTATGTTTCATCATTAAAATTGGACATATGTAATGATAATGCATAGAATTATTTAACATTTGATACAAATTTTAAATACAGTCAAGTACCGTAATTTTATTATTATAAACGTACTTTAAAGAAAATAAACTAGGGGCGAGAGGGGTAGTTTTGAATGGAGGCAGTGGCAGTTTTGAATGACTGTCGACTGTGATTACGAAGTAAGTTTGAATGTAATTTAGTAAAAAATATAATTTTGTGGATCCTATACTGTCATACTGACCTATACAGTTGTCACTAGTCATATCCGGTGTTTGACATAGCGCGACCGAGTTTTATTATTGTTTTTTAACCTTTGTTTGTTTTCGACAATAAAATGTAAATATTTTATTTCAACTTTTCAAGTCTGTAACGATTTACAGAGCACATTTCGAGATAGTGATGAAATTTATTTTGATTATTAGATAAAATATTTTGTAACTTTTATAATGACGTGAAAATTATAAATAACTGAAAATATTTTGGTGGAGAGAAACTCTATTATTTTTCAAAGTACTTACCAATCTTACCATTGGGGCAGTTTTGAAGAAAACAACTGGGGCACCTTTGAACATGTTCAACACATACTATTTAAAAGGTTGATAAGTATCTTTTTGAAATTTATGCTTTTTTAGGTTTCCGTCATTTATTTGGTCATTTATAATTTTGTGTTTGTTTAGGTCTGTGTCTCATCATACTCCACTTGAATCTTTAACGTGTTTGTAACTAAGTATGAATGTTTTAATACTAGATGATTTCAATAAAATGTTACTCATAGTTATTCCTAATGACAACTTGCATTTGATAAAAAGTTCCTAGTGAGATAATTTAATAAAAAATGAGCATTAATAAGGGGTTACACTCTTTTCACATTGTACGGTTTTCTTCGTACGGTAAAAATCCGTACAATTCCTTGCCGTGGTATTGTAGCTTCGCTCCTTTCACAGTATACGGTTTTTGCCGTATGGCAAAAAACCGTACGGTCACATTTTCTTAGTGGAGTGAAGAAGAGCATTGGACCTTTCACATTACATGGTCACGGCAAAATGCCGTTGCCGTACCGTGTAGCAGCCATCTCTTTCCGCTCCTTTCACATTATACGGTTTTTGCCGTACGGCAAGAAACCGTACGGTCGCATTTTTTTAATGTAGTGAAGAAGAGCATTGGACCTTTCACATTACATGGTCACGGCAAAATGCCGTTGCCGTGCCGTGTAGCAGCCGTCTCTTGCCACTGGACTTGACGGTTGCCGTACGGCGTTTTTAGCTCAGTAGTGTATGTAATTAAATGGATGCTTTCACATTAGACGGCTTTTTAACGTACGGCATTAACAATATTTTGTTGAATTTCATGTTAATTATTAATTTTATTTGTGAAATGGATGAAACTAATGTTGAATGTGATAACCAGTATTTTAATAGATTGTATGTAATTTCGAAATTGTGTGTTTTGATGTTAAGTTCGTTAAGAAATTAATCAAATGAGTCTATAAACATCCGAAAATAGTTGAAAAACTTATTTTCGTAATTTTTCAGGTCTTCAAAGAGTGTGATAATAAATAATCCTACTTTCTATTTCCTCTGATTTATAAAATTAACTTTAATGACACTTATTATTTGTATAATGTTGCAAGTCGAATAAAGGTATTCAGTTTACAACGGCAAAAAACCGTGCAATGTGAAAGTAACAATATCACGGTAAAAAGCCGTATGGTTTTTTACCGTACGGCGAAAACCGTACAATGTGAAAGGAGCGTTCCACTGCACTTGACGGTTGCCGTACGGCGTTTTTAACTCACAATCAGTAGTGTATGTAATTAAATTGATGCTTTCATATTTGACGGTTTTTTAACGTACGGCAGTAACATTATTTTGTTGAATTTTATGTTAATTGTTAATTTTATTTGTGAAATGGATGAAACTAATGTTGAATGTGGTAACAAGCATTTTAATAGATTGTATGTAATTTCTAAATTGTGTGTTTTTACGTTAAGTTCGCAAAGGAGCTTGTAAACGTCCGAAAATAGTTGAAAAATTTATTTTCGCCATTTTTCAGGTCTTCAAGAGTGTGATAATAAATAATCCTACTTTCTATTTCCTCTGATTTATAGGATTAACTTTAATCACACTTGTTACTTGTGTAATGTTGCAAATTAAATGAAGATATTCAGTTTACAACGGCAAAAAACCGTGCAATGTGAAAGCAATAATATTACGGCAAAAAGCCGTACGGTTTTTTCCCGTACGGCAAAAACCGTACAATATGAAAGGAGCGTTTAATCATATTATACGGCTTTTTGCCGTTGTAAACTGAATATCTTCATTTGATTTACAACGTCATACAAGTAACAAGTGTGATTAAAGCTAATTCTATAAATCAGAGGAAATAGAAATTAGGATTGTTTATTAACACACTCTTTGAAGATCTGCGAATGAATGGCGAAAATAAATTTTTCAACTATTTTCGGATGTGATTAATCAATTTCATCTCCTTTGATTAATTAATTGGCGAACTTAAGGATTCGTTAAAACGTCAAAACACACAATTTCGAAATTACATACAGTCTGTTAAAATTTTGGTTATGACATTCAACATTAGTTTCATCCATTTCACAAATAAAATTAATAATTAACATGAAATTCAACAAAATAGCATCCATTTAGGGATTTAATTACATACACTACTGAATTAAAACGCCGTACGGCAACCGTCAAATCCAGTGGCACAGCAACGGCATTTTGCCGTGACCGTGTAATGTGAAAAGTCCTATGCTCTTCTTCACTCCACTGAAAAAAATGCAACCGTATGGTTTTTGGCCGTATGCCAAAAACCGTATAATGTGAAAGGAGCGTAATATCACGGCCAGTGGCATACCGACAGGGGGTGGAGGGGGGTCCGCCCCAGGCCCCGCTTTGGTATAAGCCATCAAATTTTTCTATATTTTTTATTTTACTATACCTAGTTACATATAAAAAAATTAAGAAAATATTTGAAGGCTTCTGACATAACAATTGATGATGTAGCCTCATGGACATCACTGCAAATGCCTAAGTTTATTACTGAGATATGGACTTTCGTGAATCGTTGCCAAAAATAATGGAGGCCCAGAGCCGGGTTTACATAACGTCACTTGAGGCACGTGCTTCGGGGCTCCCTTGCAATAGGGGCCTCCACAAAATGAAATTGTTCATATTAAAATACTTTATTAATGGTGATTCTTAACACAAACAGACATATTATAATTAAATGTTAAAAAATAGACAGTCGATCTGTATTATTGAAAAGGCAATAAAAAAATTAATGGGACCTTTGTTATTACAAAGTGTTCAAATAATTTATACCTTTTATATTTAGTGTTTATACTTTGTTGCTTTTAACAGAATGTTAATTGAACCTGGGTCAACTAACAAGCGATATCTATGCGAGTTTTTAACGTTATTCATTTTTGAAAATAATAATCCGCAGGCAATTGACATAAGAATGCTCAAAACAAACAAAAATTGACATTTGACACGATTAAGCGAGAGCACCCACGAAACCTACACAACTTTCGGTTGCGGGAACTAACTTTAAATAAAAGGATACTTCCTGCCGAAAATTGTATTTCGATTTTGTACTACAATCAATGCGGTGCTATATATATATATATATATATATATATATATATATATATATATATATATATATATATATATATATATATATATTTCATATATATGGGGGCATTCTTTCAGAACGGGAGACCCCCTCCTGGCCAAAATTTGTGTTGCTTAAAATTATAAAGCTATGAAATAAACGTTCTGTAACGTTTTAAAAACTTTTTTTGGTTAAAAATTACAGTTTTCCGTAACGTTTTGAGGACAATTTTAAAATATATAGAATATATACAGGGTGATCCATTTAATGTTAATAGATTTGAGCGTTACTTTATGGTATTCCATATTTGTAAATAATAAACAAATATTTTACTTTGCAAAATACCACTTTTATTTTTGAAACTGTGACAATATTGTTTCGAACCGTTAGTTCATTTTCATTTTCTGTTTGAAAATGAACTAACGGTTCGAAACAATATTGTCACAGTTTCAAAAATAAAAGTGGTATTTTGCAAAGTGAAATATTTGTTTATGATCCATTTAACCTGGAATTTTCTATGTCTTGCAAAATAAGCCTGTAGGAAAACTTTGCCTGACCAAAAAAAATAGTATTTCTGAAGAGAGCATCTTTCTGTCTTAAAATAAGCTCCCCTGCCCCCTGTGAGGGGGAGGGCGGGGGTAATATTGAAATCTAAAATAGAAACTCCCATTTTTATTACAGATTCGGATTCTACGGGACAAAATACTCAGCTTTTATAGGAAACATTTTTTTCTATTCATAACAGATGGGGTTGTAATTGTAAAAATAAGTTTATTTATATGCAAGTATATAAACTCATTTTTACAATTATAGCGCCATCTGTTACGAACAGAAAAAAATGTTTCGTATAAAAGTTGAGTATTTTGTCCCATAGAATCCGAATCTGCAATAAGAAATGGGGGTTTCTATTTTAGATTTCAAAATTACCCCCGCCCTCCCCCTCACAGGGGGCAGGGGGGCTTATTTTAAGACAGAAAGATGCTCTCTTCAGAAATACTATTTTTTTTGGTCAGGCAAAGTTTTCCTACAGGCTTATTTTGCAAGACATAGAAAATTCCAGGTTAAATGGATCAGCCTGTATATATTCTATATATTTTTAAATTGTCCTCAAAACGTTAAGGAAAACTCTATATTTTTAACCAAAAAAAGTTTTATGAAAAAGTTTTTAAAACGTTACAGAACGTTTATTGTCCGCAAAAAATGCGGTTATGCTTTTCAGCCGCCATATTGAAGCCATTATTGTGTGAGGTCAATCATGCCACTCATATTTGAAAAGTAGAGTTCATAATCTTTAATTTGAGCTATTGTACCTAAAGTATTTACCTATAAGTAAATTCTTAATATGTTAGTGAAAATTAGGCAGTCGTTTACATTCGTTCACTTGACTACATATATTTTATGAAAAATTTCAATATGGAAAAAAATTAAATTTATAATTAACTGGTTTAAACGTTAAATACTGAGGTAAAAGTTGTATTATTCAAATTTTTAATGCCGAAATTATTGTGGTATATAGAATTTCACATGTTAAATAAAATAAACATTAAATTTTTTCCAAATATGGAAGATAAATTTCCAAATTTGTTTAAGATATTTGTAACAAATATGTACGTTAAGTTATATTTTTCAAATATTATCGAATGGTTGTGAAAATTTATTTGACGTATGGCGAATTGTAAATTTCGTATTTAAACATAACGTCAATATTCAGTATGTCTCTCGACAGTTTGATAATTTTTCAATCTTGTACTAACTCTGGCTAATAGATGGTATAATAAGTTGCTTTACCTTAGAGTCCCTATAACAAATAGAGTCGTGACATGTCAGCCATTTTCTGTCCAAAACAGAGCGGGAAGCTGGCGGGAAGCTTCAAAATTAATTATCACATATTTGAGTAAATATTTTTGAGTACATAATTATTGTTAATAAGTTATGAATTAATGAATAATGGGGTATTTGACAGTATCAAAGAAAAACAATAAAAACAAATTTTAATGAAAATTGATAATAAAAGACAGCAATTTGTTATGTTAATTCATCCTAACTATGATTATTTAATTTTAAAAAAATTAATAAAAAAAGTAATTTTTCAGCTATAAATTACGTCAGCAGAAATGGGCTGTGACGTTGCTTTCTCTTATATTTCAACACTGTCGCCACTAGGGTCGCTACTTAAATTCCGGTTAGCCAACATAACTATGGAAATTAATTTGAATTTGATTAATTTTTTTAAAAATCAACAATTTCTTTTCCTAGTTATAAGAAAAATAAACAGATTTTTTCTTAGTTACAGGACACCTGTTGCTATCTAGAGAAACTGACGTAATTGAAGCTAATGAACGTTTTCGCGCAAATTTTGAGAACAAATATTAAATTAATTTTTTTTAACGATTTTCGGCATTATTTTTAAAAATTAAAATTATATATATGCATAATACATAAATATGCGTATTATAAAATAGTTTCCCAAAATTAGTCAAAATCCCCATTAAAAGGTTTTAATTTAATTATTCTTTCTAGGTTAAACTAAACGATTTTTGTTAATATTTAATTTACTTCCAATGTATTTTACGTAAACTTTGGACAAAAAATGCCGGAACCAATCAGCGTTCAGCCCATATGTCACCACTCTATTTATTATAGGGACTCTACTTAACCAAGTTTAGTAATTTGACAGCAACAACTTTTTTTATTAATTAATATATTAAGAATTTTTTATAAATACTTTAAGAAGAATTATTAATTATGAATTTTCACAAAATCGCAGATTTATTCTAGAATTACATATGCTATTTTATTTTGTCCCTGGCGGAAAAAAATTTATGAAAAGTTACGACAAATTCTATAAAAAATTATAAAACTCTATGAAACAGTAAATTATTAAAAAATCATATTTTTTCATAAAAAATGACCATGGCTTTAATGAAAAATTATGCATTATTCCAAAATACTATTATGATTACGAGTTATGGGTAACTATGAAAAAATATGAATATCTATTACGTCTGAAAGTCTGAAAATCTATTAAAATCTCTGTTTTTTAACGATAATTTCTGACAAACGATGAATTCTTCTGAAAAAAATATGATAATGAATTATGATTATAAAAATGTCCAAATTTGGATATGTTTTTCATAGTTTTTCATAATTTCTCATAATTTTTTTCAGATTTTTTTCCGTCAGGGGTATTTTTAATTCCCAATGATAACTTGTATTTTCAAAACCCTTAATCTCTCAAAATGAAATTAAAATACTCAAGACCAACAGAAGTTTTCTTAGCATGTATATGCTATTCTTTTAAATGCATTCTAATGTCAAAATTTATTAATGTCATATTAGACTTAGTAAGATTAGTAACTTAAATCGAATGTAACTAATATATAATATGTATGTGTATAATCTCTGCATTATATATTTCTATTCTATGATTGAAATACTATAATACATTCACACAGAATATACATTTACATAATCGTTTCATCCTTGTCGTGTCTTTTAATTGTCTAGTGCACTTGTATACTGTAATAAAAATTGGTGTGTTTACGACACCTAACCCTTAGACCACCAACTGATTTTTTCAACCGTGGGGCGCAAACGGGATATCTCCGGGCGTTTACTTTAATAAATACTTTTCTTAGCTCTTCATTAAAAATATTAGATATCTCTTTTCAACTAACTTCATAGTAATTACAAAGTACTTAAACGTATGTCATGGATAATAAAAACATGCAGGGATTATGATGTCATATAAAAAAGAATACAAATATTTAGCTGTAGAGATCTTATGTTTTTTTTACTTAAGGATCATTATTGCAGAAATGTTCAGAAAGTAGAGGAAAATGGAAAATAGGCAAGGAAAGTGATGGCGTATATTCCAAAGACGCTAAACAAATTTTAAGAATAATTTAATTTTTCTACAATTGTGCAATTTTTTTCTTAATAAATGAGTTTAATATTAATAGATTTGAGCGTTACTTTATGGTATTCCATATTTGTAAATAATAAACAAATATTTTACTTCGCAAAAATACCACTTTTATTTTGTGTACATGTGACAAGAGGCAAATAAACACGTGGCAAAAGATTGAACTTGAAAATGACAAAAAGACAATATTACAGTAAATACAGTTTTAAACAGAAATTAAAATTTAAATAAGTTATAATATTGAAAATAAAGTTGAACTGTAAATATCGGTGTAATCATTTAAAAGGTGATCGGAGCTATATTTATTTATTTCTATTGCTTCTAGGATCGTTAACTTCTGTCCTTTGCTTGCCTCGTGTAACACAGTAATTTCCCGTTCCGGTGTGTGTCCGGTGTCTATTAAGTGCCTCGCAAAAGCAGAGTCGGATTTCTTATTTCTATATGACCTAAAATGCTCTGCTCTCCGGGTTTCAAAGTTTCTGCCAGTTTGACCGATGTAAAAACCATTACAATCTTGGCAGTTTAATTTGTAGATACCCGATTTTTTAAGTTTATCAATTTTTCTTTTATTATTATATATTAAGTTTCCTAGATTAAAGCCTGATTTAAATGCTATATTTATGTTTGATTTTGCTAGAACTTTTTTAATTTTATCTGATATTTTACCAAAATATGTTATAGTTTTAAAGTTAGTTTTTGGTTCTAGTTTAACGGAGGGGTAAATTTCTTTTAAGATTTGTTTAAATTCTTTCTTAGCTATTAATTTATCGATTAGGTTTGTATTATATCCGTTATTATTCGCTATTATTTTAATATTATTTATTTCTTTTTTAAAATTTCCTTCCGACAAAGGTATATTAAACGCGCGGTGGATCATTGAATTGTAGGCTGCGACTTTATGTTGATACGGACTTATTGAATCATTTGGAATTGTAATACTTGAGTAAGATGGTTTTCTATATATATTGAAATCAAGCTTATTGTTAATTTTGGTTATAGTCAAATCTAAAAAGTTTATACTATTATCTTTTTCTACCTCTAAGTCAAATTGAATTTTTGGATCTAATGAATTTAATGATTCTACAAATTTTTCTAACTAGCGGATCGATCCATCGAAGCCTATAATTATGTCATCCACGTATCTATACCAAAATTTTACATGTTGTTTGGTTAGTGTATTATTCATTATTATTTCTTCTAAGTTCGACATATAAATTTCTGCCAACAGAGGGCTCAGAGGTGACCCCATTGAAAGGCCACTTGTCTGTCGGAAGAATTTATTGCCGAACTCAAAGTAATTTTGTTCACCAATATTTCTACCAAGGAGTGTCTAAACTTGATTAGCGTAATAATAAACAATAAGATAAAAAATCCAGTAAAACAATCCGAGTTAATAAATACCTTTAATACAATTTTAAAACAAAATTACTTTGAGTTCGGCAATAAATTCTAAGAAAGAATTTAAACAAATCTTAAAAGAAATTTATCCCTCCGTTAAACCAGAACCAAAAACTAACTTTAAAACTATAACATATTTTGGTAAAATATCAGATAAAATTAAAAAAGTTCTAGCAAAATCAAACATAAATATAGCATTTAAATCAGGCTTTAATCTAGGAAATTTAATATATAGCAATAAAACAAAAATTGATAAACTTAAAAAATCGGGTGTCTACAAATTAAACTGCCAAGATTGTAATGGTTTTTACATCGGTCAAACTGGCAGAAACTTTGAAACCCGGAGAGCAGAGCATTTTAGGTCATATAGAAATAAGAAATCCGACTCTGCTTTTGCGAGGCACTTAATAGACACCGGACACACACCGGAACGGGAAATTACTGTGTTACACGAGGCAAGCAAAGGACAGAAGTTAACGATCCTAGAAGCAATAGAAATAAATAAACATAGCTCCGATCACCTTTTAAATGATTACACCGATATTTACAGTTCAACTTTATTTTCAATATTATAACTTATTTAAATTTTAATTTCTGTTTAAAACTGTATTTACTGTAATATTGTCTTTTTGTCATTTTCAAGTTCAATCTTTTGCCACGTGTTTATTTGCCTCTTGTCACATGTAAAGTAATCTTGTTTTTCTTGATTTTTGGATTCTCCTATCACTCCCACCCTTTCCACTTCCACATCACAGACCACTCCCCCTTAATAAGTATAGGTAGATAAAATTAGTATATAAGGCATGTAAATAATGTAATATTTATTCTGTTTGAAAATGAACTGACGGTTCGAAACAATATTGTCACAGTTTCAAAATAAAAGTGGTATTTTTGCGAAGTAAAATATTTGTTTATTATTTACAAATGAGTTTATATTAATTCCGTAATGCTCTCTTTCTGTTCTCTTTTGTTGAATTGAATTGTATTCCTCTCTAAAAAATTTTTTCAATCTGTTTCTTTTTTAACTCGATAATAATTTTCTTTTTATTTTTACGACGTTTGCCATAAACAACATTTTCTTTTGTAATTTTTTTTCTGTACTGACTGCGTTTGTACCACAGACCAATGAATACTATTATATTATACTACTAGACGAAACGTAAATCAAGTTTGTAGGCAGTTTTTTTGAAGCAGGTAACGGGGGGGAGACAGGTGAGATTTAAGGAATATAATGTATTGTCCATTTTTCTGAAAATACGACTATAATTTTATTATTGCAGGACATAAATTGTATATATTGTATTTATTTTGAAAATAAAATGAATACCACTTTTTTTCTTTCATAATTTTGCAGTATCTTGCAGTATTTTGATTATTGTTAAAATTATATTTTGACTATATATATATATATATATATATATATATATATATATATATATATATATATATATATATATATCATAAATCTTTAAAAGAGAAATCAGTTGTTTTATTTGATAATTGATTCAATGAATCAGTAAAAATATTCTTCATCGTGTTCCTTGAAAACGGTATAAGAATAAGTTAAGGTTAACACATACAATGTCGTGATATGCATTTACCATTAATTATTATTAAGGTATTTATAAGATAAAACTAAAAAATGTGTCTAACAATAAGAGAAAGTGGAAATTAAAAGAAGGAAATCTGAATTTATCTACACTGACCAATCATAAAATACACATACACGTCCATATATAATATATATATATAAAGTAACGAATGTGTATGTATGCGACACAATTTCACACCTACTACAAAAAAACCCAGCATACATTAAACATTACAAAAGTTAAGATTATTATCTTGTAAATTTCATTAATACATACCTACGTATAAATTACATACTTATATACAGTACAAAATTAGTTTTTCATCATTAATTCTACATTTGTAGTAATAAGCAATGCATAAATGTTTATTTTTTATAAAATACCTATAACTATAGGTTATTTTTAAGGAACTAACTCCCCCCCTCTAAAAAAAAAGAAAGCCTTTCTCACCACCCCTCAAAAAAATTTCCGAACATTATCACACACATAGTGTATTTCAGAACAAAAAGAAAACCATTTTGCATGTAGTCAGTGTTGCCAACTCAAGGGTTTTGTTCCCATTCGGGTTTTTTTTTTTTTTTTTTTAAATTTCTCAGGACAGAGGGATAAATGGTCTAAAATTTGGGATTTGTTATGAAATATGGCTTACCCGCTCCAGTCGTAACTACTCCATCTGTCTAGTTGCGGATTGATCACTTGTCGTCACTCGTCACTATCGATACTATCAATAGATTTGTGGCATAGCTTCATGCTTTTACCTAGAAAGAAACTATGATTGATTAACCTTCTAATTAGTACTTCCACTTTTGGATCAGTGATCCTAGAAGGAGTTTATAATATGTAGAGCTGGATTTATATAAGGACACTTGGGGTACGTGCCCCAGGGCCTCCACAAATCTGTTAATGAATCCCTCGAGCAGAATAGAAGTAGAATAGAAAGATACATACTTTTTTTTCATTATTCATTCTTATTTGATATAAGGATAGCGAATCTTTCCAAAAAACATCGATTTTTAAATTGATTCGAATCGAAGTCTAAAAATCGTTAACAATGTTATTTCTTCATTTGTCTGGAATGTGTTCAAAATAATTTTATGATTGGGTTCTTACCGAGGTAGAAAAAAATCATATCTCGTTTTTTGGGTACCTAAGATCGATACACTGCTAAAAATCGAATAAAAATTCGATTTTTTGACCCTAAGAGATCGATTCTTCGGTTAATAGATTTCAAATCGCCGCACCATCCCTATTTAATGTTTTTTAGCTTTTACTAACATCAAATACGGCATTACAAATTGATGATTCTAGAATCTAAATAATGTTCTGAAAGAATTTATTAAAAGAAGAAATTGACAACAATTGCTTCAGTAAAACCGTACCAACCGTACTATCGGTGTGGCGAAATAATGACGAGCAATTAGCTCATATTTAAGAATTTTCTGAATTTTTTGATCTAACATCTTTCCCTAATAATTTCAGCAAGATTCTGTGGTAATGGAACCAATGGAACCAGAACCATCAAGGAGGAACTGAATCCAGTGGACGTGGAAAATCATTCTATTAATACTGATGGTTGTTGTTACGAACCAACTAACAAAGGGTTAATGCATAATGTTTACAAAAATGTAGTTAAATGTATATAACACGCCAACGATTGTGTAAAAAAAAATACGTTAACGCCTTAGAATTAATCAGTTAATCTCATTTTTATAACTGATAAGCGTTTCTATCACAGAATAGTCTCTATGCAGATATGGCCTTGAATGTAAGAGATGAATGCATTAATTCTTATACGAAGCGTCAGAGTCGAGAAATGAGTAAGTTTTTTTTTTTTTTATATCTAAGATTGGGATAATTTCTGGAAATAATAAATTGAGCAATAACCCACAACAATAAAATAACCCACAGTCTTGCTCTTAATATTATAATCATTCATTAAATTGTAGTCCAGTGAAATTAAGGCTGAAATCGGGAAATCGGGGTTTATGGATGAAAATTGGAGGGAATGTTCTTAGAGTCACTAAGAACAATTCTCCCTATGAAAAAAAGTGCTCTGATCCCGGACAAGGGTAGAAACAACCCCTAAAAAGTTTATTTTCCAATTATCTCCATAGTATCACAAATATTTATATTTATTTTCTACTATTAAAATATACTTTTGTACAATTTCAGTTAAAATTATCTTTTCTTTTTCTGTAAAATGTTGGTATCTATTTCATTTTTCCATTTTTAAATTGAAAAATATCTTCAAAATCGTCAAATTACAGTTTCAAAATGTTTTACGTAAACATAAATTGTATATTTTCTAATATTATATAAATCAAGTAGGCGCTACCTATTTTCAAAATATACAAATTTAAATTTTTTTAACCATGTGATATTATCAACTTACTAGCATTTGCTTCTCTTGTATCTCATTTCATGTCCTATAAAAACAAATCAGACACCGTTGCTAATCAAAATTGACCGGTAACGGACATAAGTTAACCATTGATAATTTTAAATGGAAAGCACCAGTCCCGTGCCATCGAGGCCTTTTATTTTTCCTAATTTCTCTATTTTCAGTTTTAGAGAAAAATGCCAAGAATACTTTTTTCTCTAAATGTTTGAAAATATTAAAATTAGGCGAAAAAAAATTGTGTTTCTTTTTTTTTTCGGGCATGATTTCTCCGCAAACTATTAGAGATAGGGGTAAGAGGGTGGTTTACTTTTTTTTTGTAAAATTGAAAGATCTACAATTTTTATTTGAAAAAATTTTCCATATCTCGAACACTTCGCGAGATAATTGAAAAATAAACTTTTTAGGGATTGTTTCTACCCTTGTCCGGGGTCAAAGCATTTTTTTTCATAGGGACAATTGTTCTTAGTGACTCTAAGAACATTCCCTCCAATTTTCATCCATATACCCGGATTTCTCAAGTTCAGCCTTAATTTCACTGGACTATTGGGGAATATTTATTTATGATTGAGATTAGAATTTATTTATTAATGAAATTAAGTAAAGTGTATATATGTATAATTAAAATCAAAGGTAAGGTTATTTTTCGTTTCAAATATGTAATTGTTTCTATCTTTCAACTACCTACATATTATATATATTTCATTATTATATATATTTCATTATTCAGTAAATACCCCTGTCGCAGCATCCTGCATAACATAGCGAATTTCCGTTTACAAAAATTAGCGTTTCTCGGAAACGAGTTGACATAGAATAATAGTTTAAAGACCTTTTTATGTAATTTTTTCTTCTCTTTTAAATGGTGTAAAAAAATTTTGCAAAAATTTTTGAATAAATGGAAATCTTAGCAAAAAACGAATTTTTTCAAGAACAAAAACCATGTTCCGGGCATTGGACGTGTCTGACTAATGAACTTGTCCAACGGTTTGGGACTTCTAACATTTTCATTTCGTATATATATATATATATATATATATATATATATATATATATATATATATATATATATATATATATATATATATATATATATACATATACATATATATATATATACATATATATATATATATATATATATATATATATATATATATATATATATATATATATATATATATATATAAGCGAAATACCACTCATTCACTCACGCATCACAAAATCTTTAAAACTATGATGCCTAAAAACTTGAAATTTGGCTTGTAGGTCCCTACTGGGTCGTAGGCGCTCGCTAAAAAAGGGTTTTGCAAAATTTTTTGTCTAACCGTCGAAATTTATGAAAAACCGTGAAATACCAATTTTTTATTACTGTTTACAGCAATCAATGAACGATTTATAATAAAAATCATACAAATTTTAAGTAGTTGCTAAGTGTTTGGAAAAAATAATTTTGGAATTTTTGTAAGTATTTAATAAATATTTCTAGAGATACCACTAATAATATTTTTACCTACGACTACTATGAAATTACTTATTTACTGTGCAAAATGCTACTAATTTGTATTCTATAAAGAAATAAACAACTGGACTGTCCAGTTATCATCAATTGCCACGTCTGCTGTTCTCAGCAAATTCCATACAGATGAAATTTCCATCGACCCGCGTTCGGTCATACTAATATTAAAAATGAAATATGGACTTTACTTATCTGTCCTCAGTAGTTTCGAGAGAACGGTAGCAGTTATCAAAAAAATGATGAAACAAGACTACAGGTAAAATTGGTAGGTATACGAATAAAAAAAAAGATCAAAGTTAAAGTTATCCTGTAGGACCTGAGAACCCCCAAGAAACCTAAAGTAAACAACTGGACGTATCGTTATCAAATTTTTGGCTCTCCAAAAAAACTCAAAATAAATGGCTGGACGGACCTTGACCAAAATAGTATTGAGATTTTGGAAAAATAGAACATGCGGCTAAAATTCCCCCGTAGGCTCTTGCGAACCCAAAAAAACCCTTCATATAAACGATCAGACGGATTATATTAGAATTTTTCTCAAATACTATTGAGATTCCGAAATAAATTAATGTGAATTCAGAAATATTCTTCAAAGCCCTGGAATCTCAAAATGTCTCACAGATTACAGTGCTCTTAAAATTGTCAGTATGAATATCTAACTATCTACGATAAGATCTCAAGGTATAAAAATTAGACATGCTATATTGAAATACGAATATAGTGAAAAATTTCAGAATATCTGATTTGAAATTAAGTTGAAGTTGGAATGAATCCTCCAGCCAGTGGCGTAGTGAACTGTTGGTAACAATGTAATATTTTTCCTTTTTATTTTATTATGTTGGCAATACTTACTTCTGCTGTAATAGTCGATATTGTGTGCGGTGTAAAAACTTCTATCTTTTTCAAATAAAGTTTTCCGTTTATTTAAACGATTGTTTTACTTACATTTCAACAGGTTATAGGCCCAGGCACATAATCCTGAGAAAAAAAATAAAACAATTAAAACTGTTTCGTCAAAAAGTAAAAAAATAAAAATAAAAATAAAAAATACTGCCGCGTGACGTTGAGGTTAGAAACCGGCGGGAAGAAAAATACTTGCGAGCGATTGAAGCAAGGTCGGGACGAACAGGAAGATGGCAGACGACAATACTTTCAAACTCCAGACGCACATAAAGCTCGAGGGAGCATCCAGTTGGAATATTTGAAAATTCCAAACCATCGTTTTGTTACGGAGTCAAGGCTTACTGGAAGTGACAGGCGGAAGCAGTGTGAAACCAGATGTGTAAAGCTCTACTAGTCTTACAAGATTAATTCAGAATTGTGTTAGCGATTGCTTATATACTCCCCCACCACCACCGCCGCCGCCGACACTACCACCATCACCGCCACCGCCGCCGCATCCACCACCACCACAACTGAGTTACTCATTTTACTCCATGAAGTAGCGGTTGCTTACACATTTTTACTCATTTTACCCCCAATACGCTCATTCGGTTTGGAAATTAGTTCAGAAATCTGAATGAAAAGCTATATGCAAGTGCCAGGTTACCACATATCTACTCAACACCAACATTAAAATACTTGCTCCTGAATACAGGCAATGACATTATGTTATCAAGTGGCCCCATACCTACTAAGAGTCTTATCAAAATTCAAGATATAATTTGGGAGGTTCTAATGTGTTGTAAAATAAGAACAATATAAGAATTTATACGTAAAATAATATATTTTTTAATAAAATATACGTCAGCGCCGGATAAAGGGGCGGGCAAGCCGGGCGACCGCCCGGGGCGCCAAATTTTGAGGGGCGCCGACAGAGCCGGATCTAGGGGGTAGCCGGGACACGTGCCCCGGGAAGCAGGTCTTAAGGGCGCCAAAATTGGGTATCTGACGTTTTTTTTCTTTGCTCTTCACTTGCTTTATGAGAGGGAAAAAGAAATCTTTTTTTCTACAGGGGCGCCATTTTTTGACCCTGCCCGGGGTGCCACTTAGGCTAGGTCCGGCCCTGATATACGTTTACAATATTAAAATTAAAAAGTAAATCAATTAATTTTCACATCTGACAGTTACCTTAGTCTTACACCTAACATCATACATGTGACAGCTATTTACTAAATTCCACAATATGTAAAAAAACCACTAGAATCAGTGCCTTTATATGTAATAAAATATTGTCCTGTACGTAAACATTCCATGGTCTGCTCATCCAAATCCGCGAATCGTTTTGGAAGAAACACTTGAGCATCTGCAAGTTCCAGCGCAACCGCTGGCCCATATCGAGTTTCCATGCGTCGTACATCGACAATTTTCCACGTTTCATACGGTTTGAGCGTAGATAGTGATTTGAATGGTTTACCAGCACCAAGTTTATTTAACTTCTCCAAAACCGGATCCATTGTTTCATCAGTGGCGGTAAAAGTGGTCCACAGATCACTTATACTTAACTCTACACCGTGTTGTTCAGACATTTTGCCAATACACTGCCAATTTCTGTTACAGCACGTCGCTTAAATATTTTATGAGTTGCCACCACAAAAAACACCGCCGCCGCCGCCACCACCACCACCACTACCACCACCCCAACACAACTACAAAAGTTGAGTTGCTCATTTTACCTCACCAATATATTTATTCCCACACAGCTACAAACTAAGTTACTTTGAAGCAACCACACCTTCATATGATCAGTGTTTATACACCACAACCAATGGAAAATATCAAATAAACATTAACATTTATTTATAACAACATGGCCGGCGATGCAAAGAGGCATAATGCATATTTTGAATATTCAATTAAAACTTTAGATATACCGCTGTTTAACAGGTACTGACCAATTCCACTATTACTCAAAATATACGATATACCTCATTAAATCGCTGGTCAGTGCGTTATAAATAAAAGCTAATGTTGGTTTGAGCAACTGTGGAATTGGTCAATACCTATTATGTGGCAATCAGGTGACTGATTTTACTAAATTATTTGCAATTGCAACGACTTTTACATGTGGGACAGTTTACATAATTGCAAACACAGTTTGGAAATGGCATCATACATCGTTTACAACACATACAAATTCGTTTTTCGTTTCGACATCTATGACAATACTCAGGGAATGAACAGCCGCACTGTGGCGGTGGAAATTTACAAATACCACAAATCGGCATGTTGCTGTTGTTGTTGTTTACCTTCTGGAACTTTATCAACAACTTACATCCGGTTAATAATTGAGTTATATTTATAGTATTTTGACTAAAACTAAATAATCCAATATTTTATAAAAAATCGATATTTAATCGATATTGATCAATTCCACTGTTACTCAAAATATGCATTATGCCTCATTACATCCCTGGTCATTGCGTTATAAATAAATGCTTACGTTGGTTTGAGCAACCGTGGAATTGGTCAATACGTATTATGTGGCAATCAGATGATTGATTTTACTAAATTATTTGCAATTGCAGCGGCTTTTACATGTGGTACAGTTTATATAATTGCAAACACAGTTTGGAAATGGCATCATACATCGTTTACAACACATGCAAATTCGTTTTTCATTTCGACACATCACAATACTCGTAGAAGGCATACTTACACTGTGACGGTTGAAATTTACAAATACCACAAATCGACATGTTGCTGTTGTTGTTGTTGTTTACCTTCTGGAACCTAACCAACATATGACATCCGGTTAATAATTCAGTTGTATTTATAGTATTTTGACTGAAATTTTCCAATATTTTATCTAAAATCGATATTTAATAATCTTCCATGATAAGAGCAGGGAACAGGAACGTCACCAGATTGATTAATTTAGATATTGCGTTCAACAAACACCGCGAGATGTCACCACCGATTCATTGTCTACAGTAAATAGCTGCTTCGATAGCATTAATGATAAAGTTGTTCACTTCAGCTGCAAACACCGCTGCTACCCCGCTATCACCACAACCACCACACAACCACCGCCACCACCACACAACCGCCACACAATCACCGCAACACAAACACCGCCACCGCCACAACCGCCACACAACCACCGCCACCACCACACAAACACCACAACCGCAACACAACCGCCACACAACCACCGCCACCACCACACAAACACCACCACGCAAACACCACCACCGCCACCACCACACAAACACCACAATCGCCACACAACCACCGCATTTGTGTTACGTCACCACCGCTATATAATTTGCTGAGTTATACTCCAGCTCATACACCTTATCATGGTTAAAGGGTATAAAATAGTTGAACTTACATAAAATATTATCTATTTACCGGTGGTTGTCAAAGAGTTAACATCCCTTTCGTTGAAAATTATACTTTCGTGGTAAAACAATTGCATTTCGAACCATGTTAATTTACAATTCAGAGCAGTTCACCGCTACCCAACATAGCAAAGGGTTTTCGAAACCTAAGATCATTAAACGTAAAACATTTAAGCAACAACACATTTCACCCGAAAATTTAGCATTCCTTAAATCACTAGGTCTTAAAGTGAAAAGAACATGGTACTCACCAATGTGTTGAACATTATTAACAGTTTGTAATTTGATTGTAAACTAGCAATAGCTATTAGTAGCCATTTTCGAATACATCCCACAAATTAACTAACTATCCTCACTACTTTTAATTATTCTATATAAAGTTGTGGATTGTGTGAATAATTTCAGTTCTGCGGCGGTGGTAAAAAATGGCGTTTCTTGATATACAAGGCTATCAAGGAGCTAACAACGAATTTTATTTTAAAGAAGTTGGTATTGCTGCGGAAAATTCGGATGAAATATTACATCTTATATTTGACGCACCGTTTGATTTCAACGAGTTGCCGAAGAAATATGAACGAGCTGCTGCTCGTTGGCTTTGTCGAAATTGGCATGGGATACCTTGGTCGTATGGATTTATTCCATACAAAAAACTTCATACCATATTGAAACCTATATTAAAGAAGTATGATGTAATATACGTCAAGGACAGTGAAAAGAAGAAATGGATTTCAAATTTGTTTGATGGTACCGAAAACCAGCCGTGGATTTTGAATTTGGAAGAAATATTTGATGTACTGAAGATTTCCATTCTGCGAGATGAATATTATTCAAGACGTTGTATGCTTCATTCTGACAAAATTTGTTCATTAGAAAATTGTATTCTTTTAAAAAATTTTTATATGGAAAATAAGTAGATTTTAAGTAATATATAGATTTAAGCAGTTTAATTTCTGTATACATATTCTATAAATAAAATTTAAAAAAAAAATTATGTGCGTTTTATTTAATTATTGCCCCAAATTCCCCTATTTTTTACAGGAAGAAGTTACTTTCGTTAACCTATAAAAGTATTGACAAAAATCCAATTATATTTACTATTCTATTTGAAAAGCATATTTCATGATACACCCTGTATAAGAAAACATTCATTAAAAATATTAAATATACATCCGTTATATACTATATGTGATATTATATGTTAATATAATATATTTATCTATTTGCAAACATATCATGAAATTACAAATAGTCAGCTAAAAAATCTTAAATAAACAAACTCAAACCGTATAAAAAGTCACGAGTTTTTTACTAAACAAACATCTTATAAAGTGCTGACTCATATACAAAAATACCCTGAGATACAGTTGACACCCAAATTTCCGGCAGTACAGTAGCGGTCTGAAATCTGGACTCTGGACCCTGGAGTCTGAAGTTAGTTTTGCGGTAGCGCTTGGTACAGTGCCCCCACAAAATTTAGTGGCCTCTCAATTTTCGTTTAAGATGACGCAATTAAGGCAAGCGCGTGTTGGGGTCAAAGGCCAAGGTTTGCACGTACACAAAATAAGTACAGTACGCTTCAAAAAGTGATCAGATACGTTTTTCGCCATGGGGTCCACACTTTTGACATGGCAGTGTACCAAAAATTTAAGTACAGTACGGTGTCAAAAGTTTGGGGCCACCTCTTGGGTTAGGGTATTCCCCACATTTTTGACGCGATAGTGTACCTTTCGTTTAAAATGATGCAATTAAGGCAAGCGCGTGTTGGGGTCAAGGTTTGCATGTACACACAAAATAAGCTCAGTACGCTTCAAAAAGTGATCGGATACCTTTTTGCCAGGGGGTCCGCACTTTTGACACGGCAGTGTACTAAAAATTTAAGTACAGTACGGTGTCAAAAGTTTGGGACCACTCCCGAGTTAGGGTATTCCCCACATTTTTGACGTGGTAGTGTACCCCAGCTATCAAATTGTGGCCTAAAATTCAGTCTGCGCATGCGTCGTGTACTAAAATTCAGTCTGCGCATGCGTTAGGTTTGCATTCAAAAACTATGTTAGTGCTGGTGGGTAATGGGTTAACACAAATCAAAATCGTGATGAATAAATTGTGATGACGCATAATGGGTTAACTTGAATTTATTTTGTCGAAGTGATGATGACTCATGTCTTAGGAATTTCAAGGCCAACAGTATGAGCGCGTGTTGGGGTCAAATGTCAACAACAAATTTTGATACATGTACTCGGTACGTGCCGGGTCAAAGGTCAATCCATACACGAGGTACAGTAAGACCCTAAACTACACGGTTCTAAACACCGTCAAAAAGTAGTCCGGAAAATTGTGGTTTTACTGTGTCGTAGAACTGTTACAGCTCTCTACTATAACTACAACAGGTTTTAGCCGGACTGTTATTACTACATCTTATTGAAGTTTTTTGTTCCAACTTATTAAGTTAATGTTTATTATTATTAAAACAATATAACATTTAAGACGTATTATTATTATTATTATCTTTATTTAAATAAAGTTTCTAAAACTTATAATTTTTGTTGAGTTATTGATGTAATTTTAATTAGTAAGTATTGATTTCATTCAAATAATCAGATTCATGGTAAAATTAACCTTGAAAATAATTTTTTAACAAGTTAAAACATATTTTTTATAACAAGTCAATATATATATAAATATATATATATATATATATATATATATATATATATATATATATATATATATATATATATATATATATATATATATATATATATACTTTAGACCGTCACAGTAACTCCAAGAACTTCAATTCAGGGGGAACATTTTATTGCACTCCGTAGAGTTCTAGTGTGTTTTAGAAATAAGGCAGATGCTTTACTTTATGGCCCTTTTTATACATAAGTAATATATGTAGTACCGAACATGGCATGCGTTTGTATTAAAATATTACTATGTTCTACCAACTACAATTTTTCCATAAAAATATATGTTATAGAGTACTAAGAGACATATTATTGAACAAAAAATGGTGGGTGTCGCTAACATGTAAGTGCCCAAAAAAAATAAAAGGGATATAACGTTAATTTTTATTTTTATTACTTTGCCTAAGGTGGGTACACAATATATATTAAACTCAAATAAATCGGCTCAGTAATTTCGTCAAAAAAATTTTTTTCCAAAAATTTTTGCCTCTTTGTGTATTCATAAACTATTAGCCTCAGAGGGTTGAAATTTGGCAGGAATGCATCTGGGGCTAAGAAGTATTATTTCCTATAAAACAATCAATTTTGTATCAAGGGCAGTTTTCCCTATCTTACCCGACTATGCCCTTAAAGTCGATTAAGGGAAGAAGGGAATTATACTTTAATGAGTTCAATTTAACGTTATTTTCGTTGGATTATCACAAAAAAACTCATCCTGAGGAATCAATAATTTAATTATACAATGAAATTTGCATTTTTACAAAAATAAATGATATAACATTATTTTAAAAGGTATAAATTTCAAAATGTTAATTCACTTAAATGTACTACGTTTTTAATTTTGTTATTGTTACATGTTAGATGTTCCGGTTTTAAAATTTTAACTAAAAAGCTATTATAATGTATACATACTTCATTCTACTTTAAAGTACTTGTACCAGTTCAAAATTTCGTTTGATTGACTTTGTAGGTTTAAACAGTTGAATAACAAAAGCAGTCGCGTAGAAAATTTCAAGATCTTACATTCAGTATATCCATAATTCCATATTTACATATCTGTATCTAATTATACGTAAGTATAAATTTTTAATTTCTTGAGAATATTTATATTTTTTGATAAAACGTATAATTATAATGGAGATGCTTGGTTCAAAAACATCATACTTGCCCTTTTTATATCTACATAGCCTAATATTGACAGAAAAATAACATTAAATCGATATTTTAAATTCTTTCTAATACATTTATGTACAGCAAGAAAGAAGTACGTTGGTGAAGGCGCTGGGAAACGATCGTATGACAGATCTAATGATCCGTCCACACAGTCTCTACAAATAAACAAAATGTGCGTATGGACGGGAAAACGTCCATTGGTGCGGCTTGCATAAAAATTGCACTACTGCTGAAAATAAATAGTAATAGCGGATATTCATGCATTAAACACTAAAATTATGGACAAGTTTCTAAGTAATAACAAGAAAAATAGAAGTAGTTGTGTAATAGAAATGGAAAATAGAATATACCTCTCAAATCAAAGTTGGAAGAAATTGGATTTTAGTTAAGTACGATCTGGATAACCAGTTGGTCCATTGTGTTAGTCTAAAAGTTCTATGAAATATGATTTTAACAACATAAACTTGCCTATCATAAACGATCGATAACTATCGCTAAATATCCATAGTTTCACGACTGAGTATCGATAACTATATCGATGATTCTCCACAACTAATTTGCAGCAGTCTTACTGTTGGAGTACTTAGACTATGATTTTATGACTGCGACTAAAGCGCGGCTTGAGCACTGTCCATACGCATAAGTAAAACAGTGAGCTTGGTTGGCATAAGTAAAATCTTCAGCAGTGCAACCAAGGGGCCAAACTACTATATGATAGTCTTCCGACTGTAGCAGAAAGGTGACGTAAAATGCCCTGCACTTTGAACCACTACGTTATGTAGGTACACACTGTTTTTAGTGGTGTAGGTTTGATATTTGCTTCTGTGTCAGTATTCACATACACAACGACAAAACACGTATTATCGGACAGAGCAACGTGCAGGTCAAGTAACAATGGTTTTACAATAAATAATAATCGTAATGGATTCGGTGACCGACACCGATTGAGTAATTGCCTTAAGCTGTGACAGACCAACAAATGACTCCAAGCGAGCTACACTTTTTTGATATTAGTTTGCTTCTAGTGTTGTATGAGTGCAACGTTTACGGAAGCCGCACCAATGAGTTTGTACGAGATACAGTTTTCCCATCCATACGCACATTTTGATTATTTGTACAAATTGTGTGGGCGGACCATTAGATCTGTGATACGGTTGTTCCCCAGCGCCTTCACCAGCATACTTTTGTACGTTGATACGTCGTATCAATCACAGTAAGAAGCCTGCAAAAAATTTTGATGATTGTACCGTAGCTATAAGTTGATGAAAAAAAATACCGAAAAAATTAAACATATTTTTTTTGAGGTTCAAATTTTTTAAAGCTGATATTTGTTTAGATAAACTATAGAGGTATCTGAAACATAAAAACTTCAGCCAAATCCGTCAGCCATTTAAAACTTGTAATTTTTTTTCGATTTTCAAAAAGAAGTTCTTACTCCCAAGAGGTAAATTTTTAAGGGCTGGAGGCTAGTAAATTTCAATCTTATGCCGAAAAAAATCAATACAATTCGTGCTGGGATATTCTACCTATGCTTATCCGCCTATAGCCTTTTTGAATAATTGGGTCTATTTAGAATACTGTTCACTTTCAAGACGTTCGCAAGCACATTACTAAATTGCTTGCAGCACTTGATAACCAAAACTTGATGATCAAGCTTCATACAAATCTATTATATGCTCCGCATATGCACACTGTTTTCAGTTTTCAAAGGCCAAAAGCATCTGGAACTTTTACACAGGCACGAATATGCCAGACATAAGAATTTGCTAGAAATATATATGAATGTGCTACTGACCTAAATTCAATAATCAGAGACTGTCAATGACTTTAAGAAAAATAATAAGCGTCTATGTCTTGTCGACGCTTACGCTATTATCATCACGTCTATGAATGAGAATAAGTAATATTATAATTATTACATTTAGTAATTTCTTAATGTGTATTTATGATCTACAGTATCAGATAAATATTCATACATAATTATGTACACAGCAAAGTGTTCGTTGGATGAACTCGTAGTGAACAAAATGAATCATTTTTATTTCAGAGTATCATTTTAATTTATATACGTTACCTTACGTAGGTACAACCGTATACAGGTACAGGTACTGATAATAATAAACAGTTACAATGCTCTGCAAGAACAGAACAGACTTCCAAAATTGATCTAATTATAAATGAGAAATGATAAAATCTCTTTTCAAAAAAAAAAAAAAAAAATTATTATCACCTGCAGCTAGTAAGTACCGTGGTATTAATTGAAAATTACAACATGTATGTATTATAGATATATCTCTTATTGCAATTTTGTCATATGGTTAACTGATGGTTTGCTTACCTGTTCATTTATATGTAAAACAATCATCATTAATGAAGTAGAGGAACAAACAAATAATGGTCGACTTCTTGTCTTCTTCCAAGTCCCTACCTTCACCGACTAGCCTACATAAAACACACTTTTTCTTACGGTAATAGTGGAACCTCATTTCACCAACAAACGAAGAGCAAACAGTAGTTGGTTAGTACAGTGTATAGCAATTGAAATATACAAGCAAGTTTCCAAATTGACTTAACAAACGCGATTGCCGCGACTGCTTTAAATCAAGCGTTGATTGTTACTTTATATTGTTATATTGTCTTTATTAATTGTTGCAATGTGCGCGAACCAATTGATTCTTCAATGTTGTACGACGTTTTCGGTCGATTATTGGTGGTTATCGTAACTCTGCGACTAAGACTTTTCTATTTGACTCGACTTAAATAGATTAGTGTAAATTATTTATATACGTTGTGTTTATTTTAAATTACAGAACAGAAAATGTTCGTTACTTTATTACTTGTGGTAGGTAATTACATTTTTTATTTTAAAGTTAATTCAGTAGACTAATATAACTGTATCTGTAGTATTATGTACTACTATATCATTATACACGCTATTTGCAAAAAACGAAAAAAAGTTCTCAAATGATTCCTGACCTAGAATTGATAATAAATAAAAATAATAAAATTCGTCATTGATGAGAGTTTTTATTCACATATTATATTACACATAAACAAGACAAGGTTGTCATTACTTATATTTAAAAGAAAATCATTTCTTTCACAACTTTCATTTGCATTGATTCAATTTTAGTAATAAATAACAGAAACAACCTAGTTTCTCTGTATTTACATTGCACACAGGTACACTGATAATATCTTGATATTATACAAATGATCTGAAAATAAATATTAAAACTTATTCTTAAGATCCTTTCCAGTTGCTATTTATAAGATTTGAAAAAAGAATCTTTGTTTATTTGTATGAACGTAAAAGGACGTTATCCTACAACTGAAAATCTGTATCAATTTCAATGACACTCACATGAAACCTATTGTTAGAATCCTCGTTAAATAATATGTTATATAACGTAATTATTACAACATTCGGTAGCTAACAACATTAAAAATCAGGCTTGACGAGAGGGCGGGCTAGTCGAGGTTACAGCCCTGAGGCCCGGGCTTGAAGAGGGAGCCCGTAGCTATCGGTAGGGAGCCCGGGAAAAATAAAAGGAACTTTTCTTTCCTAGTCACTTTTTTGCGGTGAAAACTTTTTCAAATATATGTTTTTTTTTCTCCGGGGCCCACCATTTTTCTCCATGGCCCTGCTAAAAATATAATTAAGTAAAATGCTATTTGGTAATTTAATTCAGTCTTCTACAAAAACAGATTAACCCTTAACTTCTTACTCTACACTCCTATTCTTGCGCTTATCTACGTAATTTTCTTATGTTATGAAGTGTGTAAGGCAATAACAAATAGGAAAAATCCAGACTATTGTAGATAAACTAAGCATTTTCAGACTATTGTAGATAAACTAAGCATTAGTCAAAAATATCGAGCATAGAATAGTCGACTAGTCGACTAAATTTTTAATCGAATTCATGGTAAAGTAACCTGTGTAACTCTTTCAAACACGAGGTTTTCTTTTAAATTTAATTATGAACTTTTAATATTTTTCTAAACTAATCGGTTAATCATCCGACATCACTACTACTTAAGAACTTACTACTTACTAATGTCGTCGAATGATTAATCGATTTAATCGACTAATTTTGTTTACAGTTAATTTTAGTCGACTATTTTACCCTCGACTAAATGACTAAAATGATTAAAAACGATTAATTTAAGGACGTTCGTGCACGGAGAGAAATTTCCTATAAAAATTACTGTGCTCATACTACAATCGACGTGTAACAGGCGAACATATCCAATTTTTGTACGGTAAAATTATAAAAATTATAGTTATATTATTGTAATTTTTATAATTTTACCGTACAAAAATTGGATATGTTCGCCTGTTACACGTCGATTGTAGTATGAGCACAGTAATTTTTATAGGAATTTTCTCTCCGTGTGCATCAAACCTAATAGTAGATAAAAATTTTAATTTTAGAGAATTGACAAGTTCAATTACATAGTTATCTTCCCTCAAAGATTTTAAGGCCTTCATAGATCATTTCTTAAACTAATTGACGATTAAAAATCAAATTTTTAACACAGAGCAATTAGGAAAAAATATTCTAAACAGCATTTTTTCATTTTATAAATTATAGTAAGTATATTATAAGAGTAGATATCATAATAAAAAATGTTTAAAAATATTCTTTGAAATATGCAATTTATATAATTGCACAAAAGACATCGTGTTGACGAACGTTAAAATGAAATATTAATTATTGAAATTAATATTCGGGTAGATTTTGATGTGTACACGTACATAATATACATACAAGGTCAAATCAGACTACTAAATTTCAATCAACAACTGTGTATGCATTGATGTCATAGATCAGTACATAGGTGGTACGTATAGCAATCACCCATATACACGGCACGATATGACACATGAATAAGCACAAGCTCTGTATGCATAACATACAGGTATAGTGTTTTGTGGTAGCTACATAACATTATTCTGTAGAGGCGCACGAACGTCTTTAATAGTTTTTCTGTATTATTTATTGTACTCCAAAAAATTAAAACTAAAAATAATTTACATATTTGTATGATTTTTCACTTGTATGTGATTAACATATTGTAATATGTCTATCTTTCCTTTTCTTAAAAAAAAAATAATAATAATAAAAATAAAAATCAATAATAAAAGTCAGTAATTAAATTCAGAAGAAAACATCCTTTTTGAAAGAATTACATAGGTTATCCTATTCATAAATTCAACTAAAAATTTAATCGATTGGTTGACTATTCTAAGCTCGATATTTTTGACTAGTAATTTTAGTCGATTACTCAACTAACTGCTCCTCGGCTCGACATCACTACTATTTACCAGACTTATGGCTATGCAATTGTACAATGTACTTCATTATCGATGTCTCAGTTAAACGAGAATTTGCATCGCATACATAAATTAATTATTACTGGGATTTGGATATGCATAATAATATGGAGTAATATTTATTCCGACTACTTCCAGTTGTTTATTTAAAATTAGTCAACATTTCTGATAGATAGTTAAATGATCGCTCGTTTAAACAATTATTTCAACAATTATATATGTATGTATAAGAATTTGAAATTAAAAAAAAAATTTCGGTTTTATTTCTAAATTTTTGTTCAACAATATCAAAATCTTTATTCTTAAAATTAACTTTCATTTGACACTTTTTTCTACTTTCACTTTTAGCCCCAAAACTTTTCTCCAAATTTTGAACAGTCAGCAAGACTAGTTTTTATTAAATACAATGTCTGTGTTAAATGTAGTCAACGATTCATTTGATTTATTATATAACAAATTATATTTTTAAATCATAGCATAGATATTTTCTTTCCTAATTAATTAAGAATTCATATTGAATTTAACAATAGTTATAACTATAATCGTTTAACAATGAATGGACAAACCAAAAATTGATAGTATATGTCGCGTATGTAGTTAATTAAATTAATTAAAGTGATTTCATTAATGATATTGTTGAAAAGGTGTAAAAGAAAACTTTCTAAAAGTCGTTCTGCAGGAAATTCTATCGTTTCAATATCTAACATAGATTTTTTATAAAGAGTAATGGATGATGTCATTATCATATCAAGCTGTTTTATGTATAATAATTATACGCATTACATACGTATATTACATATATAGGGTACATACAATGTCCCGTTTGAACTTATACATACTATTTACTTGTTAAAATTGATAATACTGGATTCTCATTAGGAAAAGTTATGCCAAAAGTATTTTGGATGAAATAATATGAAATATTGTACCAATTTAATATATAATAATTACTGCTTTATGGTTTTAATAATAATAATAATAACAGAAAAATTGAAAATATACTGTCAATGCGAGGTGACACACAGCTTCCTGGTACTCGTCACAGAATTTTATCTAATCTTTAAGGGGGACCACTAGTGTGACATTTTGAAAAAAAATTGGAAATTTTTTTGCATGTTTCGATAGTCTATACCTTTAAAAATAGCATACTAAAATTTCAAGTGTATATCTCAAATAGTTTCTGAGTCACAGCCATCCGAAGAGCGGATTCTGATTTTCATTGTTAACTTTGAAGTATTGAGAAATGTATGAAGGTTGATAGTTCGGGAGTTTCTGGACGTGGCTGCCAGTCATATGTTGTGGAGAAGCTAGACGCTGGCACATTTAAACGACTCATCTAGTTTTACTATGACCGTTATAGTGAGTACATCGTAAATAATTTTAGTAAAAATTCTCAGTGATTAAAACTAAAAGGTAAAGTAAAGAAAAACTACATTTTTCAAATTTGCTGCAGTTATAACTCGAAGACAAATCATCCGATCGAGTTGATTCTTATTGCAGCTTCTTTTATATATGTTTCTTCGTACCATGAACCTCCAGTTTTCCGATCGAATAAATGTAACTTTTGCAAGCCAAAAATCATCAAATTTTCGCGCAAATTTTGAAACCTTTTTTAAAAAAAAACTCCGCCATTTTGTTAAATTTCAACTTTTTTTTCGATTGAGGTTCATGGCATGGGGAATACCTTCTAGTTTAATATGCTTTGCGGTTTTTTTGATTTTAGGCACTCTGAAGATCGCTATCACTGCAGCAGTGGGGGAACTTTTTTTTTGGAGCCTTGGGAGATCGCGAATTACTCACTGAATTTTCAATTTTTTGGTCCAAAAATTTTATCATGAATTTATTATATATCAGCGAATATATCCTAAAAATATTAAAACATTCCATACAGTGATTTTCTTTAAAAAAATTTTCAAAAATCACCGGCCGCAGTATTCAGGCGGCCACACTAGGGTCCCCCTTAAAGTGATTTTTACGCTTAAACTGCCCGGGAAAAAATTTTCATATATGATTATATATAAATACTCGTATATGATCATATATGGAAAATTGGCCATATATGAAAATATATGAGTATATATGACCATATGTGACAATATATGGTTATATATAACCATATAAGGTCATAAAAAAAAAATAGGTCATATATCATCATTGCATATAGATTTGTGAGGATTATATATAATTATATACAAAATTATACAGAATTACATTAATTTATATTACTTATTAAGGGAAGGTTTACTTGACAGTCCTTAAAAATTATGTATTTTTCTGGAATTTTTTTCTCAAGAACGGAAGTAAATATCAATTTCAACTTTTAGTATTAAACTATACAAAAAAAAATTCAAAGAAAATATAAAAAATTGTCCATTTTATAGATAGTGAAGTGTGACGATCCGAAAATCCGATGCCTTGTTGGTTGACATCATAGCGCTGGTAATAAACCACTGAAATCCAAAAACAAAAAAAGATTTAAAAAATATATGAACAGTACCGGCACCTATATCTTCTATAATATCAATAGATTGCTGAAAAAAAAAATGGCAGATGTGTGAACTTTTGATTACGATTTTTGTCTTATTTTTCGCTCTTTAAAGTAAATTTAAAAAAAAAAAAATATTGAAAGTGTATCGAACTTATAGGTGGTATAGGTGCCGGAGAATTGAATTACCTTTAAAATAGAAAAATAAAAAAAAGGATCCATCGGATAGTTTTTGAGTTATCGTGGTCACCAGTTCCAAAAATGTGGTTCCGAGATACTATAAAATATATATTAAGAAACGTATTTTCAAAATTTCATATTTAATACTCATTACCGCGTGAATTACGTTTTTGGTTTTTTTTTTTTTTTTTTATAGAAAACTCGATTCGATTAATGTGCAATAATTCTTTTTTTTTTTTAAATTACTTTCAGCAAAGTCACTTTGAGAACATATTCTACATACATAATTTGCTATCAATTTCTGCAAAAAAAAAAATCTCGTAAACTTCCCTTTAAATTACTTTCAGCAAAATCACTTTGGGAACATATTCTACACATAACTGGCTATCAATTTCTGCAAAAAAAATAAAAAAAATATGGCTTTTTTTTAGGAACGCTCAAGTAAACCTCCTCTTAAGACCATATACATATATAGGAAAAAAACACGTCTATTTTTTTTTTTTTTTTTTGTTTTCAAAAATATAAATTTCAGTTTCGCTTCTCTTTTAGTTTAAGGCTAGAAATTATAAACTTTTTAATAAAATTACAAACTTTATAAAAAAAAAATTATAAGTATAATGACGCAAAGATGTATGATGTAAACGCCCAAATAAAAAAAAAATTGTAACTATGTGTGTTTAATTTACATCCACATTATTTAAAATTATAATGAAAAATTAAAATAAAAAACCGATTAATAAGGAGCCTACATTTTATATGTAATCATATAAGGTCATATATGACCGCCTTCTTTTCAGTCGAAAAAACAAACATGGATCATATATGTAATATGTGATCATGTACGAACATATATGATCGTCTTTTTTCAGGCAGAAATATAAACATGGTTCAAATATGGGCGTATATGACCATATATGTATCATATATGGCCCATATATGATCATATATGTGTCATATGTGATCATGTAAGGACATATGTATGATCGTCTTTTGGAGGCGAAAAAAAACATGGTTCATATATGGGCATATATGATTCATATATGGCTCATATATAATCATATATGAAACATATATGATCAAATAGGTTTCATATATGTTCATATATGAATCATATATAATTATATATGATCATATAACATCATATATGTAAATTTTCTCCTGGGTGGGCATATATGATCATATATGTGTCACATGTGATCATGTAAGGACATATATGGTCGTCTTTTGGAGGCGAAAAACAAACATGGTTCATATATGGGCATATATGATTCATATATGGCTCATATATGAATCATATATGATCATATAACATCATATATGTAAATTTTTTCCCGGGTGCATCTTATATTATAACTGTCATGTTTGATTTTAATAATTAAATGGCTTTTTTTCTCCCCTTTCTATCGATATATATCATGAATAAATTGATAAAAATAAGAAAAAATCAAAATGAATAAGTTACGCAATCAAATGTCCAATTAAGTATTAACTCTAAGGGAATACGGTAATTTACTACGAAAAAATCATGTCTATAGTCACAAAAAATAAAAAATGCCAAAATCCATGCAGTTATGTTGGCAGTATGCAGAATATTGACCTCGTGCTAACATTACACATGAAAATCGAACATAGTCGAAGCGTAGAAGTGAATATAAAAACGATATGCAGGGGAAGAACGATCATAGTCCATAGTTCCAACGTGAAAACGATCATTTTTGAACATGGACTTCATTTTTTATTATTGTAAACAAAATATTTTAAGCCATTATTTATATAAAAAGAACCCATGCACAATAAAGTTACATAAAATATACAGCTTTTTTGTTTAAATTGTCCCAAGTTACAGGGGAATAATGATCAGAGTCCATGCATTAGTTTTTTTTTACACCAGTTTTAATCCGTATTGGTGCTGATACAAGTTTAGTGTTACAGTTATGGAATTTTAATAAGATGAAGTGAATTTAAAATAAAAATAAAGTGCATAAAAAGCATCAAACATTCGGCTCAAATCTTTAGAGTTTAAAAACGCTTCCCTGAAAAAGGGTCTCGCCGGGTAAGCATATGTGATTTCGGCCCAGCCGCTTTTTCGGCTATTCTTTTTCATGAATGTTGCTTATGGTGAGTAATGTTCGAAAATATAGGTATTAGACCTCTACCCCCTATATTGTCAGAGATATGGGGGTAACAATCCTTAACTTTAAAATTTTTTTTCGTCAAAACTATTGAAGAAAATTAGATTAAATTAACAGAATATGTTGACATAAAGTATATAGCTTTATATTATATAATTTTTTTACATTCGTATGACGTCATTTAATATATTAAAATAATAATTCAACTTTTGAGGGTGCGTGTTTTAGACCAACCCCTTGAGTGACAAGTTATGGATATCAATATCATTATTGCAGAAAGGAATATGAATAGGCATTTCACAATTCTCGTGCCCTTATATTATTGACAAGGGCTCCACCAAGGGTCTAACACCCACCAAAGGGGTTGATACCCCCTTACACCCCTTTTATACCGATCTGGTCATAGATTTACATTATGGTAGCTTCTGCTTACAAGCTCTTGGGAATGCAACGGTAAGATGGTATAGGATGAACACAGTCGAAATATGAACCCCTTAAAGAGGTGAAAATTACCCTCTCCTGGACGTGGAGGAAGATGTAAGAGAGAAAAATTGTTCTTGTTTTTATTTGACATTCGTCGCAGCACACTGAGCAGAGCAACCCTCAATTGCCTTGACCGTACTTGTCTAAGGGGTTGAATATATCTCTACACAGCACCTACACCTTCTTGCGCAATCTTATATGTACATATTTTAAATAAATGAATTGTGCATAGACGAAATTATCTAAACTTGGTCTGACGTCATTTAACAAATGCTTTACTTTTAATTTTTTTACACCGTCGAAAAGAGCATAAAAATTACATGAGATACGCTTTTGAACCATTGTTCTAAATGAACAATATGGTTCTAAGTGAACTAATTTTTGAGAAAAATTAAAAAAATTTGTTGAATTTCTTTACGGTAAATCAGGGGTGGCCAACCCAATTGATCTTGCGGGCCACTTTGGAAGAGCATCATAACCCCGCGGGTCGCATATAAAATTACGTGATCCCATATATATCATAAAATAAATATATTTTATATAAGCCTGATGAATCTCGCGAGCCAAAAAAAGTTCAATTTTATATTAGTGATGGGCATAATCGAGTGAAAAATAATCGATTATTCGATTATTGAAATATCTCGAGATATGTCGAGATATTATAAAATCATTCGATTTATTATTAATCATTATTTTTCATTCGAGTGATTTTAAAAAATATCTCGAGATATACAAGTACACTAAAAATCATCTGATTATTTCTCATTCGAGTGGTTTTAAAAAATATCTCGGGATCAATAAATCATTTGATTATTCTGTCTTATATCTAAACAAAATAAGGTAAGAGCACTAGTAGCCGTCATGATAAGACATGAGCAGGACTTTACATTAAATTTTTTCGTTCATAATTATACGAAATAACCAACAGTAGCTAAAACGAAGAGAATTTTATGATCTTTCAGGAATATTTTAATTTATTTGAATATTTTTTATAATAAATATATTAATAAAAATAAAATAAAGGAAAAAGTGTGGTGTACCAGTACCCGTCAATAAAAAATTAACGATGATCCAGTATCCGTCAGAGGAGAGACCCAGTATCCGTCATTCTTTAGAATATGATTAATCTTAAACAACTGAGCTATATAATTAAAATACTTAAGGATAAAGCATAATTATTTCAAAAAAATTATTTTATTCTGTTATTTCCTTTCTACAATTCCTGCAGATATATTGCTTAGATTGGCACTGAACTGATTCTTTTAGAATTCTCTTTAACTTTGGTAAAACCATCCGTGATGCTAATTCTTCTGAAGCATTATCCATAATGCTGTTTTTGTACATTCTTTTTCATTGGAATTAATAACATTATGTACTGATTTTTGTCCTTTCTGTACAATTACATGGTTATTAGTCGGGCTCAAAAAGATACTGATCCACCATAATTCCATCAGAAGCTCTGTATCTTTCAAAATTTCTATAAATTCCCCTTTCTTAAAATATTCTTCAATTTCCTTAAGCCAGTTTTTGATATTTTACGCTACCGAAGCCCTTGATTTTCTTAACTTTTGAGATAATCTCTTAGATAACTCCGGATGTCTGTTGCAAAAAGACAAGAATCATTTTCGTCCAGGTCGACTATGTGTAAATGGATTTTCTCAAGTTTTGGATTAGTAGTTGGCTACTATCTAGCAGTTAAGGATCACAGTTTCATTCAAATGTATCATCCACTTTACTATGTTCTCATCTTCTTTGTTGGTTAAAATAATTGTGGAGGCACTTTTTGCATAATATGGGCTACTTTCCTTTTAATTTATTTGACAATTATTTGTGACATACGAAATTGTTTGACTACGATAGAAATCGGCATTTTTTTTAACGAATAGCATATCAAAAGCATTTACTTAATCTTCATTACTGTATTTTATATTGAAATTTACCTACAAAAAAGACGGTACCAAAAACCGTTACTATAGGGTACCAGTACCCGACATTAATTTACAAGGACTACTAAAATTTAATTGTTACAGAAAATAATGACGGGTACTGGTCAGTAGCTTTATCGTATTGTTGTGAACGTAAACCAGGTTTTAACATTTTAGTGTAAAAAACATAGGAGAATATGTATCCTTTTTTAAAATACAATTTGTTACCCCAATATTAACCGTCACTATGACGGTTACTGGAAAATGCCTGTATTTTATGTACCAGTAGCCCCCATCAAAAATAATAAATTTCTGTTAGGTTTTCTGGTCTAAAAACTATTTTTTAACAAAATTTAATCAATACCTATAAATAAAATAGAAGGGTCTGTCTGTGATTTTCGAATTTGTAGGTATTAATGTATTTTCCAGTTAGCAAATTCGACATATATACCAAATATAACTTTAAAAAAATTTTTGTCTGTCTGTCTGTTTGTACGAACCGATTTAACTCAAAAACTATTAAAGTTATTGGGTTGAAATTTACAAGGAATATAGATATTAACCTCCCGGTCAATCTTAGCAACATTTTAATGTGATCTCCCAAATGGTTATGTACAGGCTGATTCAAATAGTGTCTTCATTAAAAGTTTATGGTCTTCTAAATAAAGTAATTTTTTGAAAATTTAGTTATAAAAGTTTTCAATTATGAAGATTTTAATTAAATTATTTTTAATTTGGTGCCATTTCCGGTTATACCAGAAGTTGACACCAAATTTGTTATTTGAAGTGTTTTTGACAGTAAATTTGAATTCGCTGGAAATTGTTACTAATATTCTATGTGACAGTGAGATTTCAGCTTTTTGAATTGATACAGGGTGGTCACATAAAGCATTTTTTTAAATATTTTTTGTTTATTGTGCAAATCTTTTTTTTTTCAAATGAATCACCTATATTTTTTATCATAACTCTGTAGAAAAATGTAAAGTCTATCTATTACTATAAGATATTCTTATACCTAAAACTGATATTTTGGAAGTTACATAGAATTTATATAATAAAATGATCAGTTAGGTTTTCCATGGGCCCGGCTAACACAAAAACCACGGGACAGATTTCAGTGAAACTTGATAAATGTATTCCTTAGACGCTTCACCATCTCAACATCGACAACATGTCCAGTCAAAATTATAACAATATTCTTTATGTGGTTTGATATATTTAAGATAAAAGTTGATATATCAAAAATACTCCTTTAACAATAAACGGAAACAAAAGAAAGAAAAGCAAAAGATTACGATAAAAATAATATTTTAATAGTATTTGTAATAATAATAGTTTTTGGTACGTATAGACATACTAATGATCTGTCCACAAATGATAGTACATATTAGAAATGCATCCAATGAGATCTCCATACACATTCATTCCTCCAAGGTTCACACCTAGACAATATTATGAGGAGTGATGACTGATAAGTGTGCTCAGATTATCAAAATAAATAAAAAAAATTAAAAAATTAGAACTTTTTTTTTTAATAATTATCGTCTATTCTTCATTTACGGATATTGTATAGGGTCTTAAGTTTCTGAAAAAAGCAGTTCGAGACCTAGGTTAAAAATTTGTTCAAATTTTCCAGACAAAATATCGTTTTTTATTTAGCAGTACATAATTAATTAAAATGTGATCTAAACATTTCAAAGAGATATACACGGGAATATTAGAATATTATATGACTAGAATAATATAATTAACCATTAACAATCGCCATTAGACTCGTATTTGATGTCAGCAATGCCGAAACAAACAATTTTTACATTAAAATAGTTAAGTAATATGTTCGATAACAATACAAGATTAAAAATCGTCAAGTTTATGGTAAAACATTTTTATCTGTGACTTCAAAATATTCATGGCACCACTTTTCTTGATGTTAAATACAGACTAATAATGTTGACAATCCGTGCTCTTTTCCTTGCACATATTTAAATTTTAAAAATGAATATGTACTCGTAATTTTTGAAAGATAAACAAGAATGACAAATAGGTTTCATATTCAAATCTATGTTTTTATTCTGTCTAAAAAAGACCTATCTAAAAATATGTAGTGTGTGAAGAAATCCTCATATTTTTATACATAAAAACAGAAACTTTTACTAGTGTTAGATATTAATATTTACAGCTCAACCAACATAAGGTTGCCGGTCAAGGTTGTACGAGCAGTAGACAAACACAACATCTGTCACGCTTTTATGCATATATGTTATATGTTTAATTCTTGTTGTCGCACTCTTTCATTTGCGCATCTGACCGGAAACCTTATGTTGGTTGGGCTGTAAGAACAGAAATAGTAAAAAATATGAAAAACTGATGGGACATTTTCTCTCCAATTAAGATTTTAACACTTCTGAAAATCTTTCTGAATACACTATGGGCGGGGCTTAAAATTTAGATAAACTAGTTTCTTTAAAGACATATTATTTAAAGTCTATTCTCCAACCGACTTTACGGGACGTATGCGGGGATGGCACAAATCAAGATTTGACTGAGATATAGAAAGAAGTTATTTTTCTGTTCGTTTAGACTGTTTTCGCTAACTTTAAAGCAAATTTTTAATATTCTTGGGGCAAAAAAATACCTTTTTTCTTGATTATTAACTTTAATCTTAATTTCATATTTCTTTTTGAAATGCAAATTTTACACAATAAATTATGTATATACATATATTCAATAAATAATTTTTCTTTTATATTTAAATTTTAAATATAAAAGAAAAATATTTTCTAACTTTGTGCAAAAAAAAATTTTTTGCATGTTCCTGGGGTCCCAAAAGCGCCAAAATTAAATTACCCAACCGATTGTGAAAATTTTTTCACAGTTAAAAAGTGAAACTATGTATTTAAAATGGATACAGACTATTTTATGAGATCTGTCAGGGTCCTGAGAATCCAGAAGTGCCAGAAATTAACTACTCAACCGATTTTGAAAATTTTTCGTTGTTAGAGAGCTAAACTATTTTAAATGGATACAAGCTGTTATCCGCCAATGTCCAATTTTAAAAATTCGCTCTGTTATGCAGATACTGTGACAGGGGTATTTAATAGTATTATTATAGTATTTTAATTATTTCCTATGTTATTAACCCTTGCAGATTGATAAGATTATCAAAAAAAAAAAAAGAAATAAATATTAATAGTAAAATTGATGATGTTTGAAAAAATCTGAATCACAACATTATTAATTAAGTTTTGTAGTATTTACAAATTTTATTTTTAGCCTCATTGTCAAAAATCAAAATCTTGAAGTCATATCCTTAGAATTTTTACGGTTTTAGACCTTTGAAGGTGGAATTTTGCATATACGAGTACATGCTACCGTTAAAGATTTCAGTTACAGAAAAAAAAACATTTCCTCCCACTTTTGAGGTACTCTTCCGTAAAAGCTTGTCTACCCGGCGTGTAGAGGATGTGAACAGTCAGGCACTGAAATTCTGGGGGTACCAGTCCACCGAAATCTAAATTCGCTAAAATTCGAATACTATTAGATATCAAGTTGTATGAATTATTATTATGGTAGTTCTTACTATTTGGTGAAAGTTTTAAATCGAATGAACAAGTATTCACCGTACGTAATTATGTTTCGATGATTATTCTTTTCTTTTGCAAAAATTAATTTTACCTCGCTAATACTTTAACTGGCAGGAAAGACCTAAGGAAATCGAACTACAATAACAAAGACACGCCGGCTGATTTGTGTTAATTGTTCGGCGTTGTGTTAGTTATTTGGGAGAAAGCAAACCGAGCGAACGAAACTAACTGTTATATAAAAGCAATTTGTTATGTATTAAAGTGCCTCGGCAGCGCAGCGGGCCGAGATATCAAAAGTGTCAAAAGTTGAGTGGGTCATAGCAAGTTGTTTGTAAATAACATCACTTCAAAATTCAAATTTGTTAATAAAATAAATGTAATATATTTAAAATTTGTTTCGTTCTTTCGTACCTACGTGTTTACACAAGAGGAAAAACGAGATGAAAGCTTGGTATCTTACGTACGACGCTACTTGTAAAATTAAGAAAAATATGACCGGTTGGGCTGATCTATGCATACCGGCGTCGAATATGTTACTTTCTTGCTCTTTGGTATTGAAAAGAAGGGATGGAAATTTTTTTCCTACGTATCCCATCGTGTGAAATATTCGTTAGTAAGGTCTTTTAAAAAGAATTTAGGGTTTCTTTAACTATTTTTCATTCCTAAGCTCCATTTGTAACATTTGTACTAAGCTTTAAGATGGCATTTAACATGTCTGCCCTTTTTCACTTTTCCAGCCTTAATTTTTGAACAATTAACCTAAATAATTTTATCAAAATTCGTCAACTGAGTCTCAGTCTGAGGAACCAAAAACTACTGGATATACAGAAACGACTCCCAGTGTTTACAGTATGTCATTATTTGCACATAATTGACAAAATTTTAATAATTTTAGCGAATTTAGTGACATGGAATTCAGCTATTACAGCCACTGTCATGACGCGACTTGAGCCCGAGACTATGGCAAAAATTTGTTTTGAGGTCTCTAGAAACCGAAAATAATATTCACTAAAATTTATATATATATATATATATATATATATATATATATATATATATATATATATATATATATATATATATATATATGTCCGCGCGATAACTCTCGAACGAAGTATCCAATTTTTACGAAATTAGTTTTTCGCCATAATTTCCACTTATTCAAAAATTTTTGCTAAATTTTTTTACGTCATTTAAAAGAGGAAAAAAATTACATAAAAAAGGTCTTTTAAACTATTTTTCTATGTGAACTAGTTTCCGAGAAAAACTATTTTTTATAAACGGAAATTCGCTATGTTATGCAGGATGCTGCGACAGAGGTATTATACTTATAATACTAAAAATAAAAAAGCAATTGTTTTAAGACTAGAACTTCTTTTTAGAAAGTATGTGAAATTAGAAATTCAAATGTTGACAAATATGCATGTTTATTACTGTCATTTAGATAATCTTGTTGAACACTTTTATTAAGAAGGAAAAAGAATTAATCCTTTTAATATGAAGTCTAATGCACATTTAAAGTGTAATAATAGCAAAGACGGCAGCTTACTAAGATATATTATGTCTGTGTTAGTGAGAACGCCTCTTAATTACCAAATTAAAAAAAAATACCGTTAAAAAATATTAAATAGAATAAAATAATGTTTACATAAAACAATTAGTAGCCAAGTTTATTAAGTATATTTGAAATTTTAATACATTCAGATATCTTATAATATTATATACACGAATACCTCGCTTTGCGTCGTTTCATTTTGCGTTTTTTCGAAGTTGCGTCGCTGCTGAATTAGTACTAATTTTCACTGTGCGTCGTTAGATTTTCGAAGTTGCGTTGGTTTCGAACCTTTAATTTTTTTTCGAAATTTTTCGAAATTTTCTTTTTTTTCTAAAAGATGGCGTCGTTCACTTTGCGTCGTTTCAATTTGCTTCGTGTTTTTCTGGAACGTAACCATGACGCAAATTGAGGTATTAGTGTAATTATGTGATTAACTTAATAGTCTCTATTCTACAATTATACCTCACTTCTATTAGCGAGTTTTCAGAATGAAATTATTAGCGAGTTTCCAGAATGAAACCGAAAATAATATTCACTAAAATTTATATATATATATATATATATATAATATATATATATATATATATATATATATATATATATATATGTGTGTGTGTGTGTGTGTGTGTCCGCACGATAACTCTCGAACAAAATGTCCTACTTTTACAAAATTTGGTGAAAATGCTGGAAATTTCAAACCCTTGGATGAGTTCTTCAGCCAGACACGTCGGATGCCAGGAACATAGTTTTTGTTCTTGCAAAAAATTAGTTTTTTGCCAAAATTTCCACTTATTCAAAAATTTTTGTGAAGTTTTTTTACACCATTTAAAAGAGGAGAAAAAATTACATAAAAAAGGTCTTTAAACTATTCTTCTATGTCAACTAGTTTCCGAAAAAACTAATTTTTAGAAACGGAAATTCGCTATGTTATGCAGGATGCTGCGACAGGTATTTTATTTTATCACGTATAATTTCAATGTGTATTGGCTTTTATTCATGTCTTGGCTCATGCGACAACAACAATGAGTTTCGGCAAACCTCTATTATCATATAAGAGTTTTACAAAGGCAGGGAGCAGATAGAAGTACTAATAATAGGTAGTGTCCGACCGAAATTTCGGTTTCGGTTTCGGCCAGTTTCGGCGCAAAATTTGAGTTTCGGTTTCGGAAGCGAAAAGGCTGAAACTACGACCGAAGCCGAAACTCCATTCGTGAGCTGTTGCGTTGCCTTCGGCCACGATCGGCATTGCTCGAACGGTATTAAAAGCTTTTATTTAACTTGATACGTTAGTATGTTGGTTTAGATCAAATCTTGGAATCAAAATTTAGACAGGTTCTAATTAAGCTTGAGGTTTCAAATTTTGCATACCTGTCTAACCTTGATGACAATACAATATTGTATAACTAGTTTTGCCCTAAATCGCCCCAAACCAAAATTTTTGATTTTTAGTCCTGTGTAACTTTTTGACATTTCGAATTGTCAAATATTGTCCATTGATTTTACATTGCAATTTTTTGTTTCCATAGTTATGCTTGATTAGGGTAAATTAACCGATTAAAATATAAGTAAAAGAATTACTCTTTAATTTTTTTAAAAATTAATTGTAATCAGACTAAAAAGTAAAAAATAAATTAAAGTAAAAAAATGTTTTATTAAGAAAAAGCTTTTATTTAAAAATGGGCTAAAAAAATAAAATAACTTTTGAGTAAAGTTTGAAGCGATATGCAACATAATTTATAAAAGCTTGAGGCGTTTAATTAAGTTTGATAACTACTGAAAAGTAAAATAGCTACACTTATATCCAAAACATCCAAAACAGAAATAATTAATAATAACGCCTCAAGCTTTTGTAAATTATGTTGCATATTGCTTCAAACTTCACTCAGAAGTTATTTTATTTTTTTAGCCCATTTTTAAATAAAAGCTTTTTCTTAAAAAACATTTTTTTTTACTTTAATTTATTTTTCACTTCCGATTAAATACAAATTAATCTTATTAATATCAACGTTCACTTTTACTATGATTTATTGGCAACCTCATAATAACAATTATATATCCCCATTCAGTTCCGGACCATCGAATAGACAAATGAGACAAATGTCTAATACCCAATTCTTTGAAGGACGCGGCCAAACTACCTATTTTGAATATTTGAATCAATATTTAAGATTTGTTTTAACTTCTCACACAATCAATAGGAGCCGCTAAAATTTAATAATGAATCTCTCAAAACAGGACTAGAATAGTGTTCTTTTTTTAAATTTTTTCTCGTCAACTCTATTTTTCGGGGAAATTTTGGCAAAAGTAGCATTGAAAATCCTTCACCTCAGAAACCGCCCAAACGTCCCAGAGCCACCAAAAACTAAATCCCGGCATGGGGAGAGAGAATGAGGGATAAGAAGAAAATATCTAGGGCCTAAGACTGGGTTAATCTGGCCCTGACCTTGCTAATTTTAATTTACTTAAATGGAAAATAGCGGTATATAATGAGGCGTAATTGTGAATCTATAAAAAGTGCTCAATAATTTGATATTTTTCATATAATCTTTGGCTGTCAAAGAGATTGTAATACCGCTGATAAAATATCGACATTAAAGACTGACTTAAATAATTATCCGAAAGATTTTTTCTGTGTGAATTACATACTTTCTTATTCTGTATCTTACATACAAAACTTTTTTTTCTTTTATTTTCTTAAAATCATTAATTATTACTCAAATACGGGCTTTTTAAACACACGTGCATTTGTTAAGATTTACTGAAACGGAAATCAAGTAGTAAGAAATTACCTTAAAAGAAAGTTTAGGTTTCGGCCGAAACTGAGACAGCAACCAAAATTTGGGTTCGGTTTAAAAACAAGTTTCGGTCGGACACTACTAATAGGATTACATACCTTACATACTTTAATATGTATCTATCAGTCCAGAAACTCCTCTCCAAAAATCTGTGATATAATATTGTTCCTAGCATCAACACCATGCGTTTTCTACATCTTTTGAATACTAACTTGATTAATAATTACAATTTAGACTTTAAAGCGTTTATATAGCTAGAAATACATACAATATTTTTATATAACATACAACTTCAAAATCTATACAGAATTAGTTAATGCCCTTCTCTTAACATTCAATATCAGTCATTCAGTTTGTTTATATTTGGCAAATTTAACTAGTAATTTAATTATAAAATCATTTTAATTAGAATAATATTGTAATTTTTAAATACTACATATTTATATATTTAATTTATAAATAACTGTTACATGTGAAATAGGTTATTTTTATTCATTTGATGATTTCAATTAATTGTTGCAACGGGAATTAAACTTTTCTCCTAACTTATTCTGATGTAATTTAATTAATAAACCAAGCAGTAAAATAATTTAAACTCTAAATAAAGTAAGTTTCTTATTACTTATGTTATATTATATAAAATACCCCTGTCGCAGCGTCCTGCATAACATAGCGAATTTCCGTTTATAAAAATTAGTTTTTCTCGGAAACTAGTTGACATAGAATAATAGTTTAATGTAATTTTTTATCCTCTTTTAGATGGTGTAAAAAAATTTTTACTTATCTAAAAAATCACAATAAGTATAACCTGTTAGTACAAAATAACTCATAGTCACGCCCCATAATATGTATAGGAAAAAATACACATGGTGGAGATGCCGGGAAGAGTATGACTTTTCTGTTAATCATGGCTAATTGAATATTTCACAAACATTTTATTGCTTGTCCGAGAATTGAAGGCATTGTCTATGTCATTTTAGTATACAAAGTAAGAGAGATAGGTATCTATACATATAATTAAACTATAACGAGATCGTATCTGTACATGGAATATTTTTTGAAAATTGTACTGGTACTGTAGACAGTTAACTATTTAGATATCAAAGGAGTGATTTTTAAATTTTTGTCTGTCTGTGCACGCATTACGCAAAAACTATACTGATTAGATTTTGATGAAATTTGGTGTGGTAATAACTTTTTACCTGGACCAACATCTAGGATACTTTTTTACTCCGGGACAATACAAAAACCATTTTGGGCGTGTGCACACACCACGCCTAAACTACTTAACGGGTTTTAATGAAATTTGGTGTGTTAATTACCTAATTCAACATATAAAATACTTTTTATTGCTTTTAAGGCGCAGGGAACGTTGGGCCCCGCTGGCGTAGACCTGACTAGCAGCTGTTTCTCACACGGCCAATTGTTGTACGTAACTTTTGCCCGTGTCAAGTAAATAATAGTTCTTTTTACTTTTTGAACACTTTTTAAAACTGCCGGAAGTTGCGGTACAAGCAATATGGTTATATTAAGACTCTACAGACATTGTAAAGACACTCTACAGACAAATTTTTGTACACTTTAACCATAGCTAGGTGTCAATTTATTTTGCACAGTGAGCAAAATTAAAAGCTACACTAGTGCAAAAAATTAAAGGATAAAAAAAAGATTCTATGGTTGTCGGAAAAATTTTTTCCAAGTTCGTGGATCAAAAAAAAGCCGAAATTTCGCAATTTTTCTTTTCCACCGTATTTATTAGGATTGAGCGATACACGTTGCTTTGAAAATTTTTTCATCGCAAGATCTCAAAACTAGAAACTTCAAGCTTTAAATTGCTTTTTTTACGACTCCGATACGACCATTTTTAACGAAGATACAGCCATTCGAAAAATGGCTAAAAATTTGGGTTTTTTTATCCTTTAATTTTTTGCGTAAGTGTATTAAAATTAAAAGATAACAGAAACACAGGTGACATAGGTACGAGATATACACAGTAGATTCTCGTTAATTCAAACCTGCGATAATTCGAAATTCTCTATAATTCAAAGGTATCACGAGTTCTCTACAAAATTTCTTTATATTTCGAACTAAAACAATACATTTTTATACGCTTGGTAATTCGAACGAAAACTTCATTGCTACGTAACAAAACGACGCGTTAATTCGAACTCGTCGACGTCAAACACTCGACAATTCAAAGTTGCAGAGAGAAAGAGACAGAAAGATTGTAAGTACATTTTGAGACAAGTTCAAGTTCATTCATCGCAAATACTTAAAAAATTAAAATTGTTACCTGCGATAATTCGAACCTCTCTATAATTCGTAATATTTTAAGAGTCCCTCGAGTTTCGAATTAACGAGAGTCGACTGTAATAGGTATATAATTATAACAATCTAATAAAAGTGTATATTTCAAGTAAAAGTGTACCAACATCGATAGTATAATAACTTTATTTTCTGTATACATACATAGGTAGGTATCCTACATTGTTTATTTTGTAGGTACACAATGATAATCATTTTTTAAATGTATGGTGTGTACAAAACAAATTCATTCTCCTCATTAGTTAATAATGTATGTATTTAACACATGAGAACAAATAATAATACAATATACGTCATATACGTCTACTAGAAACTGTTTTACTACAAAAGTACAAATGAAAAAAAGATGTTACAAGACCCCCGTATATTAAAATACTAGCTTTATCCGCGACGTCGTTCGCGCATAAAATCAATAAGAAATAAATAAGTACCTATAAGTATAATAAATATAAAGCATTTGCATAAAACAATAGTTTTGCATAATGCATGCACACAGTACATGCTCAAAATGGTTTTTGTATTTTCCCGAGGAAAGGAAACAGTTTTCTGTAATAAAAGTATCCTAAGTGTTGAAGCAGGTAATAAGTTATTACCGCACCAAATTTAATAAGAGTCCGTTCAATAGTTTTTGCGTAATGTGTGCACATGCTCAAAATGATTTTTCCATTTTTCCCGTGGGAATGAAACATTTTCCCGGTGTAAAAAGTATCTTAAATGTTGATCCAGTTAATAAGTTATCACCACACCAAATTTCATCAAAATCTGTTCAATAGTTTTTGTGTAATGTGTGCAGACGCTCAAAATGGTTTTTTCCTTATAAATGAGACATTTCCCTGGAGTAAAAAGTATCTTAGATGTTGATCCAGGTAGTTCACAAGTAGTAGGTAGATCCACAAGTTATCATCACACCAAATTCCATTAAAATCCGTCCAGTAGTTTTTGCGTGATGCGTGAACAGACAGATAGACAGACAGACAAAAATTTTAAAAATAGCTGTTTTGGTATCTACGTCGAAAATTATTTACAGTAGCAATACAATTTTCAAAAAATATTCCATGCACAGGAACGGTCTCGTTCTCTCGTTCCGGTTTTATAATATGTATAGATTACACTACATAGTTATTGACGATTTATAACCTTAATACCTATAAAGTTTTTGGTTTCTTATATTCTTAGCGTTTCTTAGCTATCACAGCGTTTATTCCAAATAAAAAATCAAAATAGTTTTAAAAACACATTTTAATTACGAATGCTATAATTTTGATTATTAAAAAAATAAATATAGTAAGAATAATAATAATAATAATAATAATAATAAAAATAAACTAACGTCCCTTCCTAGCTTCGCTGACTCAGATGTTTGTTTTGTTTTCACTTTGGTGTTTTATAAAAATTTCCTGCAACACTTATTATTTTATAGCTCTGACCCGCAGTTTCACCTACGTAAAATGATCAGAATTAAAGATCTAATTATTTTTAAGTCAGATGTCCTGAAAATCTCTACGAAATTAGTTATTTATAGTGATTGGCTTCGCTCGTTAAATAACTCTTAAGTAGAAAAGCCTCAAGGAGTAATGTTTTTGTCCCATTCCCACCAACTCCAAAAATTAATTTTTTATTCCTACCCGTTTCCAATCCCGAGAAAAATGGTCAAATTCCGTCCAATTTATCAACTTTAATCTCGTTCTCAGTTTTTATCCGAGTCCCGAAATGGAGTTACATTATCTTCAATGCCATTCCCGTTCGCTTTCGATTCCGTAAAAAGTTCTTTATTTCCGTCCATTTTTATTCCAAAAGTCAACCCGTTCTTTCAAATTGTGACCTGCAGACCTCGACCTGACTATTTTCCCGCCTTAAAGACATTTCTACTCTAAAGTAAGTCATGTTCATATTTCAATAGAATAGCTAATTTCCACATTTTGAAATTTTTGTGATGATACCCGAACCCGTGACTTCAAGTTTAAGCATTTCTTGAGGAACGGAGGCCCTGGTGGAAAATCTAATCACACTTTCATTTTTTTTCCAAAATCCTGATAGTGTCTAACAATAAGAGAAAATTTGCCAAGAACCATTCAACTTTTTAATTTGAACTTTATATTTGGTGGTTCTGGGAGACAGTTTTGACCTTATTCCAATTTTTAAAATGATATTCTAAAATTCTGTATAAAATAGTTTACAATATGTATTCTAAGTTATTTATAATGCTTCGCTTCGCTCGCCTAACTTCCCTTTCCACCAAAAATAAGTAATATTAGTACGGTGCAATTAGACCCAAACCTCAACATCCAAAGTAACAGTTTCACTCGAACTCCAAATTGTTCTATACAGTCCACATATTGTTTGGTAAAAAGTTACACTATTTTGAGCGTCGGGTTTTGGGGGGAGGAGGGCAGAAGTAAGCAAATTAACGGTTTTCGTCAGTTTTTTTTTTAAATATTTCGAAAACTATGCAGTTTAACGCAAAAAGTGCCTATACAAAAATAATCTACATTAAATTGCGAACAAAAATAGTCCTATGCATAATCTTACTGAAGTGAAGAGTTCCAGAGTTATGGAGGGTGTAAAAGTAGCAATTTTTAGTATTTTTAAATTTTTTGGAAAAAATATGACACATTATCACTAAGGAAACTAATTTTTTTTATACAGGATTGTGTTTTGTAAAAGGAAATTGCGATTAGTCCTCTTCAAACATAGCGCCTTCCTTTTCTAAATCTTCGTCTATGATGTTCGTATCCCTGTTTATCACATCCTAGCCCTGAGCAATTACCGCATATGCTTGAGCAGTTTAGACCACTCTTTCTGCATTCGCAGTTACCGACGCATTCGTTTTTGCAAGCGCACACTATGAGGGAAAGTAATTCCTCGGGAGCTGCAGGATGTTTCTTTCACCCCCCACTCGAGCGAATTCTTCTTCTTATTCAGCCACTGCTACACCTGGTGATAGGTGCAGCAGTGGTTAAAAGTACTAAAAATTGCTACTTTTACACCCTCCGTAACTCTGAAACTATTCACTTTAGCAAGATTATGCACAGGACCATTTTTGTTCGCAATTTAATGTAGATTATTTTTGTACATGATACTTTTTACGCTAAACCCCATATTTTCCGAAATATTTAAAAAAAAACCGTTATTTTGCCTACTTGTACCCCCCTCCCGCCAAAACCCGACGCTCAAAATGGTGTAACTTTCTGCCAAACAATATGTGGACCGTATAGAACAATTTGGAGTTGGAGTGAAACTGTTACTTTGGATATTGAGGTTAGGCCGTTTTTTTGAATAACTGCAGCGTACTATATTCATATTTGAATGACATATATAATTTTCACATTTTGTCGAGGTCTGTCCAGCTGTTTAATTTGGGTTTTATTTGGGGCCCCAGACTCCTAGATAATAATTTTGACTTCACTGTACACCAATACCTCAATTTGCGTCGTGGTTACGTTCCAAAAAAACACGACGCAAATTGAAACTAGGGATGTTGATATTATATTGATATATCGAATATTCGATATTTTTTTGCAAAATATTAATATTTTTGAATGATATTTTTCAACTTGATATATCGATAGTTCGATATTAAAATGTCACTATCGGCAACGATATATCTTCCAAAAATAAATTATGTATTATAGTAGCACTACATTCTCGCGAGGTCGCCTCGACGAGACGTTCGTCGAGGTTTTGACGAGGCGAGACAACACGAGTACGTACCGTCTACACTCTCGCTCATTACCATGTCCCTGCCACTTGTTTTCAAGGACGGACCTATTCATGTCACAGTTTGCTACGTTTGCTACGTGGCGCTAATGGTATAGGGGGTATACTAAATAGAGTTGGGACATGTGAGCATTTTTCATCAAATAGATGTCAAAATTAATTACCATATGATTGAGCACAAAAGTATCGTCACCAAATTATGTGTTAACGAAGAATTAAAATTTTTCAATTTAATTAATCTTTCTAGGTTGAATTAAAGTATTTTTTTAAATATTTAATTTATTTCCAATTTATTTTAGATGAAAAATAGCGAACTATTAAACCTCATGTCTCGACTCTAATTTTATCCCCTAGTAAATCAACGCCATCTGGTATATTAGTTACAGCGACGTCAGAAAATGGTCCATTTTTTTTATAATAGACAAAATGGAGAGTGACAGGGACATGCTCATTACTCAGTTATTCATACTGCTCATACGCGTTCGTATAGTTTGAAATGTCAATCATAGATGGACAAGATGGGTGATGTCGGTGACATGGATTCAAATAACTGCTGCTGCAGTTTTATGTACTTTTGAATCCTATAATTTTCTTCATGCATATTACACAAAAATGTTTAAAATAACGTTTAAAATAACGTTTTTGTAAATTTAAGGCATGATTTTAGGTTATGTATAAAAACATAATAGTACGCAGATATGCAACATATGCAATATCAACACACGAGTCTATGCGAGAGTGTAGTTGATCGCCTCGCCTCGTGTCTCGTGTCCTTTGACTTGTGACAAAAAACCGACTCAGATCGGAGACCTGACGAGGCGAGGCAAGGCTTGACGAGGCGAGGCGAGGTAACACGAGAGCATCAACTACACTCTCGGCCTCGCGTCGCCTCGTGTTGCCTCGACGAGAGTGTAGTGCTACTATTAGATGTATTATTGGTGATTATAACCATATATTATATACATATCATACATATTGTGTATTTGTGTACGACCATAAAAAAATGGGAAGAAATTACAGTTTATTTTTTGCTATTTTCAAATAGATTACAGTTTATTTTTTACTATTTTCACAAAATTTATCAAAAATAGAGAAATTTATTAATAAATATTCAAAAGTATATTGACAATTATTTTCTGTAAATACATAAATATTATTTTTTGACAAATAAGCTTAATTTTTTTAAAAAGATGTATCATTTACTTTTACTGTACCTCAGTAATGTAAAAAATGAACGATATATCGAAGAATCGATATTTTTATTTGATATATCACTAAGCGATATTGATATATTTGGAAAACGTCGATACAATATATATCGATATTTTTTATAAATATCAACATCCCTAATTGAAACAATGCAAAGTGAATTATGATTTTCTATAGAACATTTCAAAAAATTTCGAAAAAAGGAATTAAAGACTCGAACCCAAAGCAACGCAGCTTCGAAAATCTAACGACGTACAGTGAAAATTAGTACTAATTCAGCAGCGACGGAACTTCAAAAAAACGTAAACCGAAACGACGCACAGCGAGGTATTGGTGTACTTTTAAATCAAATATTTCAAAATTCTCTACGAAATCAGTATTTAATTTTCATTTAAATAATAATACTACAATTATCTGATGTCAGTTGTATTTTATTCGTAACTATAGAAATGAATAAACAATTTTAATTTAACCTATAATTTTTCTAACAAAAATTTTAAAGTTTGAAGATGTAACTTAAAAATAAAAAGGAAGCAAAATTTCAAAATTTGGGATCCTTTATGCCACCCTTGGGGTGGTCCTCTACTGATAGATTAGGTGTGTGTTCGTCACAAAATCTTATAAATTTTTTCCTAATTCTATTATTAATAGGTATAGATGTTTGAAAATGTATCATTTAAATAAAAAATGTGAACAGTTTTATTTATGTAGTTGTATATCTCAGTATATCTCACTTACTCATCTTTACAACGCGCAAACTCGATAACTGTGAGCCATAGAGATACACTGTGAGCTTAATGTAGATAATTTAAAAATTTTCTTAAAAAGTTGTATATAAGTTTTCTAGTTACAAGTGACTAACACAAAATCTAAAATTTTCACAGTAATTTTCTAGATACAAGTTTCTAAATTTGTAAATTAGTTGAAACTAGTAATGTTTGAATTGAACAACCTACAAACAACTTTAATAAAAACGGTGGTAGACTGATAATACCCCTGTCGCAGCATCCTGCATAACATAGCGAATTTCCATTTACAAAAGTACGTTTTTCTGTACTTTACAATTACTTAGTTGATATAGAGTAATTGTAAATAAAAAAAACATTCTTTATGTGATTTTTCCGCCAAATTTTTTTCACGAAAAATGTCCATAAAACTTTAAACGTTTTTACGAAATTTCTTTAAAATAAGATGTTTCGTTCTTGAGTTATCGAGACACTTAGTAAAAATATATATAAATGTGTCCGCACGATAACTCAAGAACGAAACATCTTATTTTTAAGAAATTTCGTGAAAACGTTTACGGTTTTTTGGACATTTTTCGTGAAAAAAATTTGGCGGAATGAGGCGGAAAAATCACATAAAGAAGGTTTTTTTATTTACAATTACTCATCAACTAGTTTCCGAGAAAAACGTACTTTTGTAAATGGAAATTCGCTATGTTATGCAGGATGCTGCGACAGGGGTATTATCAGTCTACCACCGTTTTTATTAAAGTTGTTTGTAGGTTGTTCAATTCAAACATTACTAGTTTCAACTAATTTACAAATTTAGAAACTTGTATCTAGAAAATTACTGTGAAAATTTTAGATTTTGTGTTAGTCACTTGTAACTAGAAAACTTATATACAACTTTTTAAGAAAATTTTTAAATTATCTACTAATAAAAATAAGAATCATCAAACCTGATAACTTGGCCTATTGAAAGTAATTTTTCCAAACCATATTTTATTTGAAATTAGTTAAAATTTCATGGTGCCTGTAGCACCTTTTTTTAATGACAAAGACATTTCTAGTAAATCAGTGGTATTATATAAATTTTCTTTCTTCAGTTTCTTCAAATTATTAGTATTTTTAGTCGAATTTTTCTTTGAAAAAATTAGACTTATACAGCCTATACGACAATAACGGCGAGAGGCGTGCGTAGGGGCGCTATCCGTTTTCGGACCCGTAGAACACGATTCTGTAGAAAAAAAAAGATGTCTGTCCTCTAGGTTTATTTGGGTGAACTGTGCGAGTGTTACAAACTTCGAAAACGTCGAAAAAGCATGAAATTGTAGCTTAAAAATGAAGGGGGTGGAGGTAAAATATTAAAACCTCCAAAAATCACAACCTAGGTACGAACTTTATCAACACACCAAATTTCAACACTCTACGTTAATTCTGGAGGGCTGTGGGTGTGTTAGATCCAGCCAAAATCCTTTTTTCCCCCTCTACTCCCTCCAAGTCATCCCGCTGAATTTTGGATATGTTGTAGATAATTGACCGAAACATTATTTCCAACCGGTTTGGAAAAGTTTTATTGTTTTACCGCCCCCCACCACCCCCTTAAAGGTTGGGTCAGATTCAAAATTTGCCGTATGGATCCGAAAAAACGTATGGACGGGAAAATACGTACATGTTTACTTGCACACACCTGGTTTGCGCAAGTAAGTCGGTGGTAAAGCTTGAGCCGTGTGGACGGACCCTAAGGGGAGGTTTACTCGAGAGTCCTTAAAAATTATGTATTTTTCTAGAATTTTTTTGTCAAGAACAGAAGTAAATATCAATTTCAAATTTTGTACACATATTTATTAAGTATTAAAATTGTCCATTTTATAGTTACTGCAGTGTGACGATCCGAAAATCCAATGCCTTGTTGGCGGACATCCTAGCGCCGGTAATAAACCACCGGAATCCAAAAACAAAAAAGATTTATAAAATATATGAAGAGTACCGGCATCTCTACCTATAATATCAATAAATTGCTGAAAGAAAAAAAAATGGCGGATGTTTGAACTTTTGATTACGATTTTTATCTTATTTTTCGCTCTTTAAAGTAAACTTAAAAATAAAAAAAAAATATTGAAAGTGTATCGAACTTAGGTAGAGGTGCCGAAGAATTGAATTATCTTTAAAATAAAAAATTTAAAAAAAGGATCCATCGAATAGTTTTTGAGTTATCGTGTCCGCCAGTTCCAAAAATATAGCTCCGAGATATTATAAAATATATAGAAAGAAACGTATTTTCAATATTGCTAACTGCTATCGGCACAAAATTTAAATTTACTGAGATTCAGCCCTTAAAAACTTAAAACCTTTTTTTAAAGCCCCGATCAACCGGACACTCACCATCAGTTTTGAAACCACCAAAATGACAAATCGCTTGTGGACTTTCAATTACATTTCGCTTGTAGACATTCAATACCGAAGATGAAAGGAAAAATTCGATTTCCGTGATGGGGCTCCGCTGCTCACGGCGTTTTTTTTTTTTAATTTATATGGTAGGTTACTTTTTGCAAGTAATTGTACTCTAGAGAAATTGCAATTACCAATGCCAGAAAAATTCATATATGTAATACCACTCACTTATTAGAAATGTCTATGCATGTTTTACTTAAAATGTAGTTTGGCAAAGTTACTTTCAGTAGGCAAAGCTGCTAGGTTTGATGGTATAAAAAAATTCGTAGCCGCACGACTAAAATATCGCACATAATAGTAAATAAACGGATTGCCATAAAGTAACTTTCACTTCTTAATGAAGTTGTAGATCTAGAAATCTTAAACCTTATTTAAACCAAACCACTGCGATCATATTATTATAACCGATTATTGCTTAATAATAAGAAATTTGTCAAATTGTTAGAAGAACGTTTATCAAAAAAAGTACTACATATTTTAAACGTAATAATTTTTTAAACGTAACAAAATTGAACAATCTATCAAAAAATAATTTCTTTAAAAAAATGTTACAAAATTTATCAATTACTAAAAGTAATAATATTATATTAACACGTTGATGGTCATGAGCGCTGTACAGTGTCAAGTTAAAACTGCCTAACTACGACACAATGCTATATTGCATCAACAATTTCATATAAACCATACATCAATAAGGTATACAAACATATCTCGCTCTCTGTCTAGGCACCGTAGGTACCGAAGCGGTGCGATATGTTCTATAATACCATGGATCAATGGATTCAGTCTAAATACAAAAATCTGTGGATCGATCGGCACCTTTTGGCGGGATGCTATATCACTTTACATTCAGTCTTTCCACAACCAGTGAACATATGAAGCATACAGCACACCGTTGTTATCACTTTCATTGCCGATTACGCGATATCGCGTGATACGGCTACTTTACTATATGGCCAATCACGCGATATCGCATGGCAAATATAAGAACTCCCTTATTTAACATAAAATATTTGGTCATCTCACAAAGTTTATTTTTTAGCTTGGCAATGAAAGTGTTATACGTGCTTGGTGTGTCTCGCGTACTCAAGCAAGTACGCGAGACACACACACATACAATTATCATACATATACAAACGCAACATCAACGTATGTACATAACATGTGAGTGGGGATTTACGTCACTCACACGTCACTTTTTGTCCATGCTGGGATTCTAGTGTAGAGATAAAAATATTGCTTCTGGTCTTCTGGGTATAATACATTACGTATAATATAGCACACCTGTAGTACCTATCATACCTATTGTGCCTAAACAGAGAGCAAGCTACGGTTAGCTACGGTTGTTTATGTACTGATGTATTAGTTTTCATGATATCTCATAGCCATCAACGTGTTAAAAACACTATTGAATGAAGATTACGCGTTAGTTAGTGTTAGTTAACTTTAATAATTAATTAATGTTAAAACATAATATGTGTATGTATTGCGCTTGTATTATGACCTGTATAGCCTGTATAGTATTGTTGCACATATGAGATAAGTGTACCTGTATAAGTAAATGTAAAGCAACAGCGAGAACAGCAGTACACCTCACCGACTGAACATTAATTGAACTATATACCTACCGACCCAGACGCACTGGGCCATCAATCTCACTCGGTCTTTCTCTTTATTAGCTAGTAATTATAATTACCTCACTTTTTACACCTTTTCAGGTGTGTAGCCTGTTTGTCTATCTGTTAATCAATCTGTTCAGATCCACTCTTAACATCGCATCTTAAAGTTCATTCAATTCATTAACAATGCTGTCTTTGTTGTTACTGGCTACAGTAATTAATGAAGTTTTCTTTATTTATTTTTATTATGTAATTTAATTATGGGCCACCGAATTTTATTACAGATTTTATAAAAAGAAAATTTAAATCTAGCTTACTGACATTAGGAACGTGTAAACTGCATATAACAAAAACTAGGAAAATAATTGTTCTATTTAAGGGGTTATTCAAGATAAGAAGCTCAAAAAGATACATTTTTAACAATTTTTTAAAAATAGACCTTATTATTAAGTATTCCTTCAAGTATAAAATAATTCATTATAAAGTGCATTCTCAAAAGTTTGCAAGCTAGGAGCTTTCACGATGCAAATCTATGTCCGAGAGAGTATAGAAGGGGTGTAAAGGGCAATCCAACCCCTTCGAAAGGTGTTACACTCTTAGTGGAGCCCTTGATAATAATATAAAACTAAAAGCACAACGGTTGCAACGTCTCCGTTCGTACCCCTTTCTGTAATGAAAGGGTTCGGTTCTACACAAAAAATTTAAGGGATACTTATACAACTTTTTTTTACCTCGTATTCGGGTTCAGCGTTGAAATACCATAGGAATATCATGGTTAGTCATGCAAAGCACGACCTTCGTGTTTTGTTTTTTTTTTTTGGGGGGGGGGGGGGGTAATGACTATACTTACTTGATTATCTTGATCTTGTTGAGGTTATATATGAGCTCAACAAGCTTCCACTTGATATCTCACAATATATTTTTGAAGAAAATTTAATCTTTAACTCCCCATTTTAACCCCCGAAAATAACCTTTAAGAACAGAATCAATCTTTTTATGACCGACTCCTGTAATTGGGCCACCATTTTATATAATTGTGGTCCATTTCACTTAAATTTAATCATGCTTCTTCACTTATAAATTTAAATAATTTCCGTTTTCTTGACGTTATCCCTTTCATTATTGCACTTACGTAAATTTCAACTTTGCAGTTTGTTTTTAGAAAAGAATAGAAGATTGGTTTGTTTCGAATTTAAGAATTATTTAATTTTTTAACGATGACTCATAATCAATTGTATTTGAAATGGGGTATAAAAGGTGCCTTTTGTCAAGCGTCTGAAAAAAAATGCCTGTGACAAACGGACGGACAAATATCGATGTGATTCTATAAGTGTCGTCTTATCAATTTTAGTACGAAACAATAAAAATAATCGTTTTCTACGCCAGAAACTATAAAAATTAAAATAAAATTGATCGATTAGAAGGTATTTTTAAATAACTACGTTATTCATAATTATGGTGGTGGTGCTAAGGAACAGAGAAAAAGATAAAAGTTGTAAATAATAGTAGCATAATGTTAAAAAGCTTTTCATAAATTTTTATCTTTGTTCAAATCATTTAGATAAGTCAAAAATTACCTGCCCTTCTATATTATTTACAGTGTAGACTACCAAATATCTTTAACAAAGTGTAGAATCTACCTTACACGGTAAACTCTTCTTCTGGGATAGCTAACACAAGCTGCTTATTGACCGCTCGACCATATGCATCAAAAAGATGTGTGTCGATATTAAACTGATTATTTATTAATCGATTTTTTAGATAAATCTGAAATAATACAGTAAGTTATTCCCAGAATCCATATTAACAGGCATCGAATCTATGAAACGAATTCTTTAGGGCACTAAAATCGACTTTTTAGATTGAGCTGAAATATTTCAATAAAAACGTATCATGTATTATTGTATTTTTATTTAAAAGCTTTTATTTAGCTTGCAATGTTAGTTTGTTTGTTTAAAAATCAAATCTTGGAATCAAAATTTAGACAAGTTCTAATTGAGCTAAAGGTTTCAAATTTTACATAGGTGTATAACTTTGATGACAGTGCCATATTGTATAACTAGCTGCGGCTCGCAGTTTCACACACGTAATATTATCTGAATTATAGGTCACATTACTTTTAAATCTAATATTCCCAAATTCTGTGAAAAATCAATTATTTATAGTGCTTGGTTTTCATTGTAGGCATCTAGAATTCAGTGTAGATACATGTACCAAAAGTCTTAGAATTATTTCTGTTTTAGGTCATTTATGGAACTAATGGCCTAGAAGACCATTTTAACATCACTTTCATCTTTTTCGGAGATCTCTTGAAAAAAATTTGGTCAAGATTTTTCCATTTTTTAATTTGAGCCCTAGTTGGTGGCACTGACAGACAGTTTTGGCTAGACATCCATTTAAATTTAATATTCTGAAATTTTATACAAAATCAGTTCTTTGTAGCGACTCAAAAGTATTCATATTTCGATAGCGTATCTAATATTTTAAAAATTTTGTCAAGATCGGTGAAACTGTTTCTATTAATAATAAGAGTTCTATGCAATAGTCCTGGATATTAATTTCAAACTCTCCTTACTTTTAAATCAGGTATTCTGAAATTCGTTGCTATATTCATATTTCAAACATCCTATGTAATTTTCATACCTTGAGATTCGATCGTAGATAAGTAGATATCCACATTAATAACTTTAAGAGCACCTTAATTTGCGAAAAATGTCGAGATCTCAGGACTCTGGAGAATATTTCTGAACTCACGTTAATTTATTTCGAAGTCTCAATAATATTTGAATTAAATTTAGTTAAGATCCGTCCAGCCGTTTATTTTGGAGGTTTTTTAGGTCTCCGGAATCTTAATTTGGATTGCCGGAATTTCAGAACTATTTGAATAAAATTTGGTCAAGATCAGTCCAGCTATTTATTCTGAGTTCTTTTTGGGACATTAGGACCTCAGTAGTATTTGCGCAAAATTTGTCCGATAAAAATCTTGTTAACGATATGTCCAGTTGTTTACTTTAGGCCTTTTTAGGGGCCCTACGATTCTGCAGGATAACTTTCACTTAACTTTAATAATTTTTTTCGATTCGTGAACCAATTTTACCTACCTTTCTTCATCATTTTTTTGATACCTACCACCGTTTTCTTCAAACTACTGAGGACAGATAAGTAAAGTCCATATTCCATTAGTCGAATTTTTCCTTGAAAAAATTAGACTTATACAGTCTATACGATAAGAACGGGACGAGGCGAGAGTAGGGGCGCTATCCGTTTTCGGACCCGTAGAACACGATTCTGTAGAAAAAAATGTCTGACATTATTAGTTTTAATGCTAGAGATATGTTACGGACGCGACAAAAAGGTACTTTTTTGTCAAGTCCGAAACACAAACTCTATTAGCTCTAGCATTAAAACTAATAATATTATGTATTTTATATTCAGTACAAATATAGTGTGCACATTTGTCTATCTGCTTAGTATTGAAAATTAATAACTTCTATTTTTTTTTCTTATGAGAAGGCGTGTAAAGTGCGAGAAAATGTCATGTCCGTAACAAAAGAATGGCTGTTCTTTATAAATTTTTTTTTTAAAAATTAATTGGGATCAGACTAAAAAGTATAAAATAAATTAAAGTAAAAATAATTTTTTAAAGCAAGCTTTTATTTAAAAATGGTCTAAAAAGTATAAAATAATTATTGAGTGAAGTTTGAAGCAATATACAACATAATATTTATAAAAGGTTGTAGCGTCTAATTAAGTTTGGTAACTAATTAACTACTGAAAAGTAAAGTAACTTATAGCTACTAATTACATCAAAAACGGAAATAATTAATGATAACACCTCAAGCTTTTATAAATTATGTTGCATATTGCTTCAAATTACACTCAAAAGTTATTTTATACTTTTTAAACGATTTTTAAATAAAAGCTTGCTTTAAAAATTTTTTTACTTTAATTTATTATTTTTTCATCTGAAAAAATGATAAAGTTCTCTGCCCGAGTACGGTGTTATGATTTTTAACTGATTAACAAAGTTATTGTAATTACTCCGAAATTGAAACATTAAAATTAATTTTGAAATTTTTACATTTCATAGTAAATAAATAGGTTGCAGTGATTTCCATCAATTTATATTTATCAATTGGTGTTTTCTTTTAACAAAAATCAAAGTTTCAAATTTTTAAGTTCTACAGCAGTAATTAAAAAACTTTTTCAACCTGTTGAATCGTAAGTTGACGTTTAGATAGCAGGTAACTTGTCGCGTAAGATTTGTAAGATTCCTTTACCTTCCTACGAACGTAAGTAATTTATTTACCTTCCTAGGAACGCAAGTAATCGCTTATTGTCAATAGTAAATAGATTTTTCTATGAAAATATTTTTTTATAGACGTCTCCTATTCATCTTTATTAAAATTGCATTCCCGATGTATTTTATTATTTTTTATTCATTTTTTCAATTTATTCATCATTTTTTCGATTGAAAAAAGAACTTACTCATACTCGGCCCGTAAATTTATTTTTGTGGCCGTGGATGCTTAAGAATCCTCCGCTTTCTGCCTCGGATTCTCAAACTACATCCGAGGCCACAAAAATAATACTCACGGTCCTTGCCAAGTAACATACATATTTGGTTTTATTAGTTACCTAGTATTATTTTAGTGCCACTCAACTGTCAATAAACGTATTGTTTTTGTAACGCAAATAAAATAAAAATTTGTTTTACAAATGTTACCCTGCTTGTTAATACTATATAATACTATTACTATACAATATACATCGATTTTTAACATAAAGTCAATACACTTTAGATATTAATAAAAATTCTTACATATAATCATATAATTAAATATCAATGTACTTTTATTTATTAATAAGAATACCTTCAGAAAAGAAAGTCACTTTACAAGGCCAAGGGCATGTTACTTTTCTACTTTATAATTTCTTCATTCAAAATTAGTAACAATAAAAAAACGTAGATACACTTTCATTAAAAAAAAAAAAAAAACACAAAAATTCTTGTATTATGAATCATGAGTTAATTTTCTCTTCTTTTTTTTTTATACAACAGGCCGCATCATTGGATTCAGTTTTGCCTTCAGAATATGGCTACGATTCGGCATCAGCTTGTAGTCGTGAACTGAGACAACAACGTGCCCGTGAATTACCTTGCGATTTCAACAAACAGAGTTGGTGTACAGTTGCCGGAAAATCGTATCCATGGCAAGCAGTTCGTCGTTTTGTCCAAGAAAATCATGGCTTAATGAAACGAATGTACGGCGATGAACGTCACCTATCAGTAATTCAGCAAGAACTTGAAAATGAGATCGATTTTAATGAAATACGAGTAACGAGTAAATATCGAAATTTACATGATGAAAACAGACAACGACCGAAAGCATTTTACTCCGATGTTATCGACGCAAACGTTTATATTGCGGATGATGAGAACGAAGCAGACGATTATACAAATCCAAGATATTTAAGACAAGATGATGTTTTAATGAATACAAAATTTACATTTGCCGATGCTGAATTTCGACCTAATGATTTATTTTTTCGACAAAATTTACCCGCCACTACTTCAAAAGAGTCATTAAAACTAGAAGCTATAGATTCTAAACCTACAGTACCTGATCCTGTTGTTCAAGAAGTGATAAGTAATGACTTAGAAGGAAATGGTGTTTATAATGTTAAAAATTTTACGGTGATCATTCTCGAAGAAAGAAATAACACTAATAATACCAACAGTCAAAATTTCACCTTGATTGAAGAATCATTAGATAGAAATATATCAACCGAAAATGCAAGTTTAATAGAAGATGTTACTACTGACTCTTTAACAACATCTGAAGAAGTTTTAACTACAATAACTGAATCAGCAGAAGAAAATACTACTACAACAAAAACAAATACCGAAGATCAACTTAATCATGATTATCATGAAAATACTTCATTAAATAACGATATGGAAAGTCAGCTGTTTCAAGATTTAGATCAAGAAACTTCAGATTCTGTCGTAGAACCAGTAAAACTAAAAGGAGTGTAAGTTTCAATTTTTTATTACCTTTTCATTAAATCAGAAATATTAGGTTAAGTATGTACAGGTACACTGCAAGGAAAAATACCCCTGCCGTAGCATCTGCATAATATACTGAATTTCCAAAGACTGGACACTGGCGGATATCATATAACAACTTGTATCCATTTAAAATAGTTTAGCTCCCTAACAGTGAAAAAAATTTTAAAAATCAGTTGAATAGTTAATTTTTGACACTTTTTGGGTCTCCAGAACCCTGCCGGATGTCATATAGTGTATATATATATATATATATATATATATATATATATATATATATATATATATATATATAATATATATATATATATATATACATATATATATATATATATATATATATATATATATATATATAATATATATATATATACATATATATATATATATATATATATATATATATATATATATATATATATATATATATATATATAGCTAAAAAAGCCAAAAATTAGCCAATTTTAGTGGTTTTTTGCAAAATTTGGCCAGAATTCATTCTCTATGAAGTAAACATGCGATATGACGCCAGAAGAAGGCATAAACCGCGTAGTTCTGGCGGGAATATAACGTATGGATAGTGGAAGTTACAGCCAGTGCGAATCACAGCCATAGTGTAATAAACTGATGTGTCCGGGTCTAAACGGATATATGTATATAGCATGTATTTTTTTATATATACATCGAATATAATTTCAAACATCATTAAATGATGCGCGATAAAATTCTGAACACATACATATCAAAATTAAAACAATATGACAATTATGACGAAAATTACATGTCTAAGTTAGACACACATTTTATTTCTTTGAAAAACTAGAGAATAGTAATCCTGTAAAATGAGATAGTAAAAGTTGAAATCCGTAGTTTTTATTGTACAGCTGTTTAGATGATGTTTTTCTCTCTCTAATGACGTCAAGAACAAATGTTTATTGTAGCAGGTTAATGTAGAAACTACTTACTTTGAAGATTGGTGCAAAGTGTCCGGGTCTAGACCCCCTGTCCGGGTCTAGACGGTTTTACGGTAGGTAGTTTTATTTTTGACACTTTGGGACCTCCGGACCCTGACAGACCTCATACAACATAACTTATATCCATTAAAAATAGTTTATCTCTCTAACAGTAAACAAATTTTCAAAATCGGTAATGACGCGTTCTTGAAAAGTTAGTTAATTTTTATTTTGAAAAATGAAACAGATATAAATATTGTTATTGTAATGATAAAAACAATAAAGCATTTAGTGTAAAGAAATTCAGCAAATTTCTTAATTTTTCTCTAAATCTAATTCATTTAGAACAATGTTTTAAAAGCTTTTCTTATGTAATTTTTTTAATTTCTTACGCTCTTTTCAATGGTGTAAAAAAAAATCAATAAAACTTTTGAATTCTGGCCAAATTTTGCAAAAAACCACTAAAATTGGCCAAAATTGGCTAAAATTTTGGCTTTTTTGGCTTCCAAAAATCGAATGTATCTGACTGACGAACTCATCCAACCTATTGGGACTAACGATTGGAGGCTTTCTTCGAGAGTTATCGCGCAGACACACACACACATATTATACATATATATATATATATATATATATATATATATATATATATATATATATATATATATATATATATATATATATATATATTTATATAGTGTCTTTCTTAAAGTTCACACCATATGGGAAACTTTTTTACTACTGATATTTTGAATAATATTGTAGTGGGGTTAGTTGGTGCATCGGTTGGAATGAAAAAGTAGCTAAACATGTTTCACCCCCCACTTGCCGGGAAACGGGAAACCGTAAATTTTAAATTTGTTAATTACGAAAAATGGTAATAATTTCAAAGTTACTGGTCACTTTTTCATGAAATTTTGACATCGTATCAAAATTGGGTCTAGTAAACATCAAAGAAAATTCACTTAATAAAATTGTTGCATTTCGTTATATATACATTACATATATAATTTCTCTAAAAAAAAAAAATTAAACTTTGAGGACCCATAACTCAAAAATTGAATCAAGTTTCAAAATTCGAGCTCCATTGTGCCACCCCTAGGGTGATCCTTAACAGATTTCACTTGTGGAAATCCATTATAACCTAAGCTGTGTGCTTTTCACAAAATTTTTCCTAATTCTATTATATCTATATATAGATAATGTTTAAAACTTAAAATTTATTAACCTCCCATTGGAAGTTATTGTAATGGATCCGATTTTACGAATCGTTAATTTAGACATATCTCCACGTTTCAAGGTCAGTAGAATCCGAATCCATCGTTTTTAACGCGATATCTGTGTGTGCGTTCGTTAGTTCGTTTGTGAATTTTCTTTCATCTCGCGTGTCTCGAGAACAAATGATGATATCGACTCCGGATTAACTTCATTAGATGCATAATTAAAAACGCCGTGAGCAGCGGGGCCCCATCACGGTAGTCGAATTTTCCCCTTCATCTTCGGTATTGAATGTCTACAAGCGAAATGTGATTGAAAGTCTACAACCGAATTGTCATTTTGTTGGTTTCAAAACTGGTGATGAGTGTTCGGCTGATCGAGGCTTTAAAAAAAGGTTTTAAGTATTTAAGGGCTGTATCTCAGTAAATTTCAATTTTGTGCCGAAAACAGGTAGCATAAAAAAAGCCAACACAATTCGTACGAGGACATTCCTGCCCATGTTTACCCGCTAATTGCCTTTATGTTTTAGTTTTAAATATTAAAAAAGGACCTTCAATAGTAAACTGGAAGGCCTTTATAAAGATATTTTTTCTTTCCAAAAAAATCCAAAATTTCTATTTTATAAATACTAAAAATCCAAAATTCCTAATTTATAAATAAACAGTGACTTTAATAACATTTTTAAATTACTTAATATGTATGTATTTCATTTGTCATAAAAGTAAGTTCACTTTTTTTTAAATTTTTTAAAATTACTATTCGCCTACTTGTATTTAGAATAAACATAATGCTTTTAAAACACATTTAACAATAGCATTCAATTCCGATGTAAAAATGGGAGAAGTGGGGGGAAAAGTGATGCCGACTCCCTACAAGGTACTAGCTGGATACTAACTGAATACACGTACAAAATTTCAGCCCTCTAGGTTTCCTTATGGAGTCTCTAGACGTGTTAGAAAACAAGCAAAAAAATTAAGGAAATATTGGCGTAAAAATCGTGGGGGTAAGGGTTAAAAGTTGAAACCTCCAAAAAACAGTGTCTGGCTATTAGCTTAACCTGTACACCAAATTTCAGCCCTCTAGGTTTATTTGGGGAGATTTTGACCCGAACGAAACTGTTAAAAAACAAGAAAAATCATGTTCTTTTGGATATAAAAATGGTGGGGGTAGGGGTTAAAAGTCGAGACCCCCAAAAGGCACCCCCTTGATACTAACTCAATCCGAATACAAAATTTCAGCCCTCTAGGTTTATTCGGGTGACCTGTGCGAGTGGTACAAACTTCGAAAACGTCGAAAATGCATGAAATTGTAGCTTAAAAATGAGGGGGGTGGGGGTAAAATATTAAAACCTCCAAAAAGCACAACCTAGGTACGAACTTTATCAACACACCTCTACGTTAATTCTGGGGGGCTGGGGGCCTGTTAGATCCAGGGAAAATCGTTTTTCCCCCCTCTACTCCCACCATATCGTCCTAGGAAGCTGAATTTTGGATATGTTGTAGATAATTGACCGAAAAATTATTTAAAACCGGTTTGGAAAAGTTTTATTGCTTTTCCGTCCCCCACCACCCCCTTAAAGTTCGGGTCAGAAAAAAAATTTGCCCAAAATTTGACCCCACTTTGATAGTATGAGGTGCCTTGAAAATGAGCCCCATTTACCAAATTTCATCTCTTAACTTCCATAGGGGGGCCCTACACAAATTAAAAGGTGGCGGGAAAATATATATATATATATATATATATATATATATATATATATATATATATATATATATATATATATATATATATATATATATATCAGACATTTTTTTTTCTACATATTCGTGTTCTACGGGTCCGAAAACGGATAGCGCCCCTACTCTCGCCACTCGCAGCTCTTATCGTATAGACTGTATAAGTCTAATTTTTCGGAGAAAATTCGACTAAAAAATGAAGACCGGGTAAAGTTTTCAGCAAATTCGGAATAGTGTTTTGTTTCTTATAATAAAAAAAAAAAAAATTAAAAACTTTTTGTAAAAAAATTTTTGTCTCGCATATCTTAAGAATAAATGATGATAGCATTTGTTTGATGAGGGATGGAGTTCCCCACGGGACACAGGGGGCGAAGCCCTCCAGTGGGATGCAAGGGGCAAAGTCTCTGTCGGGGGTTCAGGGGAGGAGCATTACAAATAAGTAAATAAAATAAAAGGGGTAAACTGACTGACATAGTTTTAAACTTTCAGCTATGGTTTCAACACTTTCGTAAATCCGAATATATGTAAAAAAAAAATTCGAATTCCTACATGAGAATACTGCTTAATATAAACTTTTTTGCATAAAAAATACAAAAAATGTAGAGTTCATTATTTGTAACGATATACAAAAGCTAATCCAAATCACAGATATTAAAATAAATAATTAAAAAATAATTTTTACAGAAACGCTTGTCCCGTCAAGGAAGAAGTTGTTGCACCATTCTGGGCCAATAATACCCGAGGTGAAATTCTGGCGTTACTAAATTTATATCCTTTTGAACAATATGTTCACTGGGAAAAATGTACTTTCGAACATAAACAAATGTACTGTCGAGAAGGTTGCCGTTGCGAGCAACAATACCGTTTACACCGACTCTTAGCCTACGATCCTAATAACGAATGTCGAGGAATATTTTCTGATTGGTTTCGCTTTCCGTCCTGCTGTGTTTGCAAATGTTATAATTTACCAACGGAATTTCGAGTAACATCGAGGAGTCCACGCAAAGAACCAGTAAACCAGCGTCGTGCAAAAATTGATCCAATATGGTACCGGCCTTCCACATCTCATATGGACAATCAGGATAGTTTTGTTTAATTTTCATTTCTCTAATATAAGATTACAAACATTTAAAAAAAAAAAAACTAAAACGACATTAACAAGGAGGGGCTTAGACGTTCGGTCATCGATTTTGCTAAAATTTGACAGATTTGTAGGGAATAAAATAGCTAAACTTACTTTTGTTTGATTTGTTTTTATGGTACATATCACTCTTCAGCATGCACTTCTACAAAATAATGTAATAAACAATATCTTATAAATTTCAATTCAATTTTCTCCCTTATTTTTAAGAGGTGCACCTTACTATTTTATCCCGATCTTATACTAATGATTCCCTACAAATCTCCCAAATTTCAGCAAAATCGGTAATCCGAATGTCTGAGCCCCCCCTTGTAAGAGAGAAAATGATAATTCTTTTTATGAGATTATTTAATTTTTTCCTTTCAAAATGTGAACTAAACTTAAAAATATATTTAAAAAAACTTTTATTTCTTTCTGAAAAGTAATCAACGTGAATGTAAATTTAAGTTAAAAAAAATAAATAAATAAATAAAAGTACTTTTCTAATTCCAGTACGAAGCTCAAATATGTATTACTTTTCTAGTTGTATATTATTATTTTAAAATACATACATGTTTATTTTTTATGCTCAAATATTTAAATGTTTAAAAAAAAACCGTGGAAGGCTCGTGATAACTTCGTTTTTCGTGTTATAGTTTGTTCGTTTAAAATGTACTTTACACTTATAAATAACGCAATATTAATACATTAATAAGTTATTTAATATTAAAATGTAATTTATTTTTTTAGTATTTAATTAGATTGTAAGTATTGTTGAATTTTGTAGTAAGTACATACTTTTATTATATTAAAAAGATAAGTTATTTTTGTATGATTTATTAATTTTTTATAATAAAATATGTATATCCTTTTAATAAAACTAGAAAATGGTTTTTTTATCTTTTTATTCTTAAGTTATCGTTGTTTTTAGTGTTTAGTATTAAACCGACTATTCCGAACTAACAAGTAAAGGTTCCGAGGCCGAACCTATCGATTTTGATGAAACTTAAATGTGTTGTTCTTAAATGTAAACAATGTGACATTATTACCCACTTTCAGTGTGTTAATAGTAAAATAAGTGTACGTAAACTAGTATGTAATTTAAGAAGGTGACTCCCCCCATCCCCAGTGTTGCTCAAACTGAATTTTGAATTCGAGAATTTCATTTCTACGTTATTCTAATTGTCTTAAACTATTTTCCATGAAGAAGAACTTCTTGAACTACCCAAGTAGTACAACTATTCGACACAGTCACCCCCTAATTAACTACTCCTAGACTTAATATTACGACATTGAGCAAAAACAGGTCAAATAGATTTTTTGACGTAGATTTCAAATCTGTAAACAAAATTTTTATATTGTTTATTTTTCACCCTCCTTTTTGCAAAATTAATCCCCAAATTTTAACCCCCAACCACCCCTGTTGATGTAATTTGAACAAATTGCATATCAAAAGATAGCTCTTTAAAAAAGAGCAATATCGCCAATTTAAACTTTTGCTCTATCTCTTACTGTTTTCGAGAAATTGAAAAATTAAATTTTTACCCTAATTTTTGAAGGACGATTTCACCCCTTCAAACCGATTTTCTGCAGATAAAAAAAAATACGTGTCGCTTAGTTTTTAGTGTTCTACAACATATTTAAATTTCATCAAAATCGATAGATCCGGCCTCGGGACCTTTACTTGTAAGTTTTGGGCACGATCGAGTTGTCTCTCAACCACCTTTATCCTAAAAAAAAGTTGGTACCGAGTTATCTTCAATGAAACAAAAGATCGTAACCCTTACTTTACTCAACAATAAAAAAGTTTAAATATCATATCATATCCGCACATATCCTAACTCAGAGGTATAAGCCAAATTAATTAAAAATAGTATAACGTCATCAAAAAGTGTAACAAATGAAGCAAAATTAGACGAACTTAGTTTTTTGTATCTTTTTTGTTCTTTAAATATATGTATAACGTATAATGTATATATAGAATATATAGTATAGGGTATATAGGCTTACAATTAGTATACCAATGAATGAAACACGACCTAATATTATTCCAACTAATGGCGGAAATGATTCCAGGACTTCAGGCTATAAGAATTCAGTCTAAAATAAAAGAATTGCTTTTAAGCTATTGCAAATGCTTAAGAAAGAGTCGACGTATATCTGAATTACATGGTAGACTAAGTAGTCGAAAAACGGCATTTAATATTACAAAACCAAATGTTTGTACGTTATTCCAACGTTATTCCAACTAATGGCGGAAATGATTCCAGGATACAATAATTCTATTTAAAAGTAAAGAATAGCTTTTAATTATCTCTCTAACGCTTAAGAAAGTGTCAATATTTATTTGAATTACATGGTAAACCAAGTGGTCGGAAAAACACATTTTTTAATACTTTTTTGTCAATTATTAAAAGCTTGCTTTAAAATTTTTTTTACTATATTTTATACTTTTTAACCTGATCAAAATAAATTCAAAAAAAAAATTAATTAAAGAATTTGTATTTTTTTTATCTATATTTTAATCAGTTAGTTTACACTTTACCCTAATCAAACATAATTATGGAAACTAATAAAGGGTATAGCGAGGTTTCAATGGCAAAACTGCCTTTGGGGCCGAGGTTCAAAATGATGTGTGCGATAGTAAGGGCTTTTGGTATAATTACGATATATGTAAGATTTAGCCCTTGACCTTGAACTTTTCTTTAGATATTCGAGAAAGTTCTCACGGCGCAATACATACATTTTTTAAAATTTGATATCTCGAAAACTATAAAAGCTAGAAATATAAATTAAACGGCAATCGTTAGAGAATTGTTCAAGGTATGTTATATATTTTTTTCAGATTTTTGCGTGACTATTATACGTGATAAATCAATAAAAATATTTTTCATTATTATTTCTCGTACAGTTTTTATTCGGATACAAACAATATATACCACGTAGTGGTCAGAAGTGGATTACAGAGTAGGGCAGTATTTTATTAATTTCTCAAAAAGCATCCCTTTAATTTGATGAAACTTTTTTGAGTGTAAGTACATAGTATAAGCAATATTTTGCATTTTTTTCAAAGGTGTCACTTCATTACAACTGTACGAGTAATAATAATGAAAAATATTTTTATTGATTTATCACGTATAATAGTCACGCAAAAATCTTAAAAAAATATATTAATATAACATACCTTGAACAATTCTCTAACGATTGTTGTTTAATTCATATTTCTAGCTTTTATAGTTTATAAGACACAGTATAGCACCGATAATGGAAACATCAGTTTTGGAAATTTTTTGAGAGCATCAAATTAGTCAACATCACTTTTGGAAAGTTGCATCGAAAATGTCAAGTATTTAATATTTATGTACTTGACATTTTTGATGCAACTTTCCAAAAGTGATGTTGACTAATTTGATGCTCTCAAAAAATTTCCAAAACTGATGTTTCCATTATCGGTGCTATACTGTATCAAATTTTAAAAAATGTGTTGCACCGCGAGAACTTTCTCGAATATCTCAAGAAAATTTCAAAGTCAGTGGCTAAATCTTATATATATATCGTAATTATATCAAAAGTCCTTACTATCGCACACATCATTTTGAACCTCGACCCCAAAGGCAGTTTTACCATTGAAATCTCGCTATATCCTTTACAATGTAAAATCAAAGGACAATATTAATTAACAGTTTTAAACGTCAAAAAAGTTGCACAAGACTAGAAATCAACAATTCTCGTTTTGAAAGAGTTTCGGACAAAACAATTTACAATACTGCATTGTCATCAAAGTTAAGATTGTTATATTTGAAACCTCTAGCTCAATTAGAACTTGTCTAAATTTGGATTGCAAGATTTGATCTAAACAAACAAACATTGCAAGTTGTATAAAATCTTTTAAAAAACTGATAATTTGTCATATATTACGACCACTAGGTATCGGACATTTTTCGGATCAAACAACATCGTGTTTTGTATATGCAGGCAGATAGACAGATAACATGTGTAAGTTGTGGGTGTTTTCCAATTACGGCACAAAAGCGCATTATGCGACATAATGCTCAGCATTGAGTGTTCCAATTACCGCAACGTCTCGCACAATCGGACATTTGATAGCTTTTTTGCTCTCTACTTTTTTGCTCTCTACTTTTTTGCTCTATACCAACAAGTAAACATGAAATCTTAAGTTTTTTTTCTTTTGAGTTGGCCACCATTGACGTATTTTTATCATACACAATTGTTAATTAATGTTTGATAACACTGAAATCAATTATCAAAATACATTTTATGTCACTTGATAACCAATCTGTTCCAATTAATGCTCGCACGATGCGGCATTAATGCGCACTGTGACTTGGTAATTGGAAAACACCCTGTATATACATATATATGTATGTTTTATCAAAATATCTATTCGTTTTTATTCACATTAATCACATTAAGTGCGATATACTTGCATACACAAAACACGAATGCTGTTTGATCCAAAAAATGTCCGATACCTACTGATCATATATGTGACCAATCTGCACAAAATCATCCGAAATTTCACCGGGCCGTAACTGAAGAAAGGTTGAGAAACACTCTTCAACAATATATTCAAACATCAAAATCGATAGGTCCAGCCTCGTAACCTTTACTTGTCACTAGGGATGCAAATATTTCCACTAATATCGATAATATCGATATCGATATTATCGAAAACTAATATCGGTATCGATATAAATATCGTTATAAAATATCGATATTTCGATATAGCAATATTTTCTTCAATTTTAATGAATTATTTTTTAACTGAATTGTTATTTTTTAACTAAGGAAAAGAAACAAGTAAATGTTATATTTTACAACTTTTACAATATTAAAACATAAATTTCCTATGCACATGCAATATTATTAGGGATAATTCGCAGATTATCAAAACAGTTTTATGTTTGTGAAATATATTGTAGGATTGAACAATAATAAATTATATTTTTTCTATTGTTTATTCTTCATTTTAAATGAATTATGTAAAATTTAATATTTTCTAAATTTAGCTAATACATATTTCTGTAGTTACAAGCCAAAATAATTTAGGTCTAAAATGGTTATTTTACAGAAAGCAAGATTTAAAATTTGACAGAGACTGTGAATTCTATTGTAAGATGTTATGTTTCCCTACTGTAATATAGTGGCACTACATTCTCGCGAGGTCGCCTCGACGAGACATTCGTCGAGGTTTTGACGAGGCGAGACAACACGAGTTTGTACCGTCTATACTCTCACTTATATCATACTCAGTTATTCATACTGCTCATACGCGTTCGTATAGTTTGAAATGTCAATCATAGATGGACAAGATGGGTGATGCCGGTGACATGGATTCAAATAACTGCTGCTGCAGTTCTATGTATTGTTGAATACTATAATTTTCTTCATGTATATTACACAAAAAAGTTTAAAATAACGTTTTTGTAAATTTAAGGCATGATTTTAGGTTATGTAAAAAAACATGATATCAGACAATATGTATATTCTGATGATATCTATGTATGCGCATATCTATTATCTTTATACGCAGATATGCAACATATGCAATATCAACACACGAGAGAGTGTAGTTGATCGCCTCGCCTCGTGTCTCGTGTTCTTTGACTTGTGACAAAAAACCGACTCAGATCGGAGAGCTGACGAGACGAGGCTAGGCTTGACGAGGCGAGGCGAGGTAACACGAGAGCATCAACTACACTCTCGGTCTCGCGTCACCTCGTATTTCCTCGACGAGAGTGTAGTGCTACTATAAAATTTTTTCTTGTGAGTTAGAGAAACGTGGGTCAGATCAAATATAGCAATTAGTAGAAATCTCATTTCTGAGTTACGTCAATTTAATATTTAATGCACCGGTACTACTTATAAATCGAAATTTTTTTAAGTATTTGTGAGGCCAGTGGGATATCATAAATAAAAACTCCATATTTGTATCGATTTTAAGAAAACTTGGCACTTAAAAATACAATCACATTTGGCACCTAAAAGTGCGACACACAATACACAACTGGGCGAAACTTTTTTGATACACTAAGGACTAAGATACTTTAGCTTGTAGCCAATGAATTATTCAAAATTATGATTCAAAATCAAGAATTTATTAAGGGTAGGATAATGCAATAAATTAAAAAGGCGAAATTTTAGTTCGATATAATAAAGTTTATTCGATATTATCTATACATCGAACTATCAAAAAATATCGATAAATATCGATATATTCAACCGATATATCGATATTTTCGATATATCGATATATCGTTTGCATCCCTACTTGTCACATATTTGTACTATTTCCAATCTACTGAATGCGAGACTTTTAGAACGCTTTTAGACTCATTCCGGAACTATTTTAACAAAAATTTCAATGCGGGATAACAGTTGTTTTTCCGGGACTGTCCCGTACACTGAAGTTGACAGTTTACATAGATACAATTGAAAATTGTAAACAAAAAAACTATGTAAAAATGAATGGTCACAATTACATTACTTATTGAAGTTTCTCTGTAAATGAAATGAAAATTTATTTAAATGAAAAACAAAGCATTAAATTTAAAAATGATTTTATTAAAATAATACTATTTATAATAAAATTATTAAATAATAATTATAATACATTTCTACATAATCATGTTACTAAGTAGATTAATATCAGGCTTATATTTTGGTTGTTTTTATTTTATTATAATATGTCTGTACCCCTCATCATAGCCAACTTGTAAAAAAAATTCGTTGTTAATACTTGAGTGTATGTACACATGTATAATACAAAATACTAGAATTTTTTACAAAAAAAAAAAAGATAATTTTCAATAACTTAACGAATTTTTACAAAATATCAAATACCTATTTAACACAAAAAATTCGTAAATGATAAAACGATAGTAAATAAATAGCTACCTGATTATTATAATATGTGGTAATTAAACACTAAGCTTTCTATAAATATTTTTGGCAATAAAATCAAAAGTAACTTTTAATAAAAAAAAAAATTAGTTTAAATGAAATCATAAAGAACGTCAGTATTAAATATAGTATCTCCTTTACTGCACATTTATTTCTAATACTAGTAGTCTTCATAATATTTGTCAAAGTTATTAAATGTTATTGATGTTATTCTTCGAAATAGATAAAAATAATAAATTATAAACAGCTATTGTGTATATTCATGTTAAAACGTTTTTTGAAAATTTTCCTTTGTAATAGTTACTAATGGCCGAGTTCGTTGCTGAGTTTTTCTGCTCAAAGTGAGCTGTTGGCACATGCGCAAGAACTTTTTTTATGGAATACGCATGCTCCCAAATACTTCATATTATGAGCACAAATATTTCGTACTTCATAAAAATGTTCTTGCGCATGCGCTAACAGCTTACTTTGAGCAGAAAAACTCAGCAACGAACACGGCAAATATTTAAGTAATTATTTAGAATTATACATGTTAGGTTAAGGTTAAGTACTAGAGTGTAGGTACCCAGATTTAAGACAAGTGTTAATAATTACAATTTTACAAAAAGCTTCAAGTTTATTTAAGCATTCAGTTTTGGATAGTACCAAAACTATTAGGATTATGCGCAGAACAGTCTTAATAATTATTTAAAACGCTTTGTACACAATCCTGACAGTTTCGTACTATCCAAAACTGCTGCTTAAACAAACTTTTTGTAAAATATTGTAATGTTTTTAGAAAAAATATATTTCGTACTTTATTTCATGTTAAGCTCTTGCCTCATTCATTGGCTTTACTTTTACTGACTTTTCTTTTTTTTATTAAATCTGAGACTATAGGAAGAAAATAATAAACGAATATTCATTAAAAATCCTATAAAGATGTTTAGAAATTGAAAAAGTGACCACGAGCGTTCTAGTGGGTGGTTTTTTTAATCGATTCAAAATTTAAAATAGAATAAAAAATACAAATACTAATTTTTTTTATTAAACACCGGTATTAATATTAAAAATTGATTAACATAATTATTTGATAAGTACTCCTATAAATATTTGATTTTAGTCTACGCATTCATTCTAAAATATTATATTGTCAACAAGTTTTTCTCTCTCTAAAAAAATATGTTAAATTCATTTTTTCTATATTAACTCTTTTATTTTAACTACAGAGAAAATTTTTTTTCTCAAAATGCCGAACATTTTACTACCAGTGACAAGTGTGGAGTAGTCGAACAGAAAGTAACATTTCCACTTTTTGACTTTTTGCAGAATCGTACTTATATCTATCAACTACACGTCCTAGTTGAATTTGGTGTATTAAATAGCACTAATTCTCCTCTAAAAACGAGTCCCAATCTCGGTTTTCGAACAAAAAGGAACATATCCACATCTTTATGAAAGTATTATTTTAGTTCTATCAAAAAGTGACATTTTCTTATGTAATATTAGATCTAGATTTAGATTATTAGATTTAGTAGCTGAAAACACTAAAGAAAGGTTGTTTTTTAATAATAAAAAATGGCTTTTATTTTTTTATTTTATTTTATTTTTTTTTTATTTAAATTTTTATTGATGCATCGACATCTAAAGGGGCTTTTATTTTATTACTTTTAATTAAATTCCTTCAATTTCCATTCAATGATTATGAAAAAGTGACATTTCCAAGTTTTACTGACAAAACGTAACATTTCCAAAATTCAAACTCAGTTTTTTCAACGCTCAGGTAACTTTTTTCAACGCACAGTTGTGCATAAACAGTATATTTTTAAAAATAAATGCTTACTCTTTAATCACATTTTAGTGATTTCTAAATAAAAAATTTCTTAAATACTCTAATTTTTTATTTCATCTTAAATTTTAAATCGATTAAAACAAAATCAGTCACTAGAACGTTTGTGCTCACCTTTTGTTGTCACTAGCATAAATATTTTAGTATCTTTTTTACTACATTTTGTTACGCCTGTAAAAAAGGTTCCAACCTTTTTTTTAGTGATTATTTATAAATTACCTACGTTTATGTATTTATTATTAAAACCAAAAAAGTAATTTCGGATTCGCACTCAATCTCGACTTAAAGAGGATATCACTTTGAAAGTTGGGGTCAAATAAATTTTTAGTTCCATGGTCACAACCACGTGAACCTAAAGCTGAGCGTCCACTAGTTCGGAAACGCGGCACAGTACAGTTCCGCTCTCGGAGATAAATACATCTGAATAAATACACGTGCGTCCACTAGGTCAACAGAGCGGCGCGGTACCGCCTCAGAGACCTTATTGATGTAAGAACCGCGCCGCGTTTCCGACCTAATGGACGCTCAGCTTAATGCATTCATGCCAGTATTTTTATTATCAATATTCTGAAAGTGGAAAAATTGAAAATGTTTGCTAAGGTTTGATTTCACATAACATATTTAACAAAAATTATGAAGACACTAAATAATATAAAATATTTTTCTTTATGATTTCATTTCAAATAAATTAAAGTGTATAATGATGTGCATGATTCAAAAAAAAAAAAAAATACATTTTTTTGATCATTGTAATGGCTTTCACATAATAAAATGCCATAACACTTAAGATATAAGACGTAAGAAGTGCCGCCACCTAGTGATCCTGTATGAAACATAGTGTAGTTTCCTAAAAGTTAGGAAACTTCACAATATTTCATACAAGATCATTAGATAGCGAAACTCTTTACGGCTTGTATCTTATGGCATTTTGTTGTGTGAAATTCATAATTATAAAAATTTTCACACAATTATAAATAATTATTGTCATGAATTACATAGTTTTAATTTTTTTCATACGGTATATATATATATAAAAGCACCCACAAAAAATTACACCTTATAAAATCGTTTTCTAAATATATAAAATTTATAAAAGTATACGGGTATTCAAAATGCTTATCATGTTAATTGATTAAATACACTGGAAATAGTGATGTTAAAAAGGGCAGTACATATAATTATGTAAATATTGAAAAAGAGTAAAAATTTCATCGTATTTCTGTTATGCTAAAAGACCGAAAATGCTCATTGGCAATGGCTACAACGCGTTGTGGTCGATCTATTTCGCTCAATGAGCGTTTCCGAACTTTGAGCATAGCTCTCTATAGCATTATGTATAGTTACCATCTGTTTAAAAAATTTGAAATGTTGAAAGAACTACACAGTGATGAGAAACGCAGGGCAGAATTTTTTTTTTTTTGTTTTTACAAATTCTCAATTGAAACTTCGAATTTACATTTTTTTTTAAACAGTAAAAATTTATTTGGAGTTGATAGCTAATAAAAAGAGTTTTTACTCAACACAGCCAAAAATTTATTTATTTTGATATAATTATTGCTCTTACTAATTTCAAATGGGTTGACCACTGTTACTATTGAATTTACATAAGAAAAAGGGTCAAGTTATTTGAAATGAACTCTACTTAAAACCTTTATTTCTTGAGAGTAACAAAAAAATTCAACATTTCTATGGTATGCAAGCAGAAGGGAATAATCTATGGAAGAATAACTAAGTTAAGCATTGATGATTATGTAACATCTGATGGCTGAAAATCGAACTAAAGCATGATTAAAGTAAAACGTCACTTTTTAAGCTTAACCCAAAAACCTTCGAAATGATCGACTTTCTGCTGCCAGTAACAAGTACCAAGTACCATAAGTGAGGTTAAAAAAATGTAACAAATCAGTAATGTCGACATTAAAAAGAAAACTTATTCTACCAATTTGCAAAATAAATCAGTAACACAAATTGTAAACTATGTTAATAAAATTGAACATTACTCATTGTTATTTATACAATATTTCGAAAAACCTGTTACAGGTGACGGTCCTTCTACTTAATATCAAAGCATTTTGTGCCATCATATTGCTGGATGAGTTAACTAGTTTTCATTATTTAAGGCGTCAAGTATGTTGTCAAACGGAACGACAGCTATTCAACATACTTGTATATAATTGTTACCGAAATTAAATTAAAATCCATACAATGAATTTTACATTCAATTAAATTATATATACATATATCAATTTCCGCCATATTGGATACTGAAACGTCAAAATTCTTGAAATAAAAATTGCTACAGAGATGGAAAGCAATTGTTCTTTCCATCTAGGAGGCAATATTGAAAACTCTTTCAATATACTCGCCTACATTAGCAATTATGTTTCAATTCAATATTGCTTTCAATCAATGATTGTCAGTGTAGACCTAGGGTTACACCGTAAATTTCTAAAAACAGTAAAATAAAAGTAACAGGACAGACAACGCAAAGATTCTCACTCGCGCCTCTGGTGGTGAAATTGGAAGCTATATCAAGTAAAATATATACGTAGATGTCCTGTTGGCGATACAAAACCTAGAATCCGCACATTTTTTAAACAGCTAAATCATTGGAGAAGTCCCTCGAAATGACAGCCAAAAAAGGACAAAACATTTACGAATTATTCCATTCTGCCTGCACTAGCAAATATCTGGCAGTTATGCAATATTACTGACACGGTATGGTAATTTTTTACGGGTCCATGATGCTTTAAAGGCCCATTAAAAAAATTGAACACTGAAAAAATTTTGTCTAATAGATCACAAATTACTCATAATTGGTCACATAGTCCCATTAATTGGTCAGTAACAAAAAACATAAAAATTTGTAAAAATTTTAAGGTCACTCAAAAATTTTGGCACCTCATATAAAAAAAAAAAAAAAAAAAAAAAAAAAAAAAAAAAAAAAACCAGAGCAATCGACAGAGTTTTAAAAAAATTAAAAAGGACTTTCGTACTGTGACGCTTGCACGAGATCTCTACTGATAAATCTGTCAGAGCGTTCGTATATCGATACCTTGAATTTTTCAATAGGATAAAGCCATCGGTATTTGACCAGCATGTATTAGCATTATTTGTATATATTAAGATATTTACAGATTAAGAAAAAAATTTAATTTTAAAATCAAAATTAAAATTAAAGCATATTTATTTTCTTTCATTAAAATTATTCAACTTTTTAGATGAGGTACCAGCACCATGGAACCATTTTTACGAGATGACATACATATGTCTATAAAAACGGTGTACTTACTGTGGCTCAATTTATCCTCGTAATAAACTTTTTTGTTCAGACAAAATAATTACCCTTGCACTATTTTCGACGACATAAATCTAAAGGTATCAAAATTTCGATATGTTTGATATCAAATTGAATTTTAACTATAATAATAAATTCGTCCAAAAATACTCAACCTATAAAAAGTGGTCTTAAAAATTCCGATAATATACAAAAACTATTAAATTACATTTTTAATTGGTCGTTAGGATTAATATTCGTTGGTGTTTCTTTTTGGAATATTCTCGTTTTAAATATTATACAAACATATAGAAATAAATTGAAGGAAGACAAATTTATCCAAATTTTAGGAAATGTATAATAATTTTCGATGTTTGACATATTTTCAAACGCTTTGGTTTCAAACGAAATCACAGTTGACTTTTTTTTGGAAATACAATTAGTATTATACATTTTTGAAAAATAAAAAAAAACCTTAATTCTAAAAATTTATGTTTTTAGAACAAATTTCATATTCCTTGAAAGGGTACCCAAAGACTCTTACTTTGCTCAGCATCAACAGCAGCTTTCACTTGTGTACACATATATGCGATATTTACACCTGCCGGAATAACAGCTGAAAATAAATCGATATTTATAAATTAATTTAATCAAGCTTAACTATTAGAAAATTAAATGGGGTCGTAGCTTCATGACTAGCCATCTAGTGACAAATGAGGAAACTACTGCGAGTAAACTAAAATTGAGATAGTAGTAACTTTAAGAATTCTAATTAAAAAACACATTGTGGCTGAATAATTATTAAACTGGATTGGTTGGGAATTAATCGAGCGCCCTTCCCCGTTACTCTGTTCGATAGCCACTGTATTTTAATATCAACCACATATTTTTATTCTCGTGATTGATTCGTTATCAAAATGGAAGGGCTATCGACCAACGGATCGGTGGCCTGGAACGAGGCGCTTGTCTGGTTGTCGGAAGATCCTGCGATCGAATCTCAACCGATCCAATTTGATAATTTTTCAATCACTATGTAATTTTAATTAAAACAATGATTTTTTGGTCATATATACCAAAAGAAATCTTGTACTCATATTTCAGTTTAGCTCAACATTAAAAGTAAGCATATAAAAAAATATTTACGTATGCTTAAATACAAACAAAAGTTCGCCATACTTAATAATATTCATAAACACATCGGTAATACAGTAGAATCTCTGATTACGGACACCTCTCTTAACAGGACCCCTCCTATAACCGGACAAATTTTTTTGTGACGGTGGCATGCTATACTAAAACCAATGTATTCAGCACTCTCTTAAGCGGACCCTCTGTTAACCGGACGCGGACATAATATTTTTTATCGAAGACACATTATTTAGTTCATTATTACCTCCATTAACCGGACGCGATTACGTTTAGTGCGTATGTATACCTTTATGTATTAGGTATATTTGTTCATGTTTTAACTTGTTTACAATGATTCTAATGTGTCGATGCATTTATAAACGTTATATTTTTGTATAAGTACCTAAATTCGTTCACAAAATTGATTTAAATTGAAAAATTATTTATGAATACTACTCTACCCCTGTTAAACGGACACCTCTGTTAGCCAGACAAATTTTTGCGTGACACTGTTGTCTGGTTAACAGAGGTTCTACTGTATTGACATTAGAATAACTAATAAGAGTTGTGTTTTTTCTTTAAAAGCAAGAAATTACAGTAAACACTATGAAACTGTACATTATGGAAGTGTTAAATCCAACATTACCCTCATCACCGTTCTCTAACATAGCTACACGCTATTTGTGAATAATTTTCAATAAAAAATAAATATTCAACAAAATAAAATTCAATAAAATAACAGAATTTTGTGAATTAAAATTGATTCATATCTACAGACACTGAACGTCACAGACACGTATCAACATCACGACAAACATTGTGTAATACTTTTCTTATGAACATATTTATACGTAATTTGTTTTAATTCAGTGAACTGAAGGAAGCCGTTTCTTTACTTTCATATTTTATCCCCACTACATAAAGTAGGAACTTGAAGAGATTAACCGTTAAAAAAGTACGGAAACAGACCTAAAATCGTCTCTTTTTCAAAACTAAATTTTGGATCACTTTTAAATTTTTCCAATAAATGCATAAAAAAAAATTTTTTAGAATTGTGGTAAAAATTAGAATCAACGAAAAATTTACTCTAAAAATATTTATAATATTAAATTAAAACACATACCTGATATTCGATGTCTATATTCTGCTTCTAATTTCAAACCATGTTCATACATTTCTTTTGCAGCTTTTGCTGATACTTTGTCCAATGGATATCTTGTATCTTTTACTTCTTTTATTTGCTTTGTACTTTTAAATTTTATTAAAAGTACGATCGGATAAATTTGATGACGATGTAAACGTTCCACGGACGTTACTGAGATATCCAGGATACAATGGCAGTTCTGCAATTCCGAAATGAAATAATTTAAACTTTAGTATTTATGGTACCTAAAGTGCTAAACAATCCTAAAGTGCTAAACAATCCTATAATATACCTTATCACAAATTGATTTAATTGCGGTAACAGTTGAACATTCAAAATAATTTCCTTTACGTCTATAATCGATAATCATGTTATCTGCAAGTTCTTGATCTAAAGCGGATTGAGGACAATGTCGAATTTCTGGAGTACACCTTTTAAAACGATCCGGAAAGTCAGTAACTAATTTATCAGCAACACAGTCAGCTAATGGTCCCAAAATCAATACTGGTCGATAAACTGGATCTAAAATACAATTTAAAAATTTAACAAAACAAAATATAAAATTGGAATAAACATTTAACCGTGAAACATACAATCTAATCTTTCAACTCGTTGATATGAACATAAAGTGTTATCTTCATGTAATGTACCACTATCCGAATACCAGCCAAGTGTATGATTTGAAAAACTTGCAAGTTCTTTACTGTCTCTGTTTGACGGGCCAGAACCTCCTCGAGCATTCTTTTTACGTCTAAAGAAACTACGTCTCGCTGAAGTAGACCCCCGACCCTCTAAATCACCAAGACTTCGACGTAACAATAACTCTTCTTCGACTCTAAGAAATAAAGAATAAATTTTAGAAATTATTTAATGCGTTCGTCAATCGTGAAAGGGTTAAGAGGAACTTACTTATATTTACTGGGTATTATACCACACTGATGCCTTCTGCCCTCGCTATCTAACCTCCACGCTCTCCAGTTACCGGGTACGCCATTGAACATTGTGTTATCCACATATAAAACATCATCTTTATTAAAACGTAAATGTAAGTTGCCGTCAACTCCACTGGAACTCGTATCAGAAAGTCCCCGATCAAACCCACATCTTACATACAAGCTGTCACCAGGTTTGTCTTTAATTTCATTGTATCCTATAAAATTACAAACGTTTTAATAGTAAGATTCAAACTTACGCCTCTTATCATTGTAGACTAGAGTTTCCCAAACTATATTCCGCGGAACACTGGTGTTTCGCAAGCAGTCACTAACAAGAGGAATGCACAGCTTTGGGATTGACGATTTAGCTGAAAATTTTTTTAGTGATATAGTTGAGAAGTAGTCGAACAGAAGGTAACATTTTCATCGTTGCTTTTTTTTTCAGAAATTACTAAAATGTGATTAAAGAGTAAGCATTTATTTTTAAAAATATTCTGTTTATGTAGAATTGTACACGGAAAAAAGTTACCTTACGTCACTGTTTTGCCAATTTAAAAACTTTCATATTACAGGAGATAACTGAGTTTGAATTTGGCGTGTGTTCCGAAATATAATCCAGTATACTGGCCAGTGTTAATAACGTCATGACTTTGACGCCATATTGTACTGGTGTGCTATCATATTGTACTGGTAAGACAAGTGTCAGATGTTAAGGATGCATACCCGCAAAAGAAATTCCAGCTTACTCCATCGAGTTTGAAATATGTTAAATAATAGACTTTTCTGGATCGTGCGTTTTCTTTCTTTACAAAAAAAATATTTATTTAAATTTTTATTGCAAAACTAACCTTTTAATTGCTTGTTGATGCAATTAAAAAGTTAGTTTTGTAATAAAATTTAAAAAAAAAAAAATTAGTTTTAGATAGTGTGATGTGCATTTCCTAAATGGAACATACTCAATATGTAATAATATATGATATGTATTCCGTACATCCTGGCACTACGTCATCGGCTTTATCAACTGTCAAAATAGTTACTTTTGACTGGCTGGTGATTAAACGCCAATCATAGTCAAATTAAATCTTTATTTTATAAAAAAAAATTATTAATTGATATAATCCTTACTAGTCCTTACTTCCTTACTAATATTATAAATGCGAAAGTGAGTTTGTTTGTTTGTTTGTTTGTTTGACTGGCTTTCACGCCTCAACAGCTTAACCAATCAACTTGAAACTTTGCATAGACGTTGCTTGCGGGCCAGAGACGGTTATAGGCTACTTTATATTTCGGAAAAAAATTCATACCCGAGGGAAAATGCATTAAATTACAACAGCTGACTATTAAAAAACGGATAACGATTTCAAACTTTGTATATTGCTAACAGAAGGAATGAGAAAGGACACAAACTACTTTATACCCCGGGAAATTTCATTCCTGTGGAAAAATATATTTTAAATGAAACAAAAAATGATGATAAACAAATATGACGATATACAGTGATAAACATAGGTTATTTTTTATCCCGATAAAATATCTCATTCCCGAGGGAAAATGTATTTAAAATGAAACTGACTATTAAAAAAAAGCATGATTGATTTCAAACTTTGCATACTGTTTACAGAGACGATGAGAAAATATATATTTAAAACAGTACTAAAAAAAAAAATCATTGATTTTATTTGAACTAGGCATGTTGTTAAAGGAATGTTATGGTCTATTTTTTACCCGGGGAAAATATTGTATTTCTGTGGGAAAATTCCAAGAAAAAAGTAATAATACCTACTCGACGCGCAATAGCGACGTGATGAAAGTACACTTTATATGTTTTAACTAGATGCCATAATTTCAAATTCCACGCGGGCGAAGCCACGGGTAAATGCTAGTTTCTCATAAAGTACACATTTTAATTTATAAAATAAGTGTTTCTAGTAATAATTTAACATTATAATTAATTTTAAACAAATAGATGTACAACGCGATTTGACTGGTCATCATCCTTAAATGAGCGTGCACCACTGGCCAGTATATTTCGGAACTACAAACTTATTTTTATTAAAAGATTTTCATTATTGTAATATTTATATATTATACAATTTACTATAAGTTTTTATTTTCTTTACTTATTAAAAATTTAAAGTGGAATAAAAACTGACATTTTAATTTTTTTTAATTTGTGAACTTTTTTTACGTAAATACTACGCTGTGGAACATAAAAACACCAAATTTTTCCCGTCTTATAACCCAATTTTTTATCTACCTATGGTATTTTTTTGCTTTTTGTGCAAATTTTTACGTAACAATAATAATAATAACGCTGGAATTACCAATCCTTCACAAATAGTCTCTGTTGACATTTTGAAACAGCTGTCAAATACAGCGATTTTACTCGTTAAATATATTACACAAAGCGATTTCACTAACCAGCGAGCAAAATATGAAGCGAGTAGCGAGTAAAGTAGACCGGTCTTCAACTTTACTCGCTTTAGAAAAGCGAGTAGCGAGTATCTAGCGAGTAACTAGTCAAGAATATTACACTAAGCGAGTTTACTAGCAGCGAGCAAATTCGCCAGCGAATAGCGAGCAAACTCGCCAAGTGTAATACAGGCTAATAATTAACAAACAAGAGAGAAAAAAAAAACAAAACATGAAATATTTGCTCAGGAAAATATTAATAATAACAACACGTGTTAGCGAATTTACTAGCTATATGTGTAATCGGTTTTCATTGAGCGAGTCGATACGTTTGCACTCGCTAGCGAATTTACTCGCTAGTGAATAGCGAGTAAACTCGCCAAGTGTAATCCAGGCTAAATCCTGCACAAATAGTCTCTGTTGACATTTTAAAAGAACTGTCAAATGCAGCGATTTTACTCGTTAAATATATTACACAAAGCGATTTCACTAGTCAGCGGGTAAAAATACGAAGCGAGTAGCGAGTAAAGTAGACTGGTCTTCAACTTTACTCGCTTTAGAAAAGCGAGTAGCGAGTAACTAGTCAAGAGTATTACACTAAGCGAGTTTACTAGCAGCGAGCAAATTCGCCAGCGAATAGCGAGCAAACTCGCCAAGTGTAATACAGGCTATATGTATATTTTTAGTATTATTTCTATATATTATATATTAAACTAACGGAACAGCCTACTTTTTTATTATATTAAGGCGTGGGAAATAATTTCCCACTGTATTTCCGTACAGTGTGGGTAATTGTTAATTTTTACATATAGTTAGCCGTGCACAAAATGTTACTTTTAATAGTTGGAGTAGGAAAAATAATTATAACTTCAGTTCTTTCAATACTTTTCATTAACTGCTCATTGGAAATTATTGTAATGGGTCCGATTTCACGAATCGCTAATTTGGACATATCTCCACGTTTCAAGGTCACTAGAATCTGAATCCATCGTTTTTAGCGTGATGTCTGTGTGTGCGTTCGTTAGTTTGTTCGTGAATTTTTTCCGTCTCGCATATCTCGAGAACAAATGATGATATCAACTCCGGACTAATTTCATTAGATGTGTAATTAAAAAATGAAGACTGGATCAAGTTTTCAGCAAATTCGGAGTAGCGGCTTGTTTTTTGTGGTAAAAAACGAAATTAACTTTATTAACATAACATAGATTATATGGATTTTTACCATGTCTTTATTATATAATAGCCTAAGAACCTTCCTTAATTTTAAAAACGCCAGTAAATTATTATAAAATTAAAAAAAAAAAAAACGCCGTGAGCAGCGGAGCCCCATCACGGAAGTCGAATTTTTCCTTTCATCTTCGGTATTGAATGTCTACAAGCGAAATGTAATTGAAAGTCCACAAGCGATTTGTCATTTTGGTGGTTTCAAAACTAATGATGAGTGTCCGGTTGATCGGGGCATTAAAAAAAAGTTTTAACTTTTTAAGACCCGAACGAAACTGTTAAAAAACAAGAAAAATCATGTTCTTTTGGGTATAAAAATGGTGGGGGTAGGGGTTAAAAGTCGAGACCTCCAAAAGGCACCCCCTTGATACTAACTCAATCCGAATACAAAATTTCAGCCCTCTAGGTTTATTTGGGTGACCTGTGCGAGTGGTACAAACTTCGAAAACGTCCAAAATGCATGAAATGTAGCTTAAAGAAAAACGCCGTGAGCAGCGGGGCCCCATCACGGTAGTCGAATTTTCCCCTTCATCTTCGGTATTGAATGTCTACAAGCGAAATGTGATTGAAAGTCTACAACCGAATTGTCATTTTGTTGGTTTCAAAACTGGTGATGAGTGTTCGGCTGATCGAGGCTTTAAAAAAAGGTTTTAAGTATTTAAGGGCTGTATCTCAGTAAATTTCAATTTTGTGCCGAAAACAGGTAGCAGGAAAAAAGCCAACACAATTCGTACGAGGACATTCCTGCCCATGTTTATCCGCTAATTGCCTTTATGTTTTAGTTTTAAATATTAAAAAAGGACCTTAAATAGTAAACTGGAAGGCCTTTATAAAGATATTTTTTCTTTCCAAAAAAATCCAAAATTTCTATTTTATAAATACTAAAAATCCAAAATTCCTAATTTATAAATAAACAGTGACTTTAATAACATTTTTAAATTACTTAATATGTATGTATTTCATTTGTCATAAAAGTAAGTTCATTTTTTTAAATTTTTTAAAATTACTATTCGCCTATTTGTATTTAGAATAAAAATAATGCATTTAAAACACATTTAACAATAGCATTCAATTCCGATGTAAAAATGGGAGAAGTGGGGGGGGAAAAGTAATGTGGACTCCCTAAAAGGTACTAGCTGGATACTAACTGAATACACGTACAAAATTTCAGCCCTCTAGGTTTCCTTAGAGAGTCTCTAGACGTGTTAGAAAACAAGCAAAAAAATTAAGGAAATATTGGTGTAAAAATCGTGGGGGTAAGGGTTAAAAGTTGAAACCTCCAAAAAACAGTGTCTGGCTATTAGCTTAACCTGTACACAAAATTTCAGCTCTCTAGGTTTATTTGGGGAGATTCTGATCCGAACGAAACTGTTAAAAAACAAGAAAAATCATGTTCTTTTGGGTATAAAAATAGTGGGGGTAGGGGTTAAAAGTCGAGACCTCCAAAAGGCACCCCCTTGATACTAACTCAATCCGAATACAAAATTTCAGCCCTCTAGGTTTATTTGGGTGACCTGTGCGAGTGGTACAAACTTCGAAAACGTCCAAAATGCATGAAATGTAGCTTAAAAAAAAACGCCGTGAGCAGCGGGGCCCCATCACGGTAGTCGAATTTTCCCCTTCATCTTCAGTATTGAATGTCTACAAGCGAAATGTGATTGAAAGTCTACAACCGAATTGTCATTTTGTTGGTTTCAAAACTGGTGATGAGTGTTCGGCTGATCGAGGCTTTAAAAAAAGGTTTTAAGTATTTAAGGGCTGTATCTCAGTAAATTTCAATTTTGTGCCGAAAACAGGTAGCAGAAAAAAAGCCAACACAATTCGTACGAGGACATTCCTGCCCATGTTTATCCGCTAATTGCCTTTATGTTTTAGTTTTAAAAATTAAAAAAGGACCTTAAATAGTAAACTGGAAGGCCTTTATAGAGATATTTTTTCTTTCCAAAAAAATCCAAAATTTCTATTTTATAAATACTAAAAATCCAAAATTCCTAATTTATAAATAAACAGTGACTTTAATAACATTTTTAAATTACTTAATATGTATGTATTTCATTTGTCATAAAAGTAAGTTCACTTTTTTTTAAATTTTTTAAAATTACTATTCGCCTACTTGTATTTAGAATAAACATAATGCTTTTAAAACACATTTAACAATAGCATTCAATTCCGATGTAAAAATGGGAGAAGTGGGGGGAAAAGTGATGCGGACTCCCTACAAGGTACTAGCTGGATACTAACTGAATACACGTACAAAATTTCAGCCCTCTAGGTTTCCTTATGGAGTCTCTAGACGTGTTAGAAAACAAGCAAAAAAATTAAGGATATATTGGCGTAAAAATCGTGGGGGTAAGGGTTAAAAGTTGAAACCTCCAAAAAACAGTGTCTGGCTATTAGCTTAACCTGTACACCAAATTTCAGCCCTCTAGGTTTATTTGGGGAGATTTTGACCCGAACGAAACTGTTAAAAAACAAGAAAAATCATGTTCTTTTGGGTATAAAAATGGTGGGGGTAGGGGTTAAAAGTCGAGACCCCCAAAAGGCACCCCCTTGATACTAACTCAATCCGAATACAAAATTTCAGCCCTCTAGGTTTATTCGGGTGACCTGTGCGAGTGGTACAAACTTCGAAAACGTCGAAAATGCATGAAATTGTAGCTTAAAAATGAGGGGGGTGGGGGTAAAATATTAAAACCTCCAAAAAGCACAACCTAGGTACGAACTTTATCAACACACCAAATTTCAACCCTCTACGTTAATTCTGGGGGGCTGGGGGCCTGTTAGATCCAGCGAAAATCGTTTTTCCCCCCTCTACTCCCACCATATCATCGTAGGAAGCTGAATTTTGGATATGTTGTAGATAATTGACCGAAACATTATTTAAAACCGGTGTGGAAAAGTTTTATTGCTTTTCCGCCCCCCACCACCCCCTTAAAGGTCGGGTCAGAAAAAAAATTTGCCCAAAATTTGACCCCACTTTGATAGTATGAGGTGCCTCGAAAATGAGCCCCATTTACCAAATTTCATCTCTTAACTTCCATAGGGGGGCCCTACACAAATTAAAAGGTGGCGGGAAAATATATATATATATATATATATATATATATATATATATATATATATATATATATATATATATATCAGACATTTTTTTCTACATATTCGTGTTCTACGGGTCCAAAAACGGATAGCGCCCCTACTCTCGCCTCTCGCAGCTCTTATCGTATAGACTGTATAAGTCTAATTTTTCGGAGAAAATTCGACTAATAAAAATGAGGGGGGATGGGGGTAACATATTAAAACCTCCAAAAAGCACAACCTAGGTAAGAACTTTATCAACACACCAAATTTCAACCCTCTACGTTAATTCTGGGGGGCTGGGGGCGTGTTAGATCCAGTTAAAATTGGTTTTTTCCCTCTCTACTCCCTCCAAATGATCCTAGGAAGCTGAATTTTGGATATGTTGTAGATAATTCACCGAAACATTATTTCCAACCGGTTTGGAAAAGTTTTATTGTTTTACCGACCCCCTTAAAAGTTGGGTCGGATCAAAAATTTTCCCAAAATTTGACCCCACTTTAATAGTATGAGGTGCCTCGAAAATGAGCCCCACTTACCAAATTTTATCTCTTAACTTCCATAGGGGGGCCCTACACATATTAAAAGGTGGCGGGAATATATACATATATATATATATATATATATATATATATATATATATATATATCAGACATTTTTTTTCTACATATTCGTGTTCTACGCGCCCGAAAACGGATAGAGCCCCTACTCTCGCCTCTCGCCGTTCTTGTCGTATAGACTGTATAAGTCTAATTTTTTCAAGGAAAAATTCGACTAAAAAATCTTTTTATATATTGCTTTTTTATAAGTACAAGTAGGTAGAAATCCAATAACCCTTACTAACAAATTCCATTTCTTTACCAAGATGCTTAGAGTGTATACAAAATGATTTACAATTTAGAAATGTCCAACAGTGTTTATGAAGTTGTTCTAATTATTTCTTCCATTTTTAAATAATTCCTTAAATTTTTAACAAATTCTTAAAATTAGCCTGCGTCTCTCACGATGTGTGTATATACGGTCTCAGTCAATGGGTATAGTAGGTAATAGTTGAAAATATTAGGTACAAGGTCAGTTTTACAGTTTTGAATAGTATGATCTATGACGATTCCATGAAGACATAATATAAACAGCATATGGGTTAATTTTAAAGGAATATTATTTTTTTCAATATTTTAAGTTGTGTTATTATTTTCATTATTTTTTAAAAAATTTGTTATTTATGTATTTATGGGTACTAAAAAATATTTTGTCCATATTTTCTTAAAAAACTACATATTTGGTTTGGTTTTGCGAAATATCATGTTTATATACAAATACAATACAATAAGATCAAAAATTAAACAATAAATCCCCAGATGAAAAATTTTGAAAACTTTCTCACTTTCCAGAAAAAATTAAATAGTATTTATGTAGCTCTTGCATCAATATTAATCTCAGTAATAATGTTAGCCGTATTAACCGTATTCTGATTTTATCGTGAGGACATAATTTTAACTGACTGTTAGAACGATAATGATTTTATTTTTATGTTTAATTTATAAGCATACGTGAGTGTGAAAGTATAAATTTTTTTTGTTCGTGACCGTGCGTGAGTGTGAAAAGAAGTAAATTTTCTCGTTCGTGATCGGGCGTGAGTACAAAAGCTAATTCGTGACTGTGCGTAAACGTGACTAAAAATGTACTAACGAGCACATCTCTAGTAGGTAGTAGTGTTTAAAAGAGCGATTCTAATTTGTTTAACAAAATCACTGTTCACCAGTGTTATAGGTAAAATATAGACTGCACATGTAAGATTTTACATTAAGACTTAAGTTTTTAATAGTAGCGTTACGGCTTTTAACAAAAACAGGTGAACTAATACTTTTGATGCAGTTTTCATATTTGATATTAATATTTTGATTGGTCAAACCATAAGTATTTACCTATTTCAAATTTTACCCCCAATTTTTATTGTTAAGACACCTCTAATAGTTCCGACCCTGGATTTGAGTACATCAGTGGAAAGAACTTTAAAAACAAAGGCTTGTGTCAAATTAAACTTGTCTTCTAGCTGTTATAGTTTTCGAGTAATTTTATAAAATTTAATTTTTACCCCTATTTTGAGATTCGATTTCACCCCTTAAATGGCTTTTATGGCAGATAAAAAAAAAATACGTGTCTGTTATTTTTATTTGTTCTATACATTTACCAAGTTTGATCAAAATCAGGAATCATCGCTTCAAGACCTTCGTTATTAAGGAATTTTGTCGCATATCTCGGAAGTCCCTGGTCAGATTTTGATAAAATTTATATGGGACCACCTCGGAAGTACATTCTTTCAAACAAAAAAAGAATCATCCAAATTGGTTTCCATATACCGAAGTTATGAGGTAACATAACCCCCCCCCCCAAAAAAAAATACAGTCGAATTGAGAACCTCCTCTTTTTTTGAAGTCGGTTAAAAACTCAAATTTACTGTTCCTTAACGCTTTTAAACAAACCATATGGAATAGTATATTGTGCAATAAGTGCGGGAAATTGTCGATTGCCCACGAAAGCGAAGTTGAGCGCACTCACTACGTTCGTGCGCTCATTCGCTTAAGTGGGCAGTCGATAATCCCGCACGAGTTGCACATATTTTTTTCTATTATTATTACTATTTTTGACATTTTTATTACTTTTAAAATAATATTTTTAAGTGTTCGTCTTTTTTTCTGAATTAATTATTGTTTAAATTACTTTGTTGGTGGTTTCTATAGAAATCATTATGAAATATTTATTAAATGAAAAATCAAGAGGCGGCTTTGCGTGTTTTGATTAAATTTTGCGTGTGAAAAGTTACTTTCCACACGCAAAAAAGTATGTGGGAAGAGTACAGTGGGCAAACAGCTATTTTGCGTACAGAAATGTGTGCGCCAAGTTAGTACTTCTCCCGCATGAGTAATAAAAAATATTTTTTGTCTCAAAATGCCGGACTTTTTACTGCTAGTGATAAGTACAATAGATAAGGTTACAAAAAAAGGGAAAAGAAAAAAATCAAAGATCCAAACATCAAAAAAGTGAACCCTAGGAATTTACAAAATATAAATTATTCTAAAACTATGTTGATAAAATTGAACATTATTTAGAATTATACCGTATTTCGGAAAATCTGTCACAGATAGTGGCACCTGTACCAGTGAATGTATACATATCACAGAATTTAGAGCCGCTATATTGCAGAACGAGTTAACTCGTCTTAATCATTTAAAGAGTTAAGAATTTTAGAATTTAAAAAGTGTTCCGCGATGAGAAAAGTTTGGGAAACACTGCTGTAGACAATGACGTCAATAATAAAAAAATTACTTACTATCTAAATTGTAATGAGCTAGAACTGTCACTTTATCGGCAGGTTTAGCTAATTCATAAGCTGCTTCTTCAGCTGTTGCATGTCTTAAGTCAGCACCATTATATTCAAGGATTTGATCACCGGTACGAAGACCAGCATTGTGAGCTAATGAATCTGGCTGAACACTATGAACAAAAATACCAACTGCATTTCCACCAACTAAACTAATTCCTAAATTTGAACATTTGCGAGTTTCGATAAACAGAAAACGAGGTTCGTGTAAGTTTTGTGTTTGTTTTACTGGCTCCTCCGCTGAACTTCTGAAAAACATTTTTTGCCTCTTTTAATGTTGCTGTTGAACAATCCATAATATATCTTACCTGTATAGGATTTTATCCTATATTCAAGATAGCACAAATAAAATATTTTATACTTAATAATAATAACAATAATAATAATAATAAATATAAAATTAAGCTATATAAGCAACACAAACCACAATAAGTAGCAAAACGATCGTTGGTACTCGTTCAATTTCAATTAATAAACGAAGCATAAATATTTTTATCTACTACTTTCATGAAGTTGTTTACTTATTGTACAAAATTTTATCGACTGTTTCTCCGTGAACTAACGGCATGCGATGAAAGGCCGTCATAGTTAGAGTCTATCTTTGTTTATATTATTTTAATATATAAAGTAAAACACATAAATGATGAACAATATGTATTTCTCTTTAATATTTTAACCTTTTTTTTTAAAACTGCCGCGAATTTACGTACAAGCAATGGGTAAGCTATGTTTTGGATAGGACTGTACGTATTTTTGTACTTTACATACGACTGTTCTTCTTGCTGAACATTCATTAGCACTTGCAGACCAGAGAACTTTGGCAGAAATAGGTGTAAAAAATATAGAATTGGAGTAACCAAATATGCATATCGTCGGGGATAGTGCAAATACGCGTAACTAGCATTGGATAATTCCGCGTATCTGACAAATGTAGCCAATTTAAAAATTCCCAGACAGTGAACGCAGGAACCTGATTAGCAGCTACCTCTTTGATAGATATTTGGTTCGACTAACGGAAAGCAAGGAATCGCCCAATAGCAATACCGCAGATCCACTACCGGCAAGTGGCGATCCCGCGTATGTGGTCAGGTCTAATGTAGATACGCGTTCTTTACCTATGGTATATACGCGGATTTGCACTATCCCCGACGATATGACTAAGTTACCTATTAAGTAAGTACTGAAAAATACATGAATTATAATCGGAAAGTAAAAATTTACATTTTCATGATGAAATAAACATAAAATTAAAATATAGAAAGTATTTACAATCAGTAATAATGCAATATAATCTATCCAATTGTTTTTGTTCCTTATATGTTTTGGATATCACACATATTTCGGAAAAACGCAAAAATCCGTATCCCCTAACTTTTGTTCTTTCTATCTATGATGGTAAAAATTTGATACATTGAACAATTCAGGCTGGACAAGAAAATTTACACTCATTTCTACCCCTTATGAAGCCCCTCTTATGAACCGGACCCTACTATATAGGTAAATAGGTCTTTCAAAGGGTAACATTTCGTCAATTTAAAGTTATCCTCTATCTTTTATAGTTTTCGAGGTATCTTAAGAAATACGATTTGAACCCCCAACTTTAGGGACTGGTTTCACCTCGTAAACATGGGAGATGGTCGATAAAAAAAAATAGGGATCTCTTATTTGTGCCTATTCTACACACCAGTGTGAAGTTTCATCAAAATTGAGAATTTAAAAAAAAAAAAACTAATTTTGATGTTTGAGGTTCATTTTTCGAATTTATTTGAATCAAATTACAGAATCGTACACAATACTATATCCCCTTTAATTTAGTACCTCACACAAGAAATTTAAATTAGTTTCAACTTTTAACTCCGAGAATGGTCTTTTTGAACCCTAAGGTTGGTCTCGTTTGCCATGTTACCCCACTAACGTTCTATGTTTAGAACTATAGGCAACAGCCCTGTTATATTTTTGAACAACAATGAATCGTTCAAGATTTACTATAAAAAAAGCCTTATTCCTGAAGAGTTACTGATGCAGTAAATTGTATATACAATAATTTTAAGGACGTGATTGACGGAAATATCCGAGTGATAACGAAAATATTTTGCTACTCATAATTTACGTTACTTATATATTGCGCAACAAAAGAGATCCAAATGTAAAATGGGCATTATTTTTCACTTATTAAATACTGCAAACTTACCTAACAGAAATATTTTGTCGTTGTAATGTTGTTACGGCGTGTGATATCTGATTTCTTGTCAAAGTTCCGTCTCCATTTGACGGTTTTCTTTGAGGCCGTGGTGTATTTCGCGGTGTTGCTTCTTCCTCTTCTTCTTCTATTGCTTCACCATCATCATGACTTGGTTCATCATGGTCGGGATGTTCACGTTCAGCAGGTTCTTCATGATCATTGCCCTGATCATCATCTTCAGAACTTGTTCCTGAACCTGATCCATCTAATTCATGGTATTCTAAAATAATTTTATTTATTAAAAACAATACTTACTTGCCACACGCATGTGGAACACGCATTAAACAAGGTTCCGTAGACTAGAGTTAGAGTTTTTTAAAATATTCGAAATAAAACGTAACAGATAAATATATTCGACAATATTTTACATACATATTGTGTACATTCATTAACTGTGTATACAGCTGAACTCTTTTTTATGCGGTCTTTTTTTGTGTGTTTTTTTTTGTGCGATTTTTTCATGCGATTTTTTTTATGCGGTTTGTAAAAAATGGCCATTAAAATGCATAATGTGAATCAAAATCACGAGACAGTAAGAAACTTAATTACTATAATAACTTTCTTTGATAAAAATACTTTTTAACGGCTTTTAAGCATTTAATCAATACATTGCATAAGAACATAAGTTATTGCATCATTTAATTTTGTTACAGATGTATTTTTCAAATATTTCTTAATATTAGAAAATTGAAATAAAATGTTTCTACGTGTAAATTAATGCTTTATCTTGTTTATAGAAGCAACTTCTAAGGAAATTTCTAAGTTTTGAGCGTTTTGAGTGATGTTTTTCCGATGAAACTTTTTTTATGCGGTCCCGACCAACCGCATAAAAAAAGTTTTTTGTACAATCTGGATCGAACTATACTTTTTATAGCTATTTATGATATTTTTGAATATATTTTTTTGTGCGATTTTTTATGCGTTCCCCTCCACCGCACAAAAAAAGGATCAACTGTATTACTATGGAAATCAATCATAGTATATAGAAGACAAGCAATGCAGCTGAGGTGTGAGGGAAATGCGGGTATTTTAAATGACGTCATGGCGTCATGGCGGAGGTGTTTATGGATATTTAAAAGAATAATTTTTGACAGTTCAAAAGTTTTTTATAATTTTTTAAAAATATTCCGTGTATTCTTGTAATATATTAACACTTTCACAGTAAACTTCCCCAGGGGCTGGCAATATGTTTAAAGAATTTAAAAAAATTTATATAAATAAATCTACGAAATGATTCAACATGTGTAAACATACACTTTTTTTAACGGAAACAATATCAATAACATGCACACATACTGGTTTTTTTAATTGTATTAAAATGTACGCATTTCAAAATACAATCATAAAAAAATAAAAAATGATAATATAAAATTATATTTTTAAGTGTTTTGTTTATGTTATTCTTCTATAAATGTTTACAAAAACCAACACACCGAGAGTGTGTTTGTTGTTAGTCAATACATATGTACCTGTTTGCGCACATATTTACAGATGCTGTGAACGCAGAATGTAAAGTGTTAATAAATTAATAGTTATTTTGTTATATAAATTAAATATTCTTATAAAATTCCTGTTTTTGAAATTTTCAAATTTTTTCTTGTTCTCTTATTTCTTAACTCCAAACATGATCAGTGAATACCCAAAATGCCAACAGTTAATTTTCCTTTCAAACTGTCACATAATATTTGACTAATTATCAATTGGTTAATAAATTATTATTATTTTTCCAGTAACTGGTCACAATTATTGCATGAAATTAATCATTCGTGTGTTTTGTAAATCCTTTACATTTAAATAATTGTTGAAAGACAAGCTGCGTACTTTCAATTCAACTGTTATGCCGCCTATCGTGAAAATAAATCAACCCTGGCGTACGCTATTACATTAAATATACATATTATACGTAAATTTTTAAAAGTTTTATTAAGTGAATAAAAATGACAATTATCATTTACTGTCGTTTTCAGTTCATTGAAATCGATTTTTCTACTCTAATTCAATATTCAAATGTTAAATTTACAATTCATTTTTAAATAATTTAAGTTAAATGGAACCCTTTTGACAGATTCATTTATAAAAATATCAATCTACTAATCACTTTCACTTTAAAATATAAAACAAATTTTTTAATTATTGGCAAAAATTGGTATGAATTTTAAAATTTAAATGCAATTTTTATTTTTTAATTTTTAGTAATTATAACGAATAGAATTGAAGTTCGCTGAATACCTGCATATATGGAATATCTGTGAAAGTAAAATTTAGGATAATCATGTTATAACCAAACGATTTTAAAAGAATGAGTATTATTACAAACAACTGTAGTATTAATAATCACTTATTTTGTTACAACTGAGCTAAATAAATAGCTACTGTAAAAAAAAATCATTCTAAATGAAAATTTCTAACTGAAGAAATTCATCTTCACTCGCGTAGATTAAAGTAATGTAAATTGAAAAAGAGTGTTTTCAGTAAAATAAAAATCCTGAAATTATTTATTTTAATCGTCACTGAAGATTTTTTTATTATTTTTTCACCTCATATTCATTTTGATTAACTTTTTACGTTGGTATTTATGGCACTACTTGAGCTACGCAGCTTGTCTGTTGAATTCACAAATGCAGTTCTTGAGTAATTTGTAAATGCGAATAACTTGGACTTTTAATGGAATATTTACGGGATGTTTTCTAATAACGAAACATGGTTTAATACAAAATTTAATTTACTGGAGATTACTTTTTGTATTTTACGTTTTATTAATCCTCGGAAGTTACACAACTTAATCGAAATAATTTTAATTAAGTATTCTTAACAAGTGTTAATATTTTTTTCAAATTTCTTGGATCAATGGTTGAAAAGTTAGAGAAAGTGCAAGGACAAAAAAGCTCCAATTTGAAATTCAATATTTCATTAATAGATTTGAGCATTACTTTATGGTATTCCGTATTTGTAAATAGTAAACAAATACTTTACTTTGCAAAATACCACTTTTATTTTTGAAACTGTTTCAAATATTGTTTAAAAATAAAGGATGTGGCTATTTATACATACAGTATGTGTAACTAATTGGCTATTTATACATACAGTATGTATACGCAATTGGCTATTTATACATACAGCATGTATACGAAATTGGCTATTTATACATATATAGTGTGTATATGAAATTAGCTGTTTATACATAATTATGTGTATACTGAATTGGCTATTTAAACCTACAGTATGTAGTTATGTACTACCTAAAGCTAAACTGTATACGCAGTTGGCTACTTATACCTACTGATTGAATACGCTATTATTACAATTAATATTTTTTTAATAACTACACCATTATAATAACCGAATACCTCCGATTAAGCTGAATGATTTTTTTGCATAATATTTTTGGTTTAAGAAGTTATCCCCTAAACGGATTTTTGGCGACGAGGACCGGAAGTGTATTTTTCAACCCTGCGAATGTCAAGCCTAGGGATTATTAAAAAATGTTTCCCGTTACCATAGCAACAAAAATTAAAGATCGATTCTTATGGAACTTGGTAAATAACACAAGAAAGAAACAATGAAGTTTTTCGATATTTTGCTTAGTTTTCGTGATATTACGTGTCAAATTTGAAAAACTTACTATATTGGATAGACAATTACGGTAGGTATATTACGGCTTGTATTGATAGAAATAAGTGGAAAATGGACCGGACAACATCATTGAAACCTCATTTTCAGGCAAAGGGTAATTAAATAATTTTGAGGTCATTAGACGCCGAGACATATTTGTAAATAATTACCCTTTGCCCAAGAATGAAGTTTCATTGGTGACGTCCCGTTCATTTTGCACTAATTTCTATGAATAAAAACCAAAATATATCATTCAAAAATTATATTTAAAATTGAGTTTATATCCGTAAAAATTGATACTACGTATATGTGTATGTGTGTAATATACAATTCATTATCTCATTATAGTAAGTTTTAGAAATACAACACATATTATCTCGAAAACTAAACAGGATATCGAAAAAATTTGTTCTGCCTTTTTTGTTCCATTGATCAAATTCTATAAGAATCTGCCTCTAATTTTTTATTACCATAACAAAGGATACCTTTTTTTAGTCCTCAGATATGCAACTTCCCGTTCGCGTCGCCAAAAATCCGTTCTTAAGCTAAAAAGATTATACAAAATTCAATCGGTGGTACGCGAGAATTTCGTTATTATTAGATTCGATAAATTTGTTATTATAAGTTATTTTACTGTCACCAGTGGAAAAGTCCATTTTAATACGCGCACCACGAAATTTTGACGATATTTTTGGTGCTCAATGTGCGCATTATACATCAGAAATTACGGTAATTCTGAATAAGTAGTCAACTGCGTATACATACTGCATGTTTAAACACAATATTCCATATACATACTGTATGTATAAATAGCCAATTGCGTATACATACTGTATGTATAAATAGCCACATCCAAAAATAAAAGTGGTATTTTGCAAAGTATTTGTCTATTATTTCAATATTTCACAAACGGACTTTACAAATGAAAATTAATAAAATAAACCTAAACTTTATTTTAAAAGATCTTTCCTAACGATATCTCACATGATCGAGTACGACAATATCATATTCATAAATCAAAAGATTAAAAAATAATAATAATAATAATAATAAAGGTGTGAAAGACAAACAAGCAGACGAACATGACTAAATTATAAAGGTTGGAAAGTTGTCTACGGAATGCTAATAAAAACAAACAATAATACGTACTTTCAGGGCTATACTGTACAAGCATGGTGATAGAATTTCCACACTGACGTAAAACGTTTGCGGCCAATTGATAAGTTGCACTTCTCATATTTATACCACATACTTCTAAAAGTTGGTCGCCAATCTGTAATCCAACTTGACTTGCCAGGCTGTGTTCACTAACCGTAGAAACAAACACGCCACCACTTTCCAAGCACTGTATTTGAATACCTAACGGCTCCTGCGATTTATCAATATGTACTCGTCTCAATTCTCCGGGTTCAGGTCGATGATTCCAAGAATAATCTGTCTTTTTTCCTCTCCCCCCGCTCAAAACTTCCACATGAAATGTCGGCATTGGAGAAGCCCTCTCTGATGTTCGTTCAATACTACCGGCAACACTTGGATTCGAGGGAATACGAAATCGTTGATTTTCACGTTTGCGCGGAAACGTTCCACTTTCCATTGGTGCTGCAGGTCTTTGTTGCCACGGGATTACGCCACCTCCTTCGGACGGACTATGCGCGTGCCAATGAGGTGGCTCAAAGCAAAAAGACTCCCCCGACTGTGAACTGGGGAGTCGTGGTAAATGAGGGTGTGGATGAGGGTGTGAATAGAATGGGGGATAACGAGGTACGACCGTATACAATTGAGAATGAGGTCTAACATTTCCACCGACACTAGTTAAACTATCAGGGCCTGCGTTCGAATCGGAATCACTTGCGTATTTCGAGCTTGGTTTGCCGGAATTTTTTTTAATGTAATAATCTAAAAATTCTTTCTCCATCGGCGGTTTTAAAGAATAATCGATACTGTTGTCTGAATGTAGGATAGTGCTCAATCGATTTGCCGAATTATCCTGGTCGAAATTTTGATTTAAATGATTTCCGCTATCCATACTTTTATAAGTCACGTGTCTTGTTAAGTTGTTTTCGACGGACATTGGAACAGGGTTGGAATTTCTATCGTTAGAACAACAATGATTATCGTGGGTAGATGTGGGTGTTGGGGAAGAATCGGCTAAAAACATCGAAATGGGTGCTCTCTCTTTTTTCCTGGTATTGATGATTGTCCCGGTAGGGTTTTGTAGAAAGTTTGATCTAGCTTTGGGCCAAGTTCCGCCATTTTTTTCTTGAACAGTTAATTCTTTATCACGACGTTTTGACCGTTTCAATACACCTGGAATATTTCCACCAGATTTTCCATGATATGATTCAATCACTGAGTCTAACTCGGCAATTGCGTCTTGTTCTTGATCAAACGTGTTGCTCAACGTCATCGCGTTTGGGGAACTATTTCGATATTTCTTTTTGTCTTCGCTTCTGTTACGATCTTTGCTGTGTTTACGGCCGCGAACTAAATCGATTTTTTCACGGATTATATCCCATGTGCCGGAATTATTCTTTTCTTGACTACCACTTTTCGAAACTTTGTAAACTGAACCGTGGCCTATCGTGCTCGGTACTAGATAACGTCGATCGATAAAGTCCGATTCATAATGTTGCTGTTTGGACATGTCTTCCGTTTGTGAACAACGATTTACCATTTTATGATGATGACTGATCTCTTTGGTGGGCGCGAATGAACTATCACTATTTGAATGATTTAAACTTTGATTTGATAAAGTCGTAATGGTTATAATATCACAGCGGTCATCGTTAAGTATCGACATGGCTTCTTGGGACGTTTTCAAACCATCCATACTTTTATTATTAATACTAAGAACTCTATCGCCTACAGCAAGATTCTTCTCTTTAGCAGCCAAACTTCCTGGACTAATTTTACTAATATATACACCAGTTTCCAATGTTAAACCATGATGTGGTGCGGCCAATTGTATTGTACGTAAACCACCACCTTCTAGAATACTTCGACGCACATGATCTTGACTACCAGAACCTGAACCTGGTTGACGTCTCCTACGTATCACTAAATGTGCACGCGGTAAACTAGCACGAACCGCTTCTAAAACCATTCGACGTGAAACTCTACCACAGTCGAGATGATTTACTCTAGCGATACAGTCATTAACTTTTAATTTTCCATCAGCAATTGACCCGGGTGCGATTGCCGCAACATAAATGCCAGTATCATTAGGTCTCTGAGGATCGTCACTACCACCAGCTAATTCTAAACCCAAAGAACTATCAGAAGCCAATCCTGATAAATCCATATCTAAAATCTCCGTTTCCCAGTCTTGCATGTCTGTGTCGATAGCGGAATCGTGAGAATGATGTCCTGCATTTCTAAATTGTTGTGATACACGATTTTCTTTATCTAAACGAGATTCAACTACATCTTTAAGTTTGGCTAGTTCCCTGCAAGCCTCATTTCGTTGTTTTTTTATTTCATCTGAATCTCTGAGAGCTGCTGCTAATTCACTAACAGCACGATCACGTTCCTTTCGAAGACGGTCACATAAAGTACGTATACTTTCACGTTCCAAAACAATTTTATCACGTTCGGAAAATGCCCAGTCTCGACGTCGTTTTGAAACTTCCGCTTCTTGGGTGGCTTCTGTTAGTTCAGCACGAATTTCATCTAACGCCTTACGAAGAGATTCTATTTCTTGCGTGGCTTGATCTAATGTGTCCGGTCGTCGACCTTGTGTCAAACTACGAGAATCACCAACTCCAGATACTTCTTTTCGGGTGATATTTTCTCCAGGATGTGTTACAAATTCAAGCCTTAAATATAATTTTGTATTGAAAAATATGATTCATAATTTTATTATTTGATCATTGATTTAGTATATTAAATTGTAATTTACCTGCTTTTAATTAAATCACGACTATTATCGTGTACTTGAGTGTAACCACCGAACTTTTCTCTTAAATCATTGCATTCTTTTAAAGCTTTATCCCGATCGTGCAAAGCGCTGGCAATTTCTCGCCGTAATGTTTCCATTTGATAACTTAGAGCTTGTTTTTCTTCAGACAACTGCTTATTTTCTACTTCAAGAGCTTTCGTTTTCTCTAAAGCTTGTGTTAGGTCATCGCTTAATTTTTCCATTTCCTTATGAACAGTATCCCTACAAAAACATTCAAGTTGTTAAAATATTAAGTTGAACTGTAAACTAACTAATAATAATCAGGAATTTTTTTCTTAAGGGGAGATTCGCCAAAAAACTAAACATTATTTCCATATGTCTTGAGATTACAAAAAAAAATCCTTTTTTAAATTCAAAAATGAGTTGAATTTAAATAGCGTTGAAGTCGACACTGCGAGATTTTCCCACCTTGATGGTTCCGCGCGTTCTGAAATCCCCAGAGAACTAAAATCAAAAAATCAATAATTTTCTGAAAATATACATAAACAGTTATGGCACTAACTAGGATCTAAGAAAAAAAATAAAAAGCCAGCGAGAAATCGCATTTTGAAAATAAATCGTCAGAAATCACCGTTTTTTTAGGCTATTGACTATGTAGTTGAATAAGGAACTAATTCGTAACAGGTGTTTTATTGTTTCATATGTTCAATTGTACCCCAAAGATGATAAATTCACAAAGTGCTATTAAATTTAGGCGTGCGTTTTTACGAACGGCGTAAACTTATCGACGCTTACGTTTTTTAACTATAACTCAAAAACTATGCATTTGTCGTAAATACACATAATATGATTTTTTGTAGAGAATTAAATTTCCTATCGAAATGGCACTATATAAACTCAAAAAACTTTTTTCTCAACAAAATAAGTCAAAAAAACTATTTAAAAAAAAGGTCAAATTTTTCAATTTTTCTTTTTTTTTAAATTTTTGAGTAGTACTTTTTTCTGAGTGAATTTAGGTATAGGGATTGGTTCACAAAAAAGAAAGCTGATGTAATTCCCGTCAGAATGGTGACCGATAAAACTATTTCCGATAACAACCGGCTGAGATACAGTCGTTCAAAGTTACCTACCTTTTTACAATTTTATTGCTTTTGACTTTTATACCATGTTATTGGTAATTTTTACACGCAAAAATTATTTTTATTGAGTACAAAAATTATTTCTGCTTTATCAGAGGTAACGATAAAATTATTTGCTAAAGATTTTGATATTCATATGATCTTAGGTATAAAAAGAAACTTTAATATTGTACTAAATTACAGTTCTATTTTTTAAAAAAAATTAAATGTACCTATTATATTTCTCCCATAATGTTTTCAAATTCAATATCAATATCTTCATCAACATCGTTTTGGACATCTCCTTCTGTAATTTCTGGAACATCCACATTTTCATAATTTTCTGGAACATCCGCATTTTCGCAAATAAATTCTTTGCAGCTAATTCCTAATTTTCTACAGCTGCAATTTCCGTGACAACCTTTTATACACCCGCAAGCTATTTGTTCCAGTAAATTCTGCAGTGCAGGAGGTTTTGTTGTTTTAATTGGCACTAATCCATTTTTAGATTTTTTCCAACCCCACTCAAATGGATTTAAAATATTTCCTTCCCACTGTTGAATTTGGTGGTACGTCCTTAAACCGTGGTATTTAGTGGCATCAGAAGTTGCTAGAGTTGTTGTATTGGTTAGAGAAAATTTTGTGCTTTTTGATAATTTTTGAAAAAGTTGTAACCGAGAACTACCTAAACTGTTGGCCTTAAGCCATAAAGAGAAATTGCGATTTAATTCTATTACGTAAATTGCGGCTGTAGAAAATTATAGGAATTAGCTGCTCCATGTTCTGCAAAGAATGTATGGGCCTAAATTGTGAAAATGCGGATGTTCCAGAAATGACAGAAGAGGATGTCCAAAACGATGTTGATGAAGATATTGATATTGAATTTGAAAACATTATGAGAGAAATATAATAGGTACATGTAACTTTTAAAAAAAATTAGAACTATAAATTAGTACAATATTAAAGTTTTTTTTTTTATACCTAAGATCATATGAATATCAAAATTTTATCGTTACCACTTTTATCGTTACCTCTGGTAAAGCGAAAATAATTTTTGTACTCAATAAAAATAATTTTTTTGTGTAAAAATTACAAATAATATGGTATAAAAATCAAAAGAAATAAAATTGTAAAAAAGTAGGTAAATTTGAACGACTGTATCTCAGCCGGTTTTTATCGAAAATATCTTGATCGGTCACCATTCTGACGGGAATTACATCAGCTTTCTTTTTTGTGAACCAATCCCTATACCTAAATTCACTCAGAAAAAAGTACTACTCAAAAATTTAAAAAAAAAGAAAAATTGAAATATTTGAGCTTTTTTTTAAATAATTGTTTTGACTTATTTTGTTGAGAAAAAAGTTTTTTGAGTTTATATAGTGCCATTTCGATAGGAAATTTAATTCTCTACAAAAACTTTTATTATGTGTATTTACGAAAAATGCATAGTTTTTGAGTTATAGTTAAAAAACGTAAGCGTCGATAAGTTTACGCCGTTCGTAAAAACGCACGCCTAAATTTAATAGCACTTTGTGAATTTATCATCTTTGGGGTACAACTGAACATATGAAACAATAAAACACCTGTTACAAATTAATTCCTTTTCCCCCTGTTTTTTTGTACATAGTCAATAGCCTATTTCTCGAATATAAACAGCCGCCTTTTTGAAAATATATTACGGAACCAAAAGATTCTAGTTCCTGCCAAAATGACGGTATCGAGGAATAATATACACTGGAATTTATATCAATACTTCAAATACTTTTTGAGATACACGCGGAACCATATCAAAAAACATAGTTTCCAGAAAAAAGCATTTAAAGTTTGTAACGTCAATGAATTATAGTAAAGTCCACGCACTAAAATGCCCATAACTTCTTAATTTTTCAGTTTTTTAAATGAAATTTTAAGAGAATATTTCTAACACCTTAAGTAACATAATTATGAAGAAAAAAACTTTTTTTTGGCGAATTTTACCTTAAGGTACCACAAATTAATGTGAGTAATTATTTGGGAAGATACATATTTGGGAAATTTTAGATCCAGATTTTGAAGGATAATTGCATCGCTTGAAATAGTTTTCCCGCAAATAAAAAAATATAGATGCCATTTATTTTTTACTGTCTTAAAATATATTGGAATTTCAACAAAATTGATACGCCCCAAAACTTTTACTTATAAATAGCTAACAGTTATCAGAGATTAAAAAACATATCATAAATTTAAAAATTTTCCACTATTATTCATATGAAAAAAAAAAAAAAAAAAAAATTCAAAAATTGAAGTCCACCAAAAATATGATATAAAATTACAAAAACCGTATAATTTTTGTTAATGGATTTAGAAAAAAAGATAATGGAAATAAAAATTATACCTAATAAAAAAAAAATAAAATAAATAACTTCTTTTTATGTAGAAATCAAAAACATTTGTACCTTAATTTATTTAATTTTATTAAAATTAATTTTATTAACATATATTTATACTGGAAACACCGAAATTCGTCAGCCATGATGATCAAATTATTCCCCAAATCAAAATAAAAACATTATGTAAAATTATAGTTATAAACAAGAAGTAAATTAATTATGAAATCTTATCAAGCAAGAATACATTGCACCTAATAATATACAGATTACAATTAAAGTTCACAATGAACTAAAGTGAACTGATAATAGCCATTAATATACTCTTCAAAGTCACTTGTTATCATCAGTGTCATAAATTATATGTACACAATGTAATATTCAAGTTAAGCCACCTTTAATTTTATTTTACTTATCTAAATTATACATCCGGCCCTCAAATAACACGATCTATTTATTTTACATCATTCAATTCAGACGAATAGGTGAACCAGTTAACCCTTATTTTTAACAAAAATAAAGGCGTTTGAGTATTCTTTTTTTTGGAAATACTGTTTTTTTTTTAACTCTTCGTTAATATTAAAATATGATTCACGAAAATATTATTTCATTAATCATATTTTTAACGCCTTGACGGTGATAGCCTATAATGATAAAACGCGTAACTGGTACAACTATTTTAACAGCTAATACGCTTTATGGGGTTATTTATACCGTTAGAATTTTCAAAAAATCGATTTTTTTTTAATTTTATTTTCGTAACGTACATATATTTAAGTACACACAGAGAAAATTTCTTGTCAATCTGGCGAATATTCTCAGAGTTACACGCGCAATAACATGGCATAACGTTTGAATGTAGCAGGTCGGAGTATCAACTATCTTTTCTCAAAACTGTATTTTTAAAGTCGGTGAGCAAAATTTCTCGGAAACGGCTGAACCGATCAGTCTCAAACTTTAACACAAACTATTTAAGTATATTTTTAGGTAATTAATCGAAGGTTTTTTTCGCCGGTAAATATTTTCCATTTTATAAACAGCCTTTATTAAGGTCTACATTTTTTTCAAGAATCGATTTCTTTTTTTTTGAGTAGCCGCCATTTTGTCAAAAATTATTATTTTGCTTATTCCTTCAATCAATTACAAGATAATACAATATATTAACGAAATATTTTTAGTTTTTTTTTTTATTTTATTTTTTATTTTAAATGACCGAGTCCAAAGATATCGTGCTCACCGCAATACGCCTTTTTTTAAAAGGTGCTCCGGGAGATCAACTATAGCACCTTTCAAAATAATTATTTTTACAAATAAAAAATGCTAAATTGCAGTTAAAAGTTACAATAATATGTGTAAAAGTTTTTACTTTAGTAAGTTAAAAGGTCTTCTTAAGAAAAATTCTTAAAAAATTGATTTTTTCCGGCCTCCTGACTGTATATAACCCCTTATATGGAACTGACGTTGTGCGACGTGGTGCGGATTTTTCACAAAATATTCACTTTTTGTTAAAAATAAAAATCAACACGTTCGTCTATTGTCAAATTTATTAAGCGCGCTATTATCATTTATAAAGCTGTCCAATGAAGTTACTCTTATGCGTTACCGTCGTTAAAGTTGTGTTTTCTATTTTTGTTTCTTAATTAAAAGAAAATTTAAACTGAATAAAATAAAATAGCTTCATAGAAATTAAACCCTATAGGTGCATTTTCATGCTGTCGCTAGTCGCTGATTTTTAGCGACAAATGCGGTCACGTGATGAAAATTTAATATGCGCGCCATCTAGAATAAATGCAGCGATAAATTTCAGCGTTTAGCGTCAAATTTTAGCGACAAATGTATCAAAAGTCGATGTATCGATATAACCCATAGATATATGTATAAATGACACTTATTTGTAAACATTCAGCTTATAAGTAACAAATACAGAGATTTGACTAAAGTAATAAATAAATACTGTTTTTGTAAATATATTAACAGAGAAAACCATGTCTAGTCTATATGATTATCAAACATGGATTTATCAGTGTCAAAAAATTATCCGGCAAGCGCAAATTAATAGGATTCGACGAAGTAGGGTTATATCCACGCTTTTACTTAATCATATTGCTATTGTGAATAAAAAAAAAAAAAAAAAAAAAAAAAAAAAAAAAAAAAAAAAAACAGTATAAAAAAAAGGATTTTGGATTCATCCACTTTATAAATTGCGACAAGAACATGGATTTTTTGAAGCTGTATTCCCGACACTTTCTTCATAGTCTGACAAATTCGAAAATTATATTCGTATGTCGGCAATTCAGTTTGAAGAATTACTATATTTAATTGTGTATCTAAAATGAGCATTAGATATGGTACGCATGTTGTTTATATGCATTGTACTGTGATAGAATACGTGGAATAAGATTGTTGTAGGTTGTCTAAAGATAAAAATGTTAAAAATGTATCAATAATAAAAGAAAGGAAACATTAACGAATCTAAAAAAAAAAAGTAGCAGAAGGGTAAAAGAGGTTTTTAGAATCAGTTACCTAACTAGATTAGTGTTGATTCGATTGTTTAAATAACATCGACGCTGGTATATCTGGTGAAAAAGCTAAACAAAATTTAGTTTTATCGCTACATTTATTCTAGATGGCGCGCATATTAAATTTCCATCACGTGACCGCATTTGTCGTTAAAAATCAGCGACTAACGACAGTATGAAAATGCACCTTATTTGATAAGCGGTCAATGCGGTTTTATGCGGTTCCTCCTATTCACCGCATAAAAAAAGATTCAACTGTATCATAGATTATGTGCAGATCACTAGATTTTTATCGGTAAGTAAACATATACGTACATGTTTTACTTAATACAGCTTTTAATTTCGCCACCAGAAATGCCAGTGAAAATTTCTGCGTCGCCAGTAGATAAAATGGTGACACAATTGAAAAACGTCATCAGGTCTAGTTAACTCGAGTTAACTATTTAAATACGAAAATACGTTTTAAAAATAATCCTAATCCCAACAAATATTATAAATGTGAAAGTGAATTTATTAATTGTTTGTTTGTTTGTTTGACTTGCTTTAACGCATCAATAACTTAACCAATTAACTTGAAACTTTGTACAGACATAACTTGCGGGACAGAGATGGTTATAGGCTACTTTTCATCCTGGGAAAAATTTAATTCCCGAGGGAAAAAATGTTAAATTACAACAGTTGACTATCCAAAAACGGATGACTGAATTCAAACTTTAAATATTAATTGTTAACAGAAGGAACGGAAAAGGATACAGGCTACTTTTTAATCCAGGAAAATATCTCAATCCCGTGGGAAATGTATTTAAAGTGATATAAAAAAAGAATAACTGACTTCATTCGAATTTGATATTGTTAAAATAATGTTATAGACTACTTTTTACTCGGGGAAAACATTTCATTTCTGTGGGAAAATTCCCAAGAAAAAAAGTAACAGTTCTCAATAGTGTCGCGATGAAAGTACACTTAATACGTTTTTCGCTAAGCGGGCGAAACCGCAAGTGAATACTAATAATAAATAAAATACAAACCTCTCACTCATAATTAACGCGTATTCTTGTATTGCTGAATTTCTTTCGTCTGTTAAACGTTTAATGTCCTTACTGGCTTTCATTCGTACAGCCATTGCTTGATTGAGCTCCTGTACAGCTTCTTCACGTTGTGCCTGTGCCGCACCCAACGCGTCCCGATATTCATTTCGTTCGTGTAACGCAATATCCCACTGTCGTATTGCCGCTGTACACTTCTGTTTCAGACCGTTGCGTTCTCGAACGGCGTTATTGCGCTCCTGTGACAATTCGTCACATTGTTTATTTAATCGTGCCACTTCATCTTGTGCTAATTCCAATTTTGCAACGGCTGCCGAATGTGCGGATAATAGTTCTTCATATCGTTTTCGTAACGCCTCATACGAATCCGTTTCTGGACGTCGAGTTCGGGATACTAGAAAACCTCCATCGGGATTTGAATTATCCTGATTTGAATAATCCTGAACACAGTAAAGATTTAGAATGAAACATTTAAATATTAAATGGTATGAATTGTGCAGTGAAAAAACCTACTTCTCCTTGATGAAGGTGTATATCCGAGAGTTGTTGACGTAATTCTTGTACTTCTCGTTCTAAACGTTGCTTTTCACTAACTATTTCAGCATATTTGTTTCGAAGAGCTGCAGATTCTTGTGCAGACGCTTCTAATTGATTCATTGCCGCCCTGTGCTGACCTCGGTAATAATCAAGTTCCTAAAATATAATTAAGAAGATTATTTTCATTATAGTAGTTATTTTTTCAATTATAGTAAAGTAAACTATTTTAGATTAAACCATTTTAATTACATATATTTTTGCAACTCTCACTTTTAAATCGTTTACAACACGATTTTTTTAATATTACTGATAACTAAGATTTGAATATACAAACTTGGGCAAGTATCCAATCTGACCGCATTGGTTGGTTATAAAATTTAATTCTATTTATCATATAGTTAGTTAATTGGGAATAAATTAATCAAATGTTAAATAATTTTAACAAAAACCCAATGCAATGGACAGGATAGTCGGAAAATAAAATTACACCGAGATTCAGAAGAATTTTTATTTTTTACCCGACTGCATCAGAAAGACGGTAATGTGTTTAAGAAGTATGTATGTATGTATGTATCCTCTGACTATGTCTGTTTCTGTGGTGCAGCTTGCAGCCTAAACGGCTTGACGGATTTTGGTAAAGAAGGTGTCGCTGGGTTCGCCTTAATCCCGGGAATGCTATAGGCTACATGAAATTTCAAAAATTTATACAAACCATTGGGTCTAGAAACATGAAATTTTGTAGACAAGTTCTTTATGTAACGTAGAGGAGTACCAAAAAAATATTTTTGGAAATTCATCTCCTAAGGGTATAAAGTAGGGGATGAAAAATTATGAAACGTAAAATTTTACACAAGGTCACAGGGAGCCTTTAATAATGTAGATGAATATTAAGAGGGAGAATTTTTGTAAAAATTTATCCATTAAGGGTGTAAAATAGGGAATGAAACTTTATATAGAAAAGCGCTGGGTTTAGAAACGTAAAATTTTGTACAAAGGTTCCTTTATTAACGCAAACAAGCACCAAGAGTGGATTTTTAGAATTTCGCTTCCTAAAGAGTTAAAATAGGGGATGAAAATTTATATAGAAAACCGTTGAATCTAGAAATGTGAAATTCTACAAAGAGGTTCTTTATATAATATAGGCGAGCACCAAGAAGGGGTTTTGGAAATTCATCCCCCAAGGAGGTAAAATAGGTAGTCAAAATTTATTTAAAAAATCTACTGGGCCCAGAAACGTGAAATTTTGTACAGGATTCCCTTATGTAGTGTAGGTGAGCTCTAAGAAGGGATTTTTGAAATTTTATTCCGTAAGGATATAAAATAGGAGATGAAAATTTATATAGAAAACCATTGAGTCTAGAAACGTGTAATTCTGCGCAGAGGTTTTTTAGTAACGTAAGCGAATACCGGTGCAGATTTTTAATATTTCATACCCTAAGGCGGTAGAACAAGGGTTGAAAATTTATATGGAAACTAGTTTTTATCGATTAATTCATCCGTGTGGAGTCGATGACGACATAGTACGTGTACGAAATCATTTAATCAACCTTCAATGTCTCTACCAAGTCGTAGACAAAAGCTAGTAGATTAGCGCTAATATAAAAAAATTTTTTAATATCAAATTCGTGGTAATTTAGTCAGCCGCAGTAATCTCATATGCATACCTATATATTTTTTCTTCTAAATAATTAAACAACACTAAAAAGATCTAAATAAAAAAGGTGCCTAATTAAAATAAAAAATCAGAAAACTCGACTGCGTAAAAAGCAAACCAAAACGATGGAAAAAAAGAAAAATATAGAGAAAGAAAAAAATTTATAAATAAAAAAGTTAATTAAAAAAATAAAAAAACCCGACTGCGTTTAACCTCATCGCTACTGGTGTCCATTATACTGGACATTAAATTTAGGGGTACTCTAACATGAATTTTAATTGAGAAAAACTAAAAATTTCTATATATTATTTAAAATTACACAAATTACGCTTATTTAGAGATAAGAGATTAAAAATTTTAATTAAAATAAACGCATGTTTAAAATGATGTCCAGTACTCTAGACAAATATAGTCATTGAGTGTAAAAAATTTTAAAAAATCAGTAGTGAAGAGGTTAAAGTAAACTAAAACATTGGAAACAATATAAAATATAGAAAAACAAGAATGAATAAAAAGTAAAGCAGTCTGAGGCATACCTGTTGTACCAAGTTAAACAGAAAAGTTTGTTGCCTCCGACTGCTTTACTTTTTATTCATTCTTCTTTTTCTATATTTCATCTTGTTTCCACCGTTTTAGTTTACTTTAAACGCAGTCGGGTTTTTTTATTTTTTTAATTAACTCTTTTATTTCTTTTTTTAAATATATTTTAGCAAATTATGTGCCTTCATCAGTGAAAACCTGAATAACAAAATATTACAATATACCTACAATGTAATTTATCCTAAAACGGGTATATAAATATTATGTTCAAAATTTTATTAAATTCATATTTTCTTTTTTAATTTTTTAATTTGTATAGAGAATGCTATCTATATCAACAAAACATTATGGGATATAAACCTGAAGATAGATGTAGTAATAGTTATTATATTCTATTGTTCCAGTCATCAACTGGAACCATAGAATATAATAAGCTTCCAACATTGATCAAAGAAATATATTTGAAAAAATAAAAAATAAAATAAAAATTCTTCTGTATCTCGGTGTAATTTTCTGATTATCCGAATAATTTAATTGTATAGGTGAAATTATCTAAAGTTGGCCTGACGTCATTAACAAATGAAACAAAATTAGGCGTACAGTTTTATATTACTATAGCTGGCGTTCGCCAGAAAATTTTATTAACCTAACATTACGTAACGGAGCTTACACCATTACAAACCAGACGGCTCGGATTCACCAAATTAACATACATTAAATATTAAAACAACAATTTCTAACATGGTGACTGATTGTATTCCATAGTCTTTGGATGCAGTTGTACTTCAAAAGTTAAGTATTTATACCGTGAAAAACCATGAAAAAATATTCAACGTGCAACAATTTTTTAAATCAGAGCCCTCTGGTTTGTAACGATACAAGCTCCGTTAGCTAACGTTAAGGTGCCTGTACACCGAAAAAATAGCAAAAGCATGTTGAAAACAAAAATGTTAATAACAAAAATGTTATCGACATTTATTTCAATATCTTTTGAAAATGTTAACATTCATATGCTAATAACAATGTTTCTGATATAAAATGAGTAACATTTTAAATAACTTCAATGAGTATAGTTGTGGCATTGTTAATAACATTGTTATTCACAAAGTTAATAACAGTGTTACTAATATCCTTACTAACGGCGTTAGTTAGAAACAAAACATGCTACTAACATACTTGTCTTTGAACTTTCTATACTTTTAGTAGAACTGTTAGTACTTTTAGTTTAAAAATGATTTCGTAGGAAGAACTAGCTTGCTATTGTAGTAGCTCCTGTGGTGATTATTAGAATAAAAAGAAAAAAAATTAAGGGTTCGTTCGTATCTTAAAAAAGAGATACAAATTATATTAAATAATTTAAAAAAAAAAAAAAGAATGATAAATGAAACTAGGAGACTTGTCAACTGAGAATTTTCATTTTTTTTAGAATGTCAAGCATTGCATTATTAATAGTCATAAACATTATCATATAATTTATTTTTACAGGAACTAATGAAAAAATAAATTTACAAGAAATGTGCAGAAACATATATTTTGTAAATATATCTGCAATATAATAACAGCTGATATGTACGTAATCACCTATTGCAAATTAACTAACTGAAAAATGCACGTAGAATGTTGTTAACATGTTTTATTCACAATTAACTTGTTTTTAACATTTTGTTATTGACATCCTTTGATCTAGACCGCCTCCAGATCGATAGCAAAAACTGTGCTGCTAACAATGTTATCAACACCTTTTTTGACATGTTAGTGAAAAATATAACAAATACGGAAAGCAAATGCTATTAACAAAAGTTAATAGCAAAAATGTTATTAAATATTTCAGTAAATTTTAACATGTTAATTGCAAATGTTATTAACAAATGTTAATAGCAAATGTTATTAACATTAATTTAACCAATATTAAAAAATTGTTAAAAACATTGCTAAAAACACGTGTTATTAGCAATGTTACCTTCGGTGTATAGACACCTTTAGGCTAACAAAATTTTCTGGCGAATGCAGCATTGTTGCTCTACTATAAAAATAACAAAAAGGAAAAGAGACAGAAAATTTTGGTACGTCTAATTTTGATTAATATGTTACATTTGTTTAATGACGTCAGACCAAGTTTAGTTAATTTCAGCTATACTACTTAACCCAAACCTAACTCAAGTGGGTCCTAATTCCTGAATAAAAAAAATCAAGTACATATTGGTTTTGGGCAAAAAAATGTGTTTTAATCAATTTGTCACGTTTTTCTCTTATATAAATTATTACAGTTACAATGAAACTTTTTTACACTTTTACCAGTGACTTACTTATTCAATATCCTGTAATTATTCAACTTTAAGTATTGACAAGGTAAAAACCTTGTTAACATAACTTTAAACCGAAAACTTCAAGGAAGTGATACTGAGCAAAATAATTGTTTGTATTGCTACCTTAACAGTTAACTTATTATAACCTAAAGAATGTTTGTTAAAGCCAGTTTAGCAAACATCATTTCTATAAATCGTTTATTAATAAGTTACGAAAGCTACAACGTTTAGGCTCCGCGATGCTAGCACCCCAAATGTGAAATTTCGATTGACAATTACATAATTAAAAAGGTCAGAAAATGGTCATAAAAGGTCAGTTGGTTTCATTAATTGTTCAGCAATAGAAAATTTTTTATTAAGGGTTAAAATATTTCAAGGTCATTCAGAAATTTTAGCACCCCAATTGTGAAATTTCGAAAAAATAATTACATCATTCAAAAGGTCAGAAAATGGTCATAAAAGGTCAACTGGTTTGATTAATTGGTCAGCAATAGAAAATTTTTTACTAAGGTTTGAAGTTTTTTCAAAGTCATTCAAAAAACTTTAGCACCCCAAATGTGAAATTTTGAATGACGAATTGTACCATTTAAAAGCCCAGAAAATGGTCATAAAAGGTGAGTTGGTTTCATTAATTGGTCAGCAATAGAAAATTTTTTATTAAGGGTTAAAGTTTTTCATGGTCACAATACTGTATCAAAATTAGATAGTAATTAGTGATGGGCATAATCGAATGAAAATTAATTGATCATTCGATTATTAAAATATCTTGAGATATCTCGAGATATAATAAAATCATTCGATTATTTTTCATTCGAATGATTTTAAAAAAAATATCTCGAGATATTAAATCATTCGATTATTTTTCAATCGAACAGTTTTAAAAATATCTTTTTCATTTATTTTCATTCGATTATTTTTGTCGATTATTTTCATTCGATCATTTTTATTGACTATGTTTCATTGGGTTATTATTATCAATTATTTTCTTTCGATTATTTCTAACAATTATTTATCGATTATTTTTGTCGGTTATATTATTCAGTTATTAAGATGCGATAAAAAATTAAATTTCAATTTTGTAATTTTTCGGAATCCTTTTACCTATTGTAATTTTTATTTTCAAATTCAAACTTATAATATAATGTTATTTACTTGTATGAACCATACGACCATAATCCACCTTTCAGTTCTTTTGTCTTTAGGTGGTTTATCATATTATCTTCAAAAAATTTTTATAATTTTTTTTATAATATTAATCTCCATTAGAGATTAAACCAGTACTAATTGCAGTATTATCGGTTTTTCCATTTTAATAGTCGGCATTTTAACACGTTGCTGGTCATAATCTATAATGACGAAACACCCCACTAGCGCAGTATTTTGACAACTAATACACTTTATAGTTTATATATAGAATTGTTGACGTAGTATAGCATTGTGTCTTAGTTAGTTAGGTTTTACTTGACGGTGCGGTGCACATACAGCGCCCATGACCATTAAAGTATCAATAAGGAGCACCCCTGCTAGGTTATGCTATTCATTTTATGCAAAACATCGCCAATCATTGTTATCCTAAAACCTTTTTTTTTTATTTAAACTGTTGTCCGTTTTTAATAAATATGACCCACTAAATAATTATTACCTGTTATTTAGTAGGATCACTTAAAAGAATCGAATTTGTTTTATCTCAAGATATTTTTAAAACTGTTCGATTGACAAATAATCGAATCATTTTATTATATCTCGAGATATCTCAAGATATTTTAATAATCGAATGATCGATTAATTTTTATTCGATTATGCCCATCACTAATTAATATACCTCATTTCAGATACAATTGATCATCAGTTTTTGTTAAAAAATTAAATAATTCTTATATTCGAAACAAATCAATCTTCTATTCTTTTCTAAAAATAAACTGCAAATTTAAAATATACATAAATGCAATAATAAAAGAGATAAAGCCAAGAAAACGGAAATTATTTAAATTCAAAGTGACGAAGCATGGTTAAATTTAACTGAAATGAACCATATCTAATTCTGATACAGTATTGTGACCTTGAAAAACTTTAAACCTTAATAATAATTTTCTATTGCTGACCAATTAATCAAATTAATTGACTTTTTATGACCATTTTCTGACCTTTTAAATTATGTAATTGGTCAGTCGAAATTTCACATATGGGGTGCTAAAGTTTTTTGAATGACCTTGAAAAATCTTCAAACCTTCATAAAAAATTTTCTATTGCTGACCAATTAATGAAACCAATTGACATTTTATGACCATTTTCTAACCTTTTAAATTGTGTAATTGGTCAGTCGAAATTTCACATATGGGGTGCTAAAGTTTTTTGAATGACCTTGAAAAAACTTCAAACCTTAATAAAAAATTTTCTATTGCTGACCAATTAATCAAACCAGTTGACCTTTTATGACCATTTTTGACCTTTTGAATGATGTAATTGGTTTTTCGAAATTTCACAATTGGGGTTCTAAAATTTCTGAATGACCTTGAAATATTTTAACCCTTAATAAAAAATTTTCTATTGCTGACCAATTAATGAAACCAATTGACCTTTTATGACCATTTTCTGACCTTTTAAATTATGTAATTGGTCAATCGAAATTACACAACTGAGGTGCTAATATCGCGGAGCCCAACGTTTAGTAACGTATTATTGATCATACGTGGGTTATGGTAAGTTAACTATAGGTGTTATTTAGAAATACCGTCAAATGGGACTACTTTGAACATGGGAGCTATTCTGAACAAAAACACTAAAAAAATAAAATTATGATTTTCACAGAGTTCTCTTTCATAAAATAATTCCAGAAATTTTCCAGAATGTTATTGGTACTAAATAGTATTATATATTAAATCATTACGTAAAAAATGCAATTTTTTTTAATTTTTTTTTTTTTTGGTCATATGACCAGACAAGGAAGATTGTGATACAATTCCAGAAAAGGACATAATCCAGGTTTTGCATAAGGGGCATAATGAAATTAAGCAGAACTTCATTTGCTGGATTAAACATGCAACAAGACGATCCGTGCATTACTTGTACATAGCCTGTAAATAGTGAATTTTATAAAAACGTAAAAAAAAAAACTATGAAAGATGTGTTAGTGTTATGATTTTTTTTCTTCAAAATGACTATTTTTTCTTTATTTTGATGACTAATTATGAATGGTTAAGTAATAAAAGGCTATCCTATTATAAATTTATAACCTTCGTGACAAAACAAACAGATACGTTGATAATTAAAATTGACATAGTGTTTGAAAAATTACCAAACTGGACCGGCTGGGACACGAACCCGGATCTCTTGGTTACTAGCCAAGCGCCTTACCAACTAGGCCACCGATCACTTGTTCGAGTGCCACTCCAATTCAGTAATCAATCAAACACAACCTCTCTCTAATGCGAGACGCAGTTTTATACTTTTAATTTCAAATGTTATCGAGTGCCTGTGAAACATTATTAGTGTATGGCGGATTTTTATCCGTATTTAAACATACACCAATATTCATATGTTCACTCAATGTTCAGCTTTGGCTGATACTTGAACACTCGATATACTTTGGCAAAATGGCCAATTCATTATGTTAATTAAAATTGACATAGTGTTTGGTAATTTTTCAAACACTATGTCAATTTTAATTAACATAATGAATTGGCCATTTTGCCAAAGTATATCGAGTGTTCAAGTATCAGCCAAAGCTGAACATTGAGTGAACATATGAATATTGGTGTATGTTTAAATACGGATAAAAATCCGCCATACACTAATAATGTTTCACAGGCACTCGATAACATTTGAAATTAAAAGTATAGATACGTTGATATTTTTTTTCAATTTTGAAAAATATATTACATATTATGTACCAAACAATATTGTGTTATATGGCACATTGTTCAGAATAACCCCCTCCTTTCAGCCATGTATCAATTAAAGCCCCTAGTCTAATAGCATAGCTATCCCTATGCTTTTAGTATGATGTATCAAAGTAGTCGCCCTTATGGGGCTACTTTGAACAATCAGTATTTATTTTTTTGCTAGATAAAACCACTCTGCTATTTTTTTTTTTTTTTGCTTAACATATTTTGATACTATAGATCTGTGCCATAGTTTAAAAAAGTAAATCATTTCAAAAACTTTTTTAATTAGAAAAATATTTAACAAATTGTGTTTTTTCGTATCAAAGTAGCTCCTCTTGACGGTACGAGGCTATTCTTTGAAAATTTGAAAATACTAATAGATAAAAGTAAAATGAAAAATACAATCTTACGATTAAAAGAAATAAGAAAATATTTAAAAATAAAATTGGTAAATAATAAACAAATATTTTACTTTGCAAAAAACCACTTTTATTTTTGAAACTGTGACAATATTGTTTCGAACTGTTAGTTCATTTTCAAACAGAATTTCTGTTTGAAAATGAACTAACGGTTCGAAACAATATTGTCACAGTTTCAAAAATAAAAGTGGTATTTTGCAAAGTAAAATATTTGTTTATTATTTACAAATATGGAATACCATAAAGTAACGCTCAAATCTATTAATATTAATAAAATTGGTGCCTACTTTCATAGCATGATCACAACGTCTTGCTGTATCACTATGTTGACGTCGTAACAATGTCAATTCGCTCATTGCCTTGTCGCATTGTTGTTTGAGGCCGTCATAATCACGCGTCGAACTTGCCGAATTGCCATAATTACGTTGTAATGTACCTGCAATAAAATAGAACAAAGGTTTAACTTAACCACTTACACAAAAACAACTTCTACAATTCACTTTCACTAATTTTGTAATACACATTAATTACTATTACGTACATTTATAATGTTAATAATTAATTAAAATAAAACAAAGGTTCTATTTTATTAGTATTATTTTTAGTTTTTAATATTTGAAAATAATTATATTAACAATTATTTATAGTAAAATTACTGTTTGTTATAAACAAATAAAAATTTGCACGGAACCACTACTAGATATATGTACGTATTTGTATTTGTAAACAAGTGAGTGGGACCCAAACTAGAGAAACCACTCACGATTTTCAAGATTAAATTTGCTTATGTAAAAATCAACTCCTCACTCTGTTATTTATGGTACTTATGTACTAATTATAAGGTCAAATTATAATCAATGTATGCAATATCAAATTGTAATAGAACACTGGGCTGTTACTTTTACTGTAATTTTTTTCCTTTTTTTCTAGTATTCTACCAATTGACTAGTGGACGCATATAAAATGAAAACAATACATCAATACTCTAGACAAACCTTATTCAATTTTTTGACCATCTCAATCACCAAAACTAGTTACGTTGCAGCAGTGTTTTTCAACCTTTTTCATGGCGCGACCCCCTTAGTGTGGAAAAATATTTTGCGACCCCCTACCCTCCGCTATTACTAACTTTTATTTTTTTATGTTATAAATATTGAAACCCTTCATCATTATTGATTATTTTCTTAGTTATCGGTATTGATTAAATACATAATTAAGAACTTGAATATTTTTAATATCGACATCGAAGTTGACGACTTATAGTAGCTTCTGAACGTGTGCGTGGCAAAAAAAGTGACACACATCGTCGCCGTTTAAGTCGCCGTTGCCTTGTTGTTTATTTAGTAGTTGCTCATTGTCTAATATTCAAAATCTGTGCTCGTTGTAATTATATTGAAAATGGATAAGTTTCTGAAAACATATGCACAACCGTCAACTTCAAGTTCCAATGAGAGTAATAAAATAAAACCAAAGAAAAAGTGTTTTATATGACGACAATTATTTAAAACTCGGATTTACTATTATTGAAAATAAGCCGCAATTTGGAAACTTTATCGCGCGAAAGTATAAAACTATCACATTAATGTTTATATACTGAATTAGAGTGGTTTTATCTTTCAAGTAACTGCGACTCTCTTAAAAAGGCTTCGCGACACCCCAGGGGGTCGCGACCTACAGGTTGAAAAACACTGCGTTATAGGATTAAATTTACTCAGGAAAGTTGAGGTTAAAAGAAGCAATTTTCCAAACCAAATTTCACATTTTTAGGTGGAATAGTTTTCAAAATACGAGTGTACAAAAATCACAGTTTTGGGCATTCATTGACTGACTAACTAATAGATTACCAAAAATCTAGGGTAATTTCAATCGAACTAAACCTTTAAAATTTGAAATAGATAATTTTTAAGATAATAAATATTAAAAAAATTAAAATTCAATGCAAATCAACCCATTTGTAAGCTCATCAATGAAAATTACATGTATTAAATTTTTATAGTTTAACTAGAAAATCAAAGATCATCTAATGAATTCTGATTTTCAAAGATCCATGTCCCAGGCCATGGAAGTCCAGACTGTCCAGAGGTAAATTATATATCATTTAGTAATATGTTTTATGCAACTATTTTGATATTTTTCAAATTTTTCAAAATTTTTTTTTTAAATACAATATAGTTATTATAAAGTGTCCCTAATAAATTTTTCACACGGGAATCTCGTAAATAGTAAACGAAACAGGGTTGGTTAAATTACATGAATTAGGCAGAAGCACTAGAATAGAATACTGCCTTCAAACTTGCAAAATCTATGTAGTTTAAAAGCTATAGCCCCGAAATCCAAAATTTTGGAAGTTATTGGAAGAAAAAAAATGTCCTAGCAATAAGAGATATAGTATTTTCTCTATAAATTCTAATAACACACATTACGTAGAATCTAAATATCTTCTCAGAATTTTTCTACGACTATCTGTCTTCGAATTATGACGCCTAACTTTCGTTTTGCTTATGAAACGTAAAGTCGATTTTGGTGCAATTAAATGCGCTTTTTTCTTCTTTTTCTACCAATAATCTTAAAAATTTTGAAAAAAAAAAAAGAAATAGTACTTTGAAAATTATTTTCTGAGTTTGAAAAAGAAATTGCGAGATCACATAGCATCGACTTAAATTTAGTAACCAAAACTTTTGTATATTGTATAACTTTTATAGTTTACTAAAAAACGAGAAGCAAATTAAATTATTCTACGTTAGAAAGTATTTAGGTGCTTAGGACAAGACTAAAAAAGTTGTCTCCGAGATTAATTTATACTACGTCTCAACAGTTTAAAATTGTTAGAATTTAAACGGTTCAGGAATTGGTGACAAACCGTGGTTTACTACAAGCCTCGGAAACGTATATAATCCGCGTGGATCATAAAAATTTGACAAATTCAAGTGACTCACTTGAGTTCCGCAAATAAAGTAGAATATATTCAACTTCATGCCTGTCTCCTGAATTGATTTTTTTCTTAAAAAATTCAAATTTTCAAAATACAGCTGAACTCTTTTTTATGCGGTCCTTTTTTGTGCGATTTTTTTTATGCGGTTTGTACAAAATGGCCATTAAAATGCATAATATGAATCAAAATCAAGAGACAGTAAGAAACTTAAGCATTTACTATAATAACTTTTTTTGATAAAAATACTTTTTAACGGTTTTTAAGCATTTAATCAATACATCGCATAAGAACATAAGTTATTGCATCATTTAATTTTTTTACAGATTATTTTTCAAAATTTTCATATTATTATAAAATTGAAATAAAATGTTTCTACGTGTAAATTAATGCTTTATCTTGTTTATAGAAGCAACTTCTAAGGAAATTTCTAAGTTTTGAGCGTTTTGAGTTGTTTTTTCGGTTGGTCGGGACTGCATAAAAAAAGTTTTTTGTACAATCTGGATCGAACTATACTTTTTATAGCTATTTATGATATTTTTGAATATATTTTTTTGTGCGATTTTTTATGCGTTCCCCTCCACCGCACAAAAAAAGGATCAACTGTATCCTTTATTTTTTTCCCCCGTTCTTTTGTCCTTTTATTAACAAAATATCCAAAGGCACATTAGAGTAATGGTACGATTGCTGATTTTTTAAAAATTCCACTAACCCAAAAAGGCTTCTGAAGTCACAAATTAATTAATTTTAACCTGTAGTTTGTAAACGGTTCCCGAGGCCTTGTTTATTATATTGATCTTTAGTGACCATTGTAGATTTCATACAATTTTAAATTGTTTCCGCTCAATATCCATGCAGATATTTATTTAATATTATCATATCCCAGTTAAAAATTATCTGCAACCACTGGGTGTATCACATACCCAGACACATAACTAACTAAATGGGGAAGCCGCGAATATATAGTCTGTAAAAATTAATATTAGTCCAATAAACAACTAAAACACTACAAATTTACATATAACGAATATTTTAACATACCACTTTAATATGTGAATTTCCAAAAAAAAAAATAAATAAGTAAATGAAATGAAATGAAATATTTATTAGAAGTTTAAGCAACTTTTTCGCGAACAATACTTAAATATTTTGTTTTTTTTGTAACTAACAATGAGTATATTATATTTGTAAGTAACCTTTGCAATTTTTCAAAATAAAAATTTATAAAAATGCTATTACCTTATAATTATAAATGTTTATAATTTTTGTTACGTATAAACTTAAATTATAAATAAACAAATATTTAACACTAAATTTATTGTAACACACGACTAACATAAAAAACAACTACGAACCAAAAAAAACTAATTTTTTAAAACAACATGTACATGTACTATTTTGTAATGTACTGTACAAAGAAAAAACAGGGATACATGCATGACAAAGCACATTAGAAATTACAACCGTTACACATATAATTAATATATTAAATATTATATATAACCGACTAATATTACCAGTAGAAAGTTATTAACAAGACCCTCACACATCATGTGTTACAATCTGAAAAAAATGTAAACCCGAAACCATACCACCTGTTTGCGTATTATATAACAAGAACATTTTGCATGTTTCAAAAAATTGTAATCATGTATAACTATATACTAAAAAAAAAACTCTTAAGACACTTTTTGTCATCAATAACAAACTTAAAAATAATTAAATTATAACGTGCGATTTAGTAGAAATCCTACTGTCTAATTCTAAGCACAGATGTTCTTAAAGGTAACCGTTACCCTGCAGTTTCATCCGTGTAAGATTATCTTAATTGTAAGTAGAATTACCTCTAAGACAGGGTAATAGAACCATCAGAGTTTTAGTTATCAAGGAAGATGGAGTTGTCGAAACAGAAATGCGATCAGGATCGGCGAGAGGGGGTGGGTGGGGGGTTAGGTGAAGGAACTGTCCGGAGGGCCGGATCTAAAAAGGGGTCCGGGCAAAGTGTAAAGATGTTTTTTTTTGTTCGTCAATTGTAGAGTTTTTTAGAATTCATTAACTGTTTTTTAGAGAAAAAATGTTGAAAATTTTTTGTTGTGCCCGGGGGACCGTCATTTCTCTCGCCAGCCCTAAATGCCATAATAGCATCAAAAAATCAAAATAATAAGTCAAAAACATATTCGCATTAGTAATATCGAATGATTAGTCGATTAATTTTGTTTGAATTATTTGATCGACTATTTTACTCGTGACTAGAGATAACTAAAATGATTAGCTCTTTTCCAAATGACTAAAAACGGCTAATTTTATTTTTTTTCTGCATTATTATTTATTCTGTATAGTTATTACAGATTCGAAAAATTAAAAAAAAAAAGCTAAGAAATTATTCATCTGTATATGATTTTTTACTTAATGTCATTAAGGGGATGGTAACGTTAATTCGGCATAAAAAAGACCCACTTTTAAGAATTTTTTCAGACGCTGCCCGTAATGCAAATTTAATTAATCGATCGTAACATTATAGTACAGAAACGAACAACATTTTTTTAATTTTTTAAAATAAAATATAAATAATTAAGCCAACGACAGCAAATCTTCGGAGGTGCCGCGAAAAAAGTTGTTTGTCGTTGAACAATATAACTCATGAGCGGATCATCCGAAATAAAAAAAAAATGAATGATATCATTAGACAGACAACCTCTTTCCTAAGGTATTCCTAGGAGGAATTTTCTTTTTTTTCGATTTTTTAACTTTTGGTGACACTTAGAATTGAAAACACCGATTTTCGTCTAAAAAATTGACCTATTTGTTATTGTAAAATTAATAATTATGAAAAATAAAAAAAAGCTCCCAGGGATACCTGGTCATTTATGTAAGGAAGCTGTATACAAAATTTCAAAACAATCAGTCGAGTAGATTTTGATTTAAACTGTTCACCGGTTTCAAAAATGACAAGTGTCAGAAAATCGCTTTAAAGTTTTGTATACCTGAAAATCCAAAATTAAATATGACAAATTTTTTCATATCTACGTCATTGGTTATAGTATACATTAGTATACTTACAAAGACCCATCCATAAATAAAAGAATTCAGGGATTCCGAGGGCACAAAGCCACGTACCTGCTGGGCAGAGATACGAAAACGTATCGGAGCAACAAACGCTCAAAGTTCTATATCTTAGTTAGTTTCACTCCGATTTGTTTCAAATTTTGACACAACAATCTTAAGATGTTCTATAATCATATGAAATAATAAAAAAAAAATAATGAGAAAAAAATTTTAATACGTTACCATCCCCTTAACACAATGTAATATGTTATAATCTTTGTTGTCGTTTTTTGAAAGCCACAAAGAGTTACCATATTCGTGAATTCAGCTAAAAATTTAGTCGATTAATTGTCTATAGTTTGCTCGATAATTCCGACTAATGGCTAATTTTAGCTAAAAAACTTTAGTCTATTGACCGACAAACTGCTTCTAGACTCGACATCACTAGTTCACACATTATTAAAAATAAACTGGATTTTGTAAAGTACCTGACTAAATTTTGCTTTATTTATAACTAAGGTGATTAATATGAAAATTTTGCATTATTTATAACTAAGGTGATTAATAATTATAAAAATATTAAAATTTCATAAAAACTAATAATGCGCGTTTGATACGGTATGGTTCGTATCGAATTGTATATGAAATTAAGACAACGAAAATCGAATATACATATTTTTACATATCAACTGAGCCGTTTCCGAATTATACTTAATATACCTAATTACCGAATATTAATATTATACAAAACAAAAATTGAATTTAGATTTTCCATAACAATCTCAAAAAGCAAGAATATGAAATAAAATAAAATAAAATAAAAAATGTAATCAGAATTTGATTATTATTTAATTGATAGCGGCTTCAAATTTTAGTTATATACCTAAAAAAAATTAAAAATTCGCCAAATGCGTGTTGAACACGCATTAACTCAGTATTCCTCAGTAATAAGTTTTTCATAGCTTTAGGGCTAAAATGTACGACACTTTGACTTAAGTAGATATATATTTACGTTACTAGTGTTATTTAAGTAGAAATATAATTACGTGATAATTTGATTTCTCTATATTTTACTAAAAAAGATATTTCCTTTACGAGTGGTGAATATGGGCCAGCGAACAAACGCTTATGTTGGTACATGGCATTCATTATGATGTAACGCCACAAAAATGCAAGAGCAAGAAACGAGCATTTTATCCATTTTCCAACATTTCTCTTAATAATCTAGACTCGACTTCTTAAAGGATGTTTTCTAATACGAAAACATATCTCGATGCAAAATTTCTACTGAGAACCATTTGCTCATTTCATTTTTCTTTACCTGACCGGCGAAAATTTGGTTGCCTATATACCTTCGAAAGTTACCAACACAATTTAGCCAAAATTAACCCACAATTGAAAATTTACAGGGGTGGAGACTAAGAAAACGTCACTTTGAGCCTAATATTTCGCTTAAAAAATTGAAAATGGTGAACGGAAATTCATCTTCATTTCAAGAGCCCTTTCTAACGATATCTAACATAACGTGGCATGTGAAAAAAATTTTTATCTCCACTTTCCAATATCTTAGTATAGGAAAGTACCTTAAGAAAAACAATTTTTTTTTGTACATTAATTTCACTACAGACAGAGATACAGATCTACACCTCAAAATTTCAGGTTCATAGACCGAAAAATGATGGATTATGTTTGTACCACTCGCACAGGTCACCGGAATAAACCTAGAAGGCCGAAATTTTGTATTCGGATTGAGCTAGTATCAGGGGGGTGCCTTTTGGGGGTCTCGACTTTTAACCCCTACCCCCACCATTTTTATACCAAAAAGAACATGATTTTTCTTGTTTTTTAACAGTTTCGTTCGGGTCAAAATCTCCCCAAAAAAACCTAGAGGGCTGAAATTTTGTGTACAGGTTAAGCTAATACCCAGACACTGCTTTTTGGAGGTTTCAACTTTTAGCCCTTACCCCCACGATTTTTACGCCAATATTCCCTTAATTTTTTTGCTTGTTTTCTAACACGTCTAGAGACTCTCTAAGGAAACCTAGAGGGCTGAAATTTTGTACGTGTATTCAGTTAGTATCCAGCTAGTACCTTTTAGGGAGTCCACATTACTTTTCCCCCCACTTCTCCAATTTTTACATCGGAATTCAATGCTATTGTTAAATGTGTTTTAAATGCATTATTTTTATTCTAAATACAAGTAGGCGAATAGTAATTTTAAAAAATTTAAAAAAAAGTGAACTTACTTTTATAACAAATGAAATATTTTAATTTTTTTTCGTTTATTCTACTTTTTGCTTTTCAAGTTCTTTTCTTTTCTGTAATAGTTTTCTAATTTGATGGTGGTATTAATATTGTATCAATTAAGCTAATACTTTTAAAAGACTAGTAAAATTTATTTTTAAAGGTATTAGGTATTATTAAGTTCAGAAATACGAAAATTCTTACCTCCATTTCCTCCACTGTCCATTGTTGGAGTTCCAGATGCCATAATTAGATAAAAACTGAAATATTTAAGTTATTATATTACTTTTCTTAATTTATATACTTTTATAATCAAATGAACTCAAAATATTTAATTACTTAAACGTAACTAATCAACATACTTAGAACTTGACACAACATATTTCAATTTACTTAAAATTTTTCTTAAGTAAACAAATTGTCATTATTCCAAATTACAACCACACAAACTAATATTTAAAATATTCCATATTTACATGAAATACTACTTAGTTTCTTTTTTATTTTTAGTAGACATTTTTAATATTTATTTTGTTTAAAAATATTTATTAATTGTTACAGTGTTAAATATTCGCCATTTTAATAAATCTCAACTGATTAACGTACTTACGTTAAAAAACGTATAACTAATTTAATCAGCTTAGTTTTAGTCTGATTTTAATTGTATACATTTTCTCATTTAAACAAAACAAACTAAAATAATTATTTCTCAACAAAATTAGAAAAAATCTTCAAAAAAATTCATTGTAACTAAATATACGATTAGGTAAGAACCATTTTTAATCTGACACCTAAAAAGTTATAAATTATTGTTATTCACTGAATTGTAAAAAGTTACATGTGCGTAGGTATCTTTCATTTTTCCATAGAACACTAGAAGCCAACTAACATAAAAAAAGTGAAATTCGCTTGGAGTCCTTTGTAACCCAGTCACAGCTTAAGGCATTAGTCCGTCAGTAGTCGTCGTCGAGTCAACATACCATTGTATTAACAATATACCCATTGTTACTTGTACACGTTGAACAGCTCTCTCTGGTAATACGTGTATTGTGGTTGTATGCGTGTATACACATACTACTACAAAAAACCAAACTAATACACTGCAACCAGTGTGTATGTACACAAACAGACTACGTCACAAACTCATTACAAGTGGAACAGAGGCAAAGCCAATCTAGTTTGTCCCCTTGCATTTTTCTATCATATAAATAAACTTGAGGCAATGTACAGATACCACCATCAAACTTTGCAAAAAAAATACAGGTGAAAACAAGTATACTAGTATAATAACAATATACTATGTATATATCATAGAAGTTATTATCGTTATCATTGTTATTATAATGTTAATGATATTAATACAAGGAGTACAAGTACTGTCAAATTATGCCTAGGATGTCCATATTTAGAGAAATCAGAAAACTAAAATCCAAGAAGTAGGAGACCCAGTTGTGCTCATTGTAAAGTTTTATTACAAAATGATGTATACCTGCATCAAAGTACCAGGAAGGTCAAAAACATTAATATTAAAATATGTATGTGTCATACAACATAGATGTATTGATGTAAAATCAGGAATTCAGTACCGATTCAACTTAGGATAAAGCAAGGGGACAAACTAGATTGGCTTTGCCTCTGTTCCACTTGTAATGAGTTTGTGACGTACTCTGTTTGTGTACATACACACTTTTTGCAGTGTATTAGTTTGGTTTTTTGTAGTAGTATGTGTATACACGCATACAACCACAACACACGTATTACCAGAGAGAGCTGTTCAACGTGTTCAACTAACAATGGGTATATTGTTAATACAATGGTGTGTTGACTCGACGACGACTACTGACGGACTAATGCCTTAAGCTGTGACTGGCTTACAAATGACTCCAAGCGAATTTCACTTTTTTTATGTTAGTTGGCTTCTAGTGTTCTATGGGATAAAGTTTGCGAACTCTGATGGTGATATCTATGCATCTTATGCATCCTACAAACAATACGCGACTAGACCTGATTAAAAATATAAAATCCGATGAATAATTATAATTTGACAAATGTCAGTTAACCTAAATTTTTCAGGCTTTTTTTATTTTTATTTAATAAAATTAATATTTAATAAAATTTATCTTTTTTCTTTTTTTTTTATTTAACTATATTATAAATAGTTATTTCGATAATGAAAAAAATATTGGTTTTTATAAAAGTCTGATACCTCACATTATACATATATACGATACATTATAGGTTCTCTGATTATAGGTGTGTTCCAGCTGTGGTTCCAGCATTTATTTTTCGATAAGTACAAAACATGTTCATGATTTATTTATGCGCATGCTCGACTATGGACAAGTCAAAAAATGTCTGTAGTGTCTGTAATATACAGAGTGCTGGAACATTTAAAAACAATTGTTGACATTTAATGGATACTGTCTTCTTCCACAGTGTCGTAAATATAAACTTTCGGTTCGAATTTTTTTGTTCTCTTGAAATAATAATCGAATTATTTCGTTCCCCGTCTCAGTAGAGGTAGATAAGTGAAAATCAGAATTAAGTGTTTCCTAATATCACTCATATCATATTACCACTAAAATTAAATTAATAAAACAAATATGGAATATCATAAAGTAACGCTGAAATCTATTAATATTGAATAAAATTATATTTCAATTTTATTCATTTCACTTAATTTCAGTAATAAGAAATGTTAAAATGAAATTTATAGATGCCACTTGAAATTTTGTTAACTTGAAATTTTAGTATATCTAGAAAACAAAAATTACATTTTTTATTCCTTTTTTTAAATGTCTATAAATAATTATAAAATTTGTCTATCTAGTTTAAAATATTCAAATTCTGTACGTTAAACAATTAACTTATAATTCGTTGTTTTTAAACCGTCAAAAGAAAGAGATAGCGATCAATAAAAGAAACAAACAATATAATGAACAAAAAATCCATTCAAAAATCCTTGGACAATTTAGACAGTCAATAACAAGTCCAGTTCCGACTGTAGCAGAAAAGTGACGTAAAATTCCCTCCACTAAGCGCTGTAAACTGAAGGAAATAGTTTCTTTACTTTCATATTTTATCCCCACCACATAAAGTAGGAGCTTGATGATATTAGCAGATAAAAAAAAGTACGGGAAGAGACTTATTGTTTAATTTTTCTTTGCTGGAACACAATAACTAGATTACGCATGTGCAAACAATCCACAGACTGTAACATGTTGGAACAAACCTTATATATAGTTAATTCATTTATTTATTTATTTATTAAGGTTCATTCATATCTACAGACACTGAACGTCACAGACACCTATCGTGGCAGATACGACATTTTCAAAAGTATTCATATACACCAAGCGGCCAAACTACTGTATTAATATTAAGCATCCTGATTGTGATCAGAATTTTACGTCATCAGACTTGGCAGAGAGGTGGGAGGTTATATACGTATTTAGAGTTTATGTTGGTGTGTGTAAGGTAGTGGATGTTTGTGTGTGTTAATACTCTGTATATATGTAGCGGTGGTCCAAGGTGGGAGTGGGTACGTATACTAGAAAAACAGCATGTATGTACGTGCTAACAATGAACAGCCACCACTGTGGCCACGAGTTAATAATGCAAGTGTACGCTTGAAGAGTCGATGGACGACTAACCAGTAAGCAGTATAAATTGCTACTTATTGCAACTTTCGGATCACACTTTTTTGTAGGTAGGCTTGATCTGTCTCATCTGTGATATACACAGACCATTAGCAGACAGACACGGACAGTAGATACCGTAGATACAAAATACGTATTATTACGTATAGCAGTAGCACGTATATCACGTATATGTAGTATGTATCGTATGTATCAGTGAATTACAAAAATTAAATTGTAGCAGATCTGACAACGTTATGTGACTTTTATACTGAAGATTTTTCCGAAATTGCGTTATTATTGGAAGAGGAAAAATTTCCTTTCTTGCTGCATATTTCTGTTGATCATCGCCAAATTTCTTATCAGTTTAATTGTGGAGAAATGTACATAACCTAATAAATTCGATTAAATGTTTGTTATTCAGATATTATATAATTAACAGAAAATGTTTATTTCCTAACAAATTCGATTAATTTTTCGTTGTTTGTACTTCATAAAACGAATACAATGAAAATTTATACATAAATTTTAGGAATTTTGTTTGTACGTTTCGAAACATGTATTCATATTAGCCTCGCAAAGTCAACAGACATGTTCCAGCACAGACAAAATATTCTCCTCGAGAATACTGTGCGGACACTGTCTGTCACTGTACGTGTCTGTGCGCTTACGTTACGCTATAGTATGAATACACCCATAAGAAAAGCATTAAACAATATTTGTCGTGTCTGGCACGATACGTGTCTGTTACGTTTAGTGTCTGTAGATATGAATGGACCTTTAATCGTTCTTATTTCATAATAAAAATGTTTTTCCAACAATTAAATTTTCCTTTCTTGGATGATAGACTGATATAATTTGTTAATTTTGTTTGGAATATGAACACCATATTTCTTTGCAAAACAGAGAAGGAAATATGGTGTCCATATTCCAAACAAAATAAACAAACTATAGCAAACTACCATACATGTTAACCATGTTAACATATTGTGATCAATTACGTATCGGAGCTTGCACTGTTATAAACCTGAGGGCACTGATTGAGAAAAACAAACTATTTAAAACTAGAGAATTCTGTTTGATTCAAGGCGTCATGATGCTGGCACACCATCTAAAAAGTTGCACATTGAAAAAATTTTGTCTAATAGGTCACAAATTGGTCATAATTGGTCACTTAGTCCCACTAATTGGTCAGCAATAGAAAATTTTTAAATGAATTTTGAAAAATTTGTTAAAATTCCAAGGTCACTCAAAAATTTTGGCACACCATCTAAAGAAAAAAATAAAAATAATAAGAGCAATCGTTAGGATTTTAAACCCTGATAATTGGTCAGGTCCCCAGGATTTTAAAAAAATTAAAAAAAGGCACTTTCATAGTGTGACGCATGCGCAAAATCTCTACCGGTTAATCTAGCTGTCAGTAAATCTAGTCGATACGTTGAATTTTTCAATAGGGTAGAGCCACCAGTATTCGACCAGCCTATTAGCCTATATTAGCATTATTTTTGTATATTAAAGCATTTATTAAAAAAAAATTGATTTTAAATCAAAATTAAAATTAAAGTATCATTTTTTCCTATGTAAATTATGTACCTATTTATTTCTTTTCATTAAAATTTTCAATAAAATTGAAAATAATCAACAAACATTGATTAAGGTAACGGGCCTAGTTTCAGACCTTTTAAGAGTGATGGCTGAGGTTAAATGACAGTAATAAATATAAGTTTCAACTTAAGAGACAATTAATAATTTTATCAACTAGTTTATGGCTTTCAAAATAAAGTCATACAAGTAAAATAATTATTTGAATTGAATTAATAATTTAAATTAATGTTTTAAAAATTGACAAAAAGGACCCAGTTTCTGACCTTCAAAATTTCTCATGTGACAGTTTCTGACCCTGACAGTGGCCTAGTTTCTGATTCTTAAATTTAAAAATACAGTTTTTTAAAATTTAATTTATAAATAATTTTTTATTGATAAAAATGAATGTTTAATGTTATATACGTTATGAAAAATAACAAAAACTAATCGAAGATAACTATAAATAACAAAATAACTAACAAAAACTGGTTAGAATTTAACTGGGCCATACCACTTTAGAAGTGAGCCTAGTAATTGACCCTCATATTTCAATAATAAAAATCATTCTAAAGTATTTTATAAATATTTTAAAATAAATTTTAAACAAATATTAACCTGCTCATATATTTTTAATTAAGTTTTCATACTTACATGATGAATATTGCACAGATCAAAATGAGTACTTTGTAACATAAACTGTTAAGAAACTACCAAAAAAATAGTGTTTACACACATTTTAAACTTAAAAATTTTTTTTTATTTAGTTAATATATTCTAAACTTTTTAAATTGCTGTTCATTAGACACAGAATAGATTACTTTAAATTAAGAATTTATTTTTTTTCTTATTTAAAATATAGTTTTTTTATTAATTTATAACAAAGTTGAAAAGTTCAGAAACTGGGCCAGGGTCAATTTCCGGGTCTTTTACCTTATATATTTATTGTTTTTATTTAAACTTTATTTTTTGGTTTTTTGGTAATTAATTTAATTTTTCAATTAATTATCAATTGTTTTATTATACACATTCTTGATACAAGTGATCATGAGTCAAATACAAGTGATCATGAGTCATCGTTAAAAAATTAAATAATTCTTATATTCGAAACAAATTAATCTTCTATTCTTTTCTAAAAACAAACTGAAAATTTAAAATTTACGTACATGCAATAATGAAAGAGATAAAGCCAAAAAACCGGAAATTATTTAAATTTAAAGGGATGAAGCATGGTTAAATTTAAGCGAAATGGACCATACTATAAGATCTTTAATTAAGAAATATGGGAATATTTTTATCCACACAAATTCGCCCTACTATATTTCTTAGAAAATAAACGTTATTTCCTTATAACCCATTGTTAGGACTCCGCGATCTTAGCACTCCAAATATGAGATTTCGAATGACCAGTTACATCATTCAAAAGGTGAGAAATTGGTCATAAAAGGTCAACTGGTTTGATTAATTGGTCAGCGATAGAAAATTTTTTACTAAGGCTTAAAGTTCTTCCAAGGTCAATCAAAAAATTTTAGCACCTCATATGTGAAATTTCGGATAACCAATTAGATCATTTAAAAGGTCAGAAATTGGTACTAAGAGGTCAACTGGTTTGATTAATTAAACAGTGATAGAAAATTCTTTCTTAATTTAATAATTTAATTCTTCATTAAAATGCCTTAATATATGAAAATAATGCTAATATAGGCTGGTCGAATACCGGTGGCTTTACCCTATTGAAAAATTCAACGTATCGACTAGATTTACTGACAGTTAGATTTACCAGTAGAGATTTTGCGCATGCGCCACAGAATGAAAGCCTTTTTAATTTTTTTGTAAATTCTGGGACTTGACCAACTTTATATTTTAACTGACCAATTATCAAGGTTTAAAATTCTATCGATTCCTCTTATTATTTTTGTTTTTTTCTCTAGATGGTGTGCCAAAATTTTTGAGTGACCTTGAAATTTTTACAAATTTTTTAAAATTTATTTAAAAATTTTCTATTGCTGACCAATTAGTGGGACTAAGTGACCAATTATAACCAATTTGTGACCTATTAGACAAAATTTTTTCAATGTGCAACTTTTTAGATGGTGTGCCAGCATCATGGAGCCCTGATTCAAACCAAATAACGCGCGTTAATATCCTTTCATTTGTTTTTTATAGTATAAATTTTTAACCTTTAAAGTACTCTTGCATTTAAAAATTATGAAATAAATAAAAAACGAGCAGTCGATGAGTTAGAAACCATAATTTTAATATTTAATGCGTCTTAATTTCTTTTAACTAGACCTCTCTGATTTGTAACGATGCAAGTTTTGTTACCGTAAAACACCCTATCTTTACCATAATTTTCAATTCAAATTTGAATAAAATAAAGACGGAACTAATTTAGTTATATTTAACTGTCTCAATAGAATAAACTGATAAAAAACTTTGATCAAATCATAAATTTTCCAGAAACTTAAATTACTAGTCAAAAATAAAAAAAAATAAAACAATAACAAGCTCAAATGTTGAGGAGTTCCTAACTTTACCATATTATTACTAATTCATATTTTTTTAGTGAAATACCTCTAAAAGATATTATGAAATTTCTAAATATACCATTGTTGATACTGCCATATAGTTGGCAGTCGAAAAATTTCTTTTAAATTGAAAATACTTTTATTCAATTGGGAATCATTTGGGAAAATTTAGGAATATTTTTTTTTTATTTAGGACATTATAATTAGTGAGTAATTAATTAGTCTTTTTTTAGCGTATAGTTAGCAGACATGAAAATAAAAAATATTTAATTTTACGTTATTTGATAGTAAATAGTTTGGGAAGAACATTAAAATTAATCACACCATTTGGGAATTCATAATTAATTAATTATGCCGATTTTTCGGTTTACGATTTTACAAGTACAATATATTTAATGACTGACGCCACGGACGCCACTGACTAATATGGCGGCAAAATTCAAACACTTTTGTATGTTAAAATTATGAATTATTTTTCGAATTGTACTTCATTAGTATGTTGTATATTATAACATAACTTTTCAATTCATACTTTCCGTCAATAAAATTATGTAAAATGTAAATATACAACATACTAATGAAGTACAGTTCGAAAAATAATTCATAATTTTAAGATACAAAAGTGTTTGAATTTTGCCGCCATATTAGTCAGTGGCGTCAGTCATTAAATATATTGTACATGTAAAATCGTAAACAGAAAAATCGGCATAATTAATTAATTATGAATTCCCAAATGGTGTGATTAATTTTAATGTTCTTCCCAAACTGTTTACTATCAAATAACGTAAAATTAAATATTTTTTATTTTCATATCTGCTAACTATACGCTACAAAAAGACTAATTAATTACTCACTAACTATAATGTCCTAAATAAAAAAATTATACTCCTAAATTTTCCCAAATGATTCCCAGTCGAATAAACGTATTTTCAATTTAAAAGAAATTTTTCGACTGCTAACTATATAGCAGTATTGTTGATCATACTTTTTTTGTGAATTCCAAATAATATCTAACAATAACACGCAGTCATTTCGAAATTTTCAACGATAAATGTAGTTGCCGTAGTTGCGATGGAATTATGTTATGAAAACGTCAAATACAGCTGTTTTCATCAGGGATGTACAAAATCAGTAAAAATTAATAAAACAAAATGCCAGAAACAAAAAAAAAAAATTTTTTTGTTTAAAAAAAATAAAACACAATGTTACATATTTGATATTATAAACTGACTAAGTAACAAAATCAAAAATAAAAACAAAAACAATTGTCTATTAAATCAATCACTGTTCAATTTCAATCAAATTGTCTAACTTACAAAATCAGAATCTTTTAACCAAAACAAGATACTCAATTTTATTCTCTATTGTTCTTCTTCGGATTCCAAGTTGTTTTTCAGTGTATAATGTTGTAATTTGTTTACTTTTTACCATATCAATTGCTAGATTTAACATTCTGCAGAATAATTTTTGTCTGTCCTTGCACCAATTTTCTTCTTATGATGTTTACCAAACATTTTGTATAAATGTAAACCTATAACAATGTTTTTTACTTTAATATCTCAATTCGTGTAAAAATATAATACAATTCGTATATTTTTGACAATCCTGACTGTTAGCAGCGCTGACCGGTAAAGTTGGGATTTGTTAAAGGACTCTAATTTTATCAAATTTGCTATAATTTTACCTAAACGAATTATTCGATAATACGCAAATCAGTAAACGTAAAAATTATTTTATATACTTACGAGGTTATGTAACTTTTCATATGATGAAATTATCTATGTCACTTGTATATTTTTTGAAATACCAACTAAAGTTTGCACACTTGCTTAAAACCAAAATGTACCATAAGAACTAAAAAAATCAAATAATTTGAAGAAATTGCGGCTGGCAATGCCAGAAAAACTTATATAACACCAGTAGTTTGTTAGAAATATATCCATCATTAAAAAAAGTGCTACAGAATATATAAACTATGAAATTTTAATTTTTTTAACGTAAAGTGTGGTATGGTAAAGTTAGGTTTAATAGGTAAAGATAGGGTATTTTACGGTACGTTACATTTTTTCTGGCAAGCTATATAATTTGAGATGACGACTTTCGACAGCAATATCGAAAACTGGAACAATTATTGCTCCAGTCCAAAAAAATGCAGTTCCAACTGAATCAGTTAATTTATAAATTAAATTTATAGTATTTAAAAAAAAAAATCACTGATACAAAATATACCTGTCTTACCAAACGAAACCGATATTATTTTTATTTTTTTTCAAGATCATAATTCACTTCATTTTAATTTTTATTGTTAAAAGTAAATTTACTTGGCAAAAGCTTTGAGTTAAATGATATTTAAAACACACGAGAGACGCATGTCATCTACATTTTTTTTCTATTTTATATTTAAAAGTAAATTTATTTAGCAATAGTTTTGATTCAAATAGCATAGGAAAACGCGCGCGCAGTGCGCGACGCTTAGTTTCTAGTAAAATATAAATATGTTGATACGTTGTAAATACAAACTATGTTGATAAAATTGAACATTATTTAGAATTATACCGTATTTCGGAAAACCTGTCACAGATAGCGGCACTTGTGCCAGTGAATCAAGGGGACAAACTAGATTGGCTTTGCCTCCGTTCCACTTGTAATGAGTTTGTGACGTACTCTGTTTGTGTACATACACACTGTTTGCAGTGTATTAGTTTGGTTTTTTGTAGTAGAATGGAGTAGAATGTGTATACACGCATACAACCACAACACACGTATTACCAGAGAGAGCTGTTCAACGTGTTTAACTAACAATGGGTATATTGTTAATACAATGGTATGTTGACTCGACGACGACTACTGACGGACTAATGCCTTAAGCTGTGACTGGGTTACAAAGGACTCCAAGCGAATTTCACTTTTTTTATGTTAGTTGGCTTCTAGTGTTCTATGCAGTGAATATTGCAGGCGAAAAAAAAAAAACAGTAATAGGTTAAGTAAGATGTTCGAATTTCTAACTTTCTTTACCAGCCCATGTTTTTCAGTGAAGTATGAAAAGTACTGTAAAATTGTTAAATATTCCACTATTATTGACACTTTGTTCTCAATTTCAAGTAATACAGTCAACTCTCGTCAATTCGAAACTCGAGAGACTCTTAAAATATTACGAATTATTGAGAGGTTCGAATTATTGCAGGTAACAATTTTAATTTTTTAAGCATTTGCGATGAATGAACTTGAACTTGTCTCAAAATGTACTTATAATCTTTCTTTTTCTCTCTGCAACTTTGAACTGTCGAGTGTTTGACACCGATGAGTTCGAATTAACGCGTCGTTTTGTTACGTAGCAATGATTTTTTCGTTCGAATTACCAAGTGTATAAAAATGTATTGTTTTAGTTCGAAATATAAAGAGATTTTGTAGGGAACTCGTGATACCTTTGAATTATAGAGAATTTCGAATTATCGCAGGTTTGAATTAACGAGAGTCTACTGTATCTAACAATGAAACATAATAGATTTCAAATTTTTGGGTGTTCCAATTAGTATGTATTTATAAGGTTAAAATGCAAATATTTTTACAGTTTTAAGGTTATTACCGTCAATAGGTTAAAGATAATTTTAGGAAATTAAAAAATAAAATTACCAAATAATAAAATAAAAAAATTTATTCTTCAATATATAGAATTTGTACTGATTTTAGATACGTCATAACAACTAATAATAATCATAACAAATATTTTTAAGATGAATAATAGTGATTTGATATTCTTATTTCTAGTAAGTATATCAAAATTTATTACAAAAAAGGAAGATTAGCAATTTATTAACTTAATACGTGAAAAATATGACAAATAAAAAAGAAATTATTTCGAAATATTTACATTGAGAATTATCGATATAAATGTAAGAAAAATAAGATTGTACTGACTATAAATTCATATAGCATTGTGTTTACTCAGTATATTCAATATTTTTTTTATCATATTTTGCTAATTTAAAAAAAAAAATATATATATATATTTTTAATTACCTATAACAAATTTTTATAAACTGAAAATTATTAACTTTTTAGATGCCTATTGAGATTGTTATAAGTACATCAGTGGAAGCTAATGTGTAAGAAACAAAATACATTTTACGTATTTTCTTAAGACTTTTTGGAGGTTTATTTCATTTATAATATTGTAATCAAATTCAAACGGGCGGTAACATTTTCTCTTCGTTTCGAGTATAGTGATGACGGAATTAAATATACAATCAGCAGAATTTTATTATTGTAATACTATCTTTTTTCTACGATCCTTAGTATTCACACAATTATATTTTACTGCAAGACAATTACAGAAAAATTCATACATTTGACATAAGAAAATATTTGTTTGTTTAAATGCCACCAGTAGGCGTTGATTACACCGCCACCATTGTGCTCATATTAATTCGTAAAATAATTTTGACAAAATATTAAATGCATCAATAAATGAGTAAATACCACAGACCATTGAACATATTATATTTTATATTATAGAGACATATAATATAAATGTATAATTGAAGCAATCAGTTACGACTAAGTTCCGACCTCAATAGTATTCTGTTATATAGTAATTGATTCGTATCCGTAGTTACACTTTCAAATAATTATTGTCAAAATATAATATTGATAATAAAATTTTACTTTTTGGAGAAGACTGCAAAATTTTGAAAGAAGAAAAGTGGTATTCGCTTTATTTTCAAAATACGTACGTAAACAAATTATGTCCTGCAATAATTATAGTCGCATTTGCTCAAAAATTGACATTATATTATTTCATTAAATTTCACCCGTCTCACCTTTGTTACCTGCTTCAAGAAAAATACCTAGAAACTCGCTTTACGCTTTGTCTAGTAGTATAATCAGTATAATATAATAGTGTTCATTGGTCTGTGGTAAATACAATATACCCAAACCCATCCAAACTTGTTTTCACTTTATTTCATTTTCAGTGATTGAAAAGCACAGCCAACCGTTTTAACGAAAAATAACTAACATATCTTTAGAAATGCAGTGCCTAGATCTCAAAATACAAAATATAATACATACATAATACGAGTTAACCATAGTTTCATTTTCCGGTGTATCAAGTGCGGTACAAGCTTAAAACAGTGATAAAAAGATTTTCTTTTCTTTTTTTTACAAAATATTTAATTTTTTTTAATAAATAATGATTTTTGTAGTACTGTAACCACAGAATACAGAACCTGTACCACTATCTCTATCGAGTAATCTGTAGTGTGCAGTTTTGATGAGCAAGATGGCTACTTAGTAGTCATTCGTTCGGTGGCAGTGGATGAACGTAGATCACTTGTTTTGATCACGTTTCGATTGTTATGGTAATTGTTATCACCACCGAATCAGGCGGCATACATACCACATACATACGTATGTAGTATTGTATATACGTAGGTAAGAGAGATCACCTTAGGTTGGTCGTCCTTTGGATGCGGAAACATGCGATATTTAATTCGGACGAATACGCATGAAAACGGACGAATGATCCAAACAGCTGTGAAGCTATACATCCTCGTCCATTGAAAGTGTCTCGTTCGTCCGTTTCCGTGCGTATAATTACGAGGTGCGAACAGATCAAATTTTGTTTGGATTTTGTCGCGCGAAGAAGTCCGTTTCACGACATTTTTATTTTTATTGAAATGAAACAAGATAAGTTACAATTATAACTGTGTACCTTTGCATATTACGTGCCATAAATTGTTTTTTACGTATTTTTATAGTATCTATAGCTTGAAAGAAAGAAAATTAAAAAGAAAAATACTGACGAATATTGGGCTAGTGGACGGACAGTAGACATAACATTTCGGACGAACAACAAACGTGTGTAATCGTCTGAATCAAATTCGCAGTTGTTCGCAACTAATGGACGACCAGCCTTACTCACACACACAACATAGATCACACAAATACAAACTAAACCCAGTGCACACATATAACATATTGGTGGAATATTTTCCATCTTTGTTTGGTTACACTGGTTTCATTAGTATAGAGATAGCAGTGACTGCAACTTAAAACTGGAATAACTTTTCATTTGTGAGTAAACTAAATACTCACATTAAATACTGATATTTTTTAAATGTCAAATTTCATATGACGATTACTACCACAGACCATAAAATGTATAATCTAATGTGTAAAAAGTTATAAAGTAGTAAATAATGATGTGGATGGCGTCTGTTATCAACGAGAAGTATGGACGGTACACCACATTATTATATTATTACCACAGAACATAGATGGTCTAATTATTCCTGATCATGACAAAAACTTAAATAGTAGGCATATGTACGAAATTGCACGTCTCTTGGCTCCACTTGTTTTAGCCTAGAAACTCAACTTACACTATGTTTGTATTAAATATGTATGGATTATATTATGTGTTCTATGATCTAGATAATATTCTGAGATTCTTTGAAATACATGTACTAACAGAATGTAAAAACAGGATTGGGTGTAGTAAACGTAAGATCTAAATGAATTTTATTCTCTTATAAAATAAAATATTCTAAAAAAATGAACAAATAGGAACTTATAGTTTTTAAACTAATAAAAAAAATCTTAACATTATCAACTTACCACTAACTAATCATGTAAAAAAAAGCAAAATATAAAAAAATCCTTAAGGTAAATAATAAAGCAAATGTATAGCACTCTCGTTCATGCATAAACGGCCTGTACACGACCAGTAAGGCTGGTCGTCCACTGAATCCGGAAACGTGCGAAATTTAATTCGGACGAATACACATGAAAACGGACGAACGATCAAAACAGCTGTGAAGCTATACATCCTCGTCCATTGAAAGCGTCTCGTTTGTCCGTTTCCGTGCGTATAATTGCAACGTGCGAACAAATCCAATTTTGTTTGGATTTTTTCACGCGAAGAAGTCCGTTTCATGGGATTTTTATTTTTACTGAGATTAAACTGAAGGCAAATTACAATTACAACCGTGTACTTTTACATATTATATGCCATCAATTGTTTTCCACGTATTTTTATAGCATCTAGAGGTTGAGAAAAAAATTATAAAAATACTGACGAATATTGGTTTAGTGGGTGAACAGCAAGCAAACATATCATTTCGGACGAACGACAAACGTGCGTAATCGTCTGAATCGAATTTCGCAGTTGTCCGCAACCAATGGACGACCAGCCTAATACTATCAATATCTCAAAATACTGACATTGTTACCGATCGAGTATTGACAATACTGATGCGTTCATATATAGAATTTACATTATAAAAATAGTGATTCAATATTTTTGTCAGTAAGTACTGACAGTATTACTAATCGTGTACAGGCTGTCATAAACTTTAATATTTAACCCATTATAACCTGTATGATTTATAGTTGTTTATTAATTATCTCTAAGGATCGAGTATGAGTTTATAAACAGCAACACTGCTATCGATAGTGGTGCCTTATTATGTCGTAAATAAGATTAACTGATTTTCGTACTTCATCGACTTAGAGTGTAAACTTGCTAATTTCATTTGGGGTCAATTTGACATTTATACACCATTATCAACCATACTGAAATAAATCCGTTCAATGAACTAAAACATGTGATGAGTAAAACCACCAAATGCAGACTTTTATAAAATTACGGCGAACTTCACGGTATCTGCATGTGTTAGATATACAGTAAATATATTTTTTTGTTTGATTCTAAAGAGAATTAGTTTTTTGCTTTTCTTGCAAAATGAAGTAAATGTGACTTAGAAGGTTTACACTTTCAGACGACGACTTATTGTTAGTTTTATGAGGAAATTTAGGACAACCTTTAATGCAATAATCCCTTATGAAATTCACATTAGGTCAATCGTATTAAATATACACAAAATGTTTTATTTTGACAATTGATTTAAACGCTAGTTTTCATTTCAAACTCACACTCGATAGCAATAACGTTGCCAAGTTATGTCGTTATAAACATAGATTTAGTAATGTATGATTTATCATACGTGGGTCATGATGAGTTAAATATGAAACACAAAACAAAAGATTGTTCTTTTATAACAATATATATGTATTTATTATTTTGAAAATAAAGTCTAATACAAATATTTTTAAATTTTTAAATTGTCGAAAATTTAAAAAAAGGAAATTTCGTAATTTATAAACATACGAATTCACATTTTTGTGAATGTACAGGAAACAAAGTAACTAATCAAGAATTTTTGAATAACTCAATTTGATTAGTTTAACTTTTTATGAATTTAAAATTTTAACTAATGAAGATTTTTTAAATTTTGATTTTATTATCATAGATTGATTGAAGTATTTGAAAAGGTCATACATACGATACATACTTTACGAAAACTGGTTTTCACGTACAATATTGTAAAATTTTTGTTATTTCAAAACAAACTCTTCTTCAACAAGTTTTTTCCGATTCGATTTAATATTCAAGAAGTAAATTTGAAACATTCATTCTTATTAAACATATTAATGATATTAAATGTTTACAAAACAAAAATAACTCGAGGATTCAAATGATGCACATTACTATCTGTCTTGATCGATAAGTATGTATGAACAACTTAACAAATCATCAAACATCTTATCAGAAAGTGTTTATTTTAGAAATTTATTTGCTAATTTTTCGTAAAGTATATTTTCTTTTTTTAAAAGTTTCTCTAAGCAATTATGAATATTCGAAAATACAACTTAAAACACTCAAGAGGTAGATTCGAATACTATTTAAAAGGCAGTAATTAAGTGTAGATTTATATTTAATTAATACTGTTTTGAACTTAAATTGATAGCGAAAATTCTACAATGTGATATATAATATTGTATGTAAAAAATTACTCCTAATATATTTATTTATTTTATATTTATAGATAGATATTTTAATTTTAGCATCATAATTATCAAAATTTATAAAATCGTAAAAAAATACTCAACTTTTATTATTTTTAAAGTATACTTAACGTCTTTAATTATCCCTGTCTTCATAAAGAAAAAAAATAATAAATTCGATTACAAAAAATACAAAAGATCCGAAAGTTTGTCGCTCGGTGTCTTCCGGATATTTTGGCCTACGAGGTAGGCCAATTTATGGGCGTACTAAAACAAACAAAAAAACAGTATCAGTACAGTTAAAATGAGGTCTATCTATAATATTATTATTAGGCTTGTAACGAATAACCTATTCGGCCGTCGGCCAAGTACCAAATACTCGACTAGCGTCCTGATCGAATAGTCGAATATTCGGCAAGTACTGTTCGGTATTTTTAGCGCTCAAAAAATTAAAGGTGGCGCCGACGACTCTATGTTTAGAGCTCTATTTCTTAAAATGTGTTTTCTATATGGTGTTTAAGATTAATTTTTTATTTTTTTTGTATCCCTTATAACAAGACTTTCCACATCACATAAGAAAAGCAAACAATTTTCAAATACTTAATTATGCCTCTACAAAGTTATCATTACATAAAAATATTTTAAAATGTTCACTTTTACGAAGTACGAAGCCCTAAAAAAGTAGAACATGACACAAGTAAAACAATATAGACAAAATATTTAAACATTTTACGGAGTACGACATTTTGAAGTAATAGCTGGTAGGAAATGTTAAAATATACAAAATTTAGGAATATTTTCTTATCTAAGTAAATAAATTCATAAAATTTCCTCTTTTTTCACTATTTGATATTCGACTGAATAGTTGCCGAATATTCGTTACAAGCCTAGTTATTATAAATTAATGTGAAAATGAGTTTGTTAGTTTGTTTCGCTTTTAAGTCTCAACAGCTTAACCAATTGACTTGAAACTTTGCATTTAGCTGAAAAGTGGAGGACATAAGTTTCTTTAAAAAAAAAAAAAAAAAAACAAAAAAACATTCAATACCCGATAGGAAATGCATTTGAAACATTTTTAACTCGCTTTTAGGCGTTAAATGCAAGGCCGCCATTAAATGCATCACTTCGAACTCTACAACTTTGATCCTAAACACTTTTTCAGAAAATGTATCATTTCAGAAATAAATAGCCATATTCAGAAATAAATAGCTACCCCTAAAAAGGGTATTTAACCAAAACAAAAACACGCTTATTTAATATTTTTCGCTGTTTAATAAGTATGTTAAGTTTCATTCAATTCGGTGAGTACAGTTAAATATATATTCAAAAACTTCATAAATAGCTATAAAAAGTATAGTTGGGTCCAGATTTAAAAAAAAAAAAAAACTTTTTTTATGCGCTGGATCGGGACCGCATAAAAACAGTTTCATCGAAAATACGTAACTCAGAACGCTCAAAACCTCACGATTTGCTTAGAAGTTGCTTTTCTAAACAAGATAAAGTATTAATTTACACACGAGATAAAGTATTAATTTTATTTCAATTTTATAATATTACGAAAATTCTGAAAAACACATCTGTAAAAAAACTTAGTGATGCAATAATTAATATTCTTATGCAATGTACTGATTAAATGCTTAAAAACCATTAAAAATTAATTTTTTCAAAGAAAGTTATTATAGTTAATGTTTAATTTTCTTACCTTCTCTTGCTTTTGATTTACGTTATACACTTTAATGGATTTTTTTTCAAAAATCGTATAAAAAAATCGCACAAAAAAACGGCATAAAAAAAGGTTTAGCTGTATCAGTTGGGTAGTGTTACTTGTTAGACAAGTTTAAAATTAAAAAAAAATTAAATGAAGCTTACATACCTGGCATGGGGCTGGAACGCGAATAGTTCCTGACCAATTATAATAGAGATGACACATCTTGTATGTAATTTTTTGTACATGATCAACGCTGAGCTGACTGTCATCGTGAATTACGACATAGTGTGATGGGGTCACCGTTCCCTGTCGAACATGTTGAGACACTAAGAAGAAATCGTACCAATCTCTTCTTGTAATTGTGTGATCCATTACAGAGCCGGCTGGTGGATTGTCATATTCATTTTGACTTAAAAATAACCTTGTATTTATCCGCTTTTGAACGACAATGAATATCAATTTTGGCATATTCTCAGGACTTAAGCATAACGCTTGCATTGCTTCTTGCAACTGTGCTATTTCGTATTCTTTACAAACATTTAGTTGGCCGTCACCAACACCATCTCGAAAAATAATTATAACTGACGGCCAGTCACCATTAATTTCGAAGTAACGTTTTAGAGCCGATAAAAACATTGCTCGTAACGCTTTATGCAATTCCTCGCCTTTGTGCTGATTACTAACTTGACTGTACCAACGTGTTATCTTTTGATTGACTGATGCCACGAAACCGGCAATTGACAAGCCAGTAACTTTTTGTGGATCATGGTACGTATCAATTCCACAGATCATCCATCTGTGTTTTGGAAGTTTTACTGACCACAGCTGTCCGCCAAGTTTACAATTCATTTGAAGAGCAACTTTCTGTACGACCGTACGCAACTTTTTCGGATTACCTAATGTTTTTGAAATAATAACCTGTGACGGAATCGGTTTATCGGCACAACAAATTTTCTTGATCACTGAATAACGATCATCTCTCGACGTGGGACATATTATCACTAAGATTTGTATATCTGGTTGAATTAACTTATTGAAAGCTTCAACATATGTGGCATTGTTATCATTTTGGAGAATGTAAGTCATTGGTGGTGCAATTCTGATTCCCATTGGTCCGCCTATTTGTAACATGGTTTGCTTAAACTGTTCAGCATTGCGTCTGTCTTGGGCCGTATGAATTAAGTACCATTTATGTAAATCAATAGCAGATATTACGTGATTTGATGTGACTGCACGAGTCCAATCTGCTTGTGGTGTTCCTGGCACGTCCGCGTTGCCAAACACTATCACTTCGGGAGCGAGAACTCGCATTTCTAAATCAATTGTACAATCAGCCAACTTCAGGCCCCACGAGGCCAGAAGTTTTCTAGCTTCATCAGACTTTTGCACGTTTTCGACAAATTTTTTCAACGCTTGAATACGTTGATTTGGTGTTATTCTTGTGTACGTGCTGACGTCCTTCATAAGCTGAAAATTACTGCGCATTTCGTCTGTTAAACCAGTCATGTAACATAACTCCGGTACAAGGCATATGAGTTGATCAACTTTTTCCGAGCTCTGTGGGAGCCGCCTTTTAGCACGATGAACAAGCATCGGTTGATCCAAATCCTGAATTCTAATACCGTACTGTTTCTCGTAGTATTCATAATATGAGATTTCGGTATTGTTAGCGGCTGTAAAAGTGCCACGAGGTGTAAGGTCCCACATAATATCATCAATACGGTACAATTTGTTATTGTATTTTGTCAAAACTGATGTTCCAACTAGCGCCTTTGTTGCGTCTTGTTGAAATGTACGAGGGTTTTTATGTTGCAATGCATTTGCCAAATATGCACGAACTGTATCTGTTCGCAATACTCGATGACTGCAATCAATACAAAGCATTATGCCACCCTCGAATTCATCGATTGACGTAATATATCCAGGCCATATTTCTAATTTGTGTTGATTAATTCGATATGGTTTTGAAGGATCAAAATTTTGACGGCCGATTTGAGCGTAGTGTAGAATTTTGAAAATTCGGCGAAACAAAACATTGTATAAGTGAATACATTCGCCTAAGAATTTTTTACGTTTAAAAATAACTTTCACTTCAACGGGAGACTGGTCTATAGGGTGTTCCCCTTGAAAAATATTGACTGTTTCTTTTAACTGTTCGGGTAAGTATAAAGTAACACCATCAAATGTGCGAGCTCCTTGTATGAACTGGTTTAACAGTTTAAATTTAATACCTTTAGCGTCCACCGGTGGATAAAAGCGCACTTCATACTCAAAAACACCTTTACCCGGTTCAAGAAGTAAACGTATATAATTAGCGGTTGATGGTACGACTTGATCGCTCTTTCCAGGAACAGCACGTTTTATAACAGGTGCGGTTTCCTGTCTTATCGGTGTTGGTGGTTCTTTCACTTCAGGAGATGGAGAGATTTTTGTTTGCTGTAACTTTTCAATTAGTTTTGCGGCAGAAGAAGCTCTGCCAACTCCTCTTGGTGATGGAATTCCACTTTCTGAAGATGATGCCGCCTGAGAAGCTTTTTCAAGCAATTTAGCTACCGCCATCGCTCGACCACGTCCACCTCTAGTTACGGTTGCAGTACTTTCAGGAACATTTGAGGAAGAAGTTGATGCCTTAAAATTAAAAACAATCTTAAAACTATATATTCGAAAGTTACTCCATTAAATGGAGTCTGTTTAAAAAGGGAATTTTTCTAGCTACTGATTTTTATTTATTTTTTGGATGTATAATTGAAAGTAAAAGTTGTAGAAGTTTACAAGTTTTCATTTTATTTTTTTTGGTTTTTTTATGTTTTCTTAATACTTTGTGAAAAATTTTTAAGAATGTACAATATATATTTTGTTCTTCCTCATTATGATGCTTCTTAGGCATTGAAACCAGTCGAAACTTATGACTAGATATAAGGATTTTTTTTAATTTTTTAAAAATTTACTTTATTGTCAAGTAAAATCATTCTAATAAATTTTATCTACGACTACCATGAAATTGCTTATTTATTGTACAAAATATTATCTGGGTAAGCTATGTTTTACATACAGCTGTACAAAAAATGGTTTTTTACATGCACCTGCGTATAAAGAAGAACAGCCTACTACACTTACAAGTAACACTACCCAAGTGTCAATGGTTAATCTTCTTGAAACTTTGCTGGTGAGTAGAATAGGCAAAAATAAAGGACCAGTTTTTTTTTATCGGCCGCAGTCCACTTTTAAGGGGTGAAACCAGCGCTTAAATTTGGGGGTTCAAATTGTTTTATTAAGATATCTCGGAAACTATAAGAGATAGAGGAAACCTTGAAATTGACGAAATGTTCCTCTTTAAAAGACCTATTCACCTGTATAGTTTAAACCAGGGTCGGGTTTATAAGACGGGCTGGAGGGATAAAAATGGGGGTAAATTTTCTTGTACAACACAGCCTAGGTGGTTCAATGTATCAAATTTTTACCACCATATAGACCGGGAGGCGGTAATAAGAAAGTGTTTACCCATCGATTTAAAGAAAATTTCATTTTTCATCTAATAGTTTACCATTCGAAGTTACTAAAATGCTTTACCGGTCAGACTATCTCTTGTCCGGTTGCGCGGGCCGACCTCGAAAAGTGATCAATTTTTCGAGGCCCCCTTACCCATCGATTTAAAGAAAATTTCATTTTTCATCTAATAGTTTACCATTCGAAGTTACTAAAATACTTTGCCGGTCAGATCATCTCTTGTCCGGTTGCGCGGGCCGACCTCGAAAAGTGGTCAAAGATGATTTGAAGGTCAAAAATATTTACTCAATTAGCTCTGTAAACGGGAGTCTGACAGAAACTTGGTAAGGAACTTTTTTGTAGATTATATAATTATTTATAACTTTTATTTGAAACATTTTGACGAAAAATTAATATTTAAGAAATTGTGGTAAAAAAGCTAACTAGCCAAAGCGTAAGAAACTTTCAACTCATTAACTTTTCTATTTTGCATCCAAATAGAAACGTGCTTCTTAGCTTTTTTATAGAGCATTTTCTAATAAACACCTAGTTAGTTTTTTAATTCGGTATCTGTTTGCCGATTTTAAACACAGCGAAAGTGGACAAGTAAGGTATGAAGCCACAGAAAATATTGCAAAATTTCGTTAAATTTTGACTTTGAAAAAATACTAGTCTAATAGTATATTAGTGTAGACCTTTACATTACTATTAAAATTAATAAACAAAAAAAAAAAAAATCATATAAAAAAATAGTTGATTAAAACAGTTATTCAAAATCGAAAACCCCGAATATGCTTCTTTTGTAAATATCTCGTTTTCTGTTGGTCGCCCAACAATTATTATAATAACAAAATTTGTAAATTAACTAAATTTTTACAAAAAAGTTTCTTTGGACTATTTACGTAGGAGTCATAACCTCAGAAATATTTACGATTTCATATCAACGCGTGTTGTTACTTTTAGTGCATAAGTCCTTTATCTGGTGTATTTAATATGTACCTACACATGTACGTGTTTTTCACTATGGAACTTTAAACATTAAAAATATCCGTGTATACAACACAATACGCCTTGATATGAAATTGTAAATTTTTGAAGTTATAGCTCTTACGTAAATAGTCCAAAAGACCTTTCTGGTAGAAAATTAGCTAATTACAAATTTTGTTATTATAATAATTATTGTTGGACGACCAACAGAAAATAAGATATTTGCAAAAAGGCATATTCGGGATTTTCGATCTCGAATAACTGTTTTAATCAACTATTTTTTTATATGATTTTTTTTTGTTTATTAATGTTAACAGTAACGTAAAGATCTACGCTAATATACTATCAGACTAGTATTTTTTTCAAGTCAAAATTTAACGATATTTTGCGATATTTTCTGTGACTTCATACCTTACTTGTCCACTTTCGCTGTGCTTAAAATCGGCAAACAGATACCGAATTAACAAACTAACTAGGTGAAATTATTTAGGTAGAAAATGCTCTATAAAAAAGCTAAGAATCACGTTTCTATTTTAATGCAAAGTAGAAAAGTTATATGGGTTGAAAGTTTCTTACGCTTTGGCTAGTTAGCTTTTTTTACCATAATTTCTTAAATATTAATTTTTCGCCGAAATGTTTCAAATAAAAGTTATAGATAATTATATAATCTACAAAAAAGTTCCTTACAAAATTTTTGCCAGACTCGCGGTTACGAAGCTAATTAAGTAAATATTTTTGACCTTCAAATCATCTTTGACCACTTTTCGAGGTCGGCCCGCGCAATCGGACAAGAGATGGTCTGGCCGACAAAGCATTTTAGTAACTTCGAATGGTAAATTATTAACTTTTTAAATGATTAAGACGAGTTAACTCGTCCTGCAATATGGCGGCTCAAAATGCTGTCATATGTATATATTCACTAGTACAGGTGCCGCCATCTGTGACAATACGGTATAATTCTAAATAATGTTCAATTTTATCAACATAGTTTAGTATAATTTATTTTTTGTAAATTCCTAGGGTTCACTTTTTTAAGGTTGGGATTTTTGATTTTTTCTTTTTCTTTTTTTGTAGCCTTACCTATTGTATTTATCACTTGGCAGTAAACAGTTCGGCATTTTGAGACAAAAAATTTTTACCATATGGTTTGTTTAAACGGATTAAATGAAAAATGAAATTTTCTTTAAATCGATGGGTAAGGGGGCCTCGAAAAATTGACCACTTTTTGAAGTCGGCCCGCGTAACCAGACAAGAGATGGTCTGGCCGACAAAGCATTTTAGTAACTTCGAATGGTAAATTATTAAATGAAAAATGAAATTTTCTTTAAATCGATGGGTAAACATTTTCTTATTACCGCCTCCCGGTCTAATAAATGGAAAGAGTACCAAAAATTAGGGGACACGTGTTTTTGAGTTTTTCCGAAATATGTGTGGTATTCAAGACACATAAGGAAGAAAAAAATAGGATAGATTATATTTCATTATTATTGATAATGATTGCAAATACCTTCTATATTTTTTTTATTTTTATGTTTATTTCATCATGAAAATGTAAATTTTTACTTTCCGATAATGGTTCATGCATATTTCAGTAACTACTTACTTAATTGGTAATTTAGTCATGTACATATTAGGTTATTCTTATTCTATATTTTTTACACCTATTTCTGCGAAAGTTGTCTGATTTGCCTATGTTAATAAATGTTCGACAAAAAGCAATAATTTGAGAAATGTGGTTGACACCTACAAAGCACACAAAAAGAATAAGAAAAGTAGTCTGAATGTTGAGAAAGAATAAACCGCGTTTATTTGGTTAAGAAAGAATTTGTAAGAAGATAAAGGTAGTTGATTTGTTGAACGGAAGAGTTTACTGCTTCTTGTTGAACATTCATTAGCACAAGAAGATCAGACAACTTTTGCATAAATAGGTGTGAAAAACATAGAATAGGAGTAACCAAATATACACATGACTAAATTATCAATTAAGTAAGTACTGAAAAATATATGAATCATTATCGGAAAGTAAAAATTTACATTTTTATGGTAAAATAAACATAAAAATAAGAAAATATAGAAGATATTTACAATCAATAATAATGCAATAATAAAATCTATCCCATTTTTTTCTTCCATATATGTCTTGAATACCACACATATTTCGGAAAAATTACATTGAACCACTCAGGTTGTACAAGAAAATTTACCCCCATTTTTATTCCTCCAGTTCCTCTTACAAACCCGGCCCTGGTTTAACTTATACAGACGAATAGGTTTTTTAAAGAGAAACATTTCGTCAATTTAAAGTTTTCCTCTGTCTCTATAGTATTCGAGATATCTTAATAAATACGATTTGAACCCCCAAATTTAAGGGCTGGTTTCCCCCCGTAAAAGAGGACGCCGGCCAATAAAAAAAAATACGGGTCCCTTATTTTTGTCTATTCTACATACCAGCAAAGTTTTAAGAAGATTGGCGATTGACACTTGGGTAGTGTTACTTGTTGGTCATGTTAGTCGTAGATAAAGTATAGTACGTAACTCAGTTGTAAGGCATATTACACACTCGCACAATTACATACGCTGCGCGGCTCTTACGTAACTTTTTCTCTCGTGAGTAATATGCAGCTTACAATCAATACAATCTGCAATTGATGAAGATTTTATGAATAGAAAGTAAAAGGTTCAAATAATCATATTATTAACAAATTAAAGGCTAATTTTAACATTAAATAAAGAGAGAAATATTTTATTCCGAGAATTTATAGTGAAAAAATCCAGCTACTGACTATGAAATCCTAATTTAATGCGTGTTTGACACACACCTAACGAATTTCTTTTTTTTATTTTTATTTTTAACCTCTTCGCTACTGATTTTTTAAAATTTTTTTACATTAATGAGTATACTTTTGTCCAGCATACTGGACATTATTTTAAACAAGCGATTATTTTAATTAAAATTTTTAATCTTACATCTTTATATAAGCGTAATTTAGTAATTTTAAATAATATTAAGAGGTTTTAATTTTCCTCATTTGTAAATAATTATCTTGGAAATACTGAAAATAAAATAAAAAAATAAGTATAAATTCTTGGTAATTATACACTTTCACAGTCACCTGATTTTTTGGCTATACCTAAACTGATGGTCCAATTTTAATGATTTTTTTTTTTAAATGCTCGTCATTATGGCGGATTTATGATCACGATCACAGAAACTAGCAAAAATGAATATTTTTGACAGTTTTATGGCTTTAAATGGACAAAAATGTTAACTTTTGACGAATAATCGCTCACAAAATTTTTGTACATGGTTACATCAACTTTTTATATTTTTTCTCGTTTTCTACATGAAAAAATGAACAATTTAAAAAAAAAAGATTGAAAACAGTTTTTTCGATTTTTCACTACTAAAAATACAACGAATACTAAAAAACAACAAATTTTTACGAATAATCTTTTATAAAATTTTTTTACATTGTCAGATCAAATTCTTAACCTCATTTTCGGGTAAAGGGAAATTGGAATACTTATTTAATTACCCTTTGCCCAAAAATGAAGTTCCAGTGCTGCTCCGCCGTCTTTTTACTTCCCACCCAGCCTTTCCCAGCATTTCTAGTATCGGTATCGAGTTCTAGTATTTTTTTATCATAAATCTGCCGTAATGACCAACATTTAAAAAAAAAATCATTAAAATCGGACCATTAGTTTTTTAATTATAGCCAAAAAATCAGGTGAACGTGAAAGTATGTAATTACCAAATTCTTACCTCTTGCTGGGAACCTTGTTTTTCTTTTATGAACTTTAATAGGAGTGCTCCTCGACCACGAGGAGGAGGACCTGATTCTGACATTTTTACAAAAACAAATAGCTGCAAGAAAAAATTTTAATTAGTTAAAGACTTACATAAAATATAGCATACTAACAATTAAATAGCTGAATTTCCATAATGGAAATTCGTTAAAAAGTTTTACAATTTTTTTTACGTACTACTAAATTTAAAGTGAATCATGTTCAATTTACCTAATTAAAAATTAATTAAAAAATATTAATCTTTATCAGCTTTATCACATGTAACTCTTTTTTTTGTTATTTAAAATACAACACAACGCAACGACCATAACACAAATTAAAAAAAATATTCTGATGGCTCCACAGAATAACCTCGGATGGCTCTAAACTCGATTCTGTGCGCACTGCGCAATAAACGAGTGTTTGGTGCGTTTGGTGTTCTTGTACATACAGTAGACTGGAATCAATCGAGGCAGGCGGGTGAATAGGAATAAAACAAAAATTCATGAGTTTGGTTTAAAAGCACTATATGTACATAAATCCGTACACACAGAATAACCAGAAGCAATATTTCTATCTCTACTTACTGTGCCCACTGTAGCCGGCGAGTGACGTAGACCCTGATACCCCTACCAAGCGATTATAATAAATATAACAACATACATACTTGTATCGACACAAACATGCGAATGTGTTAGTGTAATATGTTGATGAACGACTACGTACCTTGCATATATATATATAGCATATACTGTTATGACCGCTTCATTTAAGTAACAACCAACAATTAAAAATAAATTTATTTATTTTAGGAAAGATATCCCTTTATTTTGAGAATTTTTTTGTTCAATAGAATTTTTACACTTAAATACGACACACTTCATACTTTTTTCTGTTTAAATTTCACGAGTTGATTAAAAAAACAATAACATAAAAACGATGTGAACGATGTGACGAATAGTAACAGACTAAATCAGAAGCGGTGTAAATTGCAGGTCATTGCAACTTACGAACGACAGATTTTTATATGTACACTTAACCTGTCTAATCTGGGTGCGTACATATATCTTTCTTAAACTATGGTAGAATAATTATTCTTTCGAGTAACAATAGTGATTAAACTTGACGATAGGTAAAAAATACTTCTGGGCATCCGACGTGTCTGGCTAACGAACTTAGCCAAGCCAATTCAGAATCCATTTCGCACACAAAATTTCATAAGCATTAGACGTTTCGTTCGAGAGTTATCGTGGGAACACAAATATATATATATATATATATATATATATATATATATATATATATATATATATATATATATATATATATATATATGTATATATATATAATATATAAATATATATATATATATATATATATATATATATATATATATATATAAATTTTAGTGAATATCATTTTCGTATTCCAGGGACCTCAAAACATATTTCTGTTATAGTCTCGGCCTCAGATTGCGTCATGAGAACGGCTATAATAGCTGAATTTCGAATTTTCGAAATTCGCTAACATTAAAAAATCAATTTAGATTGACGCCTTCAAACAGTAGTATTTTTTGTTATTAAAATTTTATCTAAAACTTATTCTGGTGCTCCTATGAATGAATTGTTGCTTAATCGAAATTTTAGTTATTTAGAAACCTATCTGAGAAAAGATGACAGCAAACTAACTTTTAGTTGTTCTTCATATTTTTTTTTAACGAAGAATAATGAGGATTTTACATTTGGGTCAAGTTGGAGGTTATATGGACGGAAAAGGATGAATATGCACACGGTATGGGTTGATAGGGATGCTATATCAAGTATAAAGGGAGGAATAACATTTTCGAGGTTATCAATTAAGTCATTCGATATTCTTTAGATTTTACGTTTATTTTTCTACACAAAATCATGAAGTATTATTTCTTTTTTGGATGTACAAATACAGAAAGTTTGAAATTATGTTGTATTTCAATTTCAATTTTGGTCGGCCCTACAGATCGTCCCCATATAATCTGAGGTCCCCATTCATCCTTTATCATCTCTTTTGAGTTTGACTCAAATTTACCATAGAGATTATATAATTTTTGTTATTTATTCAAAAACCAGGGATATTTTTCAAAATTTTTGGATACTGTGATAAAGTGACCATTCTCGCATAAATTTTTAATATTATATGTGGTCTGAATTTGTGCTTCTGTATCCACTTACGGTAATACAATTTATAGACGGTATAAGTTTGTACGATTTTATTCTTGTCATATCATATCATCATCATATATATATATATATATATATATATATATATATATATATATATATATATATATATATATATATATATATATATATATATATATATATATATATATATATATATATATATATATATATATATATATATATATATATATATATATAGGAGTATTATAAGATGGAGATCTAACTCATATTATGAGAGGAATTGACAAAACTGGTCAGCAAAATGGTAAATATAAGGGCTTTATTTTTTTACCACTGGCGGCGTTAATAATCTTAAAATACTGATGTGAATATAGCGAATATAGTAACATAAAACGGATAAAACAGAATGTAACTACAGTACTTATTCTCAAATAGAAACACGCCGGGACTGGGGAAGTGAGTGTTTCCCATATATGTAATACTTCTATATGGCTAATATCTATAAGTGGCAAGGTCACGGTAAGAGTGAAACAGAATGAGGGACGTAGCCTATTGTGCGCAAGTGCGACGGCTCTGTCAAATTGCATGTATCCAATGAATATCCACATATTTAATAATTTGAATCTTACATATGCGCATAAGGTACTATGTACTTACTGCTGAAGTGAAACAAACAGATCGTCGGTACTGTAGTGTTTTCGCTTATTTCTTTATACGATTAGCTATATAGTAGTAATACATATATGGTGTTTCCATTTGAGAATCACCAATGTCGGTTGATGATATTTAATAATAAGGAAATACATAGAAATTACATTATGTATAAAATAAACTCTTATAGTTTAAATTACTTTATACGGCGAATATCCAATGGTACTGACTCCGATTTTACATAGTGACGTCAGCGAATTATATAATATACAATATAAATGACGCGACGCAAAATAAAAATTGTTAAATTTATTTTAAAACGATCGAAAAACCCACTTTATAACTGAGTTGAAAATTGAAAAAGATTCCAGAAGATTCTATTCAAAAGCTAATAAAGATAATATAGAAGCTCGCCTTTCCATTTGAGAGTGTTCCATTTGAGAATAAGTACTGTACCGCTTTCGTATCGTACGAACACGAGTGCCATCTTTGAGTTGAACATTTTTTTGAATACACTGAGTTTCGAAACTCATTGTCACGTGACCAAAATTGAACGGTAGCCATTATGGAGTGTAGAATATAAGGAGGACTATCTTGTACGGAAAACAATAGAAAAATAGTGCAAAAAGTGTCCCGTTTTAAGTACTAAGTAACATAATTCACTGTTGAGAGATTTACTTTGTGAAACTTCATTTCAAATATTGAAAAATATTTAAAGTTCGATTACTTTGTCTATTTCACGAATTAAAAGTTATTTTTACTGAACGCGTTTTCAACCTTTCGGTCACCCTCAGAGTAGAAAGTTCAACCGGTAAAATAATTTAATAAGAGTTGCCTGACTGGCCTTCTTTAAATAATTCACTGTTGAGAGATTTACTTTGTGAAACTCCATTTTATATATTGAAAAATATTTAAAGTTCGATTACTTTGTCTATTTCACGAATTAAAAGTTCTACTCTGAGGATGACCGAAAGGTTGAAAACGCGTTCAGTAAAAATAACTTTTAATTCGTGAAATAGACAAAGTAATCGAACTTTAAATATTTTTCAATACTAAGTAACAGTTCAAAAACTCGCCAGAATAGCGCTAGAGTAGTAAAAGAGTATACTGATTTTTTTGTGTTGAGTTTTATAAAATTTTTTAAAATAAAACTATTAGGCATATGTAACAATTATAATAAAAAAACAATAATTACATAACAACGAGGATGTTTTTCTGTCCTCGTTTACTTCTCTAAATTTACCCTTTTGCTACAGTAGCGCCGCCACTATTTACGCCTTGCTATGGACACTTTTTGATACAGAGATGGTGCTCCTGATATCTACCCTCCATAGTAGCCATGTTAGAATTGAAGAGTTGCCATATTTAAAAGAGTGTTTCCATTTAGAAAAACACAGACGGCGACCTGATTTTTTTTTCACAAAAAAACTTTTTTTTAATTTTATTGCTTTTAGTTGCTTTTAGAAGCAATTAAAAGGTTAATTTTATACAGTTAGGGCCAATATTATAAAGAAAAAAATAACGGTCTGTTAGCTAACAGGCTGTTAAATATAACCAACTGTTAAATAAAATTGATTATTATAAAGCTATTTCGTCAGTTAGTTAGTTAACAAGAGATTAAACTAAAGTGATCAAAACTATATTCCATTGATTTTGTATGTACATTCCCGGACAGTTGACAATAAAATTATATTTTTTAAGTCAAACTAATTTTAAAATTATGTATGAATCTAATTATGACATTTTTTTGTTTTAATATGATATAAAATATACTAGGAATGTATGTGACCACGTTTAATAGTACTAAAATGATTTTATATTTTATTTAACAAATTGATAGGAAGTATGTTTATGTTTGGGAATGTAGTTTTAATGGGAGTATCGAAATGATTGAAATTGAAAGATAGGTTATACATATCTTATCTATGAATCAGAAAAAATTTGAAAAACAGTTATATAGGTTATATGGGTTATATAGACGCTTCATTCACGTGCTAGACCCGCTGGAGACGCTTATAAAATAAAAATACAATTTATTTATTGAGAATAAAAAAATATTTATTTTATTTGAAAATTAAATAAAATGGATTCGAAAAAAAGAGATCGAGGCCGAAATTTTTTGGAAAACGAAAAATATTACCTATTAGAAGTAATTCAAAAATATTTAAAAATAATTGAGTGTAAAAAGACGGATGAAGTCAACAACACGTTGAAAAATAAAGCGTGGGACAATATTGCCAAAGAATATAATTGTTTCCAGCAAACGGGAATAAGAACGGTTGGGCAACTGAAATATTTATATGAAAATATAAAGCAAAAAGCAAAAAAAGAAAAAGCCAGTCAAAAGGTATGTATATTTGTATAATATTCATGTTGATTGTGCCTCAGCGAATTTGTTGTGTCCCAATTTATTTTCTGCTGATTTTTATCCTCTCCTGTGGAAATTACTTTCACCATACTTAAACATTATTAAAATTGTACATTTAAAACTGGAATTTTTTAAGTATATTTATTTATTAAATAAATATTTGTAATTTTTTAGGTCGAATTATACAAAACCGGAGGAGGGTCGTTACCGAAAGTAGAAATGGATGTCATTTCAAAATTATTTTGGCAAATAAATGACGTGGCAGATTGCGAATTGGAAAATAAATACGATTCGAATAATACTAAAGTAATTGTAAGTTTAATCAGAATAATAATATATATAAATGTTTCGTAATAGTACACAATAACAAAAATCTAATGTTTTTAGGATATCGAAAAATACGATGACTGCATTGAAATGGAATTTCTCGAAGATGATGCTGGAAACCCACCAATAACGATAGACCAATTTCACCCAATACCATCTACATCTACAGCACCAACTCCGCCAGCTCCAGAAACTCCACAGATCAGCAATTTATCCTCCCCATCGATATTAAATCCGCCAGCATCCATAAATAGAGTAATTAACAGAAAAAAAAATCTGAAAAGAAAATTCAACATTGAAAATGATGAAGAAAATGGCGAAGGAAAAGAAAATATAAAATTTCAAACTTTAAAAGTTCGGTTAGAAAAGGAAATGTTGGAAAGAGACTTACTAGCGTTACAAAAAAAAGAAAGAAAACTTGATATTAAAAAAAAAAAATTAGAATTAAAATTATTTGCACAAAAAAATAATTTATCCATAAGTAGTGATAGTGAATAAATAAAATAAAATCTTACCAACTAAATATTTCATTTATAATTGTCGTCCTTACGGCATAATTTTCACCTCGATTACCATCGTTTATATTTTCATTTATTTCCTGTTCCTCCTCCTCCTCTATGTTTTCAAAATCGTCGATTTCCACATTCATGTTTATACAAATATTGTGTAAAACACAAACTGCTACAATTACGGCAAGTGAATTATTTAATTTTAAATTCAAACCTTTTGACAAACACGCAAATCTTCTTTTTAATACACCGAACGTTCTCTCGACGGCATTTCTAGTTTTTTTTTGAGCCCTGTTATATCGCTGCTCAGCGGCTGTATTTGGGTTCAACAGAGGAGTTAGGAGATATTTTCTACACGGGTATCCGTTGTCTCCCAACAAGTACATACCGGCGAATTCATTGTTTTCAAGTTTTGCACGTAACAAAGAATTGTCAAAAATTCTGCTGTCGTGGGTACTTCCTGGCCATCGAGCGACTACATCAATAATGTGCAACTGAGCGTCGCAAACTATTTGTGTATTAATAGAATAAAAACCCTTTCTATTTCTAAACACTTCAGCACGATCTCCACCTGGTGACTGAATTTTAATGTGCGTACAGTCAATTGCACCACACACGTTTGGAAATTGTGCAATGTTATAAAAATGTGTACAGATGTTTCGTTTTTGTTGGTGTGTAGTTGGCATTTCAATAAATTCATTTTTTAGTGAAGCTATGTAATGAGTAACTCTATGGATAATTCTACCTACAGTTGCCGTACTCACATTAAAATTATCTCCAATAACTTGTTGGAACGACCCAGTGGCATAAAATCGTAATGTTATCAGCAACTGGTTTACCGCAGAAATTGAACAATTTCGGAAAGTTGCTGGTTTAATATAATTTCCAATTTTTTCTAAAACATACATTGTCGCTTCTTTATTCAGTCGAAATCGAAGTTTAAATTCTGCATCATTTAACATTTCAAATGGATTCGCACGATTTCGAAAAATTCTAGGTAACCGTATTCTAATTTCATCATTTCCTAATTCATCATCGGATGATGAATATGATGATACATCACGATCAGAAACTGAATACACTGATGAAATTGATGAAACCGAAGACATCTTACTTCCACGTTATTACTTTGTAACTTGGGTAACTTCCTGAGTTATTGAGGTTATTAAGTCGGTTTGTCAAAAAAATCAAAGATAAGAATTATTATTTAACGTCCAGTCATGTCCCTGCCACTTGTTTTCAAGGACGGGCCAATGACTGTCACAGTTTGCTAGGTGGCACTGATGGTAGGGGAGTATACTAATTAGAGTTGGGACATGTGAGCATTTTTCATCAAATGGATGTCAAAATTAATTATTATATGATTGAGTACAAAAGTATCGTTACCAAGTTATGTGTTAACGAAAAATTAAAATTTTTTAATTTAATTAATCTTTCTAGGTTGAGTTGAAGTACTTTTTTAAATATTTAATTTATTTCCAATTTATTTTAGATGAATCTGATGAAAAATAGCAAACTATCGAAACTCATGTCCCGACTCTAATTTTAACTCCCTGTACATCAACGCCATCTGGTATATTAGTTACAGCGGGTCAGAATACGGTCCATTTTTTTATAATGGACTATATGCAGAGTGGCAGGGACATGCGTCCAGTTAAATGTTTTAAAGGAGCAAAATGAATCAGTTAGTTTAACAGATGATTTAACGGATCATTAAATTTAACTGAGTTTTATAATATCCAAAACCTCCGTTAAATTAGTTTAACAGAGCATTAAATTTAACTGTTGATTAAAATAGCTTTATAATATTGGCCCTTAAAGTTTTATTAGCTAAAAATTATCCATTAAGCAGTATAGAATTTTTACTCAGTGGTATTCGTATGTATGACGTATTAAAGGTTTACATATATGTTATGAGTATGGAGGGTAGAGTATCAGGAGAAGTATCTCCATATATAAAAAGTGGCCCCAAAAGTGGATGAAATTAAGATGGCACTAGTGTACTAAAATTCTTAAATTTAAAATTAAGCGCTGAAAATTTAAAAACTGAAACAACAGTTTTTATTGTGTTTAACAGTTTTAATTGTTATATTTAATTCAATTTTTATTGCAACAATATTTTTTTTTGGGATATATAAATTTCACGAAGAATTTTTTCAACCTTCTCCCAAATTGCGTGGACTAGCTTTATAGAAGGATGGACATAATGAAACCAATATCTTCTATTTCATAGCTTTTCTTTATTAAAATTGCCAAAATATTTTCGATATGTTTAATATCATCTTCAGTGGCTAAACATCAAAAAAAAAAAAAAATTTTTTTACAACGTAATAATAAACAATAACATCATTTTTATATATTTACAATTCTTCGTTAACTTATACTATTATTTTTTAGGTTATAAGCTACATATTGGATAGGAGGATTATTTATTTATTTTTGTAAAAACAACAAGAATTTGTGATTTAGTTGATATATAGGAAATTTTATGTTTGGAAGAATATCTATTTGTGTTAACGAAACAAACAAAACCTATTTTTTATACCAATTTACATACCAATATGTAAATTGAGACCGGACTAATTTTGTCTAGAATTTTCGAGAAATTTATCTTTAACATTGTAATCAAAAAACATAAACAATAAACACATACCAATATGTAAATTGAGACCGGACTAATTTTGTCTAGAATTTTCGAGAAATTTATCTTTAAACAAAAAATTTACAAATTTAGTTCAGTTGATCACTGTGCTACCATACCAATAACAATGTACTTGAGGAGTACATTGTACAAACTGTGATAATTTAAAAAAAATTCTCTTGAAATTTTTTTTTTTTTTTGATTTTACATTTTAAATATGTTTGACTTTTTTAATTGTTTTAAATTAAAGTAATTATTTTATAAAAAATTTTTTCGATTGACAAATTTCCATGTGAAATGCAAAAAAACTAGTTAAATTGTTCTAATGGATTGTTGGTATGGTTGGTTGTTATCCAAGAATGACAATCTGAAATTTAGATAATTTCTGGTGAGTAAGATTGTAAAAAAAAAATAAAAAAAAAAAAAAATTTTTTATCAATTTTTATTGTTTTTATATTTATTTCAATTTTTATTGTTTTTAATAGTTTTTAACAGTTAGTATTTCCCTTTGGCATACTTTACTTGACTTATAATCGCTAAGTTCAGATCGAACCTTGATTGCTTATCAGCGCCGTTCTGGGTAATTATTGAACTATTATTTCATCAAATTCAGGGACCACTTTTTCGATTCAAGTCCCATATGAGATACTGCTCCTTTAACTCTACCCTCCATATTTATGAGATAGATTCAATCCGTATACTACACATGTATTGACTTTTGAACTGCAATCAGTTGTTTTATAGCGTCAACTGATCATCACTTGATCATCAACACTATTTGTATATGAACTGTCATTTTTAAATTTTAAAGTATTATTTCTGAATAATTATTAGTTATTACAATATAATATTCAGTTTAATATAATTATTTTTATTTTTTTTCACATTTTGTTTGTTATTTTGTGTCAAACGTAAGTTATTTAGTTATTTTCACTAATTTCATTAATTGCTGCTTTGAAAATCGTTATTTCAGGGCCGGCATCTAAAATTTTTCTTACGTATTTTTATAGTCATACCTGGTATACGGTGTTCTGTGCCAAATTGTAGAAATTCACAGTAGAAGACATTAAATAAAGACGTTAGCTATTTTCGATTTCCAAAAAAGGGTGTAGAATAACGTTGTTGAATTAAAAACATTGAAAACACCTAAATTAATCCGTAATTAACAAAGGAAGACAGAGTTTTTCATTAATGTTTCATAATTCCCAAATTCTATGACATACAGAGAATGAATACACATATGTGTAACATTATCGAATATATTTACATTTATTTTTCTGACTTCTGTAATAAATATACTTCAAATACTTATTTTATCTATATTTAATTGAAAAAATTATATCTATTAATTATTTTTTATTCTCTTTTCATTAATTTAAATATTTTTGTTCACTTCCAACATTACTAAGACATAATAAAAAGAAAAATATTCTGGACCTGGCTATACTGCAGTCCACAGACAAGTATCTTTTTCATTTGAATGGCGAACCTCATAAACCTATAATAACCTTGGTATGTATTGTACATGTACACATTTCAATTTAAAAAATACATAATGGAAAAATATTTAAGACCCATTGTCAAGTGATCTAAATTGAAGAGTGGCCACGTTGGAATTGAAAGGTAGCCATTTTTCATGGGGTAGTGTTCCATTTAGAAAACACAGACGACTCTGTGCGACACCATGTCTTTAAAATGTTTTTTTAATAAAACCAATTTTTTTTTCTAAAACTAACCTTTTAATTTCTTTTAAAGGCAATTAAAAGATTAGATTGCCTGATTTTTTTTAAATCTAGTAACATTGTCTATGCTGCCCTCTGCAGAAACACAATAAAAGTTGATGTTCCATTAGTGAAAAAAATAAAATGTTCGTGAAGTGCGAGTTGACAGAGCACTATTCTGATGAAAGTGTGGGGACATAAGAATTTCGTAGACAGTTGTTCTACGAAATCCTAAAAAGTAGACACAGTGTAACACAGTGTCATGCACTGTGTAAAGTTTTTGCTAATGAAATGCGGTCACTGTACTTCGAAAAATCTGTCACAGAAGGCGGCACTTATACCAACGAATATATGCATGTCAAAGCATTTTGAGCCACTATATTGCATGACGAGTTAACTCGTCTTAAGGATGTATATCACAGAATATTCAGAAACAAACTTCGTATCTCTATACTAGCTTTCTCAATGTGGACAATAGCTTACGTCACAAATGACCTAATTTCTCACCACTGCAAACGCACGACATGTTGCAACATAAATTTCGTATCAATGTATGCGTGTGATGTACGGTTGTATTTGTACCAACATCACATTCTGTCCGTGGAGGGAGACGATTGCAGTGTAGTGGCAGTGTATATGTATGCCAGTGAAGGGTACATGCATATTACTATACATGTATTCGCTTATTGTTGAAACTGGTTGATAACAATTGATCTGAACACGGCTACAGTTGCTGTGTGACTCACACACTTAAGCGGTATCGAACCACTCACTGGCACAGTGCTATCCACAATTTTTTACAAACACGCTTAGGGCTTGATGTATATCTAGTCAAATCGAGTACTACATCTAAAATTTTTTGAAAATTAATCATAATGTTAAATTATTACTAAAAACACTTACTTTATGAATTAAGATGTGTACTGTATAAGAAATTATATCAATTAATAAATTTTTTTCTATAAAATAAAGATTTAATTTGACTATGGTTGACGTTGGATTTAACACATATCGGAATTATTATCCTGACAGTTGACGTCTAGAGTATGTTCCATTTAGATAACACTGTGTGACACAATGCATTTTCTTTTTTTCACAAAAAAACTATTTTTTTTTTTAAATTTTATTGCAAATAACTAATCTTTTAATTGCGTCTAAAAGCAATTAAAAGGTTAAAATTAAAAAAATTAGTTTTTTGTACAAAAAAAAAATGCAATGTGTCGTCTCCCTGCTGGAAAGGTCTCACAAAATATCATTAAAAAAAATGTTTATTTTATAAGATTGTATGATTTACTGGTATATTTATGAACATGAAAATATTTTCCCTCGAGTATTTTATGATATTTTATCAGTAAATTAGTAGCTCATAGATTCTGATAAAAATATTTTTTATCTTTTTTATAAGATCCTATGAGAAAAGTAATTAATTTCAATTGTCTATGAGATTTTATGAGAGTTTGCGAATTAAAGCACAATAAGTATTTCTATGAGATTTTATAACAAAAGCTGGAGTAGAATAAGCTCATAAGAAATCATTAGCAATTTACGAGAAACGATGGGCAATACTGTAACTGAATTTTTATGAGAATTAGGTGGCAATCCCTTGGACAAATACACATCCATAATCTGATAGAAGATCATCATACTTTTATGTGGTTAACAAACGTGTGACTTAAATTATAAAATCTTATAAAATATCTTTTGGTATATTAAGTATTTTGATTGCGCTTGCGCCCTCCAAGTGTATATATGGTGTTATACGTATTTATATGTTTAGAAGAGTGGTATTGTAAAATACGGAGGTAGGTGGCTGGGTGGTTGACTTAAGAATCTTAAGATACCACTGGTGCCACCATAAATGTAATATATTGGGGGTTGTAGATGGGAAGAGTGGTATCAGTGGTTGATTTGAACTATTCCACCGACGCCACCATATTTGTAATATAATAGTATTAAGGGGTTGTGAGAAAAGGGTGGTAGCTATGGCTGAGTTTATAATTTAAAAATATTTTAGATTAAAAATATGTATATTTCGGGACGCAATTAAATGGCTGAAAAACTACCCAGACGTGAATGTAGGAAATTGAATAAACTCAATAATTAACGATTAACAATAAAGAAATGTATTCTGAAATAAAATATAGAATTACAGAATTATTACCATTTTTGGGTCAAATAAAGTTGCAATAAAAGAAACAATGTTTCATCAATAAAAGTTAAAATAATGTAAAAATACTTATAATCTAATTTGCCACGTATGCAAGCCGATTGGGTGGGGGTGGCGAACTTCTGCAAGTTATAAGAAAATATTCAAAGGAAACCAGTAAAATATTAATTAATCAAATTTTAAATAAAATATACCAAATCGGGTTGCATATGTGGATAAAAATATTAGGGAAGAAAATGCATATTACCTCTTCCTGAGGGATACACAAGCACAACACAAAGAGATCTTAATAGCTTTTCACTTCAAAAGTACATTACTACGTCTCCATCTGAATCTAATGGGCGTATTCGTTGCTGAGTTTTTCTGCTCAAAGTGAGCTGAGCGCATGCGCAAGAACTTTTTTTTATGGAATACACAAGTATTTCGTAAATTTCGTACTTCATAAAGATGTTCTTGCGCATGCGCACAGCTCACTTTGAGCAGAAAAACTCAGCAACGAATACGGCCATTTATGGAATGAATCTATATCGACCCGTCTCTTGGCCTCAAGCCAAGCTAGCCATGGTATTCCCCTTGCCTCGCGCATTGATCGTTCGATTTCCAATTTTTAACGTTTCGCTGACTTAGCGATTTAATCAAAAGACTTCTTTATTCCACTTTTAACTATTCGTTTTCTAGATTAATCGATACAGTTGTGTTCAACAATAAGTTTACAATATATTACTATATTGTTAAGAAGTGGGTACAGTAGCGGGCATTATATTACAGTATGCCTAAAGACTTATTTACACGTATCAGATTATTAACGGCCGGTTTTACAAACGGAGTTTAAGCTTAAGCTTAACTAAACCTAGTTTAAAAGTTAAACCCAGTTTATCTTCGCGTCTGTTTTACAATACAGTTTAAAGGAAAGTTTAAGTAAGCTTGTGTTGGCGAACCTACTTTCAATCATTTGCTCATTTCATTCAATACATGTATGTATCTGTATCCGGCAAAGTCGGTAAAATAACTATTTTACCAACCCAATTACCAACCGTATGTATCCGGATATACTTCATACGCGATATACGCTACAAACATAACCTATATAGAAGTAACGCTATAAAGAAAAAAATTATTATAATATATATTAAATAAAATTAAAAAAAGAAATTTAAAATAATAAATGACACAAATGAAAAGATCAGTAAATTTTACGAGTAATGAAATTGACGCATGGTGGCCACAGATTTTTAAAGATCAAATTCACTGACTTTTCCAGGTTTTCCAGAAATTTTATTAAAAAATTCCCTATCTATTTTGTGAAAAATGCCGCCCCTACTTTATCCCAAAAAGCTAAAAAAAATTCTTAATAACTTTTTAACACTTTCTTAAAAAAGTAAATGACGAGCAAAAAAAAAAAGAAATCCGCGCCAATTTTTAAATCTAATCTCAAAACAAGTGAAAAATTGATTGAAGTTTTTTCCCTAAATAAACAAAATTATAAAAATCAATTTTTTCCAGTCTTCTGGTAAAATTCTTTGACTATTCCCTGATTTTTCTAGAAAGTATAGAATTCCCTGACATTTCCAGGTTTTCCAGTAATGTGGTCACCATGATTGAGTATTTAATTGCTCTAGTAGAGAAATATAAAAATATAATCGAATCCCTAAAAACGACCTCAACCATAGAGAAGATTTTAAGTAGTTATATCTTTTCTATGATCTTAAGTAGGTAAGCTTAGTTTAAATGATTTAAGCCACCTTGATTGGTAGTTTAAATATAAGCTGAGTTTAACAAATAAACTCAATATGTAAAACGGTCTGATTTACTTAAACTTGGTTTAACTAATAAACTCAGTTTAAACTCGGTTTGTAAAACCGGCCGTAAGAGATCAATTAAATTTTAACAATGTATAATTTAATTTCGATTGATCAGGTGTTTACAAGTACTGTACAATTTAGCTATTTACTTTGTTTTCGTATTCGAAGATTTAATTTTTGTATTAAGAAGTTGGGCGGAGTAACAGCGTATTTCTATAATGATTTTGGAATTGTATTATATAATCTTCAAATGAAGATATGAGTGGATGAAGGTGTTATGTAACATTTTTTCAAAAATTCATTTTTTGACAAATTTTGAAATATTCTATGCTGAAGTATCATATATTAAAATTTGGTTTCATTAGGTCCAATAGTTTTGTAGAAATTCAATAATAAACATGTGCTATTGCATGGGAAGTATATGTAAATAAAAACCTTCAAACGCTTCTACTGTAAAATTATAAAAAAATGTTACATAACACCTTCGTCCACTCATGTCTTCAAATATTTTTGAATAAACCTAAATGAGATGTCTTCTGTCCACTTCGATATTTTGAAAAATATAAAATATTTTTAAACAGAGGGAACAAATAATATTTTTAAAAAAAGTGCTTCAAAATGACTATGGATTAACGACACAATTCGTTAAAATGCAGCGTTAATAAATTGTTCATTGATCAAACGTATGTATCAAGTGATTGATCAAACTCACAAAATTAACTCAAAATACATAAACAAAATTTAGTTATACTTGTTTACTTGAATGCTAAATTTAACTTCAATGCTTAATAGGTTGTTTATGCTTTAAGTTATTAAAACATTTTTTTAGTGTTATACTTAACAATTTATTATGTATGTGTAGACGTGTCTTTATATATTCGCTCTACTCGTCAGTTTGGCCGGATTTACATGAGTTTAGTAACTAAAGCAGGTTACTAAAGCAAGTAGCTAAATTGAATAGTTTTTTTGTTTAGTGGCTGTCTACACACAATTTAGTAAATTGATTTAGTATTAGTTGAAGTAGTAATACATAACCTAGTACATAAAACTAAATTAAAAATGGTACATAGTCATCAATAAATTCGTTGTGCACTATAAAAATGTATCAGATATGTTTGAACTGACTTGTTGGTTCGACCTTTTAATGTATTTATATATGATTTGTCCCAAATATATTCCACAAAAATGGAAAAAAAATATATATAATAAATATATAGTATATTTTTTTAATATTATTAGATGAAGAGTGGTTGTCAGACGAATTTCAGTTTTTTATCGAGTTGCCTTCAGTGACTTTTTTTGATATTTATAATTTATATACTACAATAAGTATAAAAATTCCCCAAAAAATATTTGCAATAAATAAATATTTACGCGCCTACATTTGTATATTTGAAATCTACTAAACACTTTACTAAACTAATGTGTTTACACTGGTACAAATAACAGCAAGTTAAAAAAAATAAAGTGGGGGTAAGCTACTTGCACAAGTAAATAGAACAGGCTTCTATTTACTTGACTAAACAGATTACTAAATTTCTTACTTGCACTTGCACTAAATACAACTGTCTACATGACAAAAGTAACTAAATTTAGTAACTTGATTAAGTAACCTGCTTTAGCTACTAAACTCGTGTAAATACGGTATTTAAGTAAGTTAAAACTAGAATTATATGTATGTACTTACTTACAGATATTATTATAGTTATTTTATTATACAACAAACGCAGTTAAACTCAACCGACTATTTATTATCTACTGTATGCCGGGTATGCCGTATGATTTTTTAACTAAAGAACAAATTATGTAGTGCTAAAAATTTTGCTTAATCTGTGATCACCTTGCGCTTAAAATTTTCTCAGGATCAATTATAGTTTTATTTTTATTTTTTTTGCAATAAGATTTTTGTTTATATGAAAATTCTGGGCTCGGTTGAGTTAAAAATTGTTAAAATATGTAAGGTAACGGGCCTAGTTTCTGACCTTTTAAGAGTGACGGCTGAGGTTAAACGACAGTAATAAATATAAGTTTCAACTTAAGAGACAATTAATAATTTTATCAACTAGTTTATGGCTTTCAAAATAAAGCCATACAAGTAAAATAATTATTTGAATTGAATTAATAATTTAAATTAATGTTTTAAAAATTGACAAAAAGGACCCAGTTTCTGACCTTCAAAATTTCTCATGTGACAGTTTCTGACCCTGACAGTGGCCTAGTTTCTGATCCTTAAATTTAAAAATACAGTTTTTTAAAATTTAATTTATAAATAATTTTTTATTGATAAAAATGAATGTTTAATGTTATATACGTTATGAAAAATAACAAAAACTAATCGAAGATAACTATAAATAACAAAATAACTAACAAAAACTGGTTAGAATTTAATTGGGCCATACCACTTTAGAAGTGAGCCTAGTAATTGACCCTCATATTTCAATAATAAAAATCATTCTAAGGTATTTTATAAATATTTTAAAATAAATTTTAAACAAATATTAACCTGCTCATATATTTTTAATTAAGTTTTCATACTTACATGATGAATATTGCACAAATCAAAATGAGTACTTTGTAACATAAACTGTTAAGAAACTACCAAAAAAATAGTGTTTACCTACACACATTTTAAACTTAAAAATTTTTTTTTATTTAGTTAATATATTCTAAACTTTTTAAATTGCTGTTCATTAGACACAGAATAGATTACTTTAAATTAAGAATTTATTTTTTTTCTTATTTAAAATATAGTTTTTTTATTAATTTATAACAAAGTTGAAAAGTTCAGAAACTGGGCCAGGGTCAATTACCGGGTCTTTTACCTTAAATGAAATTTGAATAGAAGGCAGACGCTCCAACAACAAAAAGCAGTTAGTATTAAAATTGACAAGAAAATTGAGCAGAGTACTGCTATGAGATATTATAACTAAAGACGTTGATGTGTATGAGTAAAATAATCGGTGAAAAGTGAAATTTGTGGGAAAATATTGTGCATGGGCTTTTGCTGGGATCAAAAATATTTATGAGAATGTATCAGTAAAACATTCAAACGAAACGGAAAATCATTACACAAAAACCTTAAAATTATTTTTGTTAACAGAAATTAATACATACGACCACTAATAAAAATTATTAATTAGAATTTTAATTATTTTTGTTAACAGAATATAATTTTGAGATTTTTGGATTGTTTTTTCGTTACGTTATATTCTACTGATACATACTCGTAAATATTTTTGATTCTAATACAAGCTCATACGCTCTCATAAGTTTCACTTTTCACCGATTATTACTCATATATTTCAACATTTTTACTTACAATGTAATGAGATTCTATAAGGAGCTAATACCACTCATAAGATCTCATAGAGTTTAAAAAATATCATTTTTATGAGTATTTACGGGCATTCCCTTGGACAAATACACATCCTAAATCCCATAAAATATCATAAAATATATTTTTTTATGATATTTTATGATTTTTTTCCAGTAGGGCTGTGTTTCCTAAATGGAAAATATTCATTATATGTTGTATATATCTTTCTCATCGAAAATGGCGGACACAGCTTTTTAAAATAGTGTCAAAACCGCGTGGTTCCGGCTTCTTTCTAATTTTTATTTTAATTTTTACGAAAAACATAGGCCGATAGATCCGGTTTTTTTTTTCATTAAAAAATAATACAAAGTATAAGGTTATCATAAAACTATTTTTTTTTCTCACGAAAGTTGGATAAAATATGATCAATTTTATAAGCTACTTCCGGTTCAAACAACACACGACAAATGAGAACATTAACATTAATTATTTCGTTTAATTTGTCCGTGACATACAATTTTCTTCTTGCTAATCGATGCAGAATCGTCTATTGTTCAAACTCAAGCGAAAAAGTTGGATTTTTCGTTTCAGGTGTACATCCTTAAAAGTTAATTTTGTTTCACTCCATCTGAGTAATGCCAATAAAATGATAAAAATTGTATATTTTTTGTTGCTTAGTAAGCACAAAATTTGATTTATTAATCTGTCATCATAGCCACAATATGTAGCTGTTTCTCTCATTGTATTACTCAAATGGATCGATTTCAAATCCAGTTTAGAACGAAATTCTGTAAACTATAAGTTATTTTCTTACCACTCCGTTTAAGTAATATCAGTCATTAAAAAGAATTAAATCGTTTAATTTTTGTGATAATGTGACTGCGAAAAGTCCAGGTTTCTTGTATTCGAGGTAAATATGTACATTTTTAATAATTTGTCGGGTAACAAAACTACATATAAGGGTTCCGAATTGTTTCTTCGGAACTTTAAAAATTGGATTCATTCTCTCTTAAAATTAATATAATTTTATATTAATATTTATTGCCAGGTAACTGTAATGGGGCAACATGTGAATTTGAAAATTGTTATTAATATTCTTTTTTGATAATAAAAATGCCAATTTCAAAAGCAAGAGTTAAATTTAAAGGTATTTACTACTGAATTATTTGAATCGTCAGTTACTATACTATTATTAGTAATTTCAAAACCCTTTATACAGGATTTTCAAAGAAATTGAGATAAGAATATCATAATATGCTTTAACTGTTATTGTTTTAACTAAATTTGTATATTTAAAAGAATTTTTAAAAATGTCGTATAAGGGGTTTTGAATTTAGACATTTCAGCTCACTACACAGCTTTATTACTACTAAAGAAGGCCATGCTTATATACAATGTGTCCGAATGATAACTCTCGAACGAAATGTTCTACTTTTACAAAATTTGATGAAAATGCTGGAAGTCCCAAACCGTTGGACAAGTTCTTCCAATGCTCGGAACATGGCTTTTGGGGCATTTTTTGTGAAAAAAATTAGTTTTTTGCCAAAATTTTCCCTTATTCAAAAATTTTTTGTGAATTTTTTTACACCATTGGAAAAAAGAGAAAAAATCACATAAAAAAGGTCTTTAAACTATTATTCTATGTCAACTAGTTTCCAAAAAAAAAAACTAATTTTTATAAACGAAAATTCGCTATGTTATGCAGGATGCTGCGACTGGGGTATTTTAATCATCAAAACTCGAGTTTGACATTCATATCATATGAAAAAATGAATAGAATGTACCTACGTAAGATTTTTCTTTAATTGTCAGTTTTATTATTTAATTCCGACTCTGTCTTACCGCCATTAAACTCAGCTCATGAGTCATATTTTATGCTCTAATTTTTTAGTTACGCCGTGTACGGCTACACAAGCGTTTTTTAATGGGGTTTTCGATCTTCGGCCAAAAATCGATCTTGTTGATCGTTTTGAATCGTCAAACCAAAGATCGATGCAGGAGAAAATCGGCATAAAAACGATTGATCTGATGAAAATTGATTCAGTTGTTGTACTTATACAAAATAAAAAAAATATAAAAATTTTAATGAAATTTCTTATTACTTAATCACAAATCAGTTTTTAAAAAAATTGTCAATTTCCTTTGAATATGAACTGCTGAATTTAATATAAATAAAGTGGTTTCCAGTTTGCACTAAAACTGTCTCACGAATCCAGAATTTAACTCAATTTTTTTTTTTTTTTTTTTTATAAAGGAATCATTAACAAAAAACATTTTAACAAAAAAATTAAAATTTTTTTTTCTGCAACCCTGACTAACTCCTTAAAACTCCAACTGTTACAGAGAAGTGTTTTTTTTTTTAACAGAATTTAATTTTTTTATTGCAAGACCTATATTTGTGCAATATTTTGATGACATTTGACAGTTGTGGTTTTATGAATAAGCATCTCTCAAATAATGGTTCAATTTTTATTTTGCTGGAATTCATAACATTGTTTTAAAATTAGGGCCACTTAAAGACGTATTTTGAAAAGTCAATTTTTTGGCTATATTTTTGGAGACTATGGATATTTAGCTATAGGAATAGGTTTACTAGACCTAATTTTGATATGATCCCAAAATTTCATGTGGTGGTGATCAATAATTTTTAAATTATTATCACTTTTTATATTTCGCAATTTTTAAATTTTCGATTTGCCACCAAATAGCAAGCCAAGCATAAGATATGTTTAGCTAATTGTTAATTTCAGCCGATGCACCAGCTGATCCCACAAAAATATTAAAAATAAATAAATAAATATTTACAAAAGTTTTCATATGGTATGAACTTAAGGGGGTATTCTAGTCTAGAAATTCGAAAAAATCGATCTTTATTTCTTTGATATTTTCAAAGTTCAGACCTTTAAGAATAAGCCTCTAAAAGGATTTACGGAAATTCGAATTATTTTCGGAGTTATGGTTATTTTTTCCCTGTGTACTGTGTATCTTTTTAGTGTTAAATTCAAATTTTTAATACAAATTACTCGAAACTACTTTTTTCGATACGGTTGACATGATATCTCAAGTGCTAATGCACCGATTTACTTGAAATTTGGTACAGACCTTCTTAATACTATCAAAATTGGTCCGACGTAGAGGTTACCTATTGGATTTTTTTTTACTATTGTTAAAAAATTTCCAAAGTTGAAAAAAGGAGGCGAAAAAATGATTTTTCTTTTTAAATGGACGCCATTTTGTAAAAAAAATTATTTTTTCAAATCGGCTACGTTCAAATAATTATACATCCTTGTTTATTAAGAATTAACTAAAATTTTATGTTTCAGATTACCAGGAGAGTTGGAATCACATCAACCAAGAGACACCTTTTTTTGAGTTCCCACTTTATCGGCCTGTACCGATTTCAATTTTGAATTTTTTTTAAATTTTTATACATTTTTATACTTTTCAAATATCAATAAAAAAAACTGTTAAAAAATTGGATACTAAAAAAGTTTACTGTTCTTTTTTTTTTTTTTATAACGCTCGTAAAATCACCTCAAAATCGAGCCTCTAGACTAGAATACCCCCTTATGAATGACACTATATTAAAAATAAAATATTTGATTTTTTTAATTAGATGCATTGAATTTTAAATCGAAGTCGAAGGAAGAATTAACTGCAATATTTTTTCGAGCTGTAAAATGCCATGATGAATCAATTATTAACAGATGCTTAAATTATAATGTAGACCGTAATTCACCAATACTCAATCAAGAAACCGTTTTAATCTTAGCTACAGAAAATGGACTTTTAAAAGTAGTTGAAAGGTAATGAATTTTTTTATCTTAAATTATCTTGATTTCCGATCAAATTTTGAGATTCGGCAGGCTCTTGTTTTTTTATGCGATTCTGATTATACCTATACGATTAACTCTTTAGCACCACATTTTCATTTTACGTACATAAGTTTTAAGCTAAAGTTAAATATTATATTACATTTTTCTGAGAAATGTAAATGCAAAAACATATCCTGTGGGAATTTTTTATGCAGATTTTCTTGGAAAGGAAATTTTAGTTGTTATTTCTAAAATACCCCTGTCGCAGCATCCTGAATAACATAGCGAATTTCCGTTTATAAAAATCCGTTTTTCTGTGAATTTTCATCCTTCTAACAAGGAAATGCACCCAGAGTGAAATTCGGGATTTTGATGAAACTTCGCTCGTGTGTAGAATAGGCAAAAATAAGGTACCTGTATTTTTTTTTATCGGCCATCTTCCACGTTTAGGGGGTGAAGCCAGCCCCTAAAGTTGGGGGTTCAAATAATATTTCTTAAGATATCTCGAAAACTATAAGAAATAGAGGAAAACTTTAAATTGACGAAATGTTACTCTTTGAGAGACCTATTCACCTGTATAGGTTAAACCAGGGCCGAGTTAATAAGAGGGGCCGGAGGGGTGAAAATGGGGGTAAATTTTATTGTACAGTCTGAATGTTTCTATGTATCAAATTTTTGTCATCATAAATAGAAAGAGCACCAAAAATTAGGGGATACGTGTTTTTGCGTTTTTTTGAAATATGTGTGGAATCCAAGGAAGAAAAAATAGGATAGATTATATTGCATGATTATTGATTGCAAATACGTTTTATATTTTTTAATTTTTATGTTGGTTTTCATCATGAAAATGTAAATTCTTACTTTCAAATAATGATTTATATATATTTCAGTACTAACTTAACTGATAATTTAGCCATGTGTACATTTGGTTACTTATATTCGATATTTTTTTACACCTATTTCTGCGAAAGTTAAAGTTCTCTTAGTCTAGTCTAGAAGAGCCATTTTAGTGAAATTCTCATAGAGGGCACCAAAAATTATGATTTTGGTGTCATTCGATTCGTATTGACCTCTAGAAACTTTTTGAAAAAGTTGAAAATGCGCTCATAAAAATTGCAATTGTTATAAACAAAAGAGTGAAAAAAAAATGAGTGTTTTTGTTTTTTTGAAAAATTTCAAAAACTATTCAAGATTTTTGAAATTAAAAAAAAGATCTGAAAAGAGCAGGAAATTTCACAAAAATAAGTCCCAACTCCCGAAACTGTATCTCCAATATTTATAATTTTAACAGAGCCCTAAAGTTATTGCTAAAATGGGGTGTTTGGCGTTCTCGCGCACCGCGTCATTCAAACACGGTAAACAAAAAAAATTATTTAAATATATTAAATATCAATATTAAGGAATGAAAAAATTCACGTACCTTCGGAATAAGTTGATAAACAATAATCCGTGCAAAAAAAATTTTTATATGTATTTTTCCATTAGTTATGCTATTGTTAATTAACAAAATTTTTGAAACCGAAAGTTGACATAGAAACCTTAATAATTATTTAACTAAAAAGCTCAAATTTTTTTTGCTTCGTAGAATTGTTCTGAAGAGGTGAAAAAATAGATTCCCGTTGAAAAAATCAAAAATTTTTAATTTTCCACTTTTTTATAAACAATCAATTGCATTGAAAAATGAGAAATGTTGATAAAGCATTTGGTTTTTTTTTTGTTTTTAGCGAATTTCCAAAACTGGAAATTCAGCTTTTACGCCAGGTGTCATGATGCGACCTAAGCCCGGGACCATATCAGAAATATGTTTTGAGGTCCCTAGAATACGAAAATGATATTCACTAAAATTTATATATATATATATATATATATATATATATATATATATATATATATATATATATATATATATATATATATATATATATATATATATGTATCCGCGCGATAACTCTCGAACGAAACGTCTAACGCTTATGAAATTTTGTGTGCGGACTGGATTCTGAATTGGCTTGGCTAAGTTCGTTAGCCAGACACGTCGGATGCCCAGAAGTAGGTTTTCTGGCCATTTTTTATCATTCGATCCTATCATAAGGCAGTTCGATTTTTACATCGTTGAAAAGAAAAAAAAAAATTATGAAGAAAATATTCTTATAATTTTCTTTCTATTTTAAGTATTTTTCGAGAAAATGTAAATTTTTACTTTTATTCTTTCTTTGTTAGTCTAATAAGTAATTTATATTTATATCTCAGTTCTTTATCAAGTATAAAAATATTTCACTTTTTTATTAAAGAATTTTGTGAGAACAAGTGAAAACTATTCACATATATATGATATAACACACATACATGTATAGAGTCTTGTTTCTCATTTATTGCATTATAATTAGCATGGTTCTATCCCATGTTAAAAAATGTAAATTAAACAGATTTTCTAAGCTAATGTAATGAAGAATTTTTTTTTTTTTTATTGAATTTTTAAGTAAACAAGAAATTGAAGATTATGTTATGATATAAATATTATTAAATACAAAACAAAACAAAATATGTACAATGTACATATGTATGTACGGAAAAATATTTTGAATCGATTTTGAAAATTTTTCCACTAATAATTAATAATGTTAAAAAATTAAACCATTTCAAATGGATTTAAGGTATTTTATGTGAGGTCAAGGTTTTCGGGACCTAAAAAGGCCAGAAATTAATTAACCAATCGATTTTAAAAAATTTTTCACAGTTAGTAAGTTAAAGTGTTTGAATTAATTAATTAAATGATGTCCGCAAGAAGCTTACGGACTGCCATAAGTTATATGTGATCCTTAGAACCCTTTTCTTACTGTTAGAGTACTAGACTTGTATGAGTTTCGCCAGGATTTACTGATCCCATAATTGTAAAAAATAAACTAAACGACGAATTTTAAAAATTTCTTCACTGTTACAGAGCTAAACTATTTTAGATAGATTTAGAATACATTATGTAAGGTCCGTCAGGGTCCACAGGACCCAAAAGTGTCAAAAATAAACTAACTGACCGATTTTGAAAATTTTTTCACTGTTACAGAGCTAAACTATTTTAGATAAATATCGATTACGTTATGTAAGGTCCGCCTGGGTCCATAGGACCCAAAAGTGTCAAAAATAAACTGCCTGATCGATTTTGAAAATTTTTTCACTGTTACAGAGCTAAACTGTTTTAGATAAATATAGATTCCGTTATGTAAGGTCTGCCAGGGTCCATAGGATCCAGAAGTGTCAAAAATAAACTAACTGACCGATTTTGAAAATTTTTTCACTGTTACAGAGCTAAACTATTTTAGATAAATATAAATTACGTTATGTAAGGTCCACCAAGGTCCATAGAACCCAAAAGTGTCAAAAATAAACTAACTGACCGATTTTGAAAATTTTTTCACTGTTACAGAGCTAAACTATTTTAGATAAGTATAGATTACGTTATGTAAGGTCTGCCAGGGTCCATAGGATCCAGAAGTGTCAAAAATAAACTAACTGACCGATTTTGAAAATTTTTTCACTGTTACAGAGCTAAACTATTTTAGATAAATATAGATTACGTTATGTAAGGTCTGCCAGGGTCCATGGGATCCAAAAGTGTCAAAAATAAACTAACCGACCGATTTTGAAAATTTTTTCACAGTTGGGGAACTAACTATTTTAGATAGACATACATTACGTTATTTAGGGTCCGCCAGGGTCCATGGGACCCAAAAGTGGTAAAAATAAACTAACCGACCGATTTTGAAAATTTTTTCACTGTTACAGAGCTAAACTATTTTAGATAAATATAGATTACGTTATGTAAAGTCTGCCAGGGTCCATCGGATCCAAAAGCGTCAAAAATAAACTAGCCGACCGATTTTGAAAATTTTTTCACTGTTGGGGAGCTAAGCTGTTTTAGATACATATAAATTACGTTATGTAAGGTCTGAAGTGTCAGTAGGACCTAAAAGTGTCAAAAATAAAATAACTGACCGATTTTGAAACTTTTTTACTATTACCGAGGTAAACTATTTTAGATAGGTACAGGTTGTGTTATCTAAGATCCACAACTGTCCTGCGGATGCAAATGCGGCGTAGAATGCTACACAACGGGTTTTGAATATATATATATATATATATATATATATATATATATATATATATATATTACATAAAGTCCGCCTAGAATATACGGTCGAGCTGATTTTTTAATTAGGTCCACCGGGATCTTGCAGATCCGAAGACGCCAATAATAAGCTATCGAACCGATGCTAAAAAATTTCTCACTGCTAGAGAACTAAATTATTTTAGATGGATACAACTATGCTGCACAAAATTCGTTCGGGTTCTTGGGTCCCCAAAAATACCAAAACTAATTACCCAGCCGATTTTAAAAATTCTTTTACTCTTAGAAAGCTAAACTATTTTAAATAGGTACAGGTCTTAGATGAGATCCGCCAGTGCCCAAGATTTGGAAATTCGCTATGTTATGCAGATGCTGCGACAGGGGTATTTTAAATCTTAATTATTTTGTCTTTTTCTCATTGAGCGCCACCTGAAAATAATTTTTTTAAATTTCTAAAAGCTATTATTTAAAAAATTGTTATAAACAAATGCATTGTTTTTGAGGTCACAAAATTTTTTATTGCTCAAAAATGCATTTGTTAATGAACAATTTTTTTGTGTCATTTATTATTAATATTAAAGATCCGTTTTTTTTTCTTTTAAAAAATCATTATTAATATTGCTCTTTCATATTCCGAAGAAATTACAATTTTTTATTTATATTTAATAAGTTTATTTAATAAACAATTTGTTATAAACAAATAAATTTTTACGTTTTTTAATTGTAATTTCTTCGGAATATGAAAGAGCAATATAAATAATGATTTTTTAAAAGAAAAAAAAAAACGGATCTTTAATATTAATAATAAATGACACAAAAAAATTGTTCATTAACAAATGCATTTTTGAGCATTAAAAAATTTTTTTTAAGAAACGATTTTTCTTTTAAAAATCATAATATTTATTGGTCCTTCGAATCAAAAAAAATTTTTTTCCATTGCCTCAAAAACAATGCCATTGTTTATAACAATTTTTTAAATAATAGCATTAAAAAATTTAAAAAAATTATTTTCAGGTGGCGCTCAATGAGAAAAAGACGAAATAATTAAGATTTAAAAAAACAAAAAAAAAAACAAATGCTTTATCAACATTTCTCATTTTTCAATGCAATTGATTGTTTATAAAAAAGTGGAAAATTAAAAATTTTTGATTTTTTCAACGGGAATCTATTTTTTCACCTCTTCAGAACAATTCTACGAAGCAAAAAAAATTTGAGCTTTTTAGTTAAATAATTATTAAGGTTTCTATGTCAACTTTCGGTTTCAAAAATTTTGTTAATTAACAATAGCATAACTAATGGAAAAATACTTATAAAAATTTTTTTTGCACGGATTATTGTTTATCAACTTATTCCGAAGGTACGTGAATTTTTTCATTCCTTAATATTGATATTTAATATATTTAAATAATTTTTTTGTTTACCGTGTTTGAATGACGCGGTGCGCGAGAACGCCAAACACCCCATTTTAGCAATAACTTTAGGGCTCTGTTAAAATTATAAATATTGGAGATACAGTTTCGGGTGTTGGGACTTATTTTTGTGAAAATTCCTGCTCTTTTCAGATCTTTTTTTTAATTTCAAAAATCTTGAATAGTTTTTGAAATTTTTCAAAAAAACAAAAACACTCATTGTTTTTTCACTCTTTTGTTTATAACAATTGCAATTTTTATGAGCGCATTATCAACTTTTTCAAAAAGTTTCTAGAGGTCAACACGAATCGAATGACACCAAAATCATAATTTTTGGTGCCCTCTATGAGAATTTCACTAAAATGGCTCTTCTAGACTAGACTATCTGGTGTATTTGTGTTAATGAATGCTCGACAAGAAGCAATAGTCTCTTTCGCTCACTGTTAAGGTGCTTCGTAATAAATTTTGCGATTTGGAAAGTGGGGTTGACACCTATAATACATACAAAAAGAATAAGAAAAATAGTTCGAATGTTGAGAAAAAAATAAACTGCGTTTATTTGCTGAAAAACGAATTTGTAAAGAGATAATGGCAGTTGTTGAACGGAAGATTATTGCTTCTTGTTGAACATTCATTAACACTTGCAGACCAGAGAACTTTGGTAGAAATAGGTATAAAAAATATCGAATGAGTAACCAAATATGAACTACTAACTGCAGAAAGGAAACAAGTCCAAAATTTTTAAAATTTTTTTGTTGTTTTAAATTCAAGATGGTGTATAGACTTGTACTCTATCTGCAGTAAACGCATAAATGAACTACTTACTATGGCCATAACACATGATAGAAAAGTTCCCTTTCTGTTGTAAATCATCCGTCATACATCATCTTTAGTTTGACACAAAAAAACGCATTTGAAAAATTTTGGACTTGTTCCCTTTCTGCAGTTAGCAGTTCATATACGCATGGCTAAATTATTAATTAAGTAAGTACTGAAAAATACATGAATCATTATCGGAAAGTAAAAATTTACATTTTCATGATGAAAATAAACATAAAGATAAAAAAATATAGAATGTATTTGCAATCAATAATAATGCAATATAATCTACCCTATTTTTTTCTTCCTTATATGGCTTGGATACCACACATATTTCAAAAAAACGCAAAAACACGTATCCCCTAATTTTTGATGCCCTTTCTATTTATGATGACAAAAATTTGATACATAGAACCATTTAGACTGTACAATAAAATTTACCCCCATTTTCACCCCTCCAGCTCCTCTCATTAACTCGGCCCTAGTTTAACCTATACAGGTGAATATGTCTTTCAAAGAGTAACATTTCGTCAATTTAAAGTTTTCCTCTATCTCTTATAGTTTTCGAGATATCTTAAAAAATACGATTTGGATCCCCAAATTTAGGGGCTGGTTTCACCCCCTAAACGTGGAAGATGGCCGATAAAAAAAAATACGGGTCCCTTATTTTTGCCTATTCTACACACCAGCGAAGTTTCATCAAAATCCCGAATTTCACTCTGGGTGCATCTCCTTGTAAGTGATTTTTCACCAAAAAAACCATGTTCCAGGCATCCGACATGGCGTTCTAACGGACTTGTCCAACGGTGTGGGACTAAATACAAATATAATATTTAAATTTTAGTGAATATTATTTTCGGTTTCTAAGGACCTCAAAACAAATTTCTGCCATAGTCTCGAGCTCAAGTTGCGTCATGATAGGGGCTGTAATAGCTGAATTCCATTCTGGAAATTCGCTAAAACCACCAATAGAACCTATAAGTCTAGCAAGTACTTAACACATTAATATTTTTTGTATATATCAACATCTAAAAACATTTCAGTCCCTTTTTGACAATCCTGCTAGAACTAAAACACTTTTTAAAATTTTTTTTTATTGTTAAAATCGAAACGTTCTTTTGAAGACAGTTAAAATTACTATATTTTACATTAAAATGTCGACACAATCACCCCTAGTTAATTACCCCTAGACTTGATGCTAGAAAATTGAGAAAAACAGGTCATATAGATTTTTTTTATTTAGATTTTATTTGTAATGATTGAGTTACAAAATTCAAAAGGATATTTTAAAAATGTGTGTATTCGCTATGAGCTTTTGCCTGGAGGGAATCCAACTCCTCAAAATCGGCTCCAGCGCTCAAGATGGACATTAATATATCAGTTTATCAGGACGGCATTTGTACATAATTTTAATATTTTCTTTAAGAAATAGTATTTTGTTTTAAATACTTGTTTGATTTTTTCAAGACGAGTACTTATTACGATTTCAATTTACCAGATTCTACAAAATAAAAAAAAATTATTTGTAACCCTACTATCAAACGTCATTTTATTTTTAAATTTTTAAAAAAAATATCATAAAAATTACCTCTTATATGCTTTTTCTGGGTTAATTATTGAAAAATATTCTATTTTTAGACATTTTTGAGGTAAAATGAGCAGATGTATGGCTTTTATTAAACAAATTTCAGGTTTTTAATATATTTTCCATTCATTTATAATAGCAAAATGTTCTGATAAATTGTTAAATAATCAATTGATATATACGTGGCTATACTTTCGCTCGGAGCGAATTAGACGGCGAAGATTTTTTCCGTGAAGAATAAAATTCTAAAAGAAAATAATAAATTAGTGAAAAAAATTAATTTTACCGGTGGTTACTTTTCTAATACAATTGTTGTAAATACTTAGGTAAAAATTTCATTACATTTTTTTCAAAAAACTAAAATTTTCAGTAGTTATTTATTAGAATATATAAATATTATTAATTTAACTCTTTTTAAATGATTCGCCTTAAAATATTTAATATTTTCAAAAATGTATGATAGAATATGTCAAAATTTAAAATTATTTGTTTTGTTGACAAAAAAAAATTGAATGTGTAAAATTATTTACAAGTAGAATACTCTGTTTATACATTATAATTATAACAGTAGTTATTGTCATTTGGATAGAAAATTATTGGATATTAAATTCTGACCATGTCATATAAAACAAATTTCCTTGATAATTTTTCTCAAAAAAAAATGGAACAGGTATAAAAACGTATTTAACTGAGAGAAATAAAATATAGCTGAATCGTTAAATTGGATTAAAAAAATCATGACACGCCACTTATAAAGCTTTTTTTTTTTCGTATGTAGCTTCGCAAAACATGAGACAGAAAAAAAAGACTGTGAGTGCGAGTGTAATGAAAAATGATTTCTTCCAACATATTTTCTAATTTTTCTCAAAAAGTAATTAACTTAGAGCAATGGTGCAAAAACATTTTTTACGCATATTGCCTTTTACTTTCGTTTGGTGTAAAAAAATTTTGAAAAATTGCTTAATTCTGGCAAAAAGCTCATTTTGTTGACAAAAAATGCTCGAAAAACCTATTTCTGGGCATCCGACGTGTCTGGCTAACGAACTTAACCGAGCCAATCTAGTCTTCAGTACGCACACCAAATTTCATAAGCATTAAACGTTTCGTTCGAGAGTTATGATGGAAACACATAAATGATATTCACTAAAATTTATACGAGTGTATATATATACACACACACACACATATATATATATATATATATATATATATATATATATATATATATATATATATATATATATATATATATATATATATATATATATATATATTCTAGGGACCTCAAAACATATTTGTGTTCTCGGCCTCAGATTGCGTCATGAGAGGGGCCGTAATAGCTGAATTTCGAGTTTTCGAAATTCGCTAAAAGTGATAAGTATAATGGTTATTTAAATTTTTGTCCCATCTCTTTCACCATTTCTGAAGATACTTAAGAAATTTTATTTTTACCCCAAAATCAAATGTTGAAAGGTGACAACACCAGATAGTTTGTGTTTTTGAGTCCCTTTATTGCTTGCTCTTGAACACAGTTTCTTAAGGAGTTACATATTGCTTTCGAGACTACTAAAGTAGCGGAAGCATTGTGATCACTTTTGAAAAATAAAAAATTTTTTCTCTCCAAAATGAAATTTTTTACCGCACACTTTACGTTTTAGAGCTTCCTGAACAATTTTGATTTGGTGTCCGTCAGTGTGTCGCCAGTTTGCACCAAATGGCATAACTTCTGAACTATTCGATTGTTTTTAATGAAATTTATAGAAATTATGCAGTTTGGTTCCTAGATGCTCTCCTATGAATTTAATCAAGATCGGAGTAACGGTAGCAACGCCGCTACCATGTCATTCCAAAATTCCACCAAGGGGTATAACTTCTGAACTATTCAATTCTTTTTTATGAAATTTTCAGAAATTATGCAGTTTGGTTCCTAGATGGTCCCCTATGAATTTAATAGAAATCGGAGTAACGGTAGCTACGTCGCTACCATGAAATCCCATTAAATGTCAATATCTTTTTTACTGCTAGTCCCATTTCGCTCAAATTTTCAGGGTATTTTGGCGGTTATTTTCTAAAATAGTTTTGTTATTATTTTACAATTTAGCCTTTAAGTATTTTGAGTTAGAACACTTTTTTATGAACTTTAAGGCGAAAATATAATTTCACGGTATATATATATATATATATATATATATATATATATATATATATATATATATATATATATATATATATACACGGTGAGTCATTTTAATCTATAGATCCAATTATCTCTTAAATTACTCGGCCTACAAAAAAATAGTTAAGTCAAAAGTTGTTTATGACGGTGGGGGTCATAAGACCTTGTTAATGATGTTGACCTTGAGGTCGATTTTCAAGGGTATTTGAAGGTCAAGGTCATTTTTTTCAATAGAAACCACTATTTTTTATGCTGGATTCTGAAACAGAGGAAAATTTTACGTAAGAAATAATATTTTTATAATTTTTAATTTGACCTTAGGAACTTGACCGTTAGTGGAATCAGTATATAGTGTTTTTAGTAATATGACCTTGTCCTGACCTTCTTAATGTCAGCATGAAAACATTTAAATTATTATTTTTGACGTAAAATTCCATTATTATTAGTACGTATCCGATGTCTAAATGAGACATTTCTATTAAAAAAGTTATTTGACCTTAAGTTGACCTTCCTAAGGTCAAATTAAAAATTATAAAAATATTATTTCTTACGTAAAATTTTTCTCTGTTTCAGAATCCAGCATAAAAAATAGTGGTTTCTATTGAAAAAAATGACCTTGACCTTCAAATACCCTTGAAAATCGACCTCAAGGTCAACATCATTAACAAGGTCTTATGACCCCCACCGTCATGAACAACTTTTGACTTAACTTTTTTTTTGTAGGCCGAGTAATTTAAGAGATAATTGGATCTATAGATTAAAATGACTCACCATGTATATATATATATATATATATATATATATATATATATATATATATATATTTGGTAGAATACTGTTTTAAAGTCTTTTACAAGTACGAGGAAGCTGTGTGCCACACCCCATTGGCAGTGTATTTTTTTTAAATAAAAAACATTGTTTTCGGTTTTTTTTTACAATATAAGAAAATATGATTAATTCCAACTTTTGGCATATATTATTTTGAGCTACTGTAAAAAAATTTTCATGAAAAAAAAAAATGAAAACTAGGCTATTGGCAGCTAGTTGTCGGAAATCGCTAATTTTCCTCCGTAGACAGAGTAACTCGCGTGAAATCCTTATCTGATGGTGTTGGCGGATCTCATATTCATATTATTCCAACGGTTTAAATAGCACTTTTATTAGTCGAATTTTTCAATAGAAAAAATTAGACTAATACAGCCTGTACGATAAGAATGGGACTAGGCGAGAATAGGGGCGCTATACGTTTTCGGATCCCGTAGAATACGATTCTGAAGAAAGAAATGTCTGATATATACACTGTTTTCTCGTTGTAAGCAACTTCTACGAGAGTGAAATAGAATTATATTCTTATTCATTTTACTTAATAAAATTCGCGTGTAATTAGATTCCGGGTGATTAATGTAATTATATAGTTGATTATCTTATAATATGATGTAATAGCCGCTCCATACAAGTCAAAATTATGTTTCTGCAAATTATTTGCGAAAAAATAAATTTATATGGACCTGCTATTGTATTGTGAAATGTGGAATAATGTAGATAAATTTTCAATTATAAAATCAAAAATATGAATAATCACTATAAAAATAAATAAAAAAAGATCAGTTTTTACATACCCCAATATACCTATGTATGTAAATAAAATACATAAACTGCTGAGAAAATTATTTCAATACTGTGCATATTTATATTATAAAATTTGAAATTTATAAAAACTGACAGTTCCATCATAACACTAATTGAAGAGGTAGATTTCAAAAGGCGCTAAGTCACTATTTGAAATTTTTCAGGAAATGTAAAAAACTATCTAGGTAGGCAAATGTAGTAATCTGTTTAAATTATTTTCAAGTTCTTAGATAATAATTATTATTGATGTTACTTATTTGTTCTTATTTATACATATAATTTTCAATATATTATATTAAAATTTTTTTTTTAAAAGTTGGGTTGAGTTGGTTAAAATAAACCTAGTTTGTTTAAATACAGATATATTTTATTTAAGAAACATTTTAAACAGTGCATTATTAGCTATTTCATGTGTTTGACATAACAGAAAATCTGTCTACAAGCAAATTTGGAAAAAAATACCAGCTATTATTGGAAAAAAAATGCAATGGTTTACGAGTAAATTTGACTTAAAGCGTTTTGAAATAAAACTGTCACTGACTTAGCGCTTTTTTGGAAAACATTCCATTTTTCATCATTCATTTTAAGAAGTCTCCAGATTCTCGCCAAGGTTGGACGAGGTTCCTCGTCGAGTTCCTCGCTGAGGTTGGCTCAGCCATATGAATAGCATTAAAACACCAACCGCGAGACACAACGAAATGACCCTCTACATTCTCGTTTCGTCCAACCTCGGCGAGAATGTGGAGACTCCTTTACAGTAGACTAAGCTCATTTTGAAGGGTGGCACTATGAAAATCGTGTAGAGCTGGACTTGAACATTCTGCATCAACTAAAATCTCACATTAGACAAAAAATGACTTAGCGCCTTTTGGAATCCACCTCTTCAATTGTTGTTTTTCATGTTTTTGTAACTTGTCGTATAGAAACGCCCCAAAAAACTGCCTACCAAAGCAGGAAATTTAAACCAAAGCCTATCAATACGCCTGCTAAATAAGCAGATAAGAAAATGATATAAAAGCTCGATCAGAAAAAATAAAAAACATATTATGACATACGTCCTCACATAACGGACAACCATTGTTGTAATCCCGTGCGAACAATTAAAAAGTGCTTTCATTGTTGTTGTAATGAATTGTAACAATAAGTAAATCAATAATCAATAACTAAAGAATGTGTATTAATCAAGTGTAATAAATATTGTAATTATTCTAATTAAGTAATAAATAAATAAAATTCGTAAAAGATTTAAATCAGTGTTATTAATTGTGAACGTTACATTACTCGCTCATTAAAGCAACCCTCGCACGTTAAACAAGAACTTAACTCAAAACAAACTTTGTCTAACGGTTCGTATATATAGTGGCACGAATTGTCTACGTTAAGGCGAATTAGCAAGGAACATCGCGTGAAGTGATCGACTGCAACTGCACTTCTTCACCAAGGATTCCAGAATTGTTCAAGCCTTATAGATTAGTAGTGTCCTATGGTAACCTGTTGTGTTGACATTGATCGAGATAAAGTCATACGGGTGTTATTCCCCAAAATTGAATAACTGGTGGCAGCATTTAACTTTTTGGTACTTTTTAACGAAAAAGTATACGACACTAGAAAAATCTGGTGGCAGCGGTGGGATACACATCACCAACCACCAAGTGATTTCAGAGCACTAAATGTCTAACGTAAGTTCAAGTACTGATTCCACTAACGGTCAAGTTCCGATATACCTTATCACATTTGGCACTCAAACGGGAAAACGAGTCGTACTAGGCTTCAAAGAAAATTGGAAAATCCAATACACCATAGAATTTGATGACAACACAGCCGAAGTCCAAATTCAGAAGCGATTGATACGCACCGTACCCAATAAGGATTCTGCCGACAAGACAAACTATCGAGAATACTGGCCTATCACCGAACCGTACTGAACAAGACATTATCAGTGTAGAATTGTTCCAACCCCTGACGTCCGAGATACCAAATAGAGTCAACTCGAGCCGCAGAAAGGAGCAACTAACCACATATTTATCCGAGGAGAACGCCACAACACCACAAAGGTAAGCAACTCGTTTTAATAAGCAAACATTGTAAATTAATTATTGTAAAAAACATTTGTACACTCAACCTAAGTCAAAATGACAAACGGAACTAACGAAATAGTTAGCACTCCCAAAGCAGCACCAAAACCAGGTCCAAGTCAGGAACCTGCTAGTGCACCTGCTAGTATGAATACTAAATTCCAATGGATTTGCTCTCAAATAAAAAATTTTGATGAAAAGAATCCAGACATAGAGGATTTCACATCCTCCATACAAATGGCATGTGAAGAAATTGAGTATAACCCTTTGTACCCTTACCGAAAATCGGGCAATAATAAGCTGTTATGAAAATTTACTTACCTTACCTAAAAAGAAGATTAAATTCAAATTAAATACCTGTCAAAATATCACGCAAATAAATAATATTAAAGAAAAAAAAGAAAATTACATTAATCCAAGTAAAGACGAAGGAAACAATCAACTAACAAGCATCAAGAAAGAATTACGCACAACTCATTTAAGTAAACTAGAAGAATTACGGCTTCTCCATTTAATTCTGAAGTATAACGAGATAGTGAAACTAGAAGGTGACGCACCAGGAAGAACCGATGTGGTCACACGTGAAATCAAAACAACAAACAATCAACCAATAATATCCAAAATATATCCTTTACCCAAAGTTATGAAAGATGAGGCCCAAAAGCAAATAAATCAACTACTTGAAGAAAAAATCATCCAAGAATCGAAAAGTCCTTACAACAGTCCAGTTTGGATCGTCCCCAAAAAAGAAGATGCTTCGGGACAGAAGAAATGCAGAATGGTTATTGACTATCTGAATCTAAACAAAGTAACAATATCAAATAAGTATCCAATACCGAATATTGATTGCATCCTTCAATCACTGGGACAGAACAAATAGTTTACAACGATAAACTTAGCTTCGGGATTTCATCAAGTACCAATTGCCAGAGAAGACATCGAAAAGACAGCCTTTTCTACCCCTTTTGGTCAATATGAATTCTTGCGAATGCCATTTGGATTAATAAATGCACCGGCAACATTTCAAACGTTGATGAACATTATCCTCAAAGAACAAATCAGACAAGGAAAATGTCTATGTTACCTTGATGATATATTCATACTAGGTCAAGATTTAAAAACGCACCTAGACAATATTGAACAAGTATTAAATAAATTAATCAAAGCAGGATTGAAAATAAATTTAGACAAGTGCGAATTCTTAATGAAAGAAATTAACTACCTTGGGCATAAAATAAGCTTAGAAGGAATTAAACCTCAAGAAAAGAAGATTAAAGCCATAGAAAATTTAAAAAATCCAAAAAACGTCAAAGAATTCCAAAGAGTATTAGGAGCCATAGGGTATTACAGGAAATTCATACCCAACTACTCTCAAATTGTGAAGCCCTTAACAAAACTATTAAATAAAAAAAGATGTAAAGTACAACTTCGACGAATCTTGTGAACGAGCTTTAAATACACTGAAGGAACTCTTATTGAAAGAACCAATTTTGAATTATCCGAACCATGAAAAACCGTTCATACTAAACACTGACGCATCAAACCATGCAATTGGAGCAGTCCTGTTACAAGAGAATAGCAACGGAAAGGAAATGCTAATCGCTTACTACGCCGCAACTCTAAATGATGCTGAAACAAGATACAGTACTATAGAAAAAGAGTGTTTAGCAATTATTAAAGCAGTCAAGAACTTTCATCATTACTTAAATGGAAAGAAGTTCCTAATTAAGACAGAACACAGACCATTGGTTTGGCTACACTCAGTAAAGGATCCAACAAGTAGAGTAATACTATGGCGTCTTAAGCTGATGCAGTACGACTATGAAGTTAGATACACTGCAGGAAAAACAAATCACATGGCAGATTTATTGTCTAGACAAATTAATATCGTAAACATAAGGAAAGAATATCAATCAGATCTATCTGATACTGACACCGAAAGTAAAAGTTCAGAAGACGAAGAAACAATACTAAGAAAGAAAAGAATTTTTAAGCACATCGGAAGACAGATCGAAAAAGCTCAAGAAAGAGAAATCTTAGAAATGGCCGAAAAAGACAAAAAGTTGCTTGAAAAGGAAACCTCAGATGAGATAGAAAGGTTAATTCAGCAACAGATAGAAGAAAGAAACAAAAGGAGAAAGGAAACCAATACAGAAGATATTGAATCATATGAAACATTCCTCCAAATATACGACGAAAATGCAGAATACGAAATAGAAGAGAACAATCAAATAAGCGAAATGAATATACGAAACATTACAAATGTCATTATACCAGCAACTACTTCAGGATATTTAGGCAAATACATAGATCTTTTAAAAGATATGATAGATATAGAAACTCTATTAAAAAAGAAACATAAATTAGGAGAAATTCAAAGAATAAATTATAATGACAAAAACATTTACTTAGCATACATCACCCAAAAGAAGAGCGACATACCAACAAATGAAACCCTTTTTAAAATGTTAAAAAATTTAAAAGAAACCATAAATAAATTAGGAATTAATAACGTTATCTTCACAGAAATATGGAAGAGTAATAAACAGAAGAAAGCTTTCGCAGCAATGATAAAATTTTTACTACCTAATATAAAAGTACAAGCAATCAAAGGAAAAAAGCAGAAAATCCGTCCTGACGATATATTAGATGAAGAAATAAATACTTACAAAAACAAGCCGATTATAATCTTCCCTCAGAATATTAATTTGGAAAATTTACAAGAATCTATAAATACAAATTGCAGAGACTTAGGAAAATCTCATAGAATAGGAGAAGTACAAATAATGAAAAATCTCAATAACAAAAACCAAAAAGTAGTATTACTATATACCAAATAGGTAGATAAAGAATTTTTAGAAAATAGAAACATACTAGCCGAAGTATTTAACAACATGGATTTCAAAATAATAAAGAATCTCGTAACCATTAAGGACAGAAAACAACTAGAAGAAATTATCAGACAACACCACGATTATGTGTTAGGAGGACACCAGGGAATGAATAGGACTTACGACAAAATCAAACAAAAATATTACTGGAAAGGTATGAAAAAAGATATCGAAAACTACGTCAAAACTTGTAACGAATGTCAGCTCACAAAAACAGATTGGCGACCCACACGTAACGAAATGGTTATCACAACAACCGCCAACACATTTAACGATCAAATTGATATAGATTTAATAGGCCCTCTAAACGAAACAAAATGGGGAAATAAATATATCCTAGTCGTAAAGGATAGCTTAACAAACTTTATACAATTGTATCCGATACCAAATAAAATTAGCGAAATAATATCCATCAAATTATTAAGTAATTTTTTAATTTTTGGATTTCCCAAGAGCATACTATCTGACCAAGGAACAGAATTCCTAAATAACACAATCAAAAATATATTAGATAATCTAAAAATAAAGCATAAAACCACGAGTCCGTATCATCCACAGACAAACGGTTCTTTAGAAAGGACAAACCATTTTATTAAAGAATATTTATCCCACAATGCAACTCATGACAAAGAATGGGATCAATATTTAGAAGCATGCGGATACATACACAATACGAATAAATGCAGAACAACAGGATTCGAACCATACCGTTTAGTGTTCGGAATTAACCCTGACATCCCCCATACAGACTCTTTGAATACGTAAGAAGATGACCTAGAAGAAGTAGTAAATAAATTAAACAGATATAGGGAAATAGCGTTTAAAAACACTATAGAAAATAAAGAAATAAATAAAAAGTACTATGATAGGAAAATAAACCCCAAAGATTTCTCAATAGGTCAAAAGATACTGATAAAGAATAATCAAAAATTGACACAAAAAGAAACTCCCTACATAGGACCTTATGAAATTATAGATATTAATACCCCAAACGTAACGGTGAATATAAACGGACGAAACATAAGATACCACATGAATCAAATTAGAGCCTATAACGATAGAGTAACTACTAATTTGAGTGATTCTCTTATCTTAGATGGCGAGGCTGATGATGAACATGTTAGTGATAGCAACCATGCTCTACGCCATACACACTCTCAATGACCAACCCTATAGAATAGAAAAAATTGAGACGAACAACGGAATATTATTTTTAAAATTAGGTAACGTAGCAATAAGCAATAATAACTATAAATTAATGATTAATTATAACATTACTAACTTAAAATTATCCTATAAAGAACATAAAGAACAATATTTTAAATTTGTACCTATGCTTGACCAAATAAAATCAAAACAAATTTTGAAAAAGAAAAGGAAATCGAACCTTTAATAGATAGAACAGAACATAATTTAAACCAATTAGAATCCTTGACTAAACATAGAGCGAGGAGATATATAGCCGACGGTTTAAGCACAGTATTAAAATGGCTTATAGGAACCCCAGATGCAAAAGATAGAGAATTTTATGAAAAATCTATAAAAATATTAATAAAAAACCAAAAACTCAATGATAAAATAATCAAAAATCAAATCAACATTGTAAATAATACAATAAACGAATTTAAACATTCAGTTAAACACTTTAGGGACATCGAAAATAAAATTAATAAAAATTTTAAAACTCTAAATAAATTAATAAATAAAAATACAGAAAAAATAATCACAATAGAAACCATGAAACTTTAGCAGCATTCACGACCATATTCAAAGATTACGAATAAGTAATCTAAAAGTTTTTAAGTGACATAAATTTAATACAATTTGGAATAATTAGTTATCATATTCTACCCCCTGATATATTACAACGAGAATTGATAAAATTAGCTAAAATGAAACATTTACCATTACCACCTATAAATGAGAACATTCAAAAATATTATCAATTATTAAAATTAGATGTATTCATTGCTGAAGGAAATATAATAGCCATGATAAAAGTCCCAATAATAAAAAGGCATCAATATGAATTATATCAAATAAATTCACTCCCAATATCAAATGAAATTGATAAAACAGTAACATTCATAAAAGTCAAAAACAATTATCTTATAGTAAACGCTCTCCACGAACAATATTATTTAGCAACAAATATTAATAACTGTGTAAAATTAGACGATAAATATTTTCTGTGCAATAATATACATACACTAAAGTACTAAACCATGATAAAAGCAAATGCGAATACGAATTGTTTCTAGACTTAGTAAACAGAAAACCAAAGAATTGTAACATTGAAACAATAGTAGCTAATGCTTTCTTGTGAAAATATATTAATAATAACAAATGGCTATATAGCTTAAGTAACGAAGCTTTGTTAGATGTCATTTGCAATGGAAAAAACATTACTAAATTAAAATTGAAAAATGTAGGACTACCTGAAATAAATGGACAATGTATAGTAAAAGGTCCAAAAATTACACTAATACCCAGTGTTGATGACATTAACAATGCTGTTTTAGAAATTAAGATACCAATAAGCAACTATAATTTAAGTATAAATAAAAACTTTAACGGAAAAACAAAGAACTTTGTAAATCCAAATGAAACTATATAGGAATTAAACGATTTTAAGTTAGACAACATAAAAATAATTGAGCACAAATTACAGGCTCAGAAAAACCTATTAAAAGAAAAACATATTGAAATTATAAAACAAACAGATGATAGTTTCAATTGGATATTATTTACCATAATAAGCATAATAATTATATATATATACTAATCAAAATATTAAGAAAATATAATATATTTAGTAAAATATCTTGTAAAAAGAACAAAAAGAATAAGTATGAAAGCTCTAGTCAAATAATTAATTCAGGTACTGAGAATATCTCAATTGAATTAAACAATGGTGAAGGTGAAACAAGCACAAATCCTGAATATACAGTACGCTTTATAAATCTTAAAAAGAAACAAGAAGGTATCTAATTACCTTAATAAATTAATGAAATTAGACCCTTCTTTTTAAGGGGGAGGTGTCGTATATAAACGCCCCAAAAAACTGCCTACCAAAGCAGGAAATTTAAACCAAAGCCTATCAATACGCTTGCTAAATAAGCAGATAAGAAAATGATATAAAAGCTCGATCAGAAAAAATAAAAAACAGATTATGACATACATCCTCACATAACGGACAACCATTGTTGTAATCCCGTGCGAACAATTAAAAAGTGCGTTCATTGTTGTTGTAGTGAATTGTAACAATAAGTAAATCAATAATCAATAACTAAAGAATGTGTATTAATCAAGTGTAATAAATATTGTAATTATTCTAATTAAGTACTAAATAAATAAAATTCGGAAAAGATTTAAATCAGTGTTATTAATTGTGAACGTTACATTACTCGCTCATTAAATCAACCCTCGCACGTTAAACAAGAACTTAACTCAAAATAAACTTTGTCTAACGGTTCGTATATATAGTGGCACGAATTGTCTACGTTAAGGCGAATTAGCAAAGAACATCGCGTGAAGTGATCGACTGCAACTGCACTTCTTCACCAAGGATTCCAGAATTGTTCAAGCCTTATAGATTAGTAGTGTCCTATGGTAACCTGTTGTGTTGACATTGATCGAGATAAAGTCATACGGGTGTTATTTCCCAAAATTGAATAATTCGTGGCAGCATTTAACTTTTTGATACTTTTTAACGAAAAAGTATACGACAAACTTCACATTTTACTGTACACAAACACAGGCACAAATAACATATATTTTACGAAGTACATAATAAATATGATGGCTGATGGCGACGGGTCATAAATCGTAACTGTAACAGTTTAAATATCAACTTCTTTCCGTGATTGTTTTTAAAAACACTTGGACATCTATTGACATTTATTAAAATTTAAGAAGTTCCTCACATTTATGCACGTTTTAAAAAAATTATATACTTATAGAGGGCCCTCATTTCACTTTTCAAATTGATAATAAACAATTTTTTTAATTCTTCAAGAGATTATCATTTGTTATTATCCACCAACACAAAATGTTACTACTAATCCGAATTCTACTTCATGGACAAGATGCGCAGGATGTACCCCATATTTTTATGACGTGTTGTAAGGACACTACATCAGTCATACCGAAATCTTTCCTATAAATCGTTTTATCTCTACATGTTATAACTTGCTTCTTCATCTGTCTTCAGTGCATATTCATTGTTGTTAGTTTTGTCATTAATTACATTTTTTACAACCTATACTAGACCCATAGGGCATAGCCATAATAAATATGTATATGTAAACATTTAGAAATGAATGACGAAAAAATAATGTATTATTGCATTATCTTGATCATCTTGATTAATAAGTACGTAATATAATAAGAATAACCACAGAGTACGTAAAGTAATAACTGCTCTTTGTATATTTTATCACTTTTATCAGTAATACATACATATTAATATTGATATTATTACATTTTTTATTTATTTATACAATATTACTGTGCCAACCGATATTAATACATATTAGTAACATTTAACTAGACGATTTTTTTAGAACTTATCAATTTTTAGTTTTTTAAAATATTTTTACCTTTATTTGTACATACGTATATGTAATTATATTGTATTTTGTCATAAATCACAGTAATCAACCTGTATATCGTTGATTTATTGCTTAAAAAGGGTAAGAAATATAATTATATTTCATTCTCGCAAAAGTTGCTTATAACGAGAAAACAGTATATATATATATATATATATATATATATATATATATCAAACAAATTTTTCTTCAGAATCGTATTCTACGGGGTCCGAGAACGGATAGCGCCCCTACTCTCGCCTCGTCCCGATCTTATCGTACAGGCTGTATTAGTCTAATTTTTTCTATTGATAAATAAATAAATAAATAAATATAATATATATATATATATATATATATATATATATATATATATATATATATATATATATATATAAGGTACCTAATATATATACAGGGTGTAAAATAAATAAGTCTCATCCTTTTGAGAGATGGTTTATCTCGGTGTAAAATTGCCGAAGATATAAAGATTTTATCGGAATTCGCTATCTGAGAAGATCTCATCCCAACTAGCTCATCGTTTAATATAAATTTCTCTGAATACGCCTCTGACCAAACTAAAATTATTCGCACCCTGTATAATAAAAATTTTTTTAAAAATAAAAAATTTTTTCATTTTACCGTAATATGTAAATATGTGTTGATTGTCGAACTTATATGTACTATATCGTACAAAAAAAGCGAACACAGTTTTTCATAAATTCTGATTAAAATAAGTTTATGAAATATTTGTTTTAGTTTTTTAAATTTTGTAGTTATTTATATCACAGTACATTATGAATACTGCAAAAACCATAACTCTAATATTAGTATTTGAATTACACATTATTAATTTAGTAACAAATTACATTAAAAACTACACTTATGAATTACCACAGAAATCAAAAAAAGAACAGAACAGAACATTGAAAAAAATACACAAGAAAAATTTCCATGAGTTGTAATTTTTCAAAAATTAAAAACATTTTCTTTTAACTATCATAAAACATGAATTTTTAATTGTTGGTACATTGGTACACAACTTCTTTCACTATCTATAAAAACTAAATACCCGTTTTATGTATTGGTATGTATCCCAAATTCTGTACAATGTGTTCCATATTCGATAGTTTTACAGCTAAAGTACATGAGAGAAAAACAGAAATTAATAACAATGTTTGATAACGACTTATTTTTTCCTCTCTCAGTTTTCTCATTAAGATCAAAAATTCATTTTTAAACGATTTTAAATAGTTAAAAGTTTGTAAAGAAAAACAGATGTGACGAAAGACAAATTATATTACAAACAAAAATGTACTTCAATCATCATCAATTCATAATTGAGTAATTTTGTAGTAAAACATTAACAAAAAATTCGAAAGTATCTGCATCAATTATTATTATTATCGTAAAATTTTAAAATGTCCACATGAAAGTCATCGCTGTAAATTTTTTAATAAATTTATTATTTTATACCAGCAAGCATAACGGTTCTAACTCTCTAAATGATTAAGGTGAGTTAACTCGTCCTGCAATATGGCGGCTCAAAATGCTGTGATTATATATTCACTGGTACAGGTACCGCCATCTGTGACAGATTTTCCGAAATACGGTATAATTTTAAATAATGTTTAATTTTGTCAACATAGTTTAGTATAATTTATATTTTGTAAAGGAGGGGTATTGATAAGGCCTTATTTCCGCCCCAAAATGACGAAAAAAAAATGTCTACGATTTAATGTTTTCTTTATATATCTTGAAAGTAGACTATATGCCTGACAAGAAAATATGTATATAAAAGAAAAAAACTACAATTGGTATTACCTGTGGGACGTCAAACTTTGGTCTAACCGTGATTTTCGTTCAAAATAGCACATTTTCAAGAACATTTCAATTTTTTTTAATATAGAGCGCATGTGAGAAGCAGTTTCTTTTTTATGTTATTTTAATGTTCTCATGTTACTGTACAATTTATTTAAAAATTACGTTGCTTCCATCTTGCGCTCATAGGTAAACACAAATAAAATGATTTTACAATTAAAAACGCCGTGAGCAGCGGAGCCCCATCACGGAAGTCGAATTTTTCCTTTCATCTTCGGTATTGAGTGTCTACAAGCGAAATGTAATTGAAACTCCACAAGCGATTTGTCATTTTGGTGGTTTCAAAACTGGTGATGAGTGTCCGGTTGATCGGGGCTTTAAAAAAAGGTTTTAAGTTTTTAAGGGCTGAATCTCAGTAAATTTCAATTTTGTGCCGATAGCAGTTAACAGGGAAAAAGCCAACACAATTCGTACGAGGGCATTCCTGTCCTGAAGCTTAACCTGTACACAAAATTTCAGCCCTTTAGGTTTATTTGGGGAGATTTTGATCCGATCGAAACTGTTAAAAAACAAGAAAAATCATGTTCTTTTGGGTATAAAAATGGTGGAGGTAGGGGTTAAAAGTCGAGACCCCCAAAAGGCACCCCCTTGATACTAACTCAGTTCGAGTACAAAATTTCAGCCCTCTAGGTTTCCTTAGAGAGTCTCTAGACGTGTTAGAAGACAAGCAAAAAAATTAAGGACTTATTGGCGTAAAAATCGTGGGGGTAAGAGTTAAAAGTTCAAACCTCCAAAAAACAGTGTCTGGCTATTAGCTTAACCTGTACACAAAATTTCAGCCCTTTAGGTTTATTTGGGGAGATTTTGACCCGAACGAAACTGTTAAAAAGCAAGAAAAATCATGTTCTTTTGGGTATAAAAATGGTGGAGGTAGGGGTTAAAAGTCGAGACCCCCAAAAGGCACCCCCTTGATACTAACTCAGTTCGAGTACAAAATTTCAGCCCTCTAGGTTTCCTTAGAGAGTCTCTAGACGTGTTAGAAGACAAGCAAAAAAATTAAGGACTTATTGGCGTAAAAATCGTGGGGGTAAGAGTTAAAAGTTCAAACCTCCAAAAAACAGTGTCTGGCTATTAGCTTAACCTGTGCACAAAATTTCAGCCCTCTAGGTTTATTTGGGGAGATTTTGATCCGATCGAAACTGTTAAAAAACAAGAAAAATCATGTTCTTTTGGGTATAAAAATGGTGGGGGTAGGGGTAAAAAGTCGAGACTCCCAAAAGGCACCCCGTTGATACTAACTCAATCCGAATACAAAATTTCAGCCCTCTAGGTTTATTCGGGTGAACTGTGCGAGTGGTACAAACTTCGAAAACGTCAAAAAAGCATGAAATTGTAGCTTAAAAATGAGGGGGGTGGGGGTAAAATATTAAAACCTTCAAAAAGCACAACCTAGGTATGAACTCTATCAACACACCAATTTTCAACCCTCTATGTTAATTCTGGAGGGCTGGGGGCGTGTTAGATCCAGCGAAAATCGTTTTTTTCCCCCCCTACTCCCTGCAAATCATCCTAGGAAACTGAATTTTGGATATGTTGTAGATAGTTGACCGAAACATTATTTCCAACCAGTTTGGAAAATTTTTATTGCTTTTCCGTCCCCCACCACCCCCTTAAAGGTTGGGTCGGATACAAAATTTGCCCAAAATTTTACCCCACTTTGATAGTATTGTTGTGCATCGGAATGAGCCCCGTTTACCAAATTTGAGCTCTTAACTTCTATAGAGTGGCCCTACACATATTAAAAGGTAGCGGGAAAATATATATATATATATATATATACATATATATATATATATATATATATATATATATATATATATATATATATATATATATATATCAGACATTTTTTTCTACATATTTGTGTTCTACGGGTCCGAAAACGGATAGCGCCCCTACTCTCGCCGTTCTTGTCGTATAGACTGTATAAGTCTAATTTTTTCAAGGAATAATTCGACTAAAAAATTGGTCATTATACCTATATAAATGCATAAAATAAAAATTTATTGAAGTGCCACCACGGCACAAACTTGTTGAACATATCACTTCGTCGTTTTGACGGCGTATAGGAGTGACAAAAATGGAAATTTCCCATTTTTACATAGATGACCAAGGTCTTGATAAAATAGTTTTACATAAAGAATCGAGTGATATTTTAAGAATAAAAGTTCCGTTTAGGCACACAGCTTCCAAAATATACTCCCTTTGGATAGAGTATAATCTCACCACTGTACTAACGTGATACTGTCAGTGCAAAGTAGGGGCAAGACTTGTTAGTTGTTGCGCTCATATTGCCTCCGTAATGTGGTATTTAAGTTACAACAGATATCAGGGTCATACTATTTGAAGAGTTGCGTGCGACTTCAAAAAATTTTTAATGGATGCAAATGTTGAAGGATATTTGAGTGACGAGAATTTCGACTAGATAAGAAGTGTAAAGTTTAAAAATGTTGAAACTTTTAAAATTATCCAAATAAAGTTGATTAATTTCATAATTTTGCCTTTTCATAAAACCTTCCTATTATAGTGAGATCAACTGAAAAATAAATGATAAATGGGAATATTCCGGCATAATATTTATTCCATCTCACTATTTACCTTCATGTAAACCTAATGCACATATAAGAATTCATGGAGGGGATGGGGCGGAAATAAGGCCTTATCGATACCCCTCCTTTCTAGGGTTCCCAAGATGTTGGGATCTTTGATTTTTTTCTTTTTTTGTAACCTTATCTATTGTACTTATTTAAAAGTGCTGGCGTTCCAGACGAAAATTTTGTTAGCCTAACGTTAGCTAACGGAGCTTTCACCGTTACAAACCAGAGGGCTCTGCTTCAAAAAATTAATGCACGTTAATTATTTTTCATGGTTTTTCACGGTATAAATACTTAATTTTTGAAGTACAGCCACATTTAAAAATTATGGAATAAAAATAATCAGTCACCATGTTAGAAATTGTTGGTTTAATATATAATGTACGTTAATTTTTGAATGCGTGCCCTCTGGTTTGTAACGGTGAAAGCTCCGTTAGCTAACGTTAGGCTAATAAAATTTTCGTCTGGAACGCCAGCAATGTTTACCAATTTACTTGCAACACCACATAAGCGAACTGAAGGTTTCATTAAGTGGAAGAGGCGATGTTTTTTCACACAAACACATACGTATGTCGTGCCACGAGATTTTCCGTTGAATAAAATACCGTCCCGGATATAACTTCGTAGATGCGAAGCTTACTCGTATCTGGACCACACAAATAGATGATTGATTGATTGATCGATGATTTTTGTTTTATATAGGATCGCCAATTACATTTGTTAAGTAAAATGTAATAAAAACCTTTTTAAGAATTTTAATAATCACTTATTGTTGAAAACACTTTTACTGAAAGATATTGCTCTAAGTTTTAAGAAATGAAAGATAAGTTTAAATTTTAACAATTAAATTTTATTTAAAATAAAAATATTTTGTACATAGTAACGGTGCACCGTTACTTATGGATTAATACAGACTGAATTGAATTAAACGAATGTTAATTTATTGTTTGGGGTAGCGTATTTATACAATTTTTATTGTCATTAAAACAAAGAGAAATCGTTCTGGAAGGTTCCATTGTCCACTTTCTAGCGACGTAACATTGGAAATTGTCCTTGGCTGGTTGCTGTGTAGTTAATAAAGTTGGCGATGTACTGGCTTGGAATGTATTTAGCTGTAGGCACTACACTCTCCCATGTTTAGAGTAGATCATAACTTGGAAGGTTTTGATCGTTTTTAAAGGAATGGCTCGAGTGGTCTTGATCGGTTGGTTGTTCGTGACGGCTGTCTTCTTGTTGGTAATTGGGTTTGACTAATGGTGACGTCGTCATAACGAGGCGGAGCACAAGGAATAAGTTGGTTTTCCTCTGAATTTATTGGCGTGAAGTGGACATTTGGTTCGTTTTTGATGCTGGGGCCGTGAACGCAGTTGTAAATGTTGACGCAGCCCTTGGTACATGATTTATTAAGAAGGCTCTTAATAAATGAAAAAAATGATAGCTTATAGAGGACGAATATTGTACCTAAAACAGAAAACAAAAATATCGAATTTTTTATGTAGGTCCACGTGGATGTGGAGATGCGCTGTCCCATTATTTTGATGGTGTTTTCGAGTCTTCTTTCAACTTCTTTGTTCAGATCCTTGATTCTATGTTGATTTTCATTTAATTCATCTAAGTTGATGTGAGTGAGTTTGATTGGATTGATTGAAGATAGTTCGATGTCTGATTTATTTAATTTTTTTATACAATCATCTTCTTCTTGTAGATTGATGTTAGGAATGAAGTCTCGAATAGAGTGGTTTTTGATGGTCGGGTACGTTTCAATTGTGTGTGTAGTCGTGTGGCCTTTGCATTTGTTTTGTAATTGAATTTTTTGTGTTCCCAGTAGCTCGATTGCATCGGATTCATTTGGGCAGACTATGTTCAATGCAGTTGGTTCACTGGTGGAGCATATCCAAGTGTTATCGTTGATTTCCTGCCATATCTCTTGCTTGGCGTAGTATGTCTTGATTTCACATTCTTTCGGGATTTTCTTCGTGGTGGGATCCAACAGTTTCGCAGTTTTGATGTGTTAAGCTTGACGTGGTATGGATGTCGCTGCACAAGTACCTTCCTTGTTCGTACTTTTGGCATTTATCCTTCGTCTTTAACGTAATATACGTGGTCCGACTTAAATTGATTATTAGGTAAGGATAATTAACGTGAATTATAGAAATTTGTTTCGGGTCTGTTGGATTGTAATTAGGTAATGGAAATAAGTGGTAAAGAATAAATTGATCTAATTTTATTACTGGTATTTTAATTTCAATAACCAAAGTATGACCTAAATTAATTGGTTTGGCTTTAATAACCTTATAATAATTTTCTAAATTTTCCCATTTAGGTTCGAATGGTAAATTAAACTTTTGACTCTGAATTAATTCGTCTAGCAGTGTTCTAGGTGGTAAAATTTTGAAATCTACTAAATTATGTCTAGCCAACGTGATTGCATTTTCAAAATTTTCTAATTCTTTGTAAACTTTATTAATTAAATTTCTTAATAGGATGATATGTTCATTTATGTTACTACTATGTAGTTCGCGGTCAAGTGCAATTTTTGTTTGATTTATATTTTTATTGTATATCGTTATGTATGAATTTAACTTAGTCTCGATTGTACTGATCTCATTTTGTGTTTTGTTCATCTTTGACAATGAATCACTTATAAGACGTATTTGAGACTGTACCATCATGTGAATCTTATCCTGATTGTTAACTAGGTTATTTATCGCGTCAGTGAAATATTGTGCATCGTCTGCGGATGGGTTTCCAGTAATTTTGTGCCAAAGAGACCCAATTACATCAAACCATCCATGCTCATATTCTACTTGTACAGACCGTTTGTTGCGCGTATGAGTATTATCTAAATTATAAAGATTTGTCAGATCGCTAAATTTTATTTTTAGTTCTGCTAGCTCGTTATTGAGTAATTGGAAATTTAGTTTACAATTAATATTTTCTTCAATTAAATTACACATATGAGTAGATTGAGAATAAATATTTTCTATACTAGATATCGTTTTAGTTAAATAGCTAATATTATAGATATGTAAAAGACTTATGAAACTAGTAACTAATTTAACATCCCCTTCTACATTATAATAGACACCGGGATTATTATTTAATTTTGTTAATTCGTAACTACGATTTTGAACAACTTGGTTCATTGACAGAATTGTTAACAATAGGAGGATGATTCTGATCATCTTTGCTTTCATTATTTGTTTCGTCACCTGAAACAAATAATTTTAAATGTTTAAAATGGTAGTTAACATTCTTTTTGCCTAATTTTAAAAGGGCTGTATGATTATTATGTATCTTAAGGATTTGAAAAGGCCCTTTGAATCTTGGGTTGATACCTTTCTTTAATAATTTAGTTTCGAGCAATACTTTGTCGCCTACTTTAAAATTATATTGTTTACTTGTTTTGTCGTAGTATTTTTTGTTTGTTTCTTTGGAAACTTGTAGGTTTTGCTTGGCTATTTCGCGTAATGTTTTTAATTTAGTTGAGATTTCTTCCGTAAATTGGTGATAAGATGGTGTATGAGTTGTGTTAGAAATTAATTTTGGATTATTACCATATACAAGTTTATAAGGTGTTTCACCTGTTGATCGGTTTATGTGGGTGTTGTAACTGAAACAAGCTAAGTGAACGTATTGGTCCCAATCATCTTTATTTTCATTAGTAAATATTCTTAAGTAATCCTTCAAAGGACCATGTGCACGTTCTAATGACCCATTGGTAGATGGATTATAAGGCGTGGTTTGTTTGTGTCGTATATTAAGTATTTTGTTAATTTCTTTTATTAGGTCGGATGTAAAACTTCCGCCTCTATCAGTTAGGATGGTGGTGGGGAACCCAAACCTAGTACAGTAGTCAATGAAAGGTATGGCTACATTAATTGCTTGCTGATCACTGATTGGGTACGCTTGTAGGTACTTTGTTAATTCGCACTGAATGGTTAGAATGTACTTATTATTATTTTGAGTAATATTAAATGGCCCAATCAGGTCCAAGGCTATGCTATCGTTAAAAGTTGATGCCGTAGTGGTAATTAGCATCGGAGGTTTGTTGTTTTTTGTATTTTTCTTAGCACGCTGACATTGTTCACATTCGTTAATGTATTTTTCAATGTCGCGAGACATGTTTTTCCAGAAATAACGTTGCTTAATTGCTTGCAACGTTCTTTTAACACCTTGATGTCCACTAGTAATGTCATCATGGTGGTGTTTTATGATTTGAAGGCGTTCGTCTTTGTCTCTGACGATTTGCGTTTCTATTTTAAGGATATTTATTTTATACTGTTCGTCTGTATTAAAATAATATAATAATTTTTTAAATTGTTCATCAGTTATTGATAAAGTTAGTGATGGTATATCATAAAATGTTAATTCAACTTTGTTAGTCGTTTGCGTTTGTGACATATTTAAGATCATGAATAAGTTATAAAGGCATTCAAATAAATTACCGGATAAAATGGGGTCAAGAGCGTTTTCTTTTGCAAATAATAGATAAATTGTTTTATCATTTTTTGAAGTGAAACAATGTACATCTTTAAATAAATTAATGCTAGCTAAATTAGTATTTGTTTTTACAAAATACGAAAATTTACAATTATCCGAATTTATAGAGCTATATGGTAGAATTAAATTGTTAATACTTTCTAAGGGTGTAGTTATCGTATTAAATTGAGGTGTTTGGATATTATCTTTCCATAGTAGGAAGTTCTCGTACGTTTTTTCGAGTACAAGATTGTCTATGACTAATACTGGTCGACTGAGTGTGTCAGCATTAGTATTTGATTTACCAGATTTGTACTCAATACGATAATCGTACTCTTCGAGTTTAAGACGCCACCTAATAAGTCGTGAAGAGGGATCTTTATTGTTCATTAGCCATTCTAGGGCTTTATGGTCAGTTCGTATAAGGAATTTTTGTCCGTAAAGGTATGGTCGAAAATTTGTACTGACTCTACAATTGCAAGTAATTCTTTTTCTGTCGTTGTATAAGATTCTTCGGCTGAGTTTAGGGTGCGCGAATAGTAGCTTATGGGCAAGTCGAGTGTATTGTCGTCATTCATTTGACTAAGAATTCCGGCTATCCCGAAATTTGATGCGTCTGTTGTCAAAATGAATATTTTATCAAAGTTAGGGTACTGTAATATTGGTTTTTCTATTAGAGCGTTTTTTAACGTGTCAAATGCTTTTTGACAATCACTTGTCCATATGAATTTTGTATCCTTTTTAAGTAATAACGTTAGTGGTTTTGCTTTCTCTGAAAAATTTTTAATAAATTTCCGGTAGTAGCCTACCAGCCCTAAAAAAGATTGTACATCTTTTGTGGTTTTTGGAGTTTTTAAATCTTGTATAGTTTTTATTTTTTTGGAATTAGGTCGTAAACTGTTTGACGAAATTTCGTGACCTAAATATTCGATGTTGTCGTGGAGAAATTCGCACTTGTCGATTTGCAATTTTAAATTGTGCTCTCTTAAACAGTTAAATACTTTTTGTAATCGTTGATTGTGTTCGTCAATTGTTGTTCCAAAGACAACAATATCGTCTAGGTAAACGAAAAAATCTTCGTAAAGAATTTTTTTCAAAACTATATTCATTAAGCGTTGGAAGGTTGCCGGAGCGTTACGTAATCCAAATGGCATTCGGACATACTTGAAATGTCCTCCGGGAACTGTGAAAGCCGTTTTGTGACAGTCTTTAGGATTAATTAAAATCTGGTGAAAACCGGACGCGAGATCAAGAGTATTAAAGTATTTGGCGTTACCAAGATGGGATAGGATATCCTCAATGTTTGGTAGGGGATATTTATCCTCGATACTGACATTGTTGAGTCGTCTATAGTCTGTAACGATCCGCCATTTTTGCTTGCCACTGGCATCAAGTTTTTTTGGAACCACCCATATAGGTGCACTATATGGAGAGTTTGATTCCTTAATTATGCCGTTGTCAAGCATCTCTTTGATCTGCTTTTTCACTTCGATTTCGTGAATTTTCGGAAATCTATAATTTTTTACGTGTATTGGGGTAGGATCAGTCACCTGGATTTCATGATATAGGGTATTTGTATGAGTTAATTTCTCGTTAGGTGAATGAAATAAATCTACATTTTGTTTACACAAATTAATTAGTTTGTCGCGTATAGAATTATCGTTTATATGGTTGAGTCTTATGTTTTCGCAAATAAAGTTAATTTTACTATTTTGTACATTATAAATATTGTTTGTTTTAAATGTTATTGAGGATGGATTCGTATTAATTGTTGCCCCGTAATGTGTTCAAAAATCTATTCCAAGAACACCGTCATGTGGGGTATTTATTACATTTTCATCGATTACCTGAAATTTGTATGGGAATTTATTCCCATCTGGCATAAAAAGATTTAAATTAATAGATCCTAACGTCTCTTTATATTCCGTTTCTAGTCCTCTAATTATTACTTTGTTTAAGGGATCGTAAATATTATTTGATAGTTTTTTATTATGTACCAGGGAAATACTTGCCCCAGTATCTATAAGAAAAGTTAGCTGACTATCTTTGCTCTCGTTACATCTAAATGTTAATTTTTGAGTGTTATGGTTACCTAGGTTAAGTATTCGATAGGATTCGAATCGTATGTTTCGTAAGTTACTTGTGAGCCTGTTGGTTGAATCGGCTGTTCGGCTCCGACAGTCGATTGGTTCGAGTTTAAATGCTCGTTTTGATTATTCCTGAATGGTGGAGGATTATTATTATTACTAAATGATTGTGCGTATTTTTTCTTCCTACATTCCTGTTCTATATGCCCTTTAAATTTACAATAATTACAGATTTTTATGTTAGGATTGTTATGTTGTTGGTTAAAATTATTATTTAGTGGTTTGTTCCTACAATCGCGTGTGTTGTGTGTTTTTACACGGCAATTTTTACAATATTTATTTTGTTGATGTTGACTATTACTTTGTAAGTTCCTACTTGTACTTTGTGTGCGAATGAAGCTTTCTTCTTCAAGCGCTTCTTTTAATGCGTCGTTTAATGATTTTAATTTTGGGTTTGTTAGACGCAGTCTTTGTGAAATTTGAGGGATGCAGCCTGTTATAAAACGGTTACAAAATGATTCTTCTATTATGGGAGCTAAAATGTTATATTGATGTTTAGTTTGTTCGTATCTAAGATTGGACATTTTTTCCATTTTTAATTGATTTATTCGCGTATAAAACGAAATGACAGTTTCATTTGGTTTTTGCGAAAGGGTCGCGAGTTCGTTTTCTATGTGAATCGTTGTGCGACGTGGGCTATGAAAGATGTGAATTATATCACGTAAACTATCGTATGTTAGGTCCCTACTAATAAGCTGTATACCTAAATCATACGGTAACTGGTTCGCGGTAAACCGAATTATTTCAGTTTCCTGTTCTGGAGCGTAATTAATTGTGTTGTGTACGCGTCTCAGAAAATCTAATGCACCTGTTGGTGTATTATCAAAGCGTCCTATCCAGTCTCTAAAATTTATGTGTTTAAAGCCTGGATAGTTGTTTTCACTAAATGTTTCATCGTTATTTGACCTATTTAAGCTAGTTGCAAATTCTTTAATTTGATTTAATTGCTCAGGTGAAAATTTTGAGAAATCAACAACCGTTGAGCTAGAGCTAGAAGGTTCTAGTTCTTCCATATTATTCGGTATTGTGTCTGTTACGTTTAGCTTTAGGTTTTGAAAAGAAAATACCAGACTATCTAATGATTCAGTAGAATGATAGGATCTGGGAGTTGCAATTGAAAAATTTAAACTATCTTGTGAGGAATCAATGTTAAAGAGTAAGTCAATTACAAGTCGAACAAAAGCATATACGAAAAAAGACTTACGGTTTTATTGATGTTCCTCTCGTTTTCAATTCCTGGACTTGTAGAGCGTGAAGACTTGGTTCAATGTGACGTTGTGTAGCTCGTACCAATGAATACCAATTGCGAGTGAAGTGTTTTCTTGGTCGCTGCGCTGGACTGCTTTCCACGGTTAGCTTCAATCGGATCCTGGCAGGATCGCCAGTTTTTTGTGTCGTGCCACGAGATTTTCCGTTGAATAAAATACCGTCCCGGTTATAACTTCGTAGATGCGAAGCTTACTCGTATTTGGACCACACAAATAGATGATTAATTGATTGATCGATGATTTTTGTTTTATATAGGATCGCCAATTACATTTGTTAAGTAAAATGTAATAAAAACCTTTTTAAGAATTTTAATAATCACTTATTGTTGAAAACACTTTTACTGAAAGATATTGCTCTAAGTTTTAAGAAATGAAAGATAAGTTTAAATTTTAACAATTAAATTTTATTTAAAATAAAAATATTTTGTACATAGTAACGGTGCACCGTTACTTATGGATTAATATAGACTGAATTGAATTAAACGAATGTTAATTTATTGTTTGGGGTAGCGTATTTATACAATTTTTATTGTCATTAAAACAAAGAGAAATCGTTCTGGAAGGTTCCATTGTCCACTTTCTAGTGACGTAACATTGGAATTTGTCCTTGGCTGGTTGCTGTGTAGTTAATAAAGTTGGCGATGTACTGGCTTGGAATGTATTTAGCTGTAGGCACTACACGTATACATAGACATCTTATCGTCACAGTTTTGCCAAAATATTTTTTAAATAAATAAACAAACATATTTTTATAAGTTTGTATGGCTTGGATATAGGGGAAAGTCTCCTGTACTGGACTACTTTTTACATTTTTGTTTACAAGAAAACCAATCGAGATACAACCATCATTTTTGACTGTCTGATTAATCACTCTTATAAAACAAAAATATTAATCGACTCTGGTTGAATTTTAAAAGAATTTTCCCGGCGGTAAAAAAGATAGTATCATTTGGTCCAATTTAAGAAACTAGTATGCTAATTTGGACCGATTGGATCTTAAATTGGACCACCGTTAATAATAACATAATCAAACGAAAGTTGAGAAAAAAGTTCAAAAACTATGATTTTATTATACTTTTATTATACTGTACTATAACGAAAATCAGTATTACATAGTAAAAAAAAAATATAGTGGAAACAAAAAGTATATATCAATTCTAAATTAAAAAACTCAGGAATCAGTTCTTTCCGTTAATACAAAAGTACTTTTATACTCTTTTCGGAGAATTTGCATACTTTACATGATTCCATTCTCTACACATCATCCACTGAATCATTGGCTAAATTCTGTCTTCTTCGCAAATTTCACAATATCAACTTTCAGCTTCTTTATTACACTGACTATTAGCGATCGTTTCAAAAACCATTTCTTCTACTTCTAATTTTCTTTCAATCATTTTACTTTTGATGACTCGGCTTTGGATACCTTTAAACTGCTTTTGTAAGGAGAACTAGTTAATTCTGTTGCTTATTGATCCTTACGGTTATTTTTAGCTTCAATTTCTTGTCTTATTGCAATTAATGGAAAAATTTCTTGTCTTGGAATATTTAGTGATGTACTCCTAATTGTTCTTATTTCTGTTAGCCATATCTCTCTCATTTTTGGGATAATAAAAATTGTTAATGTGAAATGGTTCTTAAATTGAACCGGTCCATTATAGGAACTTATGATAGGTCCAATTTAGGCTAAGTGTTTTTTTTTTTTTACAATGACCGCTGTCTGTGTCTAACTCATGTATATATTTTTAACATTATGTCGTTATAATAAATTATATATGTCATAGACGAAACATAAATATAAAAAGAAAAAGTTGTACCTACCTTTTTTTTCAATTTCAAATATTATCGAGTGCTTGTGAAACACTACTACGTATGACAGACTTTTGTCTGCATTTTAAACACACGTAGTATTCATATGTTCACTTATCGTTCAGCTAAACTGAAACTTTAAGCACTCGACTTCCTTGGTTAACATGACCAAAAACCACATGTAAATTAAAAATCACAAAGTGATTGAAAAAATTATCCGGATCGGCCGGGAATCGAACCCACGATCTCCTGGTAACTAGCCAGGTGTGTTATCCATTACACCACCGGTCCTTTGCTCGACAGGAGTAATTGCTTCTCGCATTATAGAGAGTACATACACATAAGTGGTTGAATGTTGTCTGTATCGGACGCCTGTCGAGCAAAGGATCGGTGGTGTAATGGATAACACAGGTGTCATGACGCGACCTAAGCCCGGGACCATAACAGAAATATGTTTTGAGGTCCCTAGAATACTAATAAAATATCTACAAATAAGAGTTGAATATCTACAAATAAGAGTTGTAGATATCGACGGGGGCAACCGATTGCGATAATCAGGAGCCTTATAGCTCTTATGGTTTTCGAGCTATGATACAAACTTACCTTTTCTTAAATGGAATAGTATACTTATTTGTTGGTAAAAATTATTCAATAAAGCAACAGAAATAAAAAATAAAAAAATAAAAATTTTTATCTTAAATTTTTTTTTTAATTTTGCTACTTTCGCGCTTAAAAGTGATTTATTTAAGTTGAGTTTGGTGTATTTGAGACTGCTTAGTTTAAACGACGTTCTTCAGTTACGGAAAATAATCTAGCAGTTAAACAGTAATTGTATTTATGCTACATAGATGGCTTTACTATAGAGTTTAGTTTAGAGTCCTTATAATAAATAGGGTTGTGACATGTGTGCTGAACGTTGATTCGTTCCGGCATTTTCTATCCACAGTTTGCGTAAAATACATTAGAAATAGATTAAATATTAACAAAAATCATTTAGATTAACCTAGAAAGAATAATTAAATTAAAAATTTTTAACTGTTTATTAATTCATAACTTATGAACAATAATTATGTACTCAAAAATATTTACTCAAACATCTGATAATTAATTTTGAAGTTTCCTGCTCTGTTTTGGACAGAAAATGGATGACATGTCACGACTCTATTTACTATAGGGACTCTAGTTTAGTTTACTACGCAAACGATGCAAACTATTAAGGCCGGATAAACATGGGATAAACCAAATAAATGATCAAGTTAGAATGTCCAAATTTTATTAATTTTTATTCAATTTTTTGTGTTCATATGGATTTATAACTAAAATGTATCTTCTTGGAATGTAATTAAATCAAGTAAGTACTTCATATTATGTAATTATTAAAAATAATTGGTCGATTCTGTAACTATTAACCGTCTGTAAAACCTCTGTTAGACTGTTAAATTACAGATTGTTAAAAAATGGTATTCTGTACGCAATTTTTAACAGAAATGTTAGCTAAGATTCTGTTATTTCTCTGTAAACTTTACAGCACTCAAAACACCGCCATAAACTTTACAGAGCTGTTAAATAGACTGATTACTATGGATATTATTAAATATTGATAATTTTGATTTTTGCGTTTTTTTTTAAATTCAATATTTTGACGTTTTAATTTGTCATTTTTTGAATTATTTGTTATCTGTAAGTATGTAATCATGAATTATTTTTGTAGTAAGAAGACTGTTGAGAAAATAGTGCAGTGTTCTTAAATCGGACAGGATGTAATTTCAAATAAAATAAATTTATTATGATTTATTATTATGATGAACCTATATTTTTTTTTATAAATAGTGAATGTTTTCGGGACAAAATCGCACTGACATAATTTGTCCACATGAAGCGTTTCACCTTTTCTCGACAGTGCTTCAGTTATTTAATGTATTTCATCAAGTATTTTAATTCATAGTATTGTCAATTCTTATTTTGTTGTCTACGTATTTAATATACAATGCATTGTCTTTTGATATTGAATAAGCGCTCCTTACTTTACCTGTTTTCACAATTTTTTTTAAAAGAAATTATTACCCATAAAAGTGTTAATAATTTATGAAAAATTTTCCCCAGAGACTTGGTGGGCTTAAAGTATTTCTAAAACTATCGTTATCGATATCTATGGAAAGCTCCGATGTGTGTAAATTAGATATCGAAATTATAGCATTATAGATACATATGCCTATTTTACCATTTGACGAGTGGCGTGAAATATTATACCATTATAAGGAACTGGTTGTCTAGAGAATTCCCGAATATCTAATTTAGAAATAGCTTAACCCATAATCATGATAATTTTACGTCAGTTTAATATACGTGGGTAATGCACATAATTTACCTCTCCATTTAACATAAATCGCTATAAGATAATTAATTTTTTACATTTTATATACAAAAATCCATGGTAATTTAACATAAATAGTTCAACAACAGTAGAATATATAAAATCTAATTGGCATCTTAACATCTTACAGAATACCAAATTTTTAACATTCTGTTAAAAACAATTTTACAGAGCTCTCTATTGCAAAATAACAGTCTGTAATAATGTAGTTACAGAATCGACCCATAAGTATCATTTTTAATTTTAAATGAAAATTATTTTATAGGTTAAATAAAAATGACAGAAAAGTGCAATTCGGAAACGACAATAAAATTTATTTCGGAATTTAGAAATTTTGAATGCCTATGGAATAGAAAACCTCCTTTATTTAAAAATAGAGCCATGCGGGAAACGTCCTATAATTTCGATGTTTTAAATGATAAGTTAAAGGCGGTCACATATTTTTATTAAAAATAATTGCGTTTGGTAATGTAAGTATAATCAGTATCAACCCTCAAAATTTTCAAAAATAAAATTTTTCGAGTAAAAATTAGTGTCATTATATTATTTCAGGTGGAAAATAATCTTCCGGATATGGGGATACTACTGAAGTGGATATTAGTGTACCTAATAAACCTATTAAAGAATTCAACGAACCAGTTAATAAAAAATTTCAAATCGCAAGGGAATTTTGCAGGCTATTAATGAATTAAAAAACTTGCAAGAAGTGGTTAATGCAGATCAAAAAATTCAAGAAAATCAGTTCGATGTTTTTGGGAAAAGTGTAGTTGCACAATTAAAAAGTTTTACAGAACATTTTCAACCTTTCTGCGACGGCATGTGTAAAACCCAAAAACTTTCTGCAAGCTTACTGTAAATCGAACGTAAACTTCGACATTTAGCATTAAATTATAATTCTTAGTGTATTAGAAACACTGAATCAACAAGACCTTGTTATAAAACTGAATTTGTTTACATTATTTTGCGGTAAAAAAATAATCTTAGGATGGGCTACGAAGGGTTAGTAGGCAATGAGTTAATAAAACAGATTTTACAGACTTATATTAAGTCATTTTAATTCATACAAAATAACTTCATATGACATAACAAGCACTTACAAATTACTTATATTTTTTTAAAGGACTTTTTCACGTTCTAGTTATTTTTACTATACTATAAATAAAGTTTTTTCCTTCCCTTTTACGATCAAATTCAAAACAAATAAATTTTCTGCAGACTACATTCTGGTTGGTTTTTTCGTAGCTAATCTTTCTGCAGCTGTAAATTTTTCATACTTTGGGGCGCCGATTTTTCTGCAGGAGCCCGTCCTCTTTCTGCAACAATGTCGCCGTGTCGCCCGTAGTTCTGCTATGGGGGAAAATGATTGTAATTAAATATTTATGTAATTTTATTAAAACTTTATTAAATACTTTGTGCTTTTCCAGCTTTCTTTGTAGCTTTTCCAGCTTTCTTTATAGCTTTTTCACTTGCTTTTAAATGTAAATGCTTTAATTTTAAAGTAACCATTCCATAAAATGAACTTTTATTGATTATTACTGGAAAATAAATTAAGGTTATGAATATTGGAAAATAAATTAAGGTTATGAATAGTGTTTGTAGTATATCTCTTTTAGACGTATTGGTAAAATACATATCGCAATCTCGAAAATTTTTATATTAAAAATATTTTTTTGGAAAATTTTTTTCCTCTTTTTAAAAAAAGGATTTAAAAATTTAATTATTTAAAAATAATAATAACATGATAGTTGTTGGCGCTGTTGGTATGAATTTTATGCTATGCTATCCAGATATGCCATCTATAATTCAGTTTCAGAAAGTTTTTAATACTGACATTCTCACACGTACTAAATTTTGACTTCTTTAATATGGTGTAATACTAAATATTACAGACACAGTTCTAATTTAGTGAGCTGTTTATTGAATATTAAGTTGACTATTTGAGGAATAACTACAAATTATAAAATATAAAATGTATTTAATTAATAAGTTTTCTTTTACTGTAAAAGATTAATGTGAACATACCATTACAACTTGTTTTGTTTTTTTAGTATAAATTGCAAATAAATCGTATTTTTTGCGTTCGTTTAGACAAACCTTACCATGGGTTTTGAAAATTAAAAGTTAAAAATGCAGTTTCTCAAAAATTTGAAATAAAATAATGAAAATTTTAGCATAATTGGTAATTTGAAGTAATAAACTAATTTTTAAAAAACATCTCAACATATGTTTCCATTTGAAAAAAAATTTTTTTTCTATTCCAAAAAAACCTAGAAGTCTGGAACAATTTTTTCTGAATGGCCACCTCTATTTTGATTATTTTTTGTATAAACTTTTTCCGATTAGATGCATATTTTAGGAATAAATCGAATGGCAACTCCCGAAAAACACACAGTATATATATATATATATATATATATATATATATATATATATATATATATATATATATATATATATATATATATATATATATATATATATATGTATCTGCGCGATAACTCTCGAACGAAACGTCTAATGCTTATGAAATTTTGTGTATGAACTAGATTCTGAATTGGCTTGGCCAAGTTCGTTAGCCAGGTACGTCGGATGCCCAGAAGTAGGTTTTCTGGCCATTTTTTATCATTCGATCCTATCATAAGACAGTTCGATTTTTACATCGTTGAAAAGGAAAAAAAAATTATGAAGAAAATGTTCTTATAATTTTCTTTCTATGTTAAGTAGTTTTCGAGAAAATCGTAATTTTTCACTTTTGCTTTATTTTGCTCTCTTTGTCATTGTAATAAGTAATTTATATTTCTGTCTCAGTTCCTTATAAACTATACAAAAATTTCATTTTTTTTACGTAAAACAAACGGTAGTTATTCAAAATTTATGTATTATAAATACCATATCTCTGTCTCATTTTTTTAAATTAATATTAACCAGAAATTTAGACATATGTAATGAAGATTTTTTTTTATTGAATTTTAAATGAACAAGATAATGATGATAATGTGATGATATAATATTATTAAATATTATAGAAAAATAACATAATAATAATGTTTATATGCCAGGAAAAATTTTTTGAAGAACTGGATCGATTTTGAAAATGTTTTCACTATTAATCATTAATGTTAGAAAGCTAAACAATTTTTAATGGACTTAAGGTATCTTATATGAGATCCGTTAGGCTATTGGGGACCTAAAAATGCCAAAAATTAACTATTCAATCGATTTTAAAAATTTTTTCACCGTTAGTAAGCTTAAGTATTTGGATTAGTTAAATTATTGAATGATGTCCGCAAGACCCTCACGGACTGCCATAAGTTATATGACCCGCCAGGGTCCATTGATCCCATAATTGTAAAAAATAAACTAGTCGACCAGTTTTGAAAATTTTTTCACTGTCAAAGATCTAAGCTATTTTAGATATTTTAGACAGATATTGATTACGTAATGTAAGGTTCGCCAGGGTCCATGGGACCCAAAAGTGTCAAAAATAAACTAACGGACTGATTTTGAAAATTTTTTCACTGTTACAGAGCTAAACTATTTTAGAAAGATATACATTACCTTATGCAAGGTCCGCTAAGGTCCACTGGATTTAGAAGAGTCAAAAATAAAATAAGCGACCGATTTTGAAAATTTTTTCACTGTCAAAGAGCTAAGCTATTTTAGATAGATATAGAATACGTAATGTAAGGTCCGCCAGGGTCCATGGGACCCAGAAGTGTCAACAATAAACTAATCGACCGATTTTGAAAATTTTTTCACTGTTAGAGAGCTAAACTATTTTAGATAGATATAGATTACCTTATGTACGGTCCGGTAGGGTCCATTGGATCTAAAAGTGTCAAAAATACAATAACCGACTGATTTTAATTTTTTTCTTGACTATTACAGAGGTAAACTATTTTAGATGGATTTAGCTTATATGTTGTATGAGGTCGGCCAGAGTCCTGGGATCTTTTAAGCGCCAAAAATAAACTAACCGACCGATTTTGAAAATTTTTTCGCTGTTAGAGAGCTAAACTATTTTAGATAGTTATAAATTACGTTATGTTAGTTCCGACAGAGTCCATGGGACCCAAGTGTCAAAAATAAAATAACTGATCGATTTTGAAAATTTTTTTCACTATTGCAGAGGTAAACTATTTTAGATAAGTACATATCTGAGATCCACAACTGTCCTGCGGATATATATATATATATATATATATATATATATATATATATATATATATATATATATATATATATATATATATATAATAATATATTTATTTGTTAAAGGAGCAATGCTCCATACAAAGGAGTTTGGTTACAAATAGTATAGCATAATAAATAATACATAATAAAAAAAATACAATAGTAGCAATAATAGACAATAACACATTAAATAGTAACATTAACAACAACCACAACATAGGTAACAAGTTTAATAACAGAACTGAGTTATGGTTTTTTGTGGTTTCCCACGATTTTGATAAAGTAGAATTAGTAGATTTTTAAACTAGACAACTCATATGCATATTTCATATGCATATGTAGTGGTAGAATATTTCTTCTTCTTATTATGAAATTATTAAAACCATCATTACACCTATTACAATAAAATGTACCCTATTAGAAATATCAAATATTTGTGTATTATATATGGGTATCCTGAAGCTAACAGTGAGCAAGTTTAATCATTTTAAGATCTATGTATATGATCTATATAATTTCATTTTTTTTCCTCTTTTCTGTAGTTGATTATTTACATTGTGATTAATTAATGATGTGAAATTATATGCGTCATACAGTCAACGTTTACTATTGAATATGTATTACAGAATTGTCTCTTGATGTATTTTGCAAAGTGTGCGAATATGAGACGCTGTCGTGTGCAAAAAACAAAAAAAAAAAAAACGCATACATAATAGTACAAAATTTTTTAGTAATTAAAACAAAATATTTACACACGTTGCAATTATGGACACCAAGTATGTAATAATCACGGAGATATTAATTTAAAATGTTTAAAAATTTAACTATGAATATCTATGTACTATAATGAGTACCAACCTTACTCCTGTAATGTAAAACTTTTTACTTTAAATACAGAATTATTAATACTATTAATTAATTAATTAATTAGTTATTAATTAATTAAACAGAACTATTACCAAATAATAAATTAATAAGAACTAGTATTAAATTAAAAATAATAATAATAAAAAATAAAAATAAAAATCTACCAATTAGAATATGGAGCTACTGGTAAATTAGAAGCAAGAATCTAAAACATTAACAAAATAACAGTGTGTGTTAATAACAGTAAAAACGTACAATATAGAATGTTCATAAATTAGTTGGAAACAATTGTACGGAAACTCCGTAAACAATGGCAAATAAATCAATTCAATTAGAATTTTTACTCATTAATAATAAAGGATCGAATTTTTAAGGCATTAACAATATAATTATGTAGTTTTTTGATTCCATTTTTGTCAGATAAATCACACAAATCTATCAACATTTGATTAAAGTTTGTATTAGCAGTACAATTTTTAAAATAAAAATCCCTGAGAGCCTTATAAATAGGACACTCGAATATAAAATGTATAATTGTCTCATTGACATTCAAATTACACAAAGTGCATAATTCCTGAGTGTGTATTATGTATGTCTGACCTTGAGTTTTAATTATTAAACGGTTTTCATTTGACATTCTCAGCTGTGATAGAATTCGTATAAATTTTATGGGAATGTCTAGAAGAAGATAAGTAGAAACATAACTACTGTTCCTGTTGACAGATAGAAGTGAATTATAAATCGTATTACTGTATTTTTCGTTTATTCTTCTCATATCTTGATTAAAGTAATAATTTTTAAGGTTTTCAAGAATGATCTTTTTATTCATGTTCAGAACTCTAATATCAGTGAATATGTCATTATTTATGAAATTTATCTGTTTAAGAATATTTTTTACTTGAATTATCCAGTTATATCTACAGTCCGTTTCAGGATTTTCACTTGCTAAATACACCATTCTGTTAAAACATATTTTCGGGTATCTATTATCGGCTAATTGTAATATTCTACTAATCCAATTTAGAGTATATTTTATTACAGTCAGTGCTAGTTTATTCGAACCAGTTTCGACTCTGGTAATGCAGCCGGCTACATTTTGCGGCAGAGCTAAAATTCTTTTGTAATATCGAGTTTGAACCTTCTCGATGTCAGAAAGATATCTCAAGCTCCATATTGGTGCGCAATAGAGAAGTGTACTTTGTACAATTGAATTAAATAGATATACCCGTGAATTCCACGACTGCGTTTTTGAATTACATAGCAGAGACAAAACAGAACCAATAGCGATGTTAGCTTTAGAAATGGCTAGGTTACTTGCTGCTTGAAACAGAGAAGAAGACATAAAAGGAATGCCTAGATAATTATATGATTTAGCAATTTCAATAGGCTTATCATTATACATGAATTTATGATTTGGTGTTTTACCTCCTCTTCGAAACACGACTATCTTCGTTTTTTCAATGTTTACACATAGATTATTGTTTCTACAATATGAATTTAGTACCGCTAGCTTCTTCCACATGTCTCCAGGTGTGTCTCCTAGTAGCACCAGATCATCTGCATATAGAAGCATCAGCATATCATTAACACCATCAATGTTGATACCCTTTAAATCTTGTTGCCGGAAGAAGTTTTCAATATCATATAGATAAAGTGAGAAAAGAAGAGGACTTAGGCTTTCTCCCTGCAAGACGCCCTCAGTAATATTAATGTACCGAGAATACTGCCCCTTGATTTTTATTCGCATAGTAGCTTCATCATATAGTTGTTTTAAAATACGTATAAACTTTGCGCTTATTCCCGCAGAGAAAAGTTTCATCCATAAATTACTGTGTTGTATGGAATCAAAAGCTCTTTTGAAGTCTACAAAGAGTGCATAAATGGAACGCTTCGGGAGTCGTAAATGTAAGTGGATTGCAGCCATCAGGTTAAAAATATTGTCCATACACCCTCTACCTTTTCTAAAACCTGCTTGACATTCCGGTAGTATGTCTGTAATTTCAACCCAGGTATTCAATCTATTGAGCAATATGTTAGTAAATATTTTTGTAATAGTGTTAATTAATGCTATTCCTCTATAGTTATATATATATATATATATATATATATATATATATATATATATATATATATATGTATATATATATATATATATATATATATATACAGGGTGTAAAGTAAATAAGTTTCATAATTTGCAGGAGAGAAAGGTCTCAGTCTACTAATTAAGTATTGCTAGTTAAATTTTACCGATCAAGTTTCATTTCAGAAATTTTCGATTGTCAAAAACGTGTTAAAAAATGGCCCCTAGAAAAAAAAACTTAATCAGGCTCTGATTACTTATCATTTTTTTCCTTTGCTTTTTTGAATGTAAATTTTTTTGTCAACAAAATATTTTTACCTGCTTGTTTACGGAATCTTTTGAAAATAGTTATACAGTAGTGTCCATAAAAATTTAAACATAATTTTTAATGAGACAATTTACGTCACATATCAAATAGATCGATTTCGTCAAATCTCATTAAATTATTTGGAAATTTAACAAAGTTCACTAGATATTTATTTTCTCCAATACCAATAATACGAGCCCTTACCGAAAAAAAAATTGACCACCCCAATTTTGAGAAAAACGATTTCAAAGTTTTGTAATTTTAACACGGGTTCTTATGGGAAAATTCTATTTTTTTTAGAATAAAATGAAAACGTGTCAAAGGAATTTGATAAAAATTGAATGTTATTTAATACAAAGTTACAAACCATATTTAATAAGAAATAAAAATTATTGACCACGCCGATTTTGAAATATAATTTAAAAACATCATTTTACTACGTTTTTACAACATTTTTTCAACAATTCTTTTAAATTGCTACAACATAAGTGCGCGGAAATACAAAAAACAAGTGGTATACAAATATAATAACTGAAGAATATCAATACATTATTTAATTTTTGATAAAATAAAGTTTTTTTGCTGAGATAAACTTTTGTACCTGACTATCTCAGAGCAAGTACGTTAAGTTGAAGTATTTTTATGACACAACAATTAAATTTTAAAACATTTCTAAAATATACAATTGGTTTATTATTCACGCACATACACATACTTTTAATTTTAATACTTTGATTTAAAAAAATTATAAATCGCTAATTTATTTTCACACAGTTAATTCATGCAACAATCACATTGTTCCATCTTTATTCTGGATCACATATTCACATAATCACACATACACATTCAACTACAAATGCATATACATACTTATAAAATAAATAGGTTACTGGTGTTTCCAAAACACATAAATATATTCAGTTTGACAGGTAATAAAATATTATGTTTATGTATGTCTTTAAAAAATAATTTTCAAAAATTAGGGTTCCGAAGAACTCTGGAAGTTCTTATAATTTTTTGATTGTAACATTTTCAGAATTTCCACGCTTTTGCATGTATGAAAACGAAATTTTGTAAATACAATACATGCTACAGATAGATATCTCAATTAACCGTCAGTAAAACAATTTCTTTCTTAATTTCTTATGGTACCCATCTTCCGTATTTAAAGCTGGGCATAAACACTTTTAGTACACTCAGTAAGTGAAATTTTACGTCAAAGTATATTCTGATATTAGATAACATTTCCAAAAATTCAAATCAAAATTATTAAGAGAAATTTAGAAGAGAAGAGAACTTACGAAAATTTTTTTTCGTAAGTTCCTTCAAAAATAATTGTTTGCAGCATATCATTAAAAAAATCTTTTAAAATCAAGTTAAGGTTCTTTTAACAACTTCTAATCTTTACACCTTGTTTCAGAAATATTGTATGTCGAAGTCCATGTGGTTTGTAAGGAATCCAATTACCACTTAATTGACCCTTAAGTAACACAAGTACAAATATATTTATTTATTTTCACAGTAAACCGTAAAAAAATATGCTATGCGATGTATTTTATCTCCAAAAATACAAAAACGCAAATAACTCAGGAACTCGGCTTAATGTGTGTTAAATACGCACTTGGCCAACTCCTTGATTATCAATGGTTGATGTGATGATATCATGATTGTCTGTGAATCCCCAAGTACATATGTATGTGAGCATGTCTGTAATTGTTTATTTAAAAAAAATGTTTTGACGATTTTGACACACTGGGAAATGAAAAGGAATATTTATCAATTTGAATGAATCAATAGATAAGGTAAATGACCCAAAATCAGACAGTGTCTTAAAATCAAACGTTTATATTATTTTAAAGAATTTAAAAAAATTCTGCTTTTAAAACGTTCGTTTTGTATATTTCGATTTATTTTTAACAAATATTGTACTAAAATTAATGATCAATTAGTTATTTTGCGAAATATACAACAAAACAGTATTAATTTTCATATTAGCAGAAATTGGAAAAGTACATTATTAACTAATATGTACGTGTAATAAATAAAGCAATTTTTCAATAAATTATACTTAAATGCATCTTTATCATTTTTTTTTCTTTTTTATTTGAGCTAAAGCGTTTATAGTCAAAATTATGGACACTGTTGAATTTAAAAACACGAAAATAAGTTCACAAAGGTATTGAATTTAGAGCTAAGTTCTTATGGTAGATGTCGAAATTATGTGCCATTGCAGTAGTACAAAAATTCTTATTTTTTGTATTTTATCTTTCTATTTTTCTTAAGTGATAATTTATCTAAAGTAAAAATTTTGGTCTGGTTGTTGACAAAAGACTTTCAGCCTTTCCAACGAATTTTAAATTATTTTAGGAAAATATGTTTGGTTCTTCCTTAAAGTGTCGGAATTTGGGACATTTACCTTACTGTATATTTGCTTACACAATAGACGGACTACTATGTATGTTTATAGTACGCAAATTTTTAAATGTGTTTTGTATCAGCTTGTTGGTATAATAGAACAAATTTGGTAAAATAATTGTACAATAATGATAATTAATGCCGAAGTTTGGAATTCTCTGTTACAGTTTTCCGCTAAAGTTACTCACTTATGAATAAAAATTCACTTTTTAATCTGTGTTGTGTACCAACAATATTAACAACAATGTTTTATGACAGTTAAAGGAAAGTGTTTATTTTGGTTTGTTTAAAAATTCAAGTGTAATTTTTAATGTAATTTTTAATTAAATTAATACTTGTAATTAAAGTAATGCAACTAAATATTTGTAATTAAAGAAATGCAACAATACCAGAGTTACGGTTCTTGCAATATTCATAACGTCCTGTGAAATAAAAACATACAAAAATATTTCAAACATATTTTAACCAAAATTTATGAAAAGCAGTGTTCGGTTTTTTTTTTACTATACAGTACCTATCAATTCAAAAGTCGGCAGATGTTTACATATTGTCGTAAAATAAAAAAAAAATTTATTTTTATTTTTAAAAAATTTTTATTATACAGGGTGCGAATAATTTTAGTTTGGTCAGAGGCGTATTCAGAGAAATTCATATTAAACGATGAGCTGGCTGGGATGCGATTTTCTCAGATAGCGAATTCCGAAAAAATTTTTATGTCTTCGGCAATTTTACACCGAGATAAACCATCTCTCAAAAGGATGAAACTTATTTACTTTACACCCTGTATATATATATATATATATATATATATATATATATATATATATATATATATATATATATATATATATATACATAGCATAGAAAATAAGCTACTGAACCGATTCTCAAAATTTTCTCATTGCTAAAGAACTATAACTTATTTTAGGTGGATAGCACTATGCTGTACAAAGTCCGTTCGGGGTCTTGGGTCCCAAGTATACCAAAAATAAATTACCCAGCCGATTTTGAAAATTCTTTTACTCTTAGAAAGCTAAACTATTTTAGATGGGTATATGCGAGTAGTGTATTATGGGGGCTACGGGAACCTCCACCTTATGGAAAATTAACATTACCTCCATCTTATGGAAAATTAACATTACCTTATGGAGATATAGCATTGCTTCGATCTCGAGTTCGTTCACTTCGGCTACCTATTTTCATTGGTCCGGGCCAAATTTTGGTTGGTGGGGGTATGTGGTTATTTTGGCAGATGGTTTCTGATAAATTTTTGGTAATTGATGTGTGTTGTGTAGATTGCCTATATTAGTAAGTAATAATATTTGGTCGAATGGTGTGTTCGATCTCGGGTACTTTATTTTACGAAGCGGGAGTGTTAGCCACTACACTGTGGCGTACACTTGCTCTGGATGTATTAAATGTCGAATATATTCTAACAATTGGCATTTTGATCTGCATATTAATTAACTGTACAAACATGTTTCAACCAACTATTGCCTAAGGCGGTGATGGTAATGCCTACAAATATCAAAATATAAATTATTTATTGCTACACTTAAAAATTTTCAAATCGGTTTTGCTCAAAGTTTTCCGTTCACGTAATAAAGGAACTTAATGGAATAGTATAATAATTACAAGTTATTTGTTATTTTAAAATTTTATATTGTTTTTTAATAAATATTTTTGAAAAATATATATATATATATATATATATATATATATATATATATATATATATATATATATATATATATATATTTATTTATGTATACCCGAAAATAAAAACACACTTATTTTTCCATAGGTGAAACATAAAAGCTATCAATGGGAATTGTAATATTTCCAAATAATAATTCCACTAATTGCGCAACGAAGGATTTTCTCGTTGACTCGTGTAATTTGCTATCATTTCCTAAAGGATTTACGATCCAGTGCATCTAAGTATTTTGTTTTTATTATCTTTACCATCACTAGATGACGAATCCACTGAATTTCTTTTTCTTTTTCTTAATTCATGGCACTTGGCCCAGGTGTTGAATAATCCCCCTCATCATCTGCTTCGTCTACGCGGTCTAGTTGTTTGTCTATTTCCCTGCTCACTTCATTTAAATCTCCAACATCCGCTGATTCTGCAATTTCATAGAAGTCCCCTTCACCATAAAGCTTACCAATAGCATCTTCAATATTTTTTTGCGTCGCCATTGGAAGCTTTAATTTAATCATTTTTGATTGTAATTTATATGCCCAAAGTACTCGATGAAAAATTACGGGCTCTCCGTTAACAAAATCTCTTAAAATTCAAATAATAGTATATAAAGCAGGTCGATATTTATAAAATTATCAAGTTATCGTTGAAACTTTGTAAAGTCTGCGCCCACTGCCTTATGGAAAATTCTCATTGCCCACCACCCACCGCCTTATGGAGAAATAACTTCCTCGAGCTCGTTCACTTCGGTTATTAATATTTTGTTAAAAAGATAACCAAAATGATTACTTTTGCAACGAACTACGCAAATGTTATATACCTATCTTGTGTACCTCTTTTTATTTTTCTGAACTACTCAATATAGGCAATGTTCTTACTTGCTCCTAAATATAGGCAATCACATTGCGTTGTCAAGTGGCCCCATACCTACTACTGATAAATTCATGGTCAAGACAATTCATTCATTTATCATCTATTGGGAATTTTTATTTCCTATTAACGATATATCCGTAGATCTGAAAATCCATTATAACTGTAACAGTAATTAATTTAATTTCAACCTTTAATTTTACCTAATTTGATTCAAAAATAAAAATTATATGTATATTTTTAGTTTAATAGAGATACTTATATATAATATATTAGTACAAATTAGTGTTTATTTGTAAATAAAACATGTAAAAAAATTTCTAGTTAATTATAAATTCATATAAAATACATACTTTTTTCATCAATTGCAAATTTATAATGTATAAAAACTGTTTCTTATATGCACTTGATATGTATGTATATGATGTTGTTTTTTATTTAATATGTGTGTGTCCCCGAAGCAAAAATTATAACGAAAGCAAACACAATAATAACTAACAATGAGTTTGTTATATACGCGCTCTACAGATCAAACTGTAGTCGACAATTATCTGTGGATGATGTTATTTAATTTAAAAGTAATATTATTTGAATTTATTGTTATTGGAAAGTCAGATAAATAAATTAATACAGTTCTTGGTTCATTCATATTGACTTTACAAAGATTAGTTAAGTTGCAGAAAGTATAAAACATGTGGACACGTCTGCGCAAGTAGTTTCTGCAAAAACTTCCGCAAGTGACTTACATGTGTACACTAAGCATAAAAATATATCTTCTGTTTTTAATGGTATTTCAAATTTTGTTTTAATAAATGGAATAGTAAATACGTACACGGGAAAAACGAATATTTTTCATGATAATTTATACTATTCTAAAATTAACTAGTGCGATTTTAAAGTTAAAGTTAAGAAGTGCAATAGTTAAGCAAGGATTTACATCAGATCTTTTCCCCGGTATACCTCCTAATACACAATCAGTGTTTAGACATAATAATGGTTATCTATACTTTTTCAATAAAGATAAATTTTATGAATTTAATGAATTCACAGGGATGTTAGTACGCGGTGGTACATTTAATCTATCCATTTTTAATATTTCATGTTCTAAACATAATATTTTAATGGATATATCAATTACTTAAACAATTTAAGAACAAAAAAGGGTGAAGGAGAAGCGTATAAATCGAGTTTCTACTGCGGTGGTGGTGATGGTAGCGGCGATGGTGGCGACGGTGGTGGTTGCAACGGTGATGGTGGCGGCGGTGGTGGTTACAACGGCGGTGGTTGCAACGATGGTGGTTGCGGCGGCGGTGGTGGTGGTGTTCAAACATGTATACTTGCAGTCAATTGTCTACTTATATCTGTAAATATTAAAAATCAACACTCATAAAGTAAATAATTATTGTACAGGGGCATTAATTATTAGGGACAAGAACAAAAATTATTATTGTTAAAATTTATTCATACATATATGAAAATTAATTCTATTATTATAAAATTATTTTTTGTATAAATAAAATTAATATCTGTATATTTCTGTGTTTTAATTCAGTTGTTCCTTATTATGTGTAAAAATAGTGCAATTGATATTTATATTACACAGTATAAGCGGTGAAAGGTGACATAGTATATATGTATGTATGTATGATATGATGTCGTATAGCAACTTAAGTTGACTGGTGCTTACGAGTATCTTGTCAGATTTGTGGTAAGCAACAATACGAGCGGACGTGTCCAACTAAACAGTCGTCACTACTCAGTACATATGTATTGTAATGTCTTATTATTGTGGTCAATAAAAATCAGTTATTAAGGGAATGTACTTTATTATTTTTTTCATTTTTACCTTGTCATCATTACTTCGTTTGTTGTACATATTCAGAAGTAACTACAACTAATATAGGATAAAAAATCAAGCATTGTAAGTAATATTATTATTTATTATACTGAATTAAAATTTAATTATAATGTAATTATCGAATATATTTTAAAATATTTTATAAATATTGTATATACCCTTTAAAAATTTTTACATAATCTGACATTTGTATTTTAAATAACTTAAAACATGTAATAGAATCTTAATAAATTTTTACTGAATTAAAAAATTCTATTAATATAAGATTTTTAAATAAATAAAAATAATGTCTATATATTTCTGTGTTTTAATTCAATTGTTCCTTATTATGTGTAAAAACAGCGCAATTCTATGTATTATAAAACTTTCAGTATATAAAAATTCAAACAATACTAATACTATTTAAATTGTTTTTGTATTGTATTGTTTTATTGCGAGACTAACAAACAACGCTATATAATATGTGAAGTATAGTGAAAGTACTCTTTTGAATTTTATTATGTATAGGTATATGTGTATAGTAATGCTAGTCAATGTCATTGAACATATCGAAGCGGTTAGTCGTATATTGTAATTGAATTGCGATTGTTGTCAATAAAACTGGTTTGTTGGTTAACTATGATAATAAATATCTGTTGTATTACACGCAGTAAGTAGTCTACTTGTATCTGTAGGTATTAAAAATCAACATTTATAAAGTAAATAATTTGTTGTACAGGGACATGCATATAAAGAACAGACAACAGCATACAAAATAATTTTCACGGAAAGTTTTATAAAAATTATTATTGTTAAAATTTATTTATACATATATGAAAATTAATTCTGTTATTATAAAATTATTTTTTGAATAAATAAAATTAATATCTATATATTTCTGGGTTTTAATTCAGTTGTTCCTTATTATGTGTAAAAACAGCGCAATTGAGATTTATATGTTACTAGATCCATGCAGTGTACTCAATGTCATTGAATATATCACATCGAATGGTCGTATATAGGTAAAATATTGTTGTAATTGAATTGCAACACTACACACATCAATTGCCAAAAATTTACCAGAAACCATCTGCCAAAATAACCACATACCCCCGCCATCCAAAATTTGGTCCGGACCAACTAAAATAGGTAGCCGAAGTGAACGAACTCGAGATCGAAGCAATGCTATATCTCCATAAGGTGGAGGTAATGTTAATTTTCCATAAGATGGAGGTAATGTTAATTTTCCATAAGGTGGAGGTTCCCGTAGCCCACATAATACACTACTTATGCGCCAAGCGCCTTATGCGAAAAAGCGTCAAAAATTAACTGCTCAATTGATTTTGAAAATCTTTTCACTCTTAGAAAGCTGAATTATTTTAAATGGATACAGGTCTTAGATGAGATCCGCCAGTGCCCAATATTTGGAAATTCGCTATGTTATGCAGATGCTGCGACAGGGGTATTAATAAATTTCAAATACTACATAATTTTAATGTATTGGTATTTGTAGATTTGTACCAAATTTTTATCGTTTATTGTGAATTTCATGTTAGTCGTAGATAAAGTATAGTACGTAACTCGGTTGTAAGGCATATTACACACTCGCCGCTACGCGGCTCTTGCGTAACTTTTGCGCTCATGTGTAATATGCAACTTACAATCTCAATCACATAATATACTATTATAGGAACTGGTGTCCTTTTTTATTTTGTTTATTTTTCGATGTTATGTAAAAAAAAAATAAGGTGGAATTTTTCGCTACATCTTCGGTATTTTCAAGATTTCTAAATGTGGTTGAAAGGGTACAGGCGAATTGTCATTTTGGTGTTTTCAAAACTGATGATAAGTGTCCTGTTAAGTGGAGATTTAAAATAAAGTAAAAAAAATGTTTTTTAAGAAAAAGCTTTTATTTAAAAATGGACTAAAAAAAATAAATTAACTTTTGAGTGAAGTTTGAAGCAATATGCAACATAATTTATAAAAGCTTGAGGCGTTATAATTAATTATTTCTGTTTTGGATATAAGTGTAGCTATTTTACTTTTCAGTACTTACCAAACTTAATTAAACGCCTCAAGCTTTTATAAATTATGTTGCATATTGCTTCAAACTTCACTCAAAAGTTAATTTATTTTTTTTAGTCCATTTTTAAATAAAAGCTTTTTCTTAAAAAACATTTTTTTTACTTTAATTTATTTTCTACTTTTTAGTCTGATCACAATTAATTTAAGAAAAGAATTAAAGAGGTAATTTTTTTACCTATATTTTAATCGGTTAATTTACCCTAATCAGACGTAACTACAGAAACAAAAAATTACAATGTAAAATCAATGGACAATATTTGACAATTCGAAATGTCAAAAAGTTTCACAGGACTAAAAATCAACAATTTTGGTTTTGAGGCGATTTAGGACAAAACTAATTATACAATATTGCATTGTCATCAAGGTTAGACAGGCATGCAAAATTTTAAACCTCTAGTTCAATTAGAACCTGCCTAAATTTTGATTCCAAGATTTGATCTAAACCAACATACTAACATACCAAGTTAAATAAAAGCTTTTAAAAAGGGTTTAAGTTTTTAAGGGCCGAATCTCAGTAAATTTCAATTTTATGTCGGTAGCAGTTAGCAGGAAAAATGCCAACACAACTCGTACGAGGGAATTTCTACCCATGCTTATCCGCCAATAGCCTTTGTGTTTTATTTTTAAATATTCAAAATTATATCCAAAATTCATATTTTATAAATAAAAACTGGCGTTAATAATGTTTTTTAAATTACAATATTATTTACTACATTATTTATTACTAGCTTTTATCCGCGGCTTCGCTCGTGTGGCGTCTGAAATTATGACATCTAATTAAATCGTATAAAGTGTACTTTCGTCACGTCACTATTGAGAACCATTACTTTTTTCTTGGGAGTTTTCCCACAGAAATAAAATATTTTTCTCGGATAAAAAATAGACTATAACGTTCTTTTTTTATATCATTTTAAATATATTTTCCCACGGGAATAAGACTTCCCACAGGATTTAGATATTTTCCCGGGGGCGAAAGTAACCTATGTTTATCGTTGTATATTGTTCTTTCTGCTAACAATATGCTAATCAATAGTCCGTTGTTCTAATTTAAATATTAGGGTGACCGACCCCGGCCCGGTGGAAATTTCATTTGTATGGAATTTGTTAAGAATAGTAGATGTGTCAACTGACGATAACTGGATAGTTACCGGTTGTTTATTTCTTTATAGAATACAAATAATATTCTGACCAGTAGATAAGCAATTTCATAGTAGTCGTCGGTAGAAATATTATTATTATTGGTGGTATCTATGGAAATATTTATTAATATCGTAATAGTATTTTACACTATAAGTTCGGTAAGTTGCTTTTACTGATCGAGAAAATGTTGCGAAAACGAGACCCGCAGGGTCGAGTTTTTGCAATTTTCGAGATCAGTAAAGGCACTTAACGCATCATGTATTGTATAATATTTTTTGCACAATCGATTTAAAATAATTAAAAAATAAAAATATATTAAATAAAAAATAAAATAAAATATAATAATTAAAGAAAAATAATTAAAATAAAGAAAAATAATTATTAAAGAATAATAATTAAAATAAAATAAAATAATTAAAGAATAAAAATATATTAAATAAAAAATAAAATAAAATATAATAATTAAAGAAAAATAATTAAAATAAAGAAAAATAATTATTAAAGAATAATAATTAAAATAAAATAAAATAATTAAAGAATAAAAATATATTAAATAAAAAATAAAATTCGCATAATATAGGTGAAATTTATATTTCTATGTTATGACATAGAATGCCATGAATAAATATTATAAATATTTATAGCAACTATAATACGAATCTTTGTAGTGACAACTGACAACTATATTTGTAAATAAAAAATTAAGTGTCAATATTTAATTGACGTGAATATTTTTTGAATTTTCTATTAAAGAAAATTGAGGAAAATAGTTTGTTAAACTATAATATTAGTGAGAATAATGAAACTCGTGAAGCATTTTAATTTTGGCTGCAAATTTATTCTCGTAAAATGAAAGGAAGATTATGAAAACGACAGAAAATTTTGATGATTGAACAACCTTTTGAAATGTCAATAAGATATGAAGACTAATGGCAACAATAATAATAATTATGTGCAAACTAGTGACAATTTTCATATTAATCGATTAATTTGCCTAATTGTTCAAATTGTAGTTTTAATTTCAATATAAATAAATAATTGCAATCATTTTTGAGCTAATTTCACTTACCGCACTCCTATTCACTTACCGGGCACCTATTTTACTTACCGCATTGTTATTTTTTGGTTTCCATGGATATAAACAAACGTTCGGGAAATGTAAGTTACCAGCGTTGTCAACAGCATCGGTAAGTGCATGAAAATACACGATCGTGCAAAAAATACATTTAATTAGTAACAAATTGAAAAAATTGCTCGTTTAATAGTATTTGTTGGACCACAGACCAGTGAACATATTATACATATAGGTATTAAATTATATAGACTAATTATAAAAATGTGTAATTGAAGCAACCAGTTACGACCAAGTTCCAACCTTAATAGTATTCTGTAATATAGTAATGGATTGTACCCGTAGTAACGTTTTCAAATAATTATTGTAAAAATATAATATTGATAATAAAATTTTACTTTTTTGAGAAGAAACTACAAAATTTTGAAAAAAAAGTGGTATTCGCTTTGTTTTCAAAATACGTACGTATACAAATTATGTCCTGCAATAATTATAGTCGCATTTGCTCAAAAATTGACATTATATTATTTCATTAAATTTCACCAATCTCACCCTGTTACCTGCTTCAAGAAAAATACCTAGAAACTGGCTTTACGCTTTGTCTAGTAGTATAATATAATAGTGTTCATTGGTCTGTTTGTTGGACTATGTTTTAATATTGCTTTCAATAAATAATTGCTAGAGTAGACCTAGTGTAAGATACATTTTCTCACGGGAATTAAATATTTTCTTGGGATAAAAAGTAGCCTATAACCGTCTCTGTTCCGCAAAATACGTCTGTGCAAAATTTTAAGTTAATTAGTTAAGCTGTTTAGGCGTGAAAGCCAGTCAAACAAACAAACAAACAAACTCACTTTCGCATTTATAATATTAGTTAGGAAACAGTTTGTTCACTTTTTTTTAAAATTTACTATGCCTACTTGTATTAGTATGAAAATAAATAATTTTAAACACATATAACAATACCATTGAATTAAAATATGAAAATGGGAAAAGTGGGGGGAGGTAATGTGGGATCCCTAAAAGGCACTAACTGGATATTAGCTCAATACATGTACAAAATTTCAGCCCTCTAGGTTTACTCAGAGAGTCTCTAGGCGTGTTAGAAAAAAAGCAAAAAAAATCAAGGAAATATTGGCGTAAAAATCGTGGCGATAAGGGTTAAAAGTTGAAACATCCAAAAAGCAGTGGCTGGCTATTAACGTAACCTATACACACAATTTCAGCCCTCTTTCAGGTTTATTTGGGGAGATTTTGACCTTGACAAAACTGCTAAGAAACAAGAAAAATCATGTTTTTTTTGGTATAAAAATGGTGGAGGTAAGGGTTAAAAATGGAGACCTCCACAAGTGACAAGGCACACCCTTGATACTAACTCAATCCGAATACAAAATTTCAGCCATCTAGGTTTATTTGGGTGATCTGTACGCGTGACACAAACTTCAAAAACGTCGAGAAAGCATGAAATTGTAGCTTAAAAATGGTAAGGGTGGGGGTAAAATATTAAAACGTCCAAAAAGCACACCCTAGATTCGAACTCTATCAACATACCAAATTTCAATCCTCTACGTTAATTCTGCGGGGCTGTGAGCGTGTTAGATCCAGCCAAAACACTTTTTTTCTCCTCTACTCCCTCCAAATCACCCTAGGAAGCTTAATTTTGGATATGTTGTAGATAATCGATCGAAACATTATTTCCAACCAGTTTGGAAAAGTTTTATTGGTTGGATCAGATCCAGAATTTGACCCCACTTTTACAGTATTGTTGTGCATCGGAATGAGCCCCACTTACCAAATTTCACCTTATTCCGTCCATAGGGGAGCCCTACACATGTCCAAAGGTAGCAGGAATTATATATATATATATATATATATATATATATATATATATATATATATATATATATATATATATATATATATATATATATATATATATATATATATATATATATATATATATATATATATATATTAAATTAGCCGCGAGATTTCGGGGCTAAAAAATTATTAGCCAACCTAATATAAATATATCCTAAGAAACTGAATTTTGGATATGTTGTAGATAATTGACCGAAACATTATTTCCAACCGGTTTGGAAAATTTTTATTGCTTTTCCGCCCCCACCCCCCCCTTAAAGGTTGAAAATTTGCCCAAAATTTGACCCCACTTTGATAGTATTGTTGTGCATCGGAATGAGCCCCATTTACCAAATTTGAGCTCTTAACTTCCATAGGGGGGCCCTACACATATTAAAAGGTAGCGGGAATATATATATATATATATATATATATATATATATATATATATATATATATATATATAATATAAAAAACAAACATAAACATTCAGTTGCTAGGTAAAATTTTTGTAGAGATTCTAATATAATATGTATCATGTATATCACTATATAATATAATATAATAATTATAAGAATTAATAAAAGTGTAGTAGGCTTTTTTATTAGTCGAATTTTTTCTTGAAAAAATTAGACTTATATAGGCGAGAGTAGGGGCGCTATCCGTTTTCGTGTTTTCGGACCCTTAGAACACGAATATGTAGAAAAAAATGTCTGATATATACTCGTATATATATATATATATTTTCCCGCTACCTTTTAATATGTGTAGGGCCCCCCTATGGAAGTTAAGAGCTCAAATTTGGTAAATGGGGCTCATTCCGATGCACAACAATACTATCAAAGTGGGGTCAAATTTTGGGCAAATTTTCAACCTTTAAGGGGGTGGTGGGGGGCGGAAAAGCAATAAAAATTTTCCAAACCGGTTGGAAATAATGTTTTGGTTAATTATCTACAACATATCCAAAATTCAGTTTCCTAGGATGATTTGGAGGGAGTAGGGGGAAAAAACGATTTTCGATGGATTTAACACGCCCCCAGCCCTCCAGAATTAACGTAGAGGGTTGAAATTTGGTGTGTTGATAGAGTTCATACCTAGGTTGTACTTTTTGAAGGTTTTAATATTTTACTCCCGCCCCCCTCATTTTTAAGTTACAATTTCATGCTTTTTTGACGTTTTCGAAGTTTGTACCACTCGCACAGGTCACCCAAATAAACCAAGAGGGCTGAAATTTTGTATTCGGATTGAATTAGTATCAAGGTGATGCCATTTGGGGGTCTCGACTTTTAACCCCTACCCCCACCATTTTTATACCCAAAAGAACATTTTTTAACAGTTTCGTTCGGGTCAAAATCTCCCCAAATAAACCTAGAGGGCTGAAATTTTGTGTACAGGTTAAGCTAATAGCCAGACACTGTTTTTTGGAGGTTTCAACTTTTAACCCTTACCCCCACGATTTTTACGCCAGTAAGTCCTTAATTTTTTTGCTTGTTTTCTAACACGTCTAGAGACTCTCTAAGGAAACCTAGAGGGCTGAAATTTTGTACGTGTATTCAGTTGGTATCCAGTTAGTACCTTCTAGGGAGTCCACATTACTTTTTTCCCACTTCTCCCGTTTTTACATCGGAATTGAATTCTATTGTTAAATGTGTTTTAAATGCATTATTTTTATTCTAAATACAAGTAGGCGAATAGTAATTTTAAAAAATTTAAAATAAAGTGAATTTACTTTTATAACAAATGAAATACATACATATTAAGTAATTTAAAAATGTTATTAAAGTCACTGTTTATTTATAAATTAGGAATTTTGGATTTTTATGATTTATAAAATAGAAATTTTGGATTTTTTTGGAAAGAAAAATATCTTCATAAAAGCCTTCCAGTTTACTATTTAAGTTCCTTTTTTAATATTTAAAAATAAAACACAAATTGGCGGATAAGCAGGGGTAGGAATGCCTTCGTACGAATTGTGTTGGCTTTTTCCCTGTTAACTGCTATCGGCACAAAATTGTTTACTGAGATTCAGCCCTTAAAAACTTAAAACTTTTTTTTAAAGCCCCGATCAACCGGACACTCATCATCAGTTTTGAAACCACCAAAATGACAAATCGCTTGTGGACTTTCAATTACATTTCGCTTGTAGACACTCAATACCGAAGATGAAAGGAAAAATTCGACTTCCGTGATGGGGCTCCGCTGCTCACGGCGTTTGTTTTATTATACATGCGTGTAAAGGGCCATTTTTTGTACAGCTGGATATGTGGCTGTATGTAAAACGTCGCTTACTTAGTTTTTTGTACAATAAACAAGCAATTTCTTGGTAGTCGTAGATAAATTATTTTATATAATCAAAACTTAGTGATTTTGAGTTACCTTACTTACTGTTTTAATTCTTAAAAATATTTAGCTCCAATTCCAAAGAAGTTTATTAATTTATAATTACTATTTACAGATTAATTAAACGGAAAGGGATTAATATCAATGCGAGGAGCCTTCAAGATTTTACACCCCTACTAATTGCAACCATACTTAATTACATCGACATAGTAAAAGTGTTAATTGAAAAAGGAGCCGATGTTAATTGTCAATTTAAATTTGGAAGAACACCACTTCATTGGGCAGTAATTATTCAACATTTGGAAATATGCGTTATTTTATTGGAAAGCGGTGCAAATCCTAACCTTCTTGATGATAATGGTTCCACTCCAATTTTTTACGCGTCTGTTATTAATAATAATTTATTACAAACGCATTTACTTTTAAAGTTTGGTGCGAATCCGCATATCAGTTTACCCTCTAGGCTTTCATCCTTTTTAGGTGTGTAAAAGTAGGTAGTATATAAAACTATAAAAGGGAGTATCGATAATAAATAAGAATCGAATTTTGATTTTTTCCAATTCCGTACCATAATTTGGACGTAGAAGATAAGAACAGTAGAAGATTACGTACTATGATTTTGACGTAGAATTAGTCTTAAATTTTTGAAAAATATGATAATTTGAGTGTCACAAAAAAATACTGATAAAAAAAATTAATGATAACTATTAGTAGTTCGATAAAAATAAGTGAATAATGGAAATTAATTGAATTAATGAATGAAGTTTTCATAGAGATATGTTTCGTTATTAGAAAAGATTTTTCAAAAATTCAAGTCCAGACTAGTCCAAACTAAATTGAGAAATGCTGTAAAATGAATAAAATTTCCTTGCTTCATAAATAATCCGGTCAATAATGAAAATACAGAAAAGAAATTGACAAGTGCCTGCTGGACACACATTAAGTCAGGATTCCTCAGTATAGTTTTTCACAGTTTTCGTGATAATTTAAAAATATACTTTTTTTGCGGTTTATATTTATAATATATTTATGGTGCTTGACTCTGCTCGCCAAGCGACTTTAATGTAACCACTTTCAGACCTCTATGTAGGTAGTCGTGCCAATAATTTTAGAAGTATCCTATTTTAAGCCATTCTTGAGGCACCGAGGCCCTGGGAGACCATTTCAACCTCCTTTTCATCTTTTTGGACATCTCAATAGTATTTGAGCAAAATTTGTTATGATTTATTCAACATTTTAACACTATGAAGCCCGAGCAATTTCACAGTAAACCTCCCCGGAAGCCGGCAATATTTTTAAAGAAACTTTATATAAACAAATACATAAAATGATTCAACATGTAAATGTAAACATATGTACGTGATACGTTCATATATTTGACATTCAAATCAATTACATAAAGTTTAGATAAAAAACTAGTAAAAATTAATAAAAAAAAACAAAAAAAAACAAAAAACAAATCACTACTTTTATTACTTAATAATAATTTAAAATATTTCTTATGTATTTGTTTATTTTAAAATTTTTTATAGAAACCAAGAGAGTAGTGTGTGTTGGTGTTTGTGTGAGTACACATTGGTGTGGTAACACCGCACTCATAATGCGTAACCAACTAATCATTGATCGCAATCGGCCTCTGCGGTTGTTTTGATTATTTCTGGATGCCGAAAGCGTGGGACTGAAAGTGTTAATTTGAATCCTATTTAGTGGCATTGACGGCCATTTTTGACTGTGCAGTACAGTATTTCGGTCCGCTCGCCCAACGACTCCAAACTCAAAATTAGCTATATTCATATTTTAATAGTGTGTCTAATTTTCATACTTTCTGATCTTTTTGTAGATACCCATATTGGTAATTTTAGAAGCACTCTAATTTCCAACTTTTTTTAAGGCCCCAGAGCTCTGGAGAAAATTTCAGAACCTGAACCAACTTGTTTCAAAGTTTCAATAATATTTGAGCAAAATTTGTTCAAAATCTGTATAGCCGTTTATGTTGGGGATCTTTTGGATCTCCAGAAGCCTAGGTGGTAATTTTACCTTCACGTTCATTTTTTACAGGATCTCAATACTATTTGAAAAAAATTTGGTCAAGATCCGTCCAGTCGTTTACTTTTCAGTCGATTTCTAGTGTCCTAGAGTCCTTTTTAAGACTTTAAGACTCTAGAATCCAATCTTAATATAACGTACATTTTTCCTAGGGTTTCAGTTTTTTGGGACCCTAGAGTCCTAGGGGCTAGGCCCCGCGTTTTTGAAGGCCCTAAGCTGCTGACTAATTTTATAAAGTTAGAAACTTAATGGTGACCTTCAAAAAACGATATTTTCAATGAAATCAGAATTTTTTGTGGAGTTTTGCGTTCTAGGCTCACAATTTTACAAACATGTATTACAATATTTGTTTAAAAATATGAGTACCTAGAGGGAGTATCTGCTTTTTGCGAGTTTCAATTTTTAACACTCACCCCAACCATTTCTAAGCCAAAATTTCATGTTTTTTCATGTTTTTCGGTGGGTCTGACGCGCTTACAAGCTTTCCAAATAAACCTAGAGAGCTGAAATTTTGTATGTGAGTTAAGTTAGTATCCAAAGCGTGTTTTTTGGTGGTTTCAAATTTTAGCCCTTATTCCCACCATTTTTACACTAAAATTTCGCACTACGCTATTTTACGCTTTTAAAATTTTACACTACGCTATTAGTACACATTTGGCGTCTCTTTGCAAGTGGCACCCGGGGTATGATAGACCCCCTTGCCTCCCCTCGCTACGCTATTGTATTTATTTTCTATTTTACAACGAAAGTGAGACCATAACACCGTTACACTTACAATTGCATCTTCCTGGCCTTCTGCGACGCAAACATATCGATGATGTTTCCGATGTTTCGTTTCTTCTCGCTCTACACTGAGCAAAGCTAGGTCATATAACCTTTCTTAATCTATTATAGCCCTCAAATATGAAAGTATTAATTTTAACTTACTTGAAGAATTTGAATGGAAATGCACAAATTCAAAAATACGCTTTCATCTCCATACTGCACAATAAATTCAAGTAGCTTTCAGCGCACCTGAATTGAGCACACCATTCACTCCTTCTCACTCATTCCCGAAGTGCGGGAACTCTGGACGGGAGTATTTGATATGAATTAGTTTATTGTGCTATATTTTTATTTTTAAATTCAATAATTGGCGATTTTGCGCGTTTCCCTTTGAAAGACGTCTGGGGCACGAGCCCTACTTACCCACTCTAGATACGCCTCTGTATGAAGCACCCTATTGATTTTGATATCATTAAACAGAAAATAGTGAGTTTCATCTATCTACGATATATCAGCTTTCCGTATACCTAAAATCAATATATTTAAAATTAAAAAGAGTTAAGAACAAAGGATTGGACCTGTTTTGAAAATAAAATCTAAACATTAGAACCTCTAAAATGTATATAAAATTTCAAACCCATAGGTTTAGTTGGGGAGGAGGGGTGTAGGCGTCACAGGAACTTCAAAATTCATGAAAAACGTGAAGAGATAGTTAAAAATTTATGCTCTAAAAGGCACTTCTTTGAGACTAACTTAATTCATATATAAAATTTCAGCTTTCTAGGTTTATTTCTTTTGAGTGGGGTGAGGCAGCTGCAAGGCCGTATCTAGACTGGAGCACTCGGGGCATTGCCCCGTGGCCCCCCAGCCAAAGGGAACCCCCAAGAGAATACAAAAATCATTTCTTGGCAAATTTTAAGGGCGATATTTCTGTAAAATTAGACGACTGACAAGCAAAAAAAAATTTCTATAAAATTAGGGCGGCAAAAGGCTAACGAGCAAAAAAATAGGTCACCGTTTTTTTTGCTGGGGGCCGAATTTTTTGCTTTTGCCTGGGACGCGTAGAGGCCCAGAATGTACTTTCTGCCCCGGGGCCCCTGAAGACCTAGTTACGGCCCTAGGCAGCTGTAGCCGTATCAAACCCTCCAGAAAACACTAAAATCACGAAATTTTGGTGTAAAATGCTGGGAGTGGCTGTTAAAAATTGCAATCTTTAAAAGGTAGACCCTAGATATTAACTTAATCAATATTTAAAGTTTCATCCCCCTAAATTTGGGGAAAGACTCTCCGAAAAACATAATAAAATTATTTTTCCCTTTTCTATGTAGGGGTTGTAAAACAGATTTTAAATTCACCCTCCGATGACCTTCAATACAGTTCAAAAGTCTACATTTTCAAGGAAATTTCGACCAACATAAACTTTAAATTTAATTACTTTAAAATGATTCCCCCAATAATAGATCTAAAATAACATATCCAGCAACACCATCCCTCAAAAAACAGCATCTCTAAAAACTCTGACACACAGACAAAAATTCTAAAAATTCTAAAAAAATTGTTGCCTTCCACTGGCTTCTTTCTATTCGATCCCAGTAACACGGCTAAATAAGTTTTTTGAAATTATCTTCAATGTACAGACACGGGAAATTTACAAATTTTATATAATAGTATGATATCAATAAACAATCATTACTATATTTACGGTAAGAATTTTCTGATAATATAAATTTTACAAAATTCTCGACGAAAGTCTAGGTCTCATATTTAGTAGTATTGAAGTATAGGCGATTTACCTTTATTATTTTCAAAATCTGTGAAATGTAAGTCTTAGTTCCTACTAAAATATTCAATTCAAAATAAATTTTTTTTTTTAAAGAAATATGTCTTATGGAAAGAAATCGAAAACAGGCTCAAATTTTAAAATTAATATTAACAAAAGTTGGAAACGTGAATACAAGTGAGCCATATTTTAAACGAACAGCACTTCATATGGTCGCAATTAGCAATAATCAGTTGGCAGCAAAGGTATAAAATGTATTTCGTTTCATTGATCATGATTTTAGCGAATTTCGAAAACTCGAAATTCATCTATTACAGCCGTTCTCATGGCGCAACCTGAGGCCGAGACTATAACAGAAATATGTTTTGAGGTCCCTAGAATACGAAAATAATATTCACTAAAATTTATATATATATATATATATATATATATATATATATATATATATATATATATATATATATATATGTGTGTGTGTGTGTGTGTGTGTGTGTGTGTGTGTTCCCACGATAACTCTCGAACGAAACGTCTAGTGCTTATGAAATTTTGTGTGGGAAATGGATTCTGAATTGGCTCGGCAGACTCGTCGGCTCGGCAGACTCAACTTTGGCAGTTCGTTAGCCAGACACATCGGATGCCCAGAAGTAGGTTTTCTGGCCATTTTTTATCATTCGCTCCTATCATAAGACAGTTCGATTTTTACATCGTTGAAAAGGAAAAAAATTATGAAGAACATATTCTTATAATTTTCTTTCTATGTTAAGTAGTTTTCGAGAAAATCGTAATTTTTCACTTTTGCCTTATTTGTTAGGGCACAGTTTTTATATTTAGGGTCAGGATTAACGAAAAAAACGAAAATAAACGAGAACACAATAGTTTTACAATAATTTTTTATCTATTTTTTTTTTTTTCCAAAAATCAACAACATTACTTTGTTTTTTTTAATTAGTTACGCCATCTGCGCATCTCACTAAATATTTTAAATTATTTTAAATTACATACAGAGATATCTATAAATAATAAAATAAATGAAATATTCTCTAAAATTGATCTCACAGTTCGGCCTATTCTGACGCGGCATTGTCCTCAATGTCGCAGAGGAAATCAGGATCATTGGGATCATAATCTGACGAGAAGAACTCTTCATCTTCTTCCTGATCATTATATTGAATCCAACGCTTAATTCTTTCGGGTGGCAAAACAGCTTTGTACGTTTTTTGACTAACTTTGTATCCAGGTATATCTGATATTAAATACCTATCATTGTCTAAAACGGTTTCAATGCGGTACGGACCAACAAATTTGGGTGACATCTTCTTACTTGTACCACTCAGAAGATCAACATTTGGCGAAGACTTCTGGATCAATACGTATTCACCTTCTTTAAAACGTACATGTGGTTTACGGTTTCTATCATATCGACGCTTCGAATATTCTTGAGTTTTCAAAATATTTCCTGAAGCAATTTGACGATTTAGATTTCGCTCTTCATCATATCTGAAGCGAAGTAACTCTGTTTGAATTGCCGAATCAATTTCATCTGAATTTGATCCTCGAATTTGATACCCAAACATTAATTTAGACGGTGACAGTTTTGTAGAACCCTGTATGGTACAATTTAGCGATAATTGGACCTGAGGTACATAGTCACACCAATCTTCTCCAGCAGGGATAATTTTTAGTAACGTAGACAATATCGTGGCATTATATCGTTCAATCTGACCGTTTGCTCGGGCAGTTTGTACAGCAATTGTAATATGGTTGATATTTCTATCTTGGCAAAACTTCTTGAACGCATCCGACGTAAATGCGGTACCTCGATCAGAAATGATACGATCTGGAAAACCAAATATTTTGAAAATACCATTAAGCACTTGAATTGTTTCTTGAGTTGTCGTAGTCTTTACTGGTTCTATGAAAATAAATTTTGTAAACGCAACAATTATACACAACAGGTGTTTATGACCTTTTTCAGTTCTTGTTAATGGACCAAGATGATCTATATGAATAGTTTTCCAAGGCAGTGAACCTTTGTCAATGTTATGTAAAAAGCTTTCTTTGGCAGTTCTTTTATAATTGTACTCCAAACATTTCACACAGTTTTGAACAAATTTCTGTATGTACTTTTTCATATTCTTGAAATAATATTTTTCTTTAATATGTGCAAGCATCTTTTCTGTTCCAAGATGAGATAGATCTTCGTGAATCTTCGAAACTATTGACCTTCTCATAGATTTGGGAACAACGTAAACTAATTTATCCTGAACTTGTCTCATAAGTATGTCATTAACCAGTTTAAAATCGTTTACTGTTTTACCATTTTTAATTCGGTTACATACGGACTGAATTTCTATGTCTTTTCGTTGAGTTAGAATTAAATCTGGAAGAACATCCAACTGAATATCTGGTTCAACATCCGAATTTGATGTATCCATTTCATTCACATCTTCTTCGATTGCTAAAATATCAAAATTTCGGTTTAGCGAATCCACGTGACGCATCTGTTCTCCTTTACGGTGCTTAACTTCGAAATCATATTCTTGTAATTGCAAAGCCCATCTACAAATTTTAGCATTCATCTTTCTATTTTCTAATGTTTGCATTTATGACGCGCAATCCGTAATTAATGTAAATTTTTGACCCAATAAATATATGCGGAACTTTTCTAGCGATTTTACTACTGCCAATGTCTCAAGCTCGAAACTACTAAATTTGCTTTCCGATTCTGTAGTTTGAGATGTATAATAGTATATGGGATGGAATTTATCATCGAATTTTTGAAATAAAATACCGGCGTAACCATGTGAACTTGCATCTGTATGAAGTTGTGTCTCACGACCTCTTTCAAAAATTTTTAATACCGGCGAACTCGTTAATATGTCTTTTAATTCATTAATCGTAGCGATTTCTTGCGGTGTAATAATAAACGGCACATCTTTATGCAATAATCGCGTTAAGGGCTTCGAGATAATTGCGTAATTCTTAATAAATTTTCGGAAATATCCGGTCAAGCCTAAAAATGATCTCATTTCGCTCACGTTTTTCGGGATTGGATAATTTCGAACAGCACTGACTTTATCCTTATTTGGTTTAATCTCTTCATTACAAATTTCATAACCCAAATACGTAATACTTTCTTTGCCAAACTCGCATTTATCTAAACGCATCTTTAAACCGTATTCGTTAATTCGTTGAACACATTTTTCAAGTAGTAACAAATGATCGTCTAACGTTTCAGTAGCTAACAAAATATCGTCTAAGTAAATCTGGATTTCGTTATTTTGTATCATATCCTTAAATATTTCATGAACATAACGTTGAAACACTGCAGGACCGTTAGTTAAACCAAACGGTAATTTTAAAAATTCATATTGAGAATCCTGAAGCACGAATGACGTATATTTAATTGAATCAGGGTGCATAGAAACATGGAAAAACCCGTTACGCAAATCTATTTTAGAAAAATATTTTGCCTTACTCAAATTATTTATTAAATCATCTATATGTGGCAGCGGAAATTTGTCTTTTACAGTAGCATTATTTATTTTACGATAAACTACGCATAACCGGTATTCGTTATTTTTCTTGCGGACGAACACAATCGGACTTGTATATTCAGAATTACTGGTACGAATAATACCATTATTTATCATATCGTTTACTAAATTTTTAACTACATCACGTTAATTATATGGTAACCGACGCGGTGCACAATTTATTGGTGAACCTTGAAATTCGGGTTTTAAATGAATTTGTTCATTTAAAATTAAACTGTGGTTTTTTGATAATTTTTATAAAATTTATCAAAAATTAACTAATTCTTACGTAAAAACAAACCATTTTGAATCTTTTTTTAATAGCAGTCAAGTACCCTATTGGGGAATCTGACTAGAAATTTCAGAAAAAGGAATCTTTGGAATTTCTTCGGTCGACGACCTTAATCTCAACTGCTCGATTTCAAGATCCTTTCGGACAATTAATTGCAGCATCTGGGACATTTGATTTACTAGCATATGTAGGTCCAACTGGTCACAAGCTGTAGCTTCTTCATTCGTCCAGTTTTTTTCTCCGGGCATTACTTCTTCGTCTACCTGAACTTGATTTTCTTCAATAAATGCATCCATATTAAAATAATTTATTTAAAATGTCAGTTTCAATCTTTAAATTTAATGCAAAATGTTGCAATATACTTTATTTAACTTCAACGGCGTAACACAACACAATAATAGGTCAGCGCGTCCGTCTCGACTATTTACGACGAATGTTTAGCATACAGGAGCCCTAATCGTACCCACGAAATTGTCTCCTTTGGTAACACCACACTGATCGTTGTTGCGAGCAAACCGGGGACTAACAACGCTCATCCACGTCACGAAACTGTCATACATAAACACAGTTTCAAAAACCGCTTCAATACTTCTACACAAAAATCATTGAACAATAATTCCGTATTCCCGTGAATTCCGTATATCCCCCGTATATCCTCTGAATCCCGTGTATCCCACTTCTGATGTTAGGGCACAGTTTTTATATTTAGGGTCAGGATTAATGAAAAAAACGAAAATAAACGAGAACACAATAGTTTTACAATAATTTTTTTATCTATTTTTTTTCCAAAAATCAACAACATTACTTTGTTTTTTTTTAATTAGTTACGCCATCTGCGCATCTCACTAAATATTTTAAATTATTTTAAATTACATACAAAGATATCTATAAATAATAAAATAAATGAAATATTCTCTAAAATTGATCTCACATATTTTGCTCTCTTTATCATTGTAATAAGTAATTTATATTTCTGTCTCAGTTCCTTATCAAATAGAGAAAAATTTCATTTTTTTTTACGTGAAACAAACGGTAGTTATTCAAAATCTATATATTATAAATACCATCTCTCTCTCTCATTTTTTTAAATTAAAATTAACCAGATATTTTAAGCATATGTAATGAAGATTTTTTTTTTATTGAATTTTAAATGAACAAGATAATGAAGGTAATGTCATGATATAATATTATTAAATATTATAGAAAAATAACATAATAATAATGTTTATTTGCCAGGAAAAAAATTTTAAAGAACTGGATCGATTTTAAAAATTTTTTCACTATTAATCATTAATGTTAGAAAGCTAAACAATTTTAAATGGCCTTAAGGTATCCTATATGTGATCCGTTAGGCGATTGGGGACCTAAAAATGTCAAAAATTAACTACTCAACCGATTTTAAAAATTTTTTCACCGTTAGTAAGCTAAAGTATTTGGATTCGTTAAATTATTAAATGATGTCCGCAAGACCCTCACGGACTGCCATAAGTTATATGACACGCCAGGGTCCATTGATCCCATAATTGTAAAAAATAAACTAGCCGACCAGTTTTGAAAATTTTTTCACTGTCAAAGATCTAAGCTATTTTAGATAGATATAGATTACGTAATGTAAGGTCCGCCAGGGTCCATGGGACCCAAAAGTGTCAAAAATAAACTAAGCGACCGATTTTGAAAATTTTTTCACTGTTATAGAGCTAAACTATTTTAGAAAGATATAGATTACCTTATGCAAGGTCCGCTAAGGTCCATTGGATTTAGAAATGTCAAAAATAAAATAAGCGACCGATTTTGAAAATTTTTTCATTGTCAAAGAGCTAATCTATTTTAGGTAGATATAGAATACGTAGTGTAAGGTCCGCCAGGGTCCATTGGACCCAAAAGTGTCAACAATAAACTAACCGACCGATTTTGAAAATTTTTTCACTGTTAGAGAGCTAAACTATTTTAGATAGATATAGATTACCTTATGTAAGGTCCGCTAGGGTCCATTGGATCTAAAAGTATCAAAAATACAATAACCGACTGATTTTGAAAATTTTTTCACTATTACAGAGGTAAACTATTTTAGATGGATTTAGCTTATATGTTGTATGAGGTCGGCCAGAGTCCTTGGATTTTTTAAGCGCCAAAAATAAACTAACCGACCGATTTTGAAAATTTTTTCGCTGCTAGAGAGCTAAACTATTTTAGATAGATATAGATTACATTATGTAAGGTCCAACAGAGTCCATGGGACCCAGAAATGTCAAAAATAAAATAACTGACCGATTTTGAAAATTTTTTCACTATTGCAGAGGTAAACTATTTTAGATAACCACAACTGTCCTGCGGATGCAAATGCGGCATAGAAAACTATACAACGGGTTTTAAAAATAATTTTACTGTTAGAAAGATAAAATATCATATATATATATATATATATATATATATATATATATATATATATATATATATATATATATATATATATATATATATGTACAAATGAGGTCCACCGGGATCTTGCAGATCCGGAAACACCTACCGAAGAAATAAGCTACCGAACCGATTCTCAAAATTTTATCATTGCTAGAGAACTAACTTATTTTAGGTGGATAGCACTATGTTGTACAAAGTCCGTTCGGGGTCTTGGGTCCCAAATATATCAACAATAAATTACCCAGCCGATTTTGAAAATTATTTTACTCTTAGAAAGCTACACTATTTTAGATGGGTATAAAATTGAACTACCCAATCGATTTTGAAAATTTTTTCACCATCAGAAAGCTAAACTATTTTAAATGGATATAGGCGCCAAGCACCTTATGCGAAAAAGCGCCAAAAATTAACTACTCAACTGATTTTGAAAATCTTTTCACTCTTAAAAAGCTGAATTATTTTAAATGGGTACAGGTCTTAGATTAGGTCCGCCAGTGCCCAATATTTGGAAATTCGCTATGTTATGCAGATGCTGCGACAGGGGTATGTTATAATTATGATTATTGATTTTATTTAATAAGTATATAATTTTTGATTTTCAGATGTTATTAGCAAGAGGTGCTAATCGGGAAGCTAGAGATATATGTAATCGACGGCCAATTGATTTAGCTCGCATTTTTCGTAATGATGAAGTAGCTTTTATGTTAGAAAGATATGTTCCTCCAAGTAAATAATCCTAATTTATTTAATGTTTTTAATAGTAAAGATCTGAACGTAATAACCGTAATAACTCTTAAAACTAACGTAGAGATTGTTAAAAATTAATTGCTTATTAATCCATTAAAAATTTTATAGTGGAAACATTGAAAAATTTAGTGAAAATGGTTTTTAGAAAAGGTCTTGTTCGTCTCTAATTTCAAAAGTAATAGAGTCAAATGATACTTAGGGTTGACCGGGGTTGTTGTGAATTGGGGCAATTGTGAACAGCGGCTATAATTTCTAAAATAACATTAATATTGTTACAAAATCAACTTTTAGTATGCTTTTCTGCCCTTTCTTAATATGCTATTAAAATTTGATAACAATTCTCCAAGTATTAGTATCTTTTTTTATTTTGAAAAAACCCTTGCAAAATTTTGTATATTACAACAATATTTTTTTTGGGATATGTAACGTTATGGTTACTATTATAACGTTAACTGAATATAAACTATAACAGTAGTCAGTATTATTTATTTAATTATAAGTAATCATACAAAACGTAAATATTAAATATGATATAGCAATCTGACATGAGTAAAATGTTACGCCATTTTTCTGAACGCTGGTGTGGTGTATTCACCTGACCATACTGTTGTTATTTGGGTACGTTCACATGACATCCCCCTTTTTCAAAGGAAACGTGCCGGAGTGCGTATTGTACGACCGCTGCGCGTTGTTCTTGCTTCAGTTGTAGGTTCTACCGCTGGTGGAGACGGTGTAGAGTCGGGCTCAACCGTAGATTCAGCTGGTTCCGGAATAGATAGGGGTTCCTTTGCGGACTCTGCAGATGGAGCCGATTTGTCGACTAACGGAGGATGCGTTGTTAGCTGCTCATCAGCCGAATACGAAGAAGCATGTTTTAAGTGCCATGCATTTCTCTGATACTTCACTCCATCTCTTGTCTGTATCACATAGGAACGTGGTTTTCCTGGTGTAGGATGTACTATTTTAGCAGGAATCCAATTTTGATGGTCTTTCCTTAGTAATATCTCTTCCCCTTCTGTGAACTCTTTTATTTCTTTCTTTCCCGTTTCCGCATTCTTTTTCTCCTTTTCTTTAATTTTCTTTAATGTTTTTGTAACATTTCTAATAATTTTAGGTGTTAGTAGTCTTTCATTAGTAGGAAGTAAAGTCTTGGTCCTTCTGTTCATCAGTCTTTGACAAGGTGAACCTAAATCCAATCTAGGCGTATTTCGGTGGTGTAGCAACGCTAGATAAAAATCGGTGTCCTCCTCTTGGCATTTCTTAAGCAGGGTCTTAGCTTCTTGGACATAGCGTTCTGCCAATCCGTTGGACCTTGGAAAATGTGGACTTGAAATACGGTGTTCGAACTTCCATTCTCTAGCGAATTTTTTAAATTCCTCACAATCATATTGTTTACCTCCATCAGATTGTAATAAATCCGGAATACCAAAGGTTGCAAACCAATTTTTTAAGGCTTTGATGACTGCTGAGCTGGTTAGCGTGGTTAACTCTTGTATATCGAAGTAACCCGAATAAGCATCTGCTATTACTATGTAGTCTTTGCTTTTAAAATGAAACAAATCCGTAGCTACAATGCTCCATGGACGTTCTGGAACACTCTGTACCACTATAGGCTCCATTGGATTATCTTTTTGAATTTTGTTGCATGCTTTACAATTTTTTACGTAGTTAGTAATGTCTTTATTCATTTCTGGCCAGAACACATAGTCTCTAGCTAGTTGTAGGGTACCTTGTATACCTTTGTGGCTTAGATGACAGTTTTTAATCACTAAGGGTACCATTGACTTAGGCACGACCACTCGATTATTTTTTAAAATGATATTCTTGTGTATGCTTAATGTTTCTCTATAGTACCAGTATTTTTTTAAGCTTTCCTTGACTTGTTCGATTTTTTCGGGCCACCCTTTCAAAATCATTTCTTTTAGATCGTTCAATTCTTCGCTTTTTTCAGTTTCTTGTCTTAACTCTTCTCTGCGTGGTTTAGAAAACGGAACAATAGCACAAATTTGCAAAGATTTATTATCATTTTCTTCACATGCCAGTTCTCTGCAGTCTCTACTAAGGGTATCAGCTACATACATTTCTTTCCCTTTTTTATAGACAATTTTTGGATTGTATGGTAAAATTTGATAGAATATTCTTTGTAGTCTTGGAGGAGCTTCACTGAGTGATTTTTTGAAAATTGTTTCCAGAGGTTTGTGGTCGGACTCTACTGTTAGGTCTTTGCAGCCCCAGATATAACTGTGAAATTTTTTACAGGCGACTAAAATGGCATTAGCTTCTTTTTCTAATTGACTATAACCCATTTCTGTCCTATTGAAGGATTTGGCGCAGTAGGCGATAGGTTTTCCATTTTGTATTAATACTCCACCACAAGCATAACTACTGGCATCCACGGACAGTAAGATTGGTGCCTTTGGATCATAGTATCCTAATACTGGCGGCTTCTGTAAGAGTTCTTTCAGTTTATTGAAAGCATTTTCTTGGTCCGTATCCCAAACCCAAGCTTTATCTTTTTGTAATAGCAATCTCAATGGCGCTGTTACGTCTGCTAAGTTCTTAATGAACTTTGATAGGTAAGTAATCAGCCCTAAGAATCTCTGTAATTCTTTTACATTTTCTGGTCTTTTTATCTTACTTATAGTTTCTAGTTTTTCAGGATCTGCCTTCAGCCCATCCTTTGTAAGTACATGTCCTAAAAACTTGACTTCTTGCACACTGAACTTACATTTTTCTTTGTTTAGTTTCAGGCCGGAAGTTCTAAACTTTTCCAGAACTTTTTTGGTGATCTGTTCCAGTTCTTCTTTTGTTTCGGCATGGATCAAGATGTCATCCATTGACACTTCTACGTTTTTAAATTCTTTCAGTAACGTTGTCATTACTTGTTGGAATACTTCTGGAGCAGATGCTAGTCCAAACGGCATTCTTAAGCAAGAGTATCTTCCGAACGGTGTGCTGAACGTTAAATAATCTGACGTTCTCTTAGTAACTTTAAGTTGCCAGAAACCTCGGCGACAATCTAGTAATGTGAACCACTTTGATCCATTTATTCTTGCAGCAATTTCCTCAATTGTATTTAGTGGATAGTATCGTCGCTTTAAATTTTTGTTTATTGCCGAAGGATCCATGCACAGTCTTATTTTATTATCTTTCTTCACAACTACCACGGGAGAGACGGCTGGTGTTGGTTTAGTAACTGGTATGATAATTTTCTGTGCAACCATCGAGTCCAGCTCCTTTTTGACCTGATCTCTAATTATGTGTGGTATTTTCCGAGCCGGGCAGATTGGCAATTTTGGGTTGTTCACTAAGTCAATATCATATTTAAAATTGTTTAAGCATCCTATGCCTTCAAATAAACTTTCCTCTTCTTTGGATACGCTTTCAATTCTTTTCATAAGATGCATTTTGACGCAAGTCGACTTTCCCATTATTGGAGTAACGTCTTTCGCTACCACTATGTATTTAATTTCTCTAGTTATGTTTTTAACCCTTGTTTTTATTATTGTTTCTCCTATAACTTCTATTTTATGGTTAGAGAATGAGGTTAAAAACTTAGTTCGGCTGGGTTTTATGTCGGCTTTTATTTTGTCTGTAATTTTCTTTGGTATTACGTTGCACTGACTACCGGAATCTAGTTTGAACTTCACTGTGATTTGTCCTGACAATGTTGCAGGTTGAAACCAATCTTGTGTGTCCACGTCGTCTTCTACTGAGTACACATAGAGCGAAGTGTCACTTTCTGGACTGTCACTTTCTTGTTCTACTGCCTCTATTTTCTTTGTTTTACAGCATTTAGTTAAGTGATTTCTTTTATTACAAATTCTACATATTTTCCGGTACGCTGGACAAGCTTTTCTTCCATGGGTTGTGTCGCACCTCTCACAATGGAATTTTTCTTCTTCTTGTTCATTTTTCTGCCTTTTTTGCTGTTTTTTCTTATTTTTCACGTTTTTTCCGTTATAGTTTATCATTTCGACTGTTGCTGTTTGTTTCATTGAATTTACTTGCTTTTTGACCTGCTCTGCGGAGTGGCAGATGTCTACGGTCTTTTGTAGTGATAAATTTTCCTCAGCAAGCAGCTTTTCTCTTGTTTCGTCACTTTTAATACCGAAAACTACTCGATCTCGAATAATACTTTCTTCTAACGACCCATAACTACAATTTTTAACTTTAGTTTTTAAGTTGGTTAGAAATTCGTCGAACTGTTGGTCTTCCCCTTGTGTTATCGTGTTGAAAATGTATCTTTCGTACGTTTCATTTATCCTAGGTGTGAAATAATTTGTAAATTTTCTTTTAACAGTACTCAACGACTTAGCTTCGGTTTCATTTAAATTGAACGTGTTGTATACGACTGCCGCATCGGGCCCTATACTTGTCATAAAGATTGCAACTTGGACTTCTGGACTCTTTCCTTTTATATTTGTGGCTGTCGCATACCACTCCCATTGTTGTAGCCACAATTTCCAGTTTACGGCAACATTTTCTGTTGAGTTACTCGTAACAAAGTATTTTGGCGGTTTCACATGTCCAACTTGGTTTGATTCGTCTTTAGGTTCGTCCGGCATTTTTTAATTTCGGCACCATGTAACGTTATGGTTACTATTATAACGTTAACTGAATATAAACTATAACAGTAGTCAGTATTATTTATTTAATTATAAGTAATCATACAAAACGTAAATATTAAATATGATATAGCAATCTGACATGAGTAAAATGTTACGCCATTTTTCTGAACGCTGGTGTGGTGTATTCACCTGACCATACTGTTGTTATTTGGGTACGTTCACATGACAGGATATATAAATTTCACGAAGAATTTTTTCAACCTTCTCCCAAATTGCGTGGACTAGCTTTATAGAAGGATGGACATAATGAAACCAATATCTTCTATTTCATAGCTTTTCTTTATTAAAATTGCCAAAATATTTTCGATATGTTTAATATCATCTTCAGTGGCTAAACATCAAAAAAAAAAAAAATTTTTACAACGTAATAATAAACAATAACATCATTTTTATATATTTACAATTCTTCGTTAACTTATACTATTATTTTTTAGGTTATAAGCTACATATTGGATAGGAGGATTATTTATTTATTTTTGTAAAAACAACAAGAATTTGTGATTTAGTTGATATATAGGAAATTTTATGTTTGGAAGAATATCTATTTGTGTTAACGAAACAAACAAAACCTATTTTTTAATATTAGCGGATTTGAGACAGGACAAACTGAAACAGTATGTATATTAAAATGTTAAAAAATTTTTTACAATCTTACTCACCAGAAATTATCTAAATTTCAGATTGTCATTCTTGGATAAACAACCAACCATACCAATTTTTTTCTTTTTATTTTTGTATAATTTATCTGTATATAGTTTAATTTTTCTCAAAATATTTTCATTTGGATCTTTTCTAATGTTTAAATAAGTTTTTTTATTGTTTAATTGTGTCATAGCTTTATTAAGATATTCTTCCTTATTTAAAATTACCGTTGAACCACCTTTGTCAGCTTTAGTTATTATAATTTTGTCAGGTATGGTTGGTTGTTATCCAAGAATGACAATCTGAAATTTAGATAATTTCTGGTGAGTAAGATTGTAAAAAATTTTTTAACATTTTAATATACATACTGTTTCAGTTTGTCCTGTCTCAAATCCGCTAATATTAAAAAATAGGTTTTGTTTGTTTCGTTAACACAAATAGATATTCTTCCAAACATAAAATTTCCTATATATCAACTAAATCACAAATTCTTGTTGTTTTTACAAAAATAAATAAATAATCCTCCTATCCAATATGTAGCTTATAACCTAAAAAATAATAGTATAAGTTAACGAAGAATTGTAAATATATAAAAATGATGTTATTGTTTATTATTACGTTGTAAAAATTTTTTTTTTTGATGTTTAGCCACTGAAGATGATATTAAACATATCGAAAATATTTTGGCAATTTTAATAAAGAAAAGCTATGAAATAGAAGATATTGGTTTCATTATGTCCATCCTTCTATAAAGCTAGTCCACGCAATTTGGGAGAAGGTTGAAAAAATTCTTCGTGAAATTTTGTATATCTTACTTCGACCAATCCTCAAAAAAAATTTTTTTTTTAAATACATTTTCTTTTTTTAAAAGGTAAGAAATGGTTAAAAGTACTTCTAAAGTGTTTAGACTAAAGAAGTGGTCTAAACCCTGAGAGGGTTCCTTATTAACTTCTAAAGAAATTGGGCAATTTATTACCAATTCACAATTACCCCATTATTTTAAAATTGTGGGGTAATTGTGAACGTCATTCACAAATGCCCCCATTTGGTCAAAAATTTCAGTAGTGTTCTTTTCAGAGTTGAAAATGTTGATGAAGATGGTGGTGACATTATTGTACAAGTTTCCGTTGTACAAACAATACAAAAAAAAAATTGTGCAAAGAGCGATGTTTTGTGTATTAATTTACGAAATCATTGCTGTGCTCCCTTACCCAATAACAACTTACAAAAACAGAAAAATTACTTGTTTTCAATGTCTCTGTGAGTATCCAAAGGCAGTAGGATTAACACAAAACCATTTTTTTTTTTCATTTGCAGTTTTAGACCTAACAGACTGTTGTTTTTTATTCATTTTAACTAAATGCATTCCCTTGAAAAAGTCTCATTTTCCTTGTTTTTGTGTGAAAATCATGTAATTTTTTGATTTTTTTTGTATGATAAAATGACAAAATATCATCAAAATATCATTTTTAGCTTGTAATAAAGTTCCTACAATTTTTGTTATTTTTATTTTTAACCTTGATTTTTGTACAAATTTGAGGTATGGGTAACTTGCATTAAACAAAAAGAAATTGTGACCGCTAAAGTATGATGAATAGCTTATAAAATGTGAATGGCTTATAAAACTTGTTTTTCATACGAATTTGTTCAAAATTTGTGTGGTGAATCCTGAATAATGTAGAATTAAAAATAAATCCACCATAATGTGATATATAAAATAAAAAATACCTAAAATAACGCTTTTATCTTAATTCATGAAAATCCATTCACAATTACCCCGGTCAACCCTAAATGACTGACAGTCTTTACAAGTTTTAAGTATGTAGATACTAGAAATGTAACGAATATTCGTATTCGCGAATATATTCGCTTTTTTCAGAAATTTGCATTCACATTCGCATTCTTACATTCACGCTCGAATTCGCAAAAAGTCCGAATATTTTGAGAATAATTGTATTTTTTGATTAAAAAATAAATTCAAATAAGTTATTCTTAAAAATTCAAAAATTCAGGTTTGTGAAGTTAGCCAACCCAAATTAGCTTACCCACATTTTTTTATGCTGATCGTTAGTTTTTCGTTAGTTCTCGATAGTTCTCCAATATTTCCGTTAGTTCTCTAAAAATAAAAAAGATATAGCCATAAATACACATAAGTGGGTAGGCCAACTTATTACTACAGATATCTAACCCGCACCTTAATCTTAAGACGTAATGTATATGTCAACATACCAACCATTAGTTCTTCGTTAGTTCTCGATAGTTCCCCAATATTACCGTTAGTTCTTTTGTGATGTGTGAAGTTGGCCTACCCACTTTGTATGGGTCATACATTTTTTATTTTCAAAAAATCAATGGTAATATTGGGGAACTATCGAAAACTATAACGATCGGTATGTTGACATATACATTCCTCTTAAGATTAAGGTGCGGGCTAGATATCTGTAGTAAGAAGTTGGCCTATCCACTTATTTATGGCTATATCCTGCTATATCTTTTTTATTTTTAAAGAACTAAGGGAAATACTAGAGAACTATCTAGAACTAACGAAGAACTAACGATTACCATAAAAAATTGTAGGCAAGCTAATTTGGGTAGGCTAACTCCACAAATCTCAAAAATATTAAAAATATTGTGTTTTGTGTGTATTCTGTGATTGTGTTACACTCATTTATAAAGTACTTGATTTTTACAATTTATTGTCTTTTATGAAGAAGGTTTTCTGTCCACACATGTTTGTGATAGAATTAGGTTTTTGAAGAAAAATTTTTTTTGTTATAAATGGAAAGATCATATATAAGTTTTCTAAGAAAACTCTTTTTATTTTTTTTAAACGTAATAATTAAGAAGTTATATTAAATTAAAAATAAATTTTTAAACTTAGAACCGATAACGGGCCGATAGTTTCCGAACGCTTATGTGACGTAATAAAGGTAATATCGCTCCATTATTGCAATAGTCGGTTATCTGGGCAAAATTACATTTTTGAGTTATCTACATCATTCGAAAGAGGAAAAGCGTATCTTTCAGATGCTACAATCAGTTAAGCTCTAAGCTTCATATTTTTGCTAATATAATCGATATCCTTGTATGACAATTTTAATAAATTTAAATTTTAATTGTTGCAAGACTAAGGTATATCGATATAACCGTACTGCTGAAGCGTCAAATTCAATTTATTTTTATTACAATACTAGGTTATTGCATTTTATCCGAGTATTGAAGCAAAAAAAATTTTGAAAATTTTACAAACTAAACAACATAACCGAATTTTAAAATTTTAAAAGAAATTCGTTATGTCAAATCAAACAAAGAAAATGTTAACAATATAGTAAATGTATTACAATATGCATGCTTTTATGATTAATATAATGTTATTTAATCAATTTTTTAATTATGTTAGTAGAATTTCACTACGTTTTAACTATACTGCCCGGATGTTCAAGAAAAATCATAATAGGAAAATACCAGCTCTCAAACTTTATCTTTGGTGTCCTGTAAAATTTGTCAAATTGTCATTATCAAGGTTCATGCTTTTTAGGTTTTAATTAGTGAATAATTTGTGATGAGTTTGTTAACTTTTTTTCGGCATTTTTATGTTAAAAGAAATGGTTTTATTTCACTTAATAATGGTTTTCATTTTTAAAATTGGGTTATTTTTACCATCGTAGTAATTCTATTCAAAATATTTTAATGCAATAGTCAGTTATCTAGGAAAATTTGAAAATTTGGGCCGATAAAATAAAATATTTCTTTTAATTTTCATAGTATAATTTAATATCGTATTTAAAGAGTTTTCTGTCAAAACTGCAGTAAAATTGAATTTCAAATAACTCTCAAAAGACAATAAATATATTCTAAAAAACTTTAAACTTGAATATCTCAAAAGTTGACATTTCCCAGATAACCGACTATTGCAATAATGGAGCGATATGGCCTGAACATAGCTACATTAGTGTCTTTTTATTTTCAAATAGATTATAGACCAAGAGCTACTGGCCTATTTGCGATGGTCATTTCAACACGCGTTAAATTGAGAAGATAGAATCTCGGATACTTACTATACATAGAAATTCAGTTCTGGCAAGCCTATTCGGCCGGGTTGTCAGAACTGAGTTTTTGTGTATAGTAAGTAGTATCCCAAATCCTATCCTCTCAATTTAACGCGTGTTGAAATGACTATCGCAAGTCGGCCAGCAGCTCTCCTACTATTAGTGTTGCTATGAAATTATTGTTACTATGAAATTAATGTTGCTCTGAAATTCTTGTTTCTATCCAAATTATTGCTTGCTATAAACTTCATTGTCGAAATATCGAAACTAAAGAAATATAGAGCCTGTTTTGTACTACGTTGTGACAGCAATACAAAAATAAATCCGGAAAAAATGTCCCTCAAGATTTTGAACGTCGAAATCAATGAAACAACCACCAATAATTTTTCCTACTAAATTTTAATAATTTTGATACTTTTGACATATTACCTTTATGACGTCACAGACATCGCGATCCTTTGTAGTGCTGTTTTTAACCAAATGATATTTTTAAAAATTTTTCAAGTTTTAATTAATTTATTATTTATTATATATCATTTTTAAAAAATTTTTGATATCGATTATCAATATTATTTATGATGTAGATTTGAAATAAAACAAAAAAAATGATATTTATTTTTTATTCAAAAACCCAATTGCATTATTTTTATTATTATTTTATGATTCTTACGTTTTGAAATTTTGTTATTTAAAAGGACAAAATGACAAATGACACCTTTTTTGTTAGTTGTTACCATAAGCAATAAATTTCGAATTAAACATTCGTTACATCTCTACTAGGTACATATTATTATAATGATTATAATATTCATGTAGGGTTGACCGGAGTAATAAAATTGTGAATGGATTTTCATGAATTGAGATAAAAGCGTTGTTTTAAGTATTTTTTATTTTATATATCACATTATGGTTTGTTTATTTTTAATTCTACATTATTCAGGATGCACCACACAAATTTTGAGCAAATTCGTATGAAAAACAAAAATTTTAAAAGCCATTCACATTTCCCAGTGCGGTTTTGCAAATCTTATGAATTTTGGGGTAAAAGTGAATGCCATCAGAAAAATTATTTAGAGTGGATTACAAGAGAAGTGAGGTACATCAGAGTAAAGCCCAACTTAAATTCTTTACATTTCCCCACTTTCAAATTTTCTATTATACTTTAGCGGTCACAATTTCTCTTTGTTTAATGCAAGTTATCCATACCTCAAAGGATATAGCAAGATAAGCATAGTAAATCTGCCCCGCGACGAATTATTTGAATAACTATATTACCGGTATGGTAAGGCTGTAAGTAATTGATATCTACAATTTTGGCGGCCAGAACTGAGTAGTTATGGAGAAAACTAAAAAAATTTAAAAAATTACAAAATTGTTTTTCTTGGTAACTACTCAACTTAGGAAAATAATTCCAAATCCACATGAAGGCAAACACACATGAAGGCAAACACACTCAAGAATATTAGACATATTTATTATCGTATCAGTCCTCGTTATTAAGGATAATAACAAGGATAGTATCCGATCCAATGTTATTTTTATAGGGTTCCAATTGAGCGACCACTTCAAAAAAAAAATTCAGTAACTGTGCCCTGATGCACTTAATTACTGCACCAAGTCTCATCAAAATTCAAGGGCTGCAACATGGTAAAAATTTTTTTTTCAATTCTAATCTGCTGAACCGCCCCTCCAGTGGGTCCGACCCTGGAATTATATACATCAATCTAAAGTACTTTTAAAAAAAAAACTGTAAATGAAAAAAAAAATGGTTTTGTATTAATCCTACTGCCCTTGGACACTCACAGAGACATTGAAAACAAGTAATTTTTCTGTTTCTGTAAGTTGTTATTGGATAAGGGAGCACAGTAATGATTTCGTGGATTGATACACAAAACATCGCTCTTTACACATTTTTTTTTTTTGTGTTGTTTGTACAACGGAAACTTGTACATCAATCGAAAGTACTTTAAAAATAAAGTGTCACCAGCGTCTTCATTAACATTTTCAACTCTGAAAAGAACACTACTGAAATTTTTGATCGAATGGGGGCATTTGTGAATGACGTTCACAATTACTCCACAATTTTAAAATCATGGGGTAATTGTGAATTGGTAATAAATTGTCCAATTTCTTTAGAAGTTAATAAGGAACCCTCTCAGGGTTTAGACCACTTCTTTAGAAGTATTTTTAACTATTTAAGTAAGATACATAAAATTTTGCAAGGGTTCTTTCAAAATAAAAAAAAAGATACTAATACCTGGAGAATTGTTATGAAATTTTAATAGCATATTAAGAAAGGACAGAAAAACATACTAAGAGTATATTTTTAACAATATTAATGTTATTTTAGAAATTATAGGCGCCGTTCACAATTGCCCCAATTCACAATTACCCCGGTCAACTCTATAATAATGTTTATACTACTTATATTTTATTTTTAGGAAAACACCGAAAATTCCGGGAAATAATATAATAGTTACTGTTCAACTGAATTTTATAATGTGTATCAAATTTGTTTTTTAACTAAATTCGTTTAGAACAATTAACTATACAGAGGATACAGAGTGATATCTTACATTTTATATGCTTTTTGTAAATTTTTTTCTTATTTTTTATTCAATTTATATTTTATAATAATAAAAACGCCGTGAGCAGCGGGGCCCCATCACGGTAGTCGAATTTTCCCCTTCATCTTCGGTATTGAATGTCTACAAGCGAAATGTGATTGAAAGTCTACAACCGAATTGTCATTTTGTTGGTTTCAAAACTGGTGATGAGTGTTCGGCTGATCGAGACTTTAAAAAAAGGTTTTAAGTATTTAAGGGCTGTATCTCAGTAAATTTCAATTTTGTGCCGAAAACAGGTAGCAGAAAAAAAGCCAACACAATTCGTACGAGGACATTCCTGCCCATGTTTATCCGCTAATTGCCTTTATGTTTTAGTTTTAAATATTAAAAAAGGACCTTCAATAGTAAACTGGAAGGCCTTTATAAAGATATTTTTTCTTTCCAAAAAAATCCAAAATTTCTATTTTATAAATACTAAAAATTCAAAATTCCTAATTTATAAATAAACAGTGACTTTAATAACATTTTTAAATTACTTAATATGTACGTATTTCATTTGTCATAAAAGTAAGTTCACTTTTTTTTAAATTTTTTAAAATTACTATTCGCCTACTTGTATTTAGAATAAACATAATGCTTTTAAAACACATTTAACAATAGCATTTAATTCCGATGTAAAAATGGGAGAAGTGGGGGGAAAAGTGATGTGGACTCCCTACAAGGTACTAGCTGGATACTAACTGAATAGACGTACAAAATTTCAGCCCTCTAGGTTTCCTTATGGAGTCTCTAGACGTGTTAGAAAACAAGCAAAAAAATTAAGGAAATATTGGCGTAAAAATCGTGGGGGTAAGGGTTAAAAGTTGAAACCTCCAAAAAACAGTGTCTGGCTATTAGCTTAACCTGTACACCAAATTTCAGCCCTCTAGGTTTATTTGGGGAGATTTTGACCCGAACGAAACTGTTAAAAAACAAGAAAAATCATGTTCTTTTGGGTATAAAAATGGTGGGGGTAGGGGTTAAAAGTCGAGACCCCCAAAAGGCACCCCCTTGATACTAACTCAATCCGAATACAAAATTTCAGCCCTCTAGGTTTATTCGGGTGACCTGTGCGAGTGGTACAAACTTCGAAAACGTCGAAAATGCATGAAATTGTAGCTTAAAAATGAGGGGGGTGGGGGTAAAATATTAAAACCTCCAAAAAGCACAACCTAGGTACGAACTTTATCAACACACCAAATTTCAACCCTCTACGTTAATTCTGGGGGGCTGGGGGCCTGTTAGATCCAGCGAAAATCGTTTTTCCCCCCTCTACTCCCACCATATCATCCTAGGAAGCTGAATTTTGGATATGTTGTAGATAATTGACCGAAACATTATTTAAAACCGATTTGGAAAAGTTTTATTGCTTTTCCGCCCCCCACCACCCCCTTAAAGGTCGGGTCCGAAAAAAAATTAGCCCAAAATTTGACCCCACTTTGATAGTATTGTTGTGCATCGGAATAAGCCCCACTTACCAAATTTCATCTCTTAACTTCCATAGGGGGGCCCTACACATATTAAAAGGTTGCGGGAAAATATATATATATATATATATATATCAGACATCTTTTTTTTTTACATAATCGTGTTCTACGGGTCCGAAAACGGATAGCGCCCCTGGTCTCGCCTCTCGCAGCTCTTATCGTATAGACTGTATAAGTCTAATTTTTCGGAGAAAATTCGACTAAAAAATTTTTGAAAAGGTTTTGTTTAATAATCTATTAAAGGACAGAGATAAAATAGCTAAATTTTCTACTCGGGAATTTGCTAAAAATATTCAAAGAATTCGTGCTGGTTCTCACTCTAAAATGATAATGTACGGACACCATCACCTGAAAAAATTTAATGAAATCTATTAACCCTTTGCGCTTATAAGACATGTACAGCATGACAAGGTGGTTTGTCCATTAACTCTACCATATTTAAAGGTGTTTTGTCTGTTGGATCATAAGCCATGTACCACATGACACACTGAATGTTGAACTGTAATGACTGCTCATACTTCACATTACATGAATATTTTATTTAACAACTGCAAACAAATTCATTTATTAGAAAAATTGTAAATAAAATAATACAAAATCACGTTGAATTATCTTTTTAAAATTAAAACTAATAAAAACAGCATTGAGGACGTATTTAGCGCATTTAGTATTCATATTCAACTTTGGGGAAACAAGGTTAGAACGTCAAAAGAATCCGTTAAAAAAAGAACGTCGGTCGTTGTCATGTGCTACATGTCTTACCAGCCTATTTACAACTCACTTTTTTTTGCTTGAGTGCAAAGAGTTAATCTATGAAATCTAGTTTCTTATATGTATATAGCCGTATACCCGATGGGATTTCCCATCGGCAACACCTTGTTATTAGGTAATCACTGCTCACTTTCAATGTTTTTCAAAAGCCTAAATACCAATTTCCACGTTCCTAATTTCAAAAATGACGAACTTCCTATACGAACTTTCATTTCCTATTTTAACCCCTTAGGGAATGAATTTCCAGAAACGTTTACACAACTGACTTTTATTTATAAATAGAAGCCTAAAGATCAATTTTCATATCTCCTGTGCTAAATTTCGTCCTTCTAAACCCAACAGTTTAGGCTGTGCGTTGTCTGTCAATCAGTGTATAAAATTGTATTTATTTGAACAGTCATAGTAACATATTTTTATAAATCTAACTTCAAAAATGTCGAATTTCCATAAAAATTTTCATTCCCTACTTAACTCACTTTAGGGGGCGAATTTTCAAAAATCCTTTCTTAGTGGTCACCAAAGAATAGATTTGCTTCGAATATAAGAATTATTTAATTTTTTAACGATGACTCATGATCAATTGTATTTGAAACGGGGTATAATACAATATATGACTTGGATTAATACAATAAATTATTGTGTTAATCCAAAACAGGTATACAGCGTGGAAAGTAAATAACTCTCATCGTTTTCAAAGGTGACTCATTCCACTCTGTAGACATTAAAACCACAGGAATTTTTTCGGAATTAACAGTTTGAAAAAAACGCAAATGAACTGATTCCACAATGTTTTCAAATTTGTCTAAGTACGGCCCTGACTAAATTATGTGTATTAGAACACTATAGAAGCCAACTAATATCAAAAAAGTGTAGCTCGCTTGGTGTTACTTGTTGGTCAGTCACAGCTTAATAGGCTCATTTCACACCAAGCCAGTCGCGTCCAGTCAAGTCACGTCAAGTCTGACGAATCTTGATTCAACATACACCGCGATTCAATGCAATTACAACATAAACTGTATTTTTGCTTTCAAATATAATCAGTCACGTCCAGTCAAGTCAAGTCAAGTCACCGTCAGTCCAGTCAACGATTTAACAAGTTGAATTTTTTCATCAGTCAACGTAAGTCATCTGTCCATTGTACATGCGTATTAAGAGATACATACATATTATAATATGTGTGTGTGTGGTATGTGTTGTATATAAATCAAATCATAGAGCATATTTCTTATGTCATTTCTGGTATAATTTATTATGTATGCATATGTAGTATATATTATTTCTTCAAATAATACATTATTCAAACGTTAAATTTTTAAATCATTGTCAAATATGGACTTAGAACAATTAATATTACTTATTAGAAATTATTCAGAAATTTATGATCTTAACTTCCGCATTATTATTATTGCATTAAATAACAACATCCATTTTCAAATATCAAGTAATAACTAATTTAAACTGACTGATTTGAGTTGACTTGGTCTATCTGAAAGCACCTGACTGGCTTGGCTTGACGCATCTGGACTTGACGTGACTTGACTGGACTTGAGAAGACTTGACTGGTTTGGTCTGAAATGAGCCTAATTCCAGTCAAGTCCAGATGCGTCAAGTCAAGCTACTCAGGTGCTTTCAGATAGACCAAGTCAAGTCAAATCAGTCAGTTTAAATTAGTTATTACTTGATATTTGAAAATGGATGTTGTTATTTAATGCAATAATAATAATGCGGAAGTTAAGATCGTAAATTTTTGGATAATTTCTAATAAGTAATATTAATTGTTCTAAGTCCATGTTTGACAATGATTTAAGGATTTAACGTCTGAATAATGTATTATTTGAAAAAATAATATATACTACATACATAATATGCATACATAATATATTATACCAGAAATGACATAAGAAATATGCTCTATGATTTGATTTATACACAACACACCACAACACACATATAATATGATGCAAGGTTTGTATAGATAGATCTATTACGGACCTTGGTATGTATGTATCTCTTAATACGCATGTACAATGGACTGACGGTGACTTGACTTGACTTGACTGGACGCGACTGCTTATATTTGAAAGCAAAAATACAATTTATGTTATAATTGCATTGAATCGGTGTATGTTGAATCAAGATGCGTCAGACTTGACGTGACTTGACTGGACGCGACTGGCTTGGTGTGAAATGGGCCTAAGGCATGTAGTCAGTCGGTGTCAGTCACCGAACGCACAATGCATTGTAATGTATTGTTAGACATTGTTACTTGAACTGCACACGTTGCTATGTCCCATAATAGGTTTTTTGTAGTTGTGTGTGTTAATACCATAGAGTAATAGAGACAACAAAGCTATTCTATACAATTGGAACTAGTGTAACCAGTAAGAGATAGAAAATATATTACATTCTTGCACGGTATTTACTTTGTATTGATGCGATATTGTGTATTTGTGTTAGTAATCATTGGTAGTAGTGGCCGTCGCGTGACCGTACTTCACATACATATGTATGATACCACAACGCTCCGTGTGGGGACGTAACAATGCCAGTAAGAATCGAATCCATTGTCTTGTAATTGACCTGCACTCATCGAGTGCCAGTGAGAAAGTGACTACTAAGTTGCCTAAGGTACACAAAAATGCACACTGCAGATTTAATGATAGAGATAGTAGCTGTGCCTCTATTACTCTAGGGTTAATACGCACACAGAAGCAAACATCAAACCAACACCACTGCAAACAGTATGTACCTACACAACATAGTAATGCGAAGTGGGGATGATTTTACGTCACCTGACGGCTACAGTTGGAATTAGAGATGTCGATTTTAAATCGATTAATTGAAAATCGATTAATCAAAGCTTAAAAAATCGATTGTTTTTCGATTTTTTTTTTATTTGAATCGATTCATTAATCGATTATTATTAAAAGTAAGAGATCGATAACCGATTTTTTCCAAAAATAACTTCATTTTAATAGTAATTCTACAAAGATACATGTGTTAAAATGAAACACTAAAAACTCTATTGTTAATTGTCACTTTTTACTCGTTATATCAACGAATCCCTCCTATGGCTCTATATAAGTCAGACTATTAATACAAAAGGAAGGAAGAGACCACCTATCTGTGCAAACGACGATCCCTTTCCCACAAAAGCGACTTATTTAGAAAACATTTTTTTGTCAATTTGTTTGAAATTTTTGAATAAACTTGGTTCAATTCCTGGTATTAGTCCTACATATTCAATTGCCTTATTTTTTATTATAAATATAATTGAAAAGTTAACTCATTAATCGCCTTTACAAATATAATGTAAGGCGTTTTTACACGATATTACCTATGTACTATCAAGTAAGTCCCTTAAACAAATATTATCAGCTAATTTTATTAAACTTTTCAAAATTTCGATTTTTTAGATCGATCTCAGAATCGATTTTTTTTAACCGATTTTTTTTTTGAATCGATTTTTTTGATTTCGATTTTTTTTTTGAATCGGTTTTTTTGATTTCGATTTAAATCGATCCAAAAATCGATCATTTTTTTTGAGAATCGACATCTCTAGTTGGAATACTACCTATTATATTTTACTTTGGCCCTTTGCTTTTAGTAACAAAGGTACAAAATAGTTATTTTATTGACCAAAATTGCCAAAATTCAATAAAATTTTGTAAACATGTTTACTACAAGTTACTATTTGGTGTATGTAGTTTTTTTTTTTTTTTTTAAAAAATATAGCTTAATACAAATGATCAGAGCAAGATTTAGGCTAAGCGCGCACTACGTTTTTTTTTTCCGCTCGGCGTTTTTCCACAAAAGCTGAAAACGCGTCATCAGCGCGCACTACGTTTTTTTTTCAGTAGCGGAATTGGCGGGACTTAAAATTATTTCGAAAATGGACGCTCATTAAGCTTGCTGCACTGGTGCTTTACATTAGTAATATGACGTTATAAAATTATAAATAATTTTAAAGTATGTAAAATTCTGAATGTTTTAATTTTAATACTTTTTTATTTTTAAAATATTATTAAGAAATAAAAAATGATGCAATATTAATTATCAAAATATGTCAAACTTATGAACACATTTCCATTTTCTTCCACCATTCACATATTTTAGATAGTACCCACTCTTCTTTTTAAATAATTAAATTTGTAAAAATATTCATTCACCAAGATCTAAATTATCTTTTTTACCTGTAATGCAGTGCAATTTATTAAATTAACTATTTTATCAAAATCAGGACGTTCGTTAAGCTTCTTTTACTGGGGCTTTACAATGGCAACATTATAAAATCAAAAATACTTTTTGTACGCAAAATTCTGTATAATTTAATGACTAAATAAATAAAAATACAAAACAATAAACATATTAAAACATTTTATTTTCAAAATAAATAATTATTATAATTAAATACAAATAATTCAAAATTAATTATTAAAATGTCAAACTTATGAATGGATTCTCATTTTTTCCCGCTTTTCCCATTTACATATTTAACAAAGGATTTAACCAATCTACTTTTCAGATAATTATATTTGTAGAAAGATTTATTTACCAAAACCTAAATTACCTTTTTTATATGTAATGCAGTCCAATTTATTAGTTATTTTTTAACAAACTTCTCGCCAAAAACATTTACAGTATTCTTAAATACCTTAATATTAGAATTTTATCCAATACTGGGGGGCTTTTGTCTATTTCATATATAATTTTCTTCGTAAAATTTTCTATTAAAATTCCAAATCTGGCGATACTTTGACTAAAATTTTATTTTACATACATTTCTGTTGTGTGTTAGTGCATCATAATATGATACATAACCACACCAATCAAAAAAACCGCTTGCTTATTTACGCAAGTGCGCGTGTTGTCATATATTTATACGTGTTTTTTTTCCAGCAAAAAAAAATGTAACTTTTTGCGTTTTTTTTTTCCGCCGCTGAAAAAAAAAAACGTAGTGCGTTCGCTTATATGGAGTATAATGCTTCACATTTTTTTTGCTGAAAGAAAAACAGCGGCGGAAAAACGTAGTGCGCGCTTAGCCTAAAAAAGAATTTTAAGGCAGGGTTGCCAACTTAGGGGTTTTCCCCCTAAATTTAGGGGGAAAAAGATTGCATTGAGGTTTTTTTAGAGGGAAAAAATGTTTAGGGTTTTTTTAGGGGTATAAAATTTGTTTTAATAGCATTAAAAAAGTTAACGATTTAAGTTTTGAAATACTCGGATTATAATATGAAATTGAATATTTTAATTCTTTTCTAAAGATAAGTTTTAAAGAGTATTTTCTTTTCTAACCAATGCCTACAAAATTTAAAAACGGAAATAATTCAAATTTTTACCGTTATTTAATTTTGACAAACAAATTTCAGTTAATAAAACACCATTGAAAAGAAATGCCTATATTTATATACATATTAAAATGGCGCAAAGGAAAAAGAGACAAAAAACTTGGTAGATCTACAATCACTTGATATGTCGATTCTGTAGACTATATAGGCGACAATTAAGATAACTTCAAAAATATTTCATAAAATGAAACCTCAGAAGAAACCAAGACTCTGTTTGAAATATTGAATACGTTATAAATAAAGAATGTTTCAAAACTAAGTATAGTTGTATTTTTTTAACACGTTCAAGGACACTGACGTCATAAGACGTCAAGGGAATTAGCAAACTCACACACCACGTCGTACGGCGTCAATAATTCCATATAAAGTGTATTAGCCATCAAAATAGTGTACACGTCTAGTGTATTTTATCTATTCTTGTGTCCACTAACGTGTTAAATTTATTATTTTAGGGGATTTTAGGGGGATTTCAAATTGTATTTAGGGGGAAATTTTTTTAGGAGTTGGCAACCCTGTTTTAAGGGCCCCTTTTTTGACCCATATTTAGTATCAAATTTTTTCTGTTAAAAAACACTTTTGATTCAAATTTATTGTCAAATATTAATTAATTACATGGGTGAGATCTACCCCACTGTATTCACAGCGAGACTTTCCACTCTGTATACTAACTTTATACCAAATTTAGTTAAAGTCGATTCAGCCCGTTTGATGTCATTATAATAAATTTGTACTTTCTTCTGCAGGAATATTCTACCGGGAATAGTGGGACCGAGTAATTTAGTCTGGATATCTAACTTTTCATTGACCAACTTATTTATATAAAAAATTCATGAAATACTAATTTTATGTCGTCTGTTTATTAATTAATGTGAGTGTAAAGATTTATCAACGTGACCATTTTTCGTGTGAGTATTTATCACTATGTTTTCAACGTGAGCATTTGTCACTGTGCCAATTTTTCACTGTAGGGAATTTTCTGTGTAAAACTTTTCCCGTACCTATACGAAATTGTCGGTATGAACATTTTTGTCGCTGTGAGGGGTTTTCGTGTGACCAAATTTCTTGTACGCATTTTTCATAGAACCGTAGACATCACGTTGATCCTATAAGTTTTCTTCTTGATTAATATGCAATATCAGAGGACAAATCGCACCTCGGCAACAACAAAGCCACATCTTATTTACAATTCCATAAATGATATGGCACTGTTGTTGCCGAGGCGTAAAATATCTCTTTGGGAATAATGAAAAAAATAAAAAATTAACTGTGAGTAATAAACAATTATATTATTTTTTTAATTAATCTAACAAAATATTTTTATATTTGCCACATTTCTAAAATAAAATTTTTGTATACATCTAAAACACAGATTTGATTTGATGTTTTCAATAGAAACAATAACATAATAATAAACATTAACCATTTGTCATAATAAATAAGAATGATTTATATATTAAAATTTGATAGTTTGTTATTTAACATGTGCGAAGGTACATAAATTTTACAAAATTGCTCTATGATATAACGGAACATTTGGATCCCTTTGTTGTACACCACTCAATAATTGTGCCAATGTATAAATATTATCATCACGATCGTGGGTCATATCAGCAGGTCCAGTGAAGTATCGTAATTCTCGTGTCGGATCACGTCGTTTTCGCGTTACCATAAATCTTTTTGTTTTCTCGCCGAACCATGGTCGTCGTGTATACATGGGCTGGTATGACGTATCTTTTGTTTGATAATAATATGGGGACTGGGCGTTAATTATGTGCGTGGCAGGTGATAATCTGCCAGTGTTACGGGCTGTTGGATAAACGGGTGTTTCTAACCAATTTTCATCGGTTTCTTCAACTTCATCGTCGGAATCGTCTAAATCATCACTTATTTGACCATATTCGGGTGCATTAGGGAACGTATTATGTCTCCATGAAGGATTTCGATTGTATTTATGTTCAGCCTCCCATAGAGATATTAAATCAAATAGATCGTCCTCGGGATTGCCGTCAATTTCACGTTTCAATCGAGAATTCAATCTGAAATCAAAGTTTGCTCATATTTGTTAGATAATTTTTGAATTTTAATTTTTAATATATCAAAGCTCCACGAGAACTCGAACTAAATAAATTACTAATTAAGAAAGTTTTGGACACGAAAATAGTATGATGGGAACACTACAAAATTAAACATTACACTAAGAAAGTACATTTTTTCAAGAGGTAGCACAGTACACATACAACCAGTGATGTACATGGATAGACAACTGCTATTCTTTTTTTGAAGCAAGTTCAAAAATATAGGCAACTGACTTAACACAAAATAAAAGTGAAATAAGAAATATGTTAATTTTTTTTTTACCCTTAACTTACTCCTTGGGTACTTTTTGTTTAATAAATATTTTCTAAAGGCAATGAAAATTTCTAATTTAAATTTGAAATTAGGACAAATTTTTACAGCGAATAAAATAGTAGAAAAATTTTCAAAAAAAGATAAACCTCTCGTGTAACAGTAACTGAAAATCATAAATGACTAAATAAAATTGTTTTATTTAATTTTTGTCATAAATTAATTCTATTTTTTGTAAAACTAATAAAAGTGAATTGTTTTTGGAAAAGTTTTCATTCTACATTCAATATAAATGGATGCAATTTCTTGAATAATTTGCATTTCGTGTAAATCTTCAGTTATCAATTCATTTACTACAGCATGAACATATTTAATTAAATTTGAATTCTGATAAAAATACTGTGTGACATAGATAAGAGATAACAATAAATAATTTGAAATTACTTTTATACAAACAATTTTTGTACAATCTAAATGCCATTTCTGATTGTTTTATTATTAGAAAAACAAATCTTGAAGAATAAATTAACTGATCGCGCAAAACAAATTAAATTAATACAATATTGACAAGTTAATTTTTTTTAATAATTTTTTTATGACAAATCCGGCTATATAGTACAGTCACTGAAAGAGAATATAAAGTAAAAGCTCCTAATTTTTTCGGATTGAATGGATTTTCCTGAAAATTTGTATACCAGCTCATCTAACCCTACACTTCAAAAGTTATATTGTCTCGATATGTGCTTTTTGATAATTAGGGGTAAAAACTATCCTTGTATTAAAAAAAAAACACGAAAAGTCCAGATTTACGTATTTTAAAGATTCAATTTATGTTCAAATATGTTGGATAAAATTTTTTTAATTTAATTTATGAAATTCAATTACTTTTCTACCCTAAAAATCCTTAAAATCTACCCCTTTGTTCCCGAAAAAATAGGAAAAAATGTTTTTAGCAGCTTAAAATAACCTTTTGGTGCATTCATAATGTATTATATCTCTTTTATTGTTCATTAGAAAACTTATCACTCATTAAAAAGATGCAACTCTTAAAAAATAAACCACCCCTTATAATAAAATAAAGAAAAAAAAAGATTATTGAAGGCTTGTATACCGATATACATAATATGATGAATTGTAACTTTTTAAAAGTTTTCAAATGTACCATTATATTGTAACTTTTTAATCTCCCAAAAACCCTTATAGAAGAACTACCCCTTATAAAAAATCCTATCCCTTATGGAAAAATGGCATAAACAGTGGCGGATCCAGAGAAGGGGGGTCATAGGGGTCATGCCCCCCTGAGCTGAAAGTATTTGCTACATATTCTTACGATTACACTAAAAAATTCAAACAAATAAAAGTTAACAAATAAATTTTCAAATTTTAAACAAATAAATCTAGTGGTTAATATTTTTAAGCAGTATAATTTTAACTTCTAATTTTAAGATGTAATGTACACACGTAGAAAATATTATAATTATTGTACATTAAAAGTCCTTAAATTTTGTTTTAAATATAAAAATATATGTCCTTGCATCTAGCTCAGTGGTTCCCAAAGTGGACTCTATTGACCCCCAAGGGTTCGATAATAAGCTGCAAGGGGTCCATGTTGACCAAAAAAAAAATTGGGGTTCGGTAAGATGTAAATGGGGGTCTATAGCAACAGATTAGACGTAAACCGAGACAGTTTTTGGCTTGGTTGTTCTAAAATGTAAGAATTAAAAGTTGGTGACCTTTTTGACCCTTTGGACTCTATTGACCACCAGGGGTCGATAATAAGCTGCAAGGGGTCCATGTCGACCAAAAAAAATTTGGATTCGGTAAGATGTAAAGTTGTCACCGGTACCTCATTGTACCGGTACCTGTTGTACCTCATTTTGGACAAATTATATTTTCGAAGTTGTTGCTGAATTTATGAATTTGTACAGGGGATGTATCTAAAATCGAAAAACATGACCAGGGATAGGGATCGATGACACCAAGAAGTTTGGGAACCACTGATCTAGCTTTTGAAAATAGGGAGAATAACATTTTTTTTTTAAACTGACCATTGATCAAATAACCAGTATAGATGCTGCACATGTCTTTAACAATCTTTAACTTAACAAAAAAAGAAATTAGAAAGTGCATAAATAAAGCAAAATTTTTACTGAAGAAATATAGGTATTGTGGTCAAAATTTATATCCAAATATTAGAATATTTTTAAACAATTTTTGTTACACTTCCAGTAAGTGTAGCAACAGCAGAAAGATCGTTTTCAACCCCCCGCCGTCTGAAGTCCTGGTGAGGAGCGTCTTACTGGACTAGCTCTTCTGAATATTCATCGGAACATTGAAATTAACCCTGATAATTTTATCAACCAATTCGCTAAGCAAAAAAGGAAACTAGACTTTGTTATTTAATTAATAAAATAAAACATTTTTTTAAAATTATACGATTATTTCATTTCTTCAGTACAAACATTTGTATTTGTAGCTTTCACAATATACTAAATCGTAAAAATAAACTTTTTCATTGACACTCTCGCAAATGTTTGAACATCAATTTTTTAAGTTTTATTCTATTAAATTTGTAACATAAAATAATAAATTATAAAAAATAAAATATTAAATTAGGTAACATAAAAGTTACCTAAAGCATTCACATAAAAAAATAACCCATGCAGATTTCTGTTAAATTTGCAATAGCGACCAAAGTTTGACTCTCCCTCCCCCTTAAGTTGAAGGCTGGATTCGCCCGTGATTTGCAATATAGAATTTACCTATAAGTTTCACATAAAAAAAATTCTATGCAGATTTGGGCACCTTTTGTTATATTTACGATAACAACTAAAGTGTTTTAAGTCATAAAAATCTGACCCCCCCTGAGCTGAAGGCTGGATCCGCTCCTGGGCATAAAGATTATATTTATGGAAAAATAGCATGTGAATTATACATTACATGATGATATATTTTTTTTCATTTTATTGAATTTATTTTTAGTATTTTTTAACTAAATTATTAAAAAAATACACAAAGATGATTGTAAGTTACCTGCTCCAAAAATTTTACCGAAAAAATGCAATTGGTGTTTTTATTATAACTTTTTTAATTTTTAAGTTATCAATTCCCTTAAAGAGCTATTTTGTAGGGAATTTTAAGCACTATAAGTCTTATGATTTACAATAATTTTTTTGAGTTCAATTTTTAGATTTGTAAGTTTAAAGGGCTTAGGAAAGGTAGTCTTCGTGTACTGTTTTGAGCTTCTAATGATCATAACTCAGTCAAATTTGGACGTACAAAAATAAAAAAAATAAAAAAACAAATTTTTCAGCAAGAAAAAATCTACAATTTTCATTCCATAATTTATTTTCATAAATTTGTTAGTTTTTGAAATACTTTGAAAAAAAATATGATTTTTTTAAAAATTAAATTTTTTTTCAAGAGTAAATCAATCATTTTTTTGAATTTAGGCTTCTAAATCCGTTCAAACTCCCAGAACCTATTGTTTGTATATGAATAAAGTAAACTGGCGACGGATTACGCTTAATTTCAATGTTTGCCCTCAAGTAATTAATTTTAATACCGATTTTTTTTTTCTCAAAAATCAAGACAACCATTTTGTTTTGAATGTAACTCCGTTAATTTTTATACTAATGGTTTTTACCACAGCTCAAAATAAAGGTCTATTCAAGTACTTTTAAAAGTGTAATATGAGTTTTTTTTTAAAAACTTTCATTTTTCCGCCAAATAACCTTGAAAGTTTCGATTTTAGCATCGTCAAAATCGATTTCAACTTCAAGGAGTAATAACTCGGGTTCTATTCTATCTACAAAAATAAAAATACCCCTGTCGCAGCACCTGCATAACGTAGCGAATTTCCATTTATAAAAATCCGTTTTTCTGTGATTTTTCACCCTTCTAAGTGATTTTTCCTCTTCTTTCTAATGGTGTAAATAAATGTTGCAAAAATTTTTTAACTTTAGACAATTTTGGCAAAAAACTAATTTTTGTCACTAAAAATTACCAAAAAAACCATATTCCAGGCATCCGACATGGCTGGCTAACGAACTTGCCCAACGGTGTGGGACTAAATACAAATATAATATATAAATTTTAGTGAATATTATTTTCTGTTTCTAGGGACCTCAAAACAAATTTCTATTATAGTCTTGGGCTCAGATCGCGTCATGGCAGTGGCTGTAATAACTAAATTCCATTCTGGAAATTCGCTAAAACCACCCATAAAACCTATTAGCGCTATTCATAAAGACAAGTTAAGATAACTCTAAGTTTGAACTTAGAGATATCTTAGCAAAGTTAACGCTAAGACTTAAATTAACATTACAATTCATAGGCACATTTTAAAATTGTCCTACTAGAAACAAGCTTGAAGCTAGTCATAATGATACATTCTGAGGTGTACACAAGCTTTACAATTAATTCACTAATTGAAAGCAATCAGAAAAGCGAAAAATATTTGAACAGTAGTAGCGCGAAATATTTAAATTAATGAAAATTCTATCACTAAATAATTAAAATTTTTTTTGATATTTTTGCCGTAATTAATAAAATAATATAAAAGTGTACATAATTATACATTTTAATTTAATTTATAATAAATATTATAAATAACAAATAACAAATATCAACGGAAAAATCTATTTATTCAAAATTTAAATTTCTTTGTTGTAAAATATTTAAACTGTTAGAATGTCAGTACGTAAATATGGACTGTTTGTTTAAAATCACAACACGACGCTCTAGCAAATATATTTAAAATTTTATGAAATAAGTGATATTATGTGACAATTTTAATATTTTTTTTAATAATGTGAATTGTCTTTAAAACATGTGTTTTAAATATAAATATATAATATAATTGTGCTGTTTATATATATATATATATATATATATATATATATATATATATATATATATATATATATATATATATATATGTATATATATATATATATATATGATGTACCTACTTTGATGGAATTTGATTGACTTATGTATAAAGCCATAATAAAATACCTATAAGAATAAATATAAATTTTGTTAATGATTTAGATTTTTATAATTTTAAACATAAACTGTGGTGCTTAAGGCCTTAAACATTAAATAAATGTGGTGGTTCCGATAATTTTCAACATTTCAGTAGGAAAAACAGCTAAAAGAAAATGTAATAATAAATTAAGATTAACTAAAGTATAGTAAAATAGTATATTAAACTACCGTTTTGTTTAGAAATATTGACATTAAAAAAAAATACGTAAGTACGTACGCAAAAAATGTAAATCAAAATCAAAATATTCTGTCACAGAACTGCAGTGTTAGCATTTGTAACATAATTATAGTACGCTTGACATAATTATTAATGAAAAATTTGAAAGAATTTTTTCTTTTTCTTGCTCCTTTAACTGTATTTTTGGGTTGTTTCATAATTTTTCAAGAAATATTACGAAATACTCCAATTTGACAAGCCTGATCACATAACTTAAACATTTTTTCCAAAAAATTGTAAAATTTTCACCACCATATGCTGAAATGTAGAAAATTTTAGCAACCAACTTACTAAATTTGCTTTTTGTATTTCATTATTTTTATTTTTTGTAAACTTTTGGCAAGACTACGATAAGTACGGCGCCAAGATTTGATGACACTTCCTTATAGAACTTGACAAAATAAAACGAAAAACAAGAATAAAATTTTTCGAGATCTCGCTTCGTTTTCGAGTTAAACTTGTTTTTGAATTCCAATATATTGTATGTATGGGATGTGGGCACGAGTACGATATCCGAGGCGACAAAATTTGACAAGCGGATCTGATAGATTTTGGCATTCTAAGCAAAAAATAAAAAGTAAAAAATTTTGAAATTCGCCTTAGTTTTCGAGACATCGATCGTTAAACTTGTATTTAAGTTTTCATGAAATTCGGATATATTGTATTTGGTGAAATATTGGTGAAATATATTTATATCAAAAATCGAAGTTTATTGTCAAAACTGGCCCAACCTTCGGGCAAAGGGTAACCTTAACTAACCTCACCACTTAGTTTTTATATCAAAAATCGAAGTTTATTGTCATAACAAGCCTAACTTTTGGGCAAAGGGTAACCTTAAATACAAGTTTAACGATCGATATCTCGACAACGAAGCGAGATCTCGAAAAATTTTATTCTTGTTTTTCGTTTTATTTTGTCAAGTTATATAAGGAAGTGTCATCAAATCTTGGCGCCGTACTAATCGTAGTATCCCCAAACTTTTTAATAATTTCAAAAGAAATATATATTACGAAAAAAAAAAATGTAAAAATTTTTTAGGTATGGATCCATTTTATTAATTTTATCTGTCAAATAAAAAAAAAATGGAAGTGCAATAAATAGTATTGAAATTAAATATATGGAATACATTGTGCATACATTTGTACACAATTATTAAGACAATATCCAAACGCGGATAAATTTACGTAAAAGTGTTACTGTTTCAAAGTGGTTTAACGTAATTTTCATACAATTGTACCAAAATGTTAATAGTTTTAATTCCGTGGTAACATAATCTATCACCTCCGACATAAAGCAAATTATTGTGATTTCTTTTCTCAAAAAAAATGGAATACATACATTATAAAAATATATTTAACTGAGAGAGAAATAGAATATAGCCGAATCGTTAAATTGGATTAAAAAAATCATGACACGCCACTTATAAATCGTTTTTTATTTCGAATGTAGCTCGCAAAAAATGAGACAGAAAAAAAAGAATGTGAGTGCGAGTGAAATGGAGAACGACATATTTCCTAGTTTTTCTCGAAAAATAAGTAACTTAGAGCAAAAGTGTAAAAACATTTTTTACGCATATTGCCTTTTACTTTGGCTTGGTGTAAAAAAAAATTTTGAAAAACTGCTTAATTCTGGCAAAAAGCTCATATATATATATATATATATATATATATATATATATATATATATATATATATATATATATATATATATATATATACTGTATTTCAGATACAATTGATCATCAAGTGATCTTATATTCGAAACAAATCGATCTTCCATTCTTTTCTAAAAACAAACAGCAGATTTAAAATGTACGCAATTGCAATAATGAAAGAGATAAAGCTAAGAAGGAATGTTCCAATGTATTTGTATAGGAGACGTCCGGAGACGTCAAAAACGTTTGCCAATTCTTACGTTTACATTTTACACATTAAAATCTACTGTTCAAAGCGTTGCCAGTTTTCAGCTTTTTAAAAAAGTTTTTTTTTTTATTAATATCTCTTCTTATTAAAATTAAAAAGTAAATTGCATTATTTTTAAAAATAAATGACTTTGTTAATTGTAACTTTAAAATTTATTTAGCTGTATCGTTTTTTATTCGAACTTTTTTCTTTATTTCGTTAAGTTTGGCAACAATCAAAAAATTCAAAGAGATTATTTCTATTGTATGTACTTTTAATTGTTTGAAAGTTGGAATATATTTACGAAATAGTGGCCGGCAAAGTGTCTTTATTTTTAAAATTCGTGTTATGTTTTTATTTATATTTTTTAAAAACTTACAATGTTACATTAAAATTGTCAAGTAAGTAATCTATTCATTAATTATGTTCATTTCTTACTGTTAAGATTATTAAAAATTATAGTAAATTGTGTATTCGTGTTCGATAATAATGTATAATATAAATAGATACATTTTTGATTGTGTATGTTTGTGGTAAGTATTAAGGGTATAAATTTTAAACGCTAAACAATTAAACAACAGTAAACCATTAAAAACTATGACAACAGTCCAACATAAAAAATTTTGGGGACAGGCCTACCCATACTGTCAACTTCCCATTGGGTGTCCTTAAAGACTAGAGACTACTGTACATAAATAATTCTTTTTTCATTTCAGGCGACTCCTCCCCTGGACCCCCGATAAAGGCTTTGCTCCTTGCACCATACCGGGGGCTTCGCCTTCTGTACCTAAGGGTGGGGCCTCCAGCCTTATCAAACAAATTATAACATCATTTGTTCTCAAGATATGGGAGACCAAATATATTTCAAAAAAAGTTTCTTACTACGTTCTTTTTTTTTAATTTAAAGGGCGTAGCCGGGTAAGATAAAGAAAACGGCCCTTGATGCAAAATTGATTGTTTTTATAGGAAATAATACTTCTTTACCCCAGATACATTCCAGCCAAATTTCAACCCTCCAAGGCTAATAGTTTATGAATACACAAGCAGACAAAAATTTTCAAAAAAAATTTTTTTTGACGAAATTACTGAGCCGATTTATTTGAGTTTAATATATATTGTGTACTCACCTTAGGCAAAGCAATAAAAAAAAAAATTAACGTTATATCCCTTCATTATACTAATTTTTTTAAATTTTTAAATAATAGTAATATATGTAGTACCGAACATGGCTTGCATTTGTATTGAAATATTACTATGTTCTACCAACTAAAATTTTTCCATAAAAATATATGTTATAGAGTACTAAGAGACAAATTATTAAACAAAAAATGGTGGGTGTCGCTAACGCGTAAGTGCCAAAAAAAATTTTCTTAAATTTAAAAATTTAAAAAAATTGGTAGAATAAAGGTATATAATGTTAATTTTTTTTTTCATTACTTCGTCTAAGGTGGGTACACAATATATATTAAACTGAAATAAATCGGTTCAGTAATTTCGTCAAAAAAAAAATTTTTTTGAAAATTTTTGTCTGATTGTGTATTCATAAACTATTAGCCTCGGAGGGTTGAAATTTGGCAGGAATGTATCTGGGGCTAAGAAGTATTATTTCCTATAAAAACAATCAATTTTGCGTCAAGGGCCGTTTTCCCTATCTTACCCGGCTATGCCCTTTTAGAATAAAATACTGAAGTTTTTAACATCAAGAAAGGTTCTTAGGCCATTATATAATAATGTTATGGTAAAAAATCCATAATCTATGTTATCTTAATAGAGTTAATTCCGTTTTTTTACCAGAAAAAACAAACCGCTAATCCGATTTTGCTAAAAACTTTATCCGGTCTTAATTTTTTGATTACGCATCTAATGAAATTAGTCCGGAGTTGATTTCATCATTTGTTCTCGAGATATGCGAGACGAAAAAAAATTCACGAACGAACGAACGAACTAACGAACGCACACACAGACGTCACGCTAAAAACGATGGATTCGGATTCTAGTGACCTTGAAACGTGGAGATATGTCAAAATTAGTGATTCGTAAAATCGGACCCATTAGAATAACTTCCTTTGTAACTTCCTTTGTAACTTCCTTTGTAACTGTCGACAGTCACGCTATCCTTTTTTACCCCTGCCTCAAAGCTGGTGTTCCACTAGCAAGATAAGGTATCCAACTGTATCTCTCAACAGATATAAAAATTAAAAAAAAAAAGAACTAAAAACACAAACCACTAACATTAAGCTCTAACACTAAATAAATAAAATACCCCAAATCCCTTAAAGTTAAAACAATTATAAAAAAAAAAAATAAATAAAAAACTTACACTATACTCACCCTTGGAACCCCCTGATGTTTCATTCTCGCGACTAAGGCCAGTCGCCATTAGGACGACCGACCTTTATTTCCTCTATTACCCTATACGCACACGGAGGACTTTTGTCACCGTGTCATTCCTATCTAATATGTGTATTAAAAAGGGAGCTAAAGTAGAGTTAGCTCTCTTTTTAACACATATAACAGAGAGAAGTGACAAAAATGTCATGGTGACAAAAGTCCTTCGTGTGCGCATGGGGTTATTGACCGTTACTATCTACTATTATTTACCGGTGACTGTTCTCTATTCTACTACTGAATATCTTATTTATACGGAAATCACCTGTTCGATTCGCTGAGCCAAACAATTTTGTGACACCGACATTTTACAAAACTTGCACACGTTGCTTAAGTTTATTGACATAAAAAATATGTATAACAATTTCATAATGCATGTTTTGAAATATCGGCGGCTCTTCACAAGATTTTGAGATCCCACAAGGTCCTGGGGACCCAAAAAGCATCCAAATAAATAAACTATTCAACCGGTTTTGAAAACTTTTTCACTATTAAAAAGTTAAACTATTCCAGTTAGATATAGACTATATTATATGAGATTATGAGGTTTCCTGGACCCTAGCGACCCAAAAAGGGTCTAAAGTGAACTACTCTCTATCTTGAAAATTGTTACACCGTTACAAAGTTAAATTGTTCCAAATTGACATTGGCTATGTTGTATTATGCGCCAAGATCCTAGAGACCCCAAAAGCTCCCAAAATTAACTACCCAACCGATATTGAAATTTTTTTACTATTGGAAAGCTAAACAATTCCAGGCTGACATAGGCTATATTATATTAGATTGCCCAGGATTCTGTAGAAATTTCTTCTCAAATACCATCGAATTATGAGAAAAGTTAACGCAAGGTTAAAAGTGTCCGTCAGGATATTAGAGACCCAAAAAAAGTTTAAAATAAACAGCTAAACGGAACTTCAATAGTAAGATCATAGTGATTATGGACTACTGGGTAGTATGGTCATAGAGACTGTGGACCACTGAGTAGTAAGATTACACTGATTATGGGTCACTAGGTTGTAGGTCATAGTGATTATGGACTATTGGGTAGCATGGTCATAGTGACCGTGGACCACTGAGTAGTAAGATTACAGTGATTATGGGTCACTGGGTAGTAAGATCAAAGTGATTATGGACTAGTGGGTAGTAAGGCCATAGTGATTACGGACTAATAGTAAAAAAATGCCAAACCTCAAAAATATAAATGTTTTTTCCTTGTTAAAAAAATTTCCGAAATTGCCTTTATTTTCGCCTGTCTAAAGGTATTCCCCCCTCAGGAAACAAAGAAAATACTTTTATTGAACTTAACTTCTTCGAGATAGCACTATTTTTTTTTTAAACGTTTCATAAACTGCCGCTGATTTTGTTTTTAAGAGAAAAGAAAGAAAATAAAAACAATTTATAAATTAAGAAAATTATAAATCAAGAAAAATAATGATCAGTAAAATATTACGAAAATTTTAAGGGAGTATAACTTTTTCCCGGTTACAAATCCGAAAAAAAATGATAACTTTTTATATACAATTTTATTCTCTTTAGTTTTTATTTGAAACTTTTTAATATATTTCCATGACTTCCGAGTTATTTACGAAAAAATAAAATATTTTTCATTTTTCAACATTTCTCATATTGTTCTAGACTTGACTTTTTGAGGGATGTTTTCTAAAAGATACTTTTATAAAAAAAGAAAAAAACATTGATTACACTAGCTACTAATTTTTATTCTCAACTTCTAGTTCGTACACGACAATGAAATTTTTCTCATCATCTATAGCCCGTGCAGTATTTTTTTTCAGTGTTTTGATATAAGTTATTTAGAAATATAATATAGATTTTCAAGTAAAGCTCACAATAATAAACTCGACAATACTTTTTATTATTTATTAATGAAGTCATCTATATAATAAAACAATTGTTGTTTTAATTAAAAACAATTTATAAAGGGATAAGAAATATTTAAATCTTAAAACTTACTTAAAACTAAAAACAAAACAAGTAATCAATGAAGAGAGAAGTGGATGAATGGATTATGTGACAATTCTTTTCAAAAAGTCATATTTTGTAAAATTTAGAAATATCATTTGTTTAAAAGTCAATATAAAAGAACAGCCTAAAAGAGCAGTTATGAGAACTGTTATGTTAAGGGGTTACTCAGGGCTAGAAGCTTAAAAATAGACACATTTTCAATAATTTTTTTCCAAAGAAACTTTATATGCAATCGATCTGAAACCTTATACACATTATTAGGCATTCCTTTAACTATCCTTATCAATTGACTTTTGTAAACATTTTATGTATTAACAACAATAAATTATTATTATTATTATTATTATTATTATTATTATTATTATTATTATTATTATCCAAAAAAAAATTAATTTCCTTTTTCCCGATGACGATGCATTTTATACGTACTGTCAAAATCGATTCTTCAAAAAAAAAACATCGTTTACGGCGCACAGCACATAGCTTTAACGGGTAATCAGAAATTAGAAAATTGAACGGGGTTTTGAAGAAAACAAATTTTAAACCTAAAATTACATCAATTCAGAAAAAAATTACAATTATAAGCTTTTGGGAAAAAAAACCGGGAATTTTAGATTTTTTTGTTATTTTTGTCTGTAAAAAAAAAAGGTTGAAATTTAAAGGGAGTGAATTTTTTAGGTTTACCGATCAAAAAAAAATTATTATGCCTCCAACCCACCCTTATACGTTATAATTAATAGAGAGCTGCAAGCTGCACAATGTAAGTCGATTTAAAAATGTAGTTTTGTGTAAAAGGCATTTAAAGATTTTTTTCTAATTTTTTTTTATATTCAAGTCGATTAAATCCAAGAAAATTGGTTACATTTATTTAGTCCGCTATTCCAGGATCATACAGAAGTCCAAAAGTTTCCTTATATAGGTTCTTCCCTCTCAGAAATCATTCGTTTTTTAGCAGTCCTCACCTTCTTGGATTTTGCAGTGCAGTGTTCTTCCAAAATTTTAACACGTTCATTGTCTCTTTTATTCATTTATTTCGTTTCCAAATTTAAATTGATGATTCTTGGAATATAAAGGAATAAAAACACTGAAGAATTTTTTTTTCTGCAACCCTGAGTAACCGTTTAAAGAGCAGACCGATATAATATTCTCTGTTAGTGCAAATAACAGTTTTCCCGGCCAAGGGCGGCCATATGATGATTTGAAGGGGGGCCTAGAACTGGGGGTAAGGATTATTTTTAATATTTTGGTCATTTTGGATGACAAATGACGATTTGTAAGTAGTCATAAAAAGTTCCAATTTCGATCATGTTGTAAAACGTTATCCTGTTGCTAAAATACTAGGCTACGTTAAAGAAAAAACACTTGACTACCACTACATTTATATATTTTAACGTTTCCCTAACAGCTAAAGAGGGGGGGGGGCTTGCCCCCAAGTATGGACACCCTTGTTCCCAGCAGCAGCGATCACTAGAGGAGTCACATCTATACGTCCAGTAGTTTCGTAGAAATTAAATATTAATTAAAAACATGTTAAAAACTTTCAAACGCCTCTATTGTAAAATAAAAATGTTACATAACTCCTTCATCCACTTGTCCCTTTAATTATATTAAATTGTATGTATGTATTATGTCAAATTAAAAAGTTTTTTCAGATTTATTTAAAAAACAAAACAAACAATAAAATAAATTTAATTAAAATAAACAAAAAACTTAAAAACAAATAACAATACATAGTTATATAGTATATGTGAGTATTAGGAATCTCTCATATAATTCCGTTATTCTCTACGTACCCGTACATATCTAATTAATGAAAGCTTTTTGAAAAATAAATATTACAAACAAAATAGCTTCAGGTGGTGGGCGGGCGATCAATGTTATTTTATTCCATTTACTTTTGTTATTCAATCTTGCATACGTATTTCATGGTATTTCAGTTACCATGGTAACCACGTGTATTACCCTACAGGTGTGCTTTATTGATCTGACGCGTTCGTTTTATTTACTTTTTATACTACGAAACAATATCAAATGAAGTTACGTCACAAAAATCTAATTAGGTTTATGTATTAAATATTAACTGAATTTAATTTACATAGCTAGATATAAATATTCATTTTTTAGTATTTTATTTATAAATGTTTTTAAGAAATGCTTATTATGAAACATGTACTAAAATTTTACATATAAACACATGACACAAGACATAATTGATAAACGCCATATTCTGAATATTGTAACACGATTCGTAGGGTTCGCGCATACTTTTCAATTAACATTGCGAATCGTGAATACCGTATTTTATACTACCTGTTACACTTTTGATTCATAATCAGTTTCATTCATAATAACAAGTACGTAAATCAGATTTGAATTTGAAAATAAATATAAAAAGTATCTAGAAAAGCGGTGGATATTTGAACCAAATATTAATTACTTTAAAAAAAAATCTAAAATATATATGCACTAATAAAAATATTAATAAACATATTCTTCATTGTTTATTATATACACAGACCCAATTACTAATTTAATCAATAAAATAAATATCAAAAAAGATTTTTACCTTAATTTTTATTAATTACCTTGTAATATATGGAGAGATATTTCGCTTGCGTCGCTTGTCATCACGCCCATAATAACGATACTGACTAAGAGTCATTGGTTCACCATAAAATTCACTTTTTGAAATAGCATTTTCAAACTTATCTTTATTTGGGCCGTAATTTAAATTTTTCTCATAATTATCTAAATGTTTCTCATCTAACGAATCGTCAATTCTTGGATATAATTCAGAATTTATTTTTCGCATTGAAGAATCATGTGATGCGTGCTTTTCATAAAGTTCGCTGTCTGAATTCCAATCAGGAATATCTAAAGATAAATCTAAATTTTGTCGACCGGTACCTCCTTAAAATTGAAATTCAAGGAACATCACACTTTGGATTTTAAGTATTATTAAAAATTAGAGTACCTCGTTTTTTGGCTGACGGTTTGTTATAATATGGAGAATCGGCGACTGATTCTTCTAGATATCCATTTCGATATAAATTGCTATCAGAAGTTCGTTTTACTGGAAATTATAAAAACATATTTTCAAGGTCATTATTTTCTTACTTTTGTTCCAAATGTTACCTTTGCTTGCATGAATATTTAACGTTTTCGTATTTTCTAGTAAACTGGTCGGTAATGCATTTGAAAATAAGTTACAAACACAAAATAAACTAAAAATACAAATGTAAAAACGAAATAGCATTTTCTTTTACTTATATACAGCTGTTGTAAGATGATAAGTATGATAGATTGCCGAGGTGATAGGAGTATATATACAATTTGTGACGCAATTCCATACCCATAAAAAATTGACGCATGTGTACTGAAAATTTTGTTATTTTATCAATTTTCCACCTTTTCAGAATCGTTGAAACGTATGGTAATGGTACGCCCACGTAAAAATAAAATATATTATTGTTATTGTAATTTCAATTTGTTATTTTCTATTAATATGTGCAACATGTAGTCATATAGCTTCAGGATACATTAACTAATACACCTTCCAATCTTTCCAATTGATTTAATTTTAATTGGTTAAAAAGACACTCATAAATTCAGCGAAATAAAATTTAGATAATTTGATTTGAAATTGATACCACAAAGTTTTAATGAGTAAAATTTACTTCTTTAATTTGTTTTTTTTTTCTTTACGATCATAAATTAAGTACAAGGTCGTAGAAAATTAAGACAAAACCCACGGCAGTAATTATCTCTGGCCTAAAAAATTTTACTTTTTCGATAACACAATTTTTTTTCAAAATCTAGTAAACTTCCCCTCTTAGCAGCCTCGATTCCAAGTGGTTATTGTAGCCTCTTTCGAGACTGATTAAGTATTCTAATTTTATTAAGGGGGGAGTTCAAATAAAAAAGCAACTTTTTTATTTATGATTATTTTGCTTGTTGAAATTTTTTTTCAAATTAGGGAAGGTTTCAAATAGAAAATTTTGTTTTTGAAACATTCATTACTCTTCCCTGTGGGGGGAGGGGGCCCTTTTTCACAAGCTTTTAAGCGTTTACAAGGAACGCCATATCTCAAAAAGTAATGAATATTTTTTAAATATTCTTTCATTATTTTATTCCTAAAGAACCTGTCCATAAAGCTGAGTATGGGTTTCAGGTAATTTTAAAAATTAACTATAAAATTGTAATCCCAAACTTCTAAAAATTATAAAACCCAATTTTTTATTTAAAAAAAATATTTAAAAATAGTTACAATTGTTCAAATGGAAAAAGCATACTCCACTTTATGCACGGAGAGAAAAATCCTATAATTTTTGTAGAGAAAATTTCAGAAAAATTACCATGCTCCCCTATAATCCGTGCGCGATCGACGACCAAAATAAAAAATATGTGCTAGCATGGTAAAATTTAATGTGGTGCTAACACAACTTTTATCACACTCTTATGCATATATATTATAGTTTAATTCTTGTTGTCGTACTCTTTCATTTGCGCATCTGACTCGCGACCTTATGTTGGTTGCACTGTACCTGTAAAAACATGTATACAAAAATGATTGCCAACAATATATTCTAATACATATACTAAAGATAGGTAAATAACAAAAAGATGAATTAAACGATGACATCGTCCTAAGAGAGTGTAAAAGAAATTGACTACTAGCTGTGCTAGCTGCTTGTAACACAGTCTGATAAATCAAGGTGCTTGGTGCAAACTGTCTGACAAAGTTTCTTCCACAGTCCACACCTATGGTTCGCATGTAACTCGCTGAGTGAGGTACATTTCATTACAGCGTTCCCAACACAACCAACCTTCTTTCTGTTTTTTTTCTTTATATTATTAGCATGTTAGCATGGTAAATTTTTTAATAAAAACAATTAAAAATTATTTTTTTGTCGGTAATGGAACTTTTTACTGTGCTGTTTTACAAATTTTACGGAGATAATATTACGAAAAGAACATTCCATCCTTTAAATTTTTTATGATTAATTATAATTTTTTATATTTTTACCTTACAGAATTGAATATGTTCGCCTTTTACACGTCGATTGTAGTGCTGAGCACAGTAATTTTTATAGGAATTTTCTCTCCGTGTGCGCAATGTGTTTATGAACAAAATTTTAAAAAAATTAAGTCTCTATCTTTTCTAGAACTTGAGATATGATTTTCCTTGTCGGGAAAAACACAACTTTCGGGAAACGGTAAAAAACAAAAATAATAACAATAGAAACGGTTTACTCACTGTTTATTAAAACGACTACAAAGGCATACAAATAAAAGAACATTATGTCAGTGCATACTATAACTCATGTACACTAAATATTACTGATCAAACCGCGAGGGGGGGGGGGGCGAGCGTTGTCTGCAAAGGAGCAGCAACTTGACTGTGCAGCGGCTCACAAATAAATATTTTTCTACTCGAAAAAAAATTTTTTGGCCATGTTTTATATATCACCGTGTTTTTAAAGAATCACAGAACAAAATAAAAACAAAAAACGAGATTCGAAAAAAATTAGTTTATTAGCCGTTTATGGCGTGAACTCCTCCCTTAATACACAAAGTTTTATTATTTTAGGGTTCCAAAAGAAAATTTCGGAACCCTCATAATTCCATTAAATCAGTCTGTCTGTCCATTTGTCATATCCCCATAATTTCTACACTTTTCGACCTACGAACATGATATTTTACATGTACATACTGGTGACCAGAAAAATGCGCACATGAAATTTGCTCACACGAAATCTCCTCACACGAAAACTCCTCACAGTGATAAATGCTCACACGAAATATCCCCACACAGAAAATTCCGCACACAGAAAAATGCGCACACAGAAAATTCCTCACACAGAAAATTCCGCACACGGAAAAATGCTCACACAGAAAATTCCTCACATGGAAAAATGCGCACAGTGATAAATGCTCACAAGAAAAATGCCCACGTTGATAAATCCTCACACTGACAAATGCTCACATTAGTTATTAAACAGGTGACACAAAATTAATATTTCATGAATTTCTCATGCAAATAAGTTGTTTAATAAAAAAAATTAGACATCTTAGAATCCAGACTAAATTATCGATCTCATTATATCCCGGTGGAATATTCCCGTAGGAGAAAACACAAATTTATTATAATGAGACCAGATTGGCTGAATCGATACTAATTAAATTTGGTAATAAAGATAGTATATATGATTTGAATTAACAGGAATCATAATTTTATTCTGATGAAGAGTTCCCACGGGGTCACCAATGACAAAACAGTTGTACCAATTTATTGGATCAAATCTGGTATAGAAATCTTGGTCTTAATACAATGTGAAAATTTGTATGCTTGGATGTTTGTTGATTAATCACGCCAAAACGGCTGAACCGATTTTGATAAAATATTATATACAGATATTTTATACACTGAATTAACACACAGGATACCTAAACTTTATCCCGGCTCCAAGTTCTTGAGGGTTACAAAACCCCCTGCACAATCACTCCCAAATAATGAAAACGAATTCGATGAAATTTGGTACCCAGATACTATTTACTCGAAATTAACACATAGAATTATGTTATCCCGATTGAAGGTTCCTGTGGGATGCAAAACCAGTTATATAATCACATCGAAATGACTGAACCGAGTTCAATGAACTTTGGTACTCAGATACTATTTACCCGGAATTAACACATAGAATTATGTTATCCCGATTGAAGGTTCCTGTGGGATGCAAAACCAGTTATATAATCACATCGAAATGACTGAACCGAATTCAATGAAATTTGGTACCCAGATACTATTTACCCGGAATTAACACATAGAATTATGTTATCCCAACTGAAGGTTCCTCTGGGATGCAAAACCAGTTAAATAATCACATCGAAATGACTGAACCAAATTCAATGCAATTTAGTACCCGCAGATACTATTTACCCGAAATAACACGTAGAATTATGTTATCCCGACTGAAGGTTCCTGTGGGATGCAAAACCAGTTAAATAATCACATCGGAATGACTGAACCGAATTCAATGCAATTTGGTACCCAGATACTATTTACCCGAAATTAACACGTAGAATTATGTTATCCCGACTGAAGGTTCCTGTGGGATGAAATTATTGTAAATTTTAAACTATTTAATGTATATTTTTTTCTATCTAACTATCCTATGTGTTATTAAAATTATTGCTGTATGTGTTGACGGTAATTAGTGTCTGTATCCTAAATTTTATCTAATTCGATTTAGTTAATTCGATGTGATTATGAAATTAGTTTTGCATCCCACAGGAATCTTCAATCGGGATAACATAATTCTATGTGTTAATTCCGTGTAAATAGTATCTGGGTACCAAATTTCACTGAATTCGGTTTAGTCATTTCGATGTGATTATATAACTGGTTTTTCATCCCACAGGAACCTTCAGTCGGGATAACATAATTCTACGTGTTAATTTCGGGTAAATAGTACCTGGGTACCAAATTGCATTGAATTCGGTTCAGTCATTCCGATGTGATTATTTAACTGGTTTTGCATCCCACAGGAACCTTCAGTCGGGATAACATAATTCTACGTGTTATTTCGGGTAAATAGTATCTGCGGGTACTAAATTGCATTGAATTACGTTCAGTCATTTCGATGTGATTATTTAACTGGTTTTGCATCCCAGAGGAACCTTCAGTTGGGATAACATAATTCTATGTGTTAATTCCGGGTAAATAGTATCTGGGTACCAAATTTCATTGAATTCGGTTCAGTCATTTCGATGTGATTATATAACTGGTTTTGCATCCCACAGGAACCTTCAATCAGGATAACATAATTCTATGTGTTAATTCCGGGTAAATAGTATCTGGGTACCAAATTGCATTGAATTAGGTTCAGTCATTTCGATGTGATTATTTAACTGGTTTTGCATCCCACAGGAACCTTCAATCGGGATAACATAATTCTATGTGTTAATTCCGGGTAAATAGTATCTGGGTACCAAATTTCATTAAATTCGGTTCAGTCATTTCGATGTGATTATATAACTGGTTTTGCATCCCACAGGAACCTTCAATCGGGATAACATAATTCTATGTGTTAATTCCGGGTAAATAGTATCTGGGTTCCAAAGTTCATTGAACTCGGTTCAGTCATTTCGATGTGATTATATAACTGGTTTTGCATCCCACAGGAACCTTCAATCGGGATAACATAATTCTATGTGTTAATTTCGAGTAAATAGTATCTGGGTACCAAATTTCATCGAATTCGTTTTCATTATTTGGGAGTGATTGTGCAGGGGGTTTTGTAACCCTCAAGAACTTGGAGCCGGGATAAAGTTTAGGTATCCTGTGTGTTAATTCAGTGTATAAAATATCTGTATATAATATTTTATCAAAATCGGTTCAGCCGTTTTGGCGTGATTAATCAACAAACATCCAAGCATACAAATTTTCACATTGTATTAAGACCAAGATTTCTATACCAGATTTGATCCAATAAATTGGTACAACTGTTTTGTCTTTGGTGACCCCGTGGGAACTCTTCATCAGAATAAAATTATGATTCCTGTTAATTCAAATCATATATACTATCTTTATTACCAAATTTAATTAGTATCGATTCAGCCAATCTGGTCTCATTATAATAAATTTGTGTTTTCTCCTACGGGAATATTCCACCGAGATATAATGAGATCGATAATTTAGTCTGGATTCTAAGATGTCTAATTTTTTTTATTAAACAACTTATTTGCATGAGAAATTCATGAAATATTAATTTTGTGTCACCTGTTTAATAACTAATGTGAGCATTTGTCAGTGTGAGGATTTATCAACGTGGGCATTTTTCTTGTGAGCATTTATCACTGTGCGCATTTTTCCATGTGAGGAATTTTCTGTGTGAGCATTTTTCCGTGTGCGGAATTTTCTGTGTTAGGAATTTTCTGTGTGCGCATTTTTCTGTGTGCGGAATTTTCTGTGTGGGGATATTTCGTGTGAGCATTTATCACTGTGAGGAGTTTTCGTGTGAGGAGATTTCGTGTGAGCAAATTTCATGTGCGCATTTTTCATACAACCGTACATACTATAGGTGTAGATCTCAATTAATATAGAACAAAAAAAGCTTTTTTATTACTCATACGGGAGAAGTACAAACTTGGCGCACACATTTTTGTACGCAAAATAGCTGTTTGACCACTGTACCCTTCCCACATGCTTTTTTACGTGCGGAAAGCATTGGCGTAGCTAGGCGTAGGCAATGTGGGCCCACACCCACGGCCTCGCGAGTGACTGTTTTTGTTTTTTTTTTTTTTTTTGTTTTTTTTTTTTGATTTGTCGCTTTTTCAAAACAGAAATTTTAAAAAGAAAATTAAAGCGGGCCTCGCAAAAATTATTTTGCCCACTCCGCATTTTCGTCTTGCGACGCCACTGGCGGAAAGTATACTTTCCACACGCAAATTGACCATAAAAACCCGCAAAATTTAATCAAAAACGCAAAGCCGCCTCTTGATTTCCCATTTAATAAATATTTTATAATTATTTTTATAGAAACCACCAACAAAGTAATTTAAACAATATTTAATTCAGAAAAAAAGACAAACACTCAAAAATATATTAAAAAGTAATAAAAAATAGTAATAATAATAGAAAAAAGTATGTGAAATTCGTAATAAAAAACAATGTGCAACTCGTACGGGATTGTCTATAGCCCACCCTTATTGCACAATATACTATTTCTTAATCCCTTGAGGTTCTTTTCCCGGATTGAAAAATAGGGATGAAAATTGTTTTAATATACCACATCATGTAGGATATCGTTAGAAAGGACTTTTAGGAAAATTAAGTTGATATACCCCTTACTATTTTTCATTTTTAAGCTATTTGCGACATATTGAGCTTCAAAATGACGAATATGTAGTTTATCCATAATTTTTCCTAAAAAAAATATATTACCTAGCACTTGTTAAAAATTATAGCTAAGTTGTATCAGTAATTTTCGGAAATAGAGGCAGATAAAATATCGAAAATTCAAAAAGTGATTTAAAGTAGGCAAAATAGTTCTCAGTAAATGAAATTTGCATTGAGGTATATTTTAGTATTAGAAAACGTTCCTCAAAAATTCAAATACATACCTTTAAGGAAAATAATGAATAATGGATGAAACTTTTTTTAAGTATAGGTAACTCCTGAAATAATTCCACGTATCCTATCGTACGGGATATGGTTAGATCTTTTAAAAAAATTAACCAGTTAACCACAAATATTTAGCCATTTTCCATTTCTGAGTTTCATTTACGAAATATTAAACTTCAAACTTTATGTGCTCCTTTAGGAGATGTGGGGTATATTACTACGTAATTAACTCTAAAGTAACACACAACCCGGGAAAAAATGATTGGATCTAATTTGATTCATTTGGATCTAATTGGATCCAATATTTTATCCAATTTGATCCAAATAGATCTAATTTTTAATCTCGCTTATCCAATTGGATCTGATGTTTTATTTTTTTTTTTAATTGGTCAGATCCAATTATATCCAAGTAGATCCAATTATTGATCAAATTTGATCCAATTAGATCCAGTTAGATCTGGAATTTTATTTTTCTTTATTTTTCAGATCCAATTAGATCTGATATTTAATTTTTTTTTTTTGTTATTTGGCAGATCCGATTGGATCTGATAATGTAATTTTGATTAGATTAAACAGGTCCAGTTGAATTTGATTTTTAATTTTATTTGTCAAGTCCAATTGTATCTGTTATTTTATTTCTTAATGAACGATCATCAAATCTAATTTGACATGCTGTTTTTGTTTATGAATTAAAATAGGACTTCAAGTTAAATAACCTACTTAATAAGAACTTTCAAAAATAAAATAAGGATTCATGAATAAAAGAAGGCTTTTTGCCAATATAACATAATATTTTATTGCAAATCTAAAAGTTTATTTTTATATAGGTATATTTCGATAGAAAAAAAATTTAAAGAGGTGAAATTGTCTTTCAAAAATTAGAGCGAAATTTCAAATTGTCAACCCTGACGGAAAAAATCTATGAAAAAAATTATAAAAAACTATGAAAAACACATCCAAATTTGGACACTTTTATTATCGTATTTTTTTAGAAGAATTCATCGTTTGTCAGAAATTATCATTAAAAAAGAGAGATTTTAATAGATTTTCAGATATTCAGATGTAATAGATACTCATATTTTTTCATAGTTATTCATAATTCATAATTATAATGTTTTAGAATAATGCATAATAAATTGTTCATTAAAGCCGTGGTCATTTTTTATGATTTTCTATGAAAAAGTATGATTTTTTAATAATTTACTGTTTCATAGAGATTCATAATTTTTTATCGAATTTATCATAGTTTTTCATAAATTTTTTTCCGCCGGAGAAATATTTCGAAAATTGTAAAACATAGACTATATAGATCAAAAGTTTAAATTAGCGATGTTGCTCTTTTTTAAAGAGCTGTCAGAGGAGTTATCAGAGGGATGATTAGGGGTTAATTCTACGAAAAGGGAATAAAAAAGAAATACTAAAATGTTGTTCGCAGATTTCAAATTTACTTTTAAAAATCGAATCGGCCACTAATTTTAACGAAAAATTAAGTTTATTTACAACGGGCTGGTTGCTAATAACTTGAAAGCTGTAAGACAACTAGGATTACCACCTTTTTTTAAAAAAATAAAGTATACTTAAAAATTTCGAATAAAATATAAAAGTCCACTCACACAAAAAAAAAACTTTTACAACTTTCAGGATAAAATTTTTTGGATATCAATTCCTGTTTTTAATAATTCCTGATAATTTCTGATATATAATAATTTATAATTGCTGATAAAAATATTATGGTGAAAATTTCTTATTTTACTTTTCAAGTCTAATAACAATGATTATATCTAAAATTTTGCCATTAATAAATTCATTGTTAAAATAATTTTTTTTTTTTTTTGTTAATGTTAACAGTAATTTTTTATTAGGTAAATTTAAAAATAAAAAGTTTATGAAAATTCTAACAATTTTTTAAGTTTACTAATTTATCAAATATAAAAATATACGTAGCATATAATGAATGATACATATAAACAAGAGGATAGCGTAGTCCAGTCGTTAAGAGATGTCGATTCTACGTCATATTCTACACACCTGCAGCATGAACAGTGATCGAATGCCACAACAGTCAACATTTAGAGGCAACATTTACAATAAGAAAAAATGGTACATAGTCCGTAATTAAGGTATAGGGAATGTTGTATAGTAATATTGTATATAAAGATAAAGAAAGAGAGATAGTAGAAAAGAGATAATAAAAAAAAATTGCGTTCATGTTCGATCCAATTGGATCCAAGATTTAAAAATACACCCGGTAATTCAGATCCAATTGGATCCAATTAGATAGGGCCAATTTTAGGATCCAATTGGATCTGACATATTTATATCCAATTTGATCCAATTAGATCCAATCATTTTTTCACGGGAAGTAACATTGTTGAATATATTTATCTGTTTTTCTAACAAATCGTAAAGAATGTACGTGATAAAATTTTTAGGTAATGGTAAGTCGTGAGAACACGTCTGAAAGATAAGTAAGGGGGGAGCTCGCAAATAACTATCTATAAAAAAATTTAGTTTTATGAAAAAGTATAACTCAACTTTCTTTACAGCAAATCAAAAGGATTTTAATTGTCTCATATACATACATTATCCAGCGCTCTCACTATACTATGTAAGTATTATATTATTGGTACATAATGTGTTTTATACTAAAAATTGTTATTCAATATGTACAATATACTGTAAGCCAAAAATTTAATAATTATATTCAAACTAGAAATAAATAGGTAAATAGTTGTTGTTTAGATAATAAATAATAAATGTTTAACTAATAAATATGTGCAAATAAATTTGCATATTTATTATTTTAAATGAAATAATTTGTTTATACTTAATTTATTATATTATAACAATTACAACAGCAATAAATATAATAATAGTCATATCGTAATATAGGAGAAAAGTTAATGATCCGTTAATAATTGTTTGTTTTATTACTTATTTAATACATGATATCAGTGACGCTTAATCAAAGATAAAAAAAAATACATTCTGCTACATAATTATTATGAATATTAATTTAAATATATCATATACAATAGGACCTCACTATATCGCGCCTTTCTTAATCGCGGTCAAGCAATTTCTCGCCTCCGCGATGGCACTCCAATATCAAAAGAGTTGCGTATACGCACGTCAGAGCTCCCAAAATTTTGTTTCAATGAACCAAATTTTAAATAAAATAAAAGATAAAGAAAAATCTAAAAGAAAAACGCTGTCAATTGGGTGTGGCACGCAGCTTCCTCATATTCGTAACAAACATTTATATAATCTTTAAAGTAATTTTATTATTAAACTGTTTTTGGTATCAAATTTCCCTCCTTATATTATTATTATTAAAGTGATGTTTGAAGCAAGAAATACTTTAAGATATAAAATTTCCAAGTTTTCCATCAAACAGGTACCCTGAAATTATATTTTCATCGTATAACTTATGAAAATTTATTACAAATTAAGATATTTGAGCCGTTTATTTTGAAAGTGGGGCAAGTCCATATTTTGTTATTGCGAGATATTTAAGGGTTTGCGTTTCAGTCAATTTAAAAATATTGGTAAGTATTAATAGAAATATTTTTTGTATTTTGTGGTATTAGATAATATAAATTAAATTTTGAAAATTTATTTTAATGGTTTTAAAATATTTTCCCTGAAGAAGTTTTTAATTACCCAAATAGTACGATTATGTCCACACAGGCACCCCCGTAGTTAACTACCTTGGGGATTTAATATTAGGAAGTTGAGTGAAAACAGGTCGATTAGATTTTTTTAAGTACATTTGAAATCGTTAAATAAAACTTTATTATATTTTATTTTTTTACCCCTATTCACAAAATTAATCCCTAAATTTTAGCCCCCAACTATCCCTGTTGGCATAATTTGAACAAATTACATATCAATAGATAACTTTTTAAGAAAGAGCAATATTGCCAATTTAAGTTTTTACTCCATCTCTTACCGTTTTCGAGATATTTGAAAGATTAAATTTTCACCCCAATTTTTGAAGGACGATTTCACTCCTTCAATCCGCTTTTCCGCAGGTAAAAAAATAGGTGTTACTTATTTTTTAGTGTTCTACAACATATCTAAGTTTCATCAAAATCAATAGGTCTGGCCTCGGGAACATTACTTGTAAGATGGACTTGCACCACTATCAAAATAAACATATTTACAATAGTGTTAAAAGCTAAAACTTCAATCTTCCAAATATTAGGCGTCTGAATTTTTGTTGACAGATAAAAAGATCATGCTAAGTCTTATCTATAACTACCATTATCTTCATTTTTTTCAAAAACGGATTTGCCCCACTTTCAAAATAAACGGTTCATTTATTATACCGGTAGCAGTAGTTTTAGAAACTTTTCTGTTTTAGGCCATCTTTGGGGCACCAAGACTATAGGAGACCATTTTAACATTACTTTAATCTTTTTCGGAAATTTTACTAGTATTAGAACAGAATTTTGTTCTTCAAACAAAAGTTCTTCAAATTTGTCCCCTGTTTGGTGGCACTGACGGATAATTTTGACCACACATTCATTTAAATTTAACATTCTGATATTTTGTAAAAAATCAGTTCCCCTAGTAACCAGTCCTGTCGTCAGAAATTTGGATCAGATTTACGTCCATCTGCGCCGTTTCTGACGAATATATAGACGGCAGACTATCAACAGAATCTAACGTCAGGAAAAAACAGCAGAGATACGTAAGTCTGACGAATAATTTTTATAATAACTCGGTCGACAGACTTACGGCAGGAAGACGGCAGTTACCTGCTTTAAATTCTCCCCTCCCATAAGTTTCCAGCGGTTCTCATTTTCATTTTTAGTCGAATTTTTCCTTGAAAAAAATACTAGTCGAATTTTTCCTTGAAAAAATTAGACTTATACAGTCTATACGACAAGAACGGCGAGAGGCGAGAGTAGGGGCGCTATCCGTTTTCGGACCCGTAGAACACGAATATGTAGAAAAAAAATGTCTTTTATATATATATATATATATATATATATATATATATATATATATATATATATATATATATATATATATATGTATATATATATATATATATATATATATATATATATATATATATATATATATATATATTTTCCCGCTACCTTTTAATATGTGTAGGGCCCCCCTATGGAAGTTAAGAGCTCAAATTTGGTAAATGGGGCTCATTCCGACGCGCAACAATACTATCAAAGTGGAGTCAAATTTTGGGCAAATTTTGGATCCGACCCAAACTTTAAGGGGGTGGTGGGGGCGGAAAAGCAATAAAAATTTTCCAAACCGGTTGGAAATAATGTTTCGGTCAATTATCCACAACATATCCAAAATTCAGCTTCCTAGAAAGATTTGGAGGGAGTAGGGGGAAAAAAACGATTTTCGCTGGATCTAACACGCCCCCAGCCCTCCAGAATTAACGTAGAGGGTTTAAATTTGGTGTGTTGATAGAGTTCATACCTAGGTTGTGCTTTTAGAAGGTTTTAATATTTTACCCCCTCATTTTTAAGCTACAATTTCATGCTTTTTTGACGTTTTCGAAGTTTGTACCACTCGCACAGGTCACCTGAATAAACCTAGAGAACTGAAATTTTGTATTCGGATTGAGTTAGTATCAAGGGGGTGCCTTTTGGGGGTCTCGACTTTTAACCCCTACCCCCACCATTTTTATACCCAAAAGAACATGATTTTTCTTGTTTTTTAACAGTTTCGTTCGGGTCAAAATCTCCCCAAATAAACCTAGAGGGCTGAAATTTTGTGTACAGGTTAAGCTAATAGCCAGACACTGTTTTTTGGAGGTTTCAACTTTTAACCCTTACCCTCACAATTTTTACGCCAATATTTCCTTAATTTTTTTGCTTGTTTTCTAACACGTCTAGAGACTCTCTAAGGAAACCTAGAGGGCTGAAATTTTGTACGTGTATTCAGTTAGTATCCAGCTAGTACCTTTTAGGGAGTCCACGTTACTTTTCCCCCCACTTCTCCCATTTTTACAACGGAATTGAATGCTATTGTTAAATGTGTTTTAAATTCATTATTTTTATTCTAAATACAAGTAGGCGAATATTAATTTTTTAAAATTTAAAAAAAAAGTGAATTTACTTTTATAACAAATGAAATACATACATATTAAGTAATTTAAAAATGTTATTAAAGTCACTGTTTATTTATAAATTAGGAATTTTGGATTTTTATTATTTATAAAATAGAAATTTTTGATTTTTTTGGAAAGAAAAAATATCTTCATAAAAGCCTTCCAGTTTACTATTTAAGTTACTTTTTTAATATTTAAAAATAAAACACAAAGGCAATGCCCTCGTACGAATTGTGTTGGCTTTTTCCCTGTTAACTGCTATCGGCACAAAATTGAAATTTACTGAGATTCAGCCCTTAAAAACTTAAAACCTTTTTTTAAAGCCCCGATCAACCGGACACTCATCATCAGTTTTGAAACCACCAAAATTACAAATCGCTTGTGGACTTTCAATTACATTTCGCTTGTAGACACTCAATACCGAAGATGAAAGGAAAAATTCGACTTCCGTGATGGGGCTCCGCTGCTCACGGCGTTTTATTTTAATTGTGTTAATTCAAAGTAAGTCAGTCCTTTGTAAAAATTATTATTTGTTTCCATATATATGTACCAAAATATATATAATAAAAAAGATGAGAGTAGTTATTTTCAGTTATTGACGAATATAGTTTTATTAAACGTTTAAAAATGAAACAATTTTTTTACATTTTAAGGTTATTTTGTTACAGATTCAGTTTAAAAAGTTGGTTACTAGGAATCCTTATAGTGGCATTGCTTCGCTCGCCTAACGATTCTAAAATAGCTATATTCATATTTTCTTTGTATATTAGATTAGATTAAACGCATTAAACTATGAAGATCAATTTAGATCTAGGAAGAATAAAGTAGGTCTAATTAAACTTATAGTGATCAAAATATGTAGATCACTGTAGGTTTACTTAGGTCTAATCTGATATATAAAAATCTATCCCAACATTTAGATCTACGTAGGTCCAATACATATTTTCCGGGTTAGTAGTGTTAGTGTATCTATGGTGAAAAATTTTTTTTTAATTTTGTCAAATTTTCACTTAAATATAGAGATATGTAATTTATCACTAGCTAGTTTTCGGTTGATTAAACCATCATCAGGTGAAATCTGAACTGTGTAATCAACCGAAGGCTAGTTAGTGATAAATTATATATCTCTATATTTAAACGAAAATTTGACAAAATTAAAAATTTTTTTCACCATGAAAATTAGATACATACACTACTAACCACTGAGTAGTCAATCGAACATATTAACATATGTTTCCTAGAGATACCACAGGCATTAAATTTTGAAGCATGACTTCATTTTAGTAAGCCCAGCTTGTAACCACGGAAACTTGTTTATAAATATTAGATAAACCATTAAATTAATGGTTTGACTGCCATTAAAGTAATCCCATCAGTTAATTTTTTTACTCACATCAGTCAATTTTTTTGCTTTAATTTCTTAATGTATTTGTAATACACAGCATTCTCTTTAGTCGATTCTCTCCTCAATGCTACTAACCCGGGAAAAATGGATTGGACCTACGTAGATCTAAATTTTGAAATAATGGTATTTTTCAAAATTTTGTAAGTTTTGATTAATCAAGAAAAAAGGTATTTTTTGGCCCAAGAATATTAAAAATTTGCTTTAAAGTTAGCGAAAACAGTCTCAACGAACAGAAAAATAACTTCTTTCTATATCCCAATCAAATCTTGATTTGTACCATCCCCGCATACGTGCCGTAAAGTCGGTTGGAGAATAGACTTTAAATAATATGTCTTTAAAGAAATTAGTTTATCTAAATTATAAGCGCCGCCCACAATACATTTGAAAAGACTTTTGTGTGATAAAATCTTAACTTGAGAGAATATGTCCGATCAGCTTTCCATATTTTTAACTATTTCTGTTCTTAAATATCAGTATCTAACACTAGTAAAACATTCTGTTTTTATGTACAAAAATATGAGGATTTCTTCACACGCTACAGATTTTTAGGTGGGCCCTTTTTAGACAGAAAGGAAACATAGATTTTGAATATGAAGCCTATCTGTCATTCTTGTTTATCTTTCAAATTTACATTACATTCATTTTTAAAATTTAATTTGTACAAGGAAAAGTGCACGGATTGTCAACATTATTAGTCTGTATTTAATATCAAGTAGAGTGGTGTCAATAATATTTTGAATTTGGTAGTCATAGATGAAAATGTTTTATCATACATTTGACGGTTTTTAATCTTGTATAATTATCGAACTTATTACTTAACTATTTGCATGTAAAAATTATTTGTTTCGGCATTGATGACGTCAAATACGAGTCTAATGGCGATTGTTAATGCTTAATTACATTATTCTAGTCATATAATATTCTGATATTCGCGTGTCTGTCTCTCTGAAATGTTTAGATCACATTTTAATTAATTATGTACTGCTAAATGAAAAACGATATTTTGTCTGGGAAATTTGGACAAATTATTAACCTAGGTCTCGAACTGCTTTTTTCAGAAACTTAAGACCCTATACAATATCCGTAAATGAAGAGTAGACGACAATTCTTAAAAAAAGAAAGTTATAATTTTTAAAATATTTTTATAATCCTAGCACACAACAATATACACATATGTATGTATGTAGTTTTAAACTGTTACTAACTTACTAATGAATGTTTGGTTGGTTTGAGTTTGAGGGGTGAAAGCAGTGCAATAGCCAATAACAAAAGATAATATATAATTTATTAGTTTGACACATAAGTATATCATGTCGCGCGTTCTCTGTCCCAACCTCGTGTATCAAAAATTACATGTCTTAGGACACAAAAAACATTAAATACTGTATTTATGTATATACTTTATATATATATATATATATATATATATATATATATATATATATATATATATATATATATATATATATATATATATATATATAAAGTATATACATAAATACAGTATTTAATGTTTTTTGTGTCCTAAGACATGTAATTTTTGATACACAAATTTTTCTGAAAAAGTATGATAATGAATTATAATTATAAAAGTGTCCAAATTTGGATATGTTTTTCATAGTTTTTCATAATTTGTCATAATTTTTTTCATAGATTTTTTTCCGTCAGGGATGTAATTTAAGAGGGTGACTCACCCCCTCTCCAATGTTGCTCAAACTGAATTTTGAAATCGAAAATTTCATTTCTACGTTATTCTAAATGTCTTAAACTATTTTCCATGAAGAGAAACTTCTTGAACTACCCAAGTAGTACAACTATTCGACACAGTCACCCCCTAATTAACTACCCCTAGACTTAATACTAGGACATTGAGCAAAAACAGGTCAATTAGATTTTTTGACGTAGATTTCAAATCTGTAAACAAAATTTTTATATTGTTTAATTTTCACCCCCTTTTTGCAAAATTAACCCTTAAATGTTAACCCCCAACCACCCCTGTTGATGTAATTTAAACAAATTTAATATCAATAGATAGCTCTTTAAAAAAGAGCAATATCGCCAATTTAAACTTTTGCTCTATCTCTTACCGTTTTCGAGATTTTTAAAAAATTAAATTTTTACCCCAATTTTTGGAGGGCGATTTCAACCCTTCAAACCGTTTTTCCGCCGATAAAAAAAATACGTGTCGCTTATTTTTTAGTGTTCTACAACATATCTAAGTTTCATCGAAATCGATAGGTCCGGCCTCGGGCCCTTTACTTGTAAGTACCTAAATCTTAAAATTAATAAAAATATGTTTTCTTTTAAAAAGTTAAATATATTTAATTTTAAAAAAGTATTTAGAAAATACGTATTTTGTATCTAGTACTTCAAATACCATTTCCACAAGTATCTTGTATCCGGTATCTCAAATACCATTTTCAAAGGCATCTTGTATTTTGTATTCCAGATACTTTTTATGGAGTATCTTGCACATCTTTGCATGACAACTTGAGCCCGACTATGATAGAAATTTGTAACAGATGGAGCTGTAATTGTAAAAAAAAACGCCGTGAGCAGCGGGGCCCCATCACGGAAGTCGAATTTTTCCCTTCATCTTCGGTATTGAATGTCTACAAGCGAAGTGTGATTGAAAGTCTACAAGGGATTTGTCATTTTGGTGGTTTCCAAACTGATGATGAGTGTCCGGCTGATCGGGGCTTTAAAAAAAGGTTTTAAGTTTTTAAGTGCTGAATCTCAGTAAATTTCAATTTTGTGCCGATAGCAGTTAGCAGGAAAAAAGTCAACACAATTCGTACGAGGGCATTCCTACCCATGCTTATCCGCCAATTGCCTGTGTGTTTTATTTTTAAATATTAAAAAAGGACCTTAAATAGTAAACTGGAAGGCCTTTACGAAGGTATTTTTTCTTTCCAAAAAAATCCAGAATTTCTATTTTATAAATAAAAACGCCGTGAGCAGCGGGGCCCCATCACGGTAGTCGAATTTTCCCCTTCATCTTCGGTATTGAATGTCTACAAGCGAAATGTGATTGAAAGTCTACAACCGAATTGTCATTTTGTTGGTTTCAAAACTGGTGATGAGTGTTCGGCTGATCGAGGCTTTAAAAAAAGGTTTTAAGTATTTAAGGGCTGTATCTCAGTAAATTTCAATTTTGTGCCGAAAACAGGTAGCAGAAAAAAGCCAACACAATTCGTACGAGGACATTCCTGCCCATGTTTATCCGCTAATTGCCTTTATGTTTTAGTTTTAAAAATTAAAAAAGGACCTTAAACAGTAAACTGGAAGGCCTTTATAAACATATTTTTTCTTTCCAAAAAAATCCAAAATTTCTATTTTATAAATACTAAAAATCCAAAATTCCTAATTTATAAATAAACAGTGACTTTAATAACATTTTTAAATTACTTAATATGTATGTATTTCATTTGTCATAAAAGTAAGTTCACTTTTTTTTAAATTTTTTAAAATTACTATTCGCCTACTTGTATTTAGAATAAACATAATGCTTTTAAAACACATTTAACAATAGCATTCAATTCCGATGTAAAAATGGGAGAAGTGGGGAGAAAAGTGATGCGGACTCCCTACAAGGTACTAGCTGGATACTAACTGAATACACGTACAAAATTTCAGCCCTCTAGGTTTCCTTATGGAGTCTCTAGACGTGTTAGAAAACAAGCAAAAAAATTAAGGAAATATTGGCGTAAAAATCGTGGGGGTAAGGGTTAAAAGTTGAAACCTCCAAAAAACAGTGTCTGGCTATTAGCTTAACCTGTACACCAAATTTCAGCCCTCTAGGTTTATTTGGGGAGATTTTGACCCGAACGAAACTGTTAAAAAACAAGAAAAATCATGTTCTTTTGGGTATAAAAATGGTGGGGGTAGGGGTTAAAAGTCGAGACCCCCAAAAGGCACCCCCTTGATACTAACTCAATCCGAATACAAAATTTCAGCCCTCTAGGTTTATTCGGGTGACCTGTGCGAGTGGTACAAACTTCGAAAACGTCGAAAATGCATGAAATTGTAGCTTAAAAATGAGGGGGGTGGGGGTAAAATATTAAAACGAACAAAAAGCACAACCTAGGTACGAACTTTATCAACACACCAAATTTCAACCGTCTACGTTAATTCTGGGGGGCTGGGGGCCTGTTAGATCCAGCGAAAATCGTTTTTCCCCCCTCTACTCCCACCATATCATCCTAGGAAGCTGAATTTTGGATATGTTGTAGATAATTGACCGAAACATTATTTAAAACCGGTTTGGAAAAGCTTTATTGCTTTTCCGCCCCCCACCACCCCCTTAAAGGTCGGGTCAGAAAAAAAATTTGCCCAAAATTTGACCCCACTTTGATAGTATGAGGTGCCTCGAAAATGAGCCCCATTTACCAAATTTCATCTCTTAACTTCCATAGGGGGGCTCTACACAAATTAAAAGGTGGCGGGAAAATATATATATATATATATATATATATATATATATATATATATATATATATATATATATATATATATATCAGACATTTTTTTTTCTACATATTCGTGTTCTACGGGTCCGAAAACGGATAGCGCCCCTACTCTCGCCTCTCGCAGCTCTTATCGTATAGACTGTATAAGTCTAATTTTTCGGAGAAAATTCGACTAAAAATCCCAAATTAATACTTTATAAATAAACATTAACTTTAATAACATTTTTAAATTACAATATGTATGTATTGCATTTGTTTTAAAAGTACGTTCATTTTTTTTAAATTTTTAAATTTGCTATTCGCCTACTTGTCTTATAGTATAAAGCATTTTAAACACATTTAACAAGACCATTGAATTACAATGTAAAAATGGGAGAAGTGGGGGGGGGGAAGTAATGTGGGATCCTTAAAAGGCACTAACTGGATACTATTCCCAATACATGTACAAAATTTTAGCCCTCTACGTTTACTCAGAGAGTCTCTAGGCGTGTTAGAAAAAAGGCAAAAAAATCAAGGAAATACTGGCATAAAAATCGTGGGGGAAAGGGTTAAAAGTTGAAACCTCCAAAAAGCAGTGGCTGGCTATTAACTTAACCTGTACACAAAATTTCAGCCCTCTAGGTATATTTGGGGAGATTTTGACCCGAGCGAAACTGTTAAAAAACAAGAAAAATCATGTCCATTTTGGTTTAAACATGGTGGGGGTAAGAGTTAAAAGTTGAGACCCCCAAAAGGCACCCCCTTGATACAAACTCAATCCAAATACAAAATTTCAGCCCTCTAGGTTTATTTGGGTGACCTGTGCGAGTGGTACAAACTTCGAAAACGTCGAAAAAGCATGAAATTGTAGCTTAAAAATGAGGGGGGTGGATGTAAAATATTAAAACCTCCAAAAAGCACAACCTAGGTACGAACTTTATCAACACACCAAATTTCAACCCTCTACGTTAATTCTGGGGGGCTGGGGGCCTGTTAGATCCAGCTAAAATCGTTTTTTCCCCCTGTACTCCCTCCTAATCATCTTAGGAAGCTGAATTTTGGATATGTTGTAAAAAATTCACCAAAACATTATTTCCAACCGGTTTGGAAAAGTTTTATTGTTTTACCGCCCCCCACCACCCCCTTAAAAGTTGGGTCGGATCAAAAATTTTCCCAAAATTTGACCCCAGTTTAATAGTATGAGGTGCCTCGAAAATGAGCCCCACTTACCAAATATTATCTCTTAACTTCCATAGGGGGGCCCTACACAAATTAAAAGGTGGCGGGAATATATATATATATATATATATATATATATATAATAATAATAATAATAATAATAATAATATTCTTTATTTATAAATAGTTATAAAAAAAAACTACATAAAATGCGTCACAATAGAAAGTTACGTGGAAAAGAATTCCTCAGTGCCATATAAGCATTTGTCTAACAATATGTTTTTCATTTTCTTTAGAAAATACGCGTCGTTTAAGTTTTTAACCTCATCTGGAATTGCATTAAACACCCTAATAATCATATTAGTACAGCTCTTATGTATGACAGACCTAGAAGAATTCATCACTGTAAATTTTGTTTTAAATCGCGTTTCGTATTTGTGGTCTTGCCGAAAGTCTTCAAACAAGTACAAATTTCTTTTTGCGAATTTAGCACATTCATAGATGTATAGTCCATATATTGTTAAAATTTTAAATTTTTTGAATAACGGTTTACAAGAAGTTCTATTTCCGACCCTAGCAATGGCACGTACTGCTCTCTTTTGCATTCTGAATAATGAAGTACACATTACGGAGTTCCCCCAAAATATGACTCCGTATCTCAATATAGATTCAATTGTACCGTGGTAGATATTTATAAGAGCTTCAGAAGGCAAAAGAGATCCAAGCGACCAGAGAAGGTATATATTTGGACTGATTTTATTAATAGTGCTTTCTATGTGAGATTTCCAATTCAAGGTCTTGTCGAGGCATACCCCTAATAATTTGACTGTGTCAGTCAGTTTAATTTCACCAACATCGGTTAGTGTTATGTTATTGTCTATATGTCCAACATTGTTAATTTTTAAAGCTTGCGTTTTTGTCAAATTAATTGCCAGGCCATTGTCATCTAACCATCTAAAAATATTTCTTAAAGATTCGTTTATATTTTGTTCAAGTCTCTCTATATTACTATCACTAAATGTTAATGTAGTGTCATCCGCAAACAAATAAATGTGTGCATTTGTCAGCTGTACTTGCGCTAGATCATTTATGTATATTAGAAATAAGAAGGGTCCAAGAACGGATCCCTGAGGGACGCCTCGAATTAATGCTTCCGATTTGGAATACGCATTATACTTCATGTTACTTTTACAACCTGGCCATTTGACACATTGCGTACGATTGGTTAAATAAGATTTAATTAGATTTAAAGCATTTCCTCTAACACCATATAATTCGAGTTTAGAAATTAAAACTTTCCTGTCTATACAGTCAAATGCTTTGGTTAAGTCTAAAAATACGCCAACATTGAGAAGATCATCATTCCATGCATTGTACACCTTAGACAACATATTGTAGATTAGCTGATCGATTGATTTGTTTTTAACAAATCCATACTGGTGAGGAGAAAGCAAATTATATTTAACAAAAAAGTTTTCCAGCCTTGTTTTAATGGCTTTTTCAAATATTTTTGAGAAATTACTGAGCAATGCTATGGGTCTATAGTTTTCAATATTTGCCTTATCGCCTTTCTTATGAACGGGATGGACTATCGCTGGTTCTTATGAACGGGATGGACTATCGCTATATATATATATATACATATATATATATATATATATATATATATATATATATATATATATATATATATATATCAGACATTTTTTTTCTACATATTCGTGTTCTACGGGTCCGAAAATGGATAGCGCCCGTACTCTCGCCTCTCGCCGTTCTTGTCGTATAGACTGTATAAGTCTAATTTTTCAAGAAAAAATTCGACTAAAAATGGTTCGTAAAAAAGTTGCATATTTTATCCCGTAGAATCCGAATGTGTAATAAAAAATGGGAGTTCCTATTTAAAATTGTCCCCCCCCCCCTCGCATTAGTAGCAGGGGGACTTATTTAGGACAGAAAGATGCCTTTTTTAGATATATTATTTTTTTGTCAAATTTTTCCTACAAGCTTTTTTTCCGAAATATACAAAATTTCAGGTTAAATGGATCATCCTCGTTGTATTACACTGTATTTACAATGGTTTGATGAGCCAGACCGTATACAGGCTGTCCCAAAACACCGGCGACATAGAGCTACCATGTATTCTAGAGGTCAAAAAACAACGATTGGACCCAACTTACCTATGTACCAAAATGCACCGTTTGCGCGTGAGAGGAGTCCAAAGTTTACTTAAAAAATCAAATTTTTGTACGCTGTTCCGAAACGCGTGAACCAATTTTAATGAAATTTGGTACCTGCGCATTTCCGAGAATGCCACTACTTTCAGTAACCAAAGAAACCCAAACAAAATTGGGGAAGGGTTAAAACTACCCCCACCCCTAGATAAATTTGTAGCTCTATGTCCCCGGAGTTTTGGAACATTCCTGTATATGATAAAATGTAGCTCTATGTCCCCGGATTTTTGGGACAGCCTGTATATGTAATATGTGCCCGCACGGTAACTCTCGAACGATATATTCAATTTTTACGAAATTTGTTAAAAAAAAATTGGAAGTCCCAAATGAGTTCTTCTACCAGACACGTCCGATATCCGCAGCCTCGAAAAAATGAGTTTTTTTGGCAAAATTTTATAAAAAGTAATTTTTATAACCGAAAATTCGCTGTGTTATGCAAGATGCTACGACTAGGTAGGTATTATTAATTTATAATTAATTAAATAATTCATGATAAATTGTTGTTCAGGTACAACATTGGGTCCTTACGGTTTAACATTCCCAATAAAATTAAAATAGCTTGTTTTTAAAAATTTGAGAGACATCTATCACCACCTCCCGGTAGAATATAAAACTAACATCTATAATGTTCCCAAAAACCCCTGGGCTAATAGTACGGGAGCTAGCAACGTTTGGAAAAAAAGAATTTTCTAACGGTTGATCTTTTAATATGTTGTCTTTCTTGCTGTTTCGGTTAGAGTCCGGGCTACCTCACTGCCGGTAGTGGTTGCGTTTATTAGTGCGCATCTTACCTGCACAGGTAAAAATCCTGGACTTTGAAAGAATTTTTTAAAGGGTAATTTTTAATTTTTTGCCTTTAGATAGATCTACCAGACATTAATTTTTTATTGCCAGACACTTTTATTGTTGTTAATGATGTGCCATACGCGATTTTTTATTTTTTTATTTTTTTAAATTCAAAGTACTTTCTAATGTCTGTAATTTTTAGTCGAATTTTCTCCGAAAAATTAGACTTATACAGTCTATACGATAAGAGCTGCGAGAGGCGAGACCAGGGGCGCTATCCGTTTTCGGACCCGTAGAACACGATTATGTAAAAAAAAAAGATGTCTGATATATATATATATATATATATATTTTCCCGCAACCTTTTAATATGTGTAGGGCCCCCCTATGGAAGTTAAGAGATGAAATTTGGTAAGTGGGGCTTATTCCGATGCACAACAATACTATCAAAGTGGGGTCAAATTTTGGGCAAATTTTTTTTCGGACCCGACCTTCAAGGGGGTGGTGGGGGGCGGAAAAGCAATAAAACTTTTCCAAATCGGTTTTAAATAATGTTTCGGTCAATTATCTACAACATATCCAAAATTCAGCTTCCTAGGATGATATGGTGGGAGTAGAGGGGGGAAAAACGATTTTCGCTGGATCTAACAGGCCCCCAGCCCCCCAGAATTAACGTAGAGGGTTGAAATTTGGTGTGTTGATAAAGTTCATACCTAGGTTGTGCTTTTTGGAGGTTTTAATATTTTACCCCCACCCCCCTCATTTTTAAGCTACAATTTCATGCATTTTCGACGTTTTCGAAGTTTGTACCACTCGCACAGGTCACCCGAATAAACCTAGAGGGCTGAAATTTTGTATTCGGATTGAGTTAGTATCAAGGGGGTGCCTTTTGGGGGTCTCGACTTTTAACCCCTACCCCCACCATTTTTATACCCAAAAGAACATGATTTTTCTTGTTTTTTAACAGTTTCGTTCGGGTCAAAATCTCCCCAAATAAACCTAGAGGGCTGAAATTTGGTGTACAGGTTAAGCTAATAGCCAGACACTGTTTTTTGGAGGTTTCAACTTTTAACCCTTACCCCCACGATTTTTACGCCAATATTTCCTTAATTTTTTTGCTTGTTTTCTAACACGTCTAGAGACTCCATAAGGAAACCTAGAGGGCTGAAATTTTGTACGTGTATTCAGTTAGTATCCAGCTAGTACCTTGTAGGGAGTCCACATCACTTTTCCCCCCACTTCTCCCATTTTTACATCGGAATTGAATGCTATTGTTAAATGTGTTTTAAAAGCATTATGTTTATTCTAAATACAAGTAGGCGAATAGTAATTTTAAAAAATTTAAAAAAAAGTGAACTTACTTTTATGACAAATGAAATACGTACATATTAAGTAATTTAAAAATGTTATTAAAGTCACTGTTTATTTATAAATTAGGAATTTTGAATTTTTAGTATTTATAAAATAGAAATTTTGGATTTTTTTGTAAAGAAAAAATATCTTTATAAAGGCCTTCCAGTTTACTATTTAAGGTCCTTTTTTAATATTTAAAACTAAAACATAAAGGCAATTAGCGGATAAACATGGGCAGGAATGTCCTCGTACGAATTGTGTTGGCTTTTTTTCTGCTACCTGTTTTCGGCACAAAATTGAAATTTACTGAGATACAGCCCTTAAATACTTAAAACCTTTTTTTAAAGCCTCGATCAGCCGAACACTCATCACCAGTTTTGAAACCAACAAAATGACAATTCGGTTGTAGACTTTCAATCACATTTCGCTTGTAGACATTCAATACCGAAGATGAAGGGGAAAATTCGACTACCGTGATGGGGCCCCGCTGCTCACGGCGTTTTTTATATTATGTTCTTTAAACATAAAAAAGTCTAAAATTAATTTGCCAGTCGTTAATTCGGTTGTTAAGTATTAAATATAAATAAAAAAGTAATGAAAAGTATTGCGGTATAATGCTTGTTGTTAGAGAGAGACAGTTTAAAATGCGAGAGACATAGAAAGCGACGCTAGCGCATCATCTAGTGTATAACAGAATATTGTAAGAATGAGACAAGAAATAATTGCAAAAATGCATTACTTACACTTGTATTTGAAGGGCCAGGGGGAAAAAGGGGTTAAGTCACTTTAATCAATTTTTTCAGGAGATCAATAAAATTTAAAGAAACGTTATAAACATTGTGTTGTTTATTTGAGAAACAGCTGTAAGTCAAGTCAGCAACAGTATACAAAAGTTGTGGACTTGACTCCTTATTCCCTCTATGCGCTCGTTTGACCCTTTGTTCCCTCTACGCGCTCGACTTGACCCCTTGTTCCCTTTTTGCCTTTAGTTTCGAACCGGTTTTTTTAGGTGACTTGACCCGTTTTTCCCATAAATTGTTATAACACGTGATAATACTCTTGAAGAACTATAACAATCAATCAATAACTCATTTTTCAAAAAAATGTGACTTAGCCCCTTTTTCCCTCCGGCCCTTCATTTGTAAATACAAGTTGAAATGAAAAAATTTTAACATAAAAATGAAAATAAAATTAAAATAAGCATAAATTGAAAAGAATGGAATAAAAAATATATCAAGGAAGGTTCAAAAATTACATTTTTTTTTTTATTAAAAAAGTACTGATTATTACACGTTAATTACAAATATTTAATATAAAGTTTCGGAGTTTTTTTTTTTTAATTTAAAATATCTTCAGTCAATAATAGTGTCACAGAGGAGGCATCTTCATAACATCATCATCATCTTCCTTCTCACTGTCAGAATTATTTATATCATCGTCTTGGGAATTGTCATTGTCTTCCAGTACTCCATCATCTGTAACAAAAAAATTAAAATTTCTATAATTATTTTTATTCGTTATATAATAATTCAGTTTTTATTGATTAATTTTCTATTAAATACTTACTTTGAATAATAACATCTGCAACTGTGGATGGTAATTGCTCTCCCACAAACCAGACAAAATCATATTTATCATCGTTGATGGTCCAACCGGAAGCAACTGGAGATAAAGATGTGGGATGTTTTGAATGCGCATTTCTCCATAGCTTAGTCACATAGCGAACCCTTAACAAATGTTGCAGCAATTCTGCTTTACAGGGTGGCAAGCTGGATGAGTCGAAGTTTCGAAATTTTTTTTCAAAATTTTCATGGCAGTTTTTAGACTGGAAAGTACTTGAGAAAAGATGAAATCGAACATCATTAACATTCGAAGAATTTTTAACTCCATACATTTGACAAATAAACTTCTCAAGGGTTACAAAGGTAGTTTCAAGTATTTCTTCGTCATCCGTAATAATATTTTGAAAAGCTACTTGATATTCGTTCGATTTCTCCGATATTTTAAAAGGTCTAACTTTGCCTTTTCTAAAAAATGCTGGTGTGTAATCACACCCAGTAATTGCGTGGAAGCATGGCAAAGCTTTACATAAATATACTCCAAGTATTCGGTATATTTCATTGACATTTATGTATCGCTGATGATTTCCTACACCCATATCCATCCAGATTTTTAAAGATGATTTCAAGTGATCCATATTTCCCAGAAGTATAATTAAAATATCAGAGTCAGAACAGCGTATAACAACTTCAGCGTCAAAATCAATTTGACAAAATAATGTAAACACAACAAACATGTGACTTTCATTGAGATACAGTGACTTTAGACCATAGATTCCCAACCTTTTCTGGATCACCGCCCTCTTTAGTATAGAACAGAAATTTCAACGCCCCCTAGCAGCGCCGCGAGTTTTTTTTTACTCGTCAATTGTACAAATGCCGCCCTTTTTTCTATTTTTCACAATCGGCGACCTTTTTTTTTGCTCGTCGGCTGTAAAATGCCTTACTTATTTGACCACCCCTCTTGACAACCTTATCCGCTACCGCCCCCCTGGAAGGCTCCAGCGCCCACTGGGGGGCGATATCGCCCCCGTTGGGAATCTATGCTTTAGACTGACGCCATATTGTCCATTTGTCGATGCCCTACCGTCGCTTTCTATGTCTCTCGCATTTTAAACTGTCTCTCTCTAACAACAAGCATTATACCGCAATACTTTTCATTACTTTTTTATTTATATTTAATACTTAACAACCGAATTAACGACTGGCAAATTAATTTTAGACTTTTTTATGTTTAAAGAACATAATATAAAAATTACAGACATTAGAAAGTACTTTGAATTTAAAAAAATAAAAAAATAAAAATCGCGTATGGCACATCATTAACAACAATAAAAGTGTCTGGCAATAAAAAATTAATGTCTGGTAGATCTATCTAAAGGCAAAAAATTAAAAATTACCCTTTAAAAAATTCTTTCAAAGTCCAGGATTTTTACCTGTGCAGGTAAGATGCGCACTAATAAACGCAACCACTACCGGCAGTGAGGTAGCCCGGACTCTAACCGAAACAGCAAGAAAGACAACATATTAAAAGATCAACCGTTAGAAAATTCTCTCTCGAAAACGTTGCTAGCTCCTATACTATAAGGTAAAAAAGTCGATTTTATATTTTTTTTAGCTGACGCTGTCGCGTTTTTGTTAGTTGACAGTTCTCGTTAAATTGCTAGGCAACAAATTTTCGTCAGACAAACCCAAATTTATTCGAAAAAATACAAATCTCTCATGTAGTAAGTGATAAAATATGGAAATATTTTACAATTATAAAAATTAAATTTACATTTATTCAATAAAATAATATGTACATTCATACATTAAAGTAAAATGACAATTACGCAGTACCTATATAGTATATACAATCGTTCAAAAAATCAAGTCTATTATATGAAAATAAGAAGTTAACGATTCCAGTTCACTCAAGTTACTCAAGTTACCATTTAATTTAAAAAGTACTAATAATCACTTCTTCTTTTCCTACTTTTGTGGCTATCTTTTTCACGACTGTAACTATCACTGTACCGTGATTTATGTTTTTTATCTTTATCCTTATAGTCTCTGTAATCTTTACTTCGTGATCGCGATCGTGATGGTGATCGTGATCGTGAACGTGAACGTGAACGTCGACGATGCTCATGTTTTCTTTTTTTTTCCTTAGCGCTACGATGACTTTTTTTATTTTTATTCTTAATATTCTCATATCTATCATCTCTCTTTTCACTATATGAATTTTTAGACTTTTTATTTCTCCTATCATCTGAATTCTTATGATCATCATATCTTTTTCTATCCTTATAATTTCCACTGGCTAGATCTTTATCTCTTCTCTTGTCGTTCTCGTCTAAATACTTTACGCCACGGCCTTTTCCCATCCACTTTACTTTCGCCACACTCTGACTGAAATCGACATGAATTCGCCGATCGTCAATTAGCACATTATCCATTTTAAAATAAGCATCTTCACACGCTTTACGATCTTCAAATTCAACAAAAGCGTATTGTAATGAATCGCCCGTTTGTTTATCGCGAATTACTTCGCAAGATTTAATTTTTCCAAACCGGCTAAATATTATTTCTAAATCGTCATCAGTAGTCACCGGATTTAATTTACAAACGAACAAAACGTTTTCTGGTGGTGCCATTTCCGCATCAGGAATATCGCCAATCATTTCTAAAATAGTAGCACGAGCTTTCGCTTCCCGTTCAGCGGCCAATTCAGCTAATTCTTCGGGTGTTTTACCGACTGTTTCATCAATTTCTTCATCCGCCCCAATACGACCACCTTGTAAACGTTCAGCAGTAGGCTCTGGTGATTGTGCAGGTTCAATAAATCTTTCCGGGTCGGGATAAGGATCCTCCAAGATTACCGTATGTGTAATTCTGATATCTTGATACGGTCGAAACTCTTCATCACATATGGCGTCATTTAATTTTCGTAGCACGTCTAAACCTTCCACAACTTCTCCAATAACGCAATGTTTTCCATCCAACGAGATTAAATTTGGTGCTAAAGTTATAAAAAATTGTGAACCCAACATATTGTTACCACAGCCAACAAGAGATACGGTTCCAACATTCGTATGGCGAATTTTTGGCTGATCTTCACCTTCAAAGTAACGTTTCAGTGGACCATCGATAACTCCCCATATAGATTCGCCACCACTTCCCGATCCCGTAGGATCTCCAGTTTGAGCCAAAAAATCATGTTGCACAGTGTGAAACAAATTGAAATTATAATATTTCATTTTGCATAATTTTAAAAAATTCAAACAAGCTTTCGGTCTTTCATTAACGAATAAGTCAATAGTTAAGTCACCTAACGTTGTTTCTAACACTATAGCCATTTTATTTGAATACAGTAATAAACTGACTTAACTGGTTAAATTTTAAACAAACTATTATACTTTAAATAAACAAAAAATTGTAATTTTTTTTTTTTATATGTATTTAATTTGCGAATTAGGTAGACAGGTTATGCTCTCATTAAAAAATTTTATTAAGTACTTATAGGTGATCTAAAATTGTATTGATAAAATTTAAATATTCTGTTAATTTATTCGTAGTTTTCGAATATTTTATAAGACTTTTCATTTTCATTCACAACGACAATTTAAAAATATGTTTTATTTATATTTTTTGTACGTAATGTCACTACCGCATCGTTACTATCAAGTTACATACATATAAGCAATATAAGCATAGGGTAAAAGCCCCGTTTGTGGAACGCGATCCAATAGAAAAACAGTTTTGACATTTATATCTTAATGAAGTTATTTCTGAAAGAAACGTCTGATAACAAAAATTATTATTAATAGAATGATTGTTTTTCAATTTAAATTCATCTCACATTTAATGTTTCTTTACTTAATTAAAGAAATACATATATATATTAAACAATTTTTGCTGAATGTGTCTCTTTTGCGTTTGATCAATGCTTATTTATCGAAACACATGCCTTATAAATTTCAACATTTTCCAGTTAATTTTCGAAGTTAGCGCAATAAAACTATACAAATAATTTTTATTAGTCCAGTTAAGAGATTATAAGAGCTAAATCATCTTTTTATTCGGTTTAAATGTAATTTATATATATGTGTATTTCTTTCAGTACACAATATAACCTCTGTATTTAACTAAAATCATGTACGTAAAATAACTAAAAATTTATATTATAAATAGTTTTAATTTCTTTTTGAGTCTAAAATATTTACTTACTGCTTTAAAATCGTAAAATTTTTAATATTTTTTTTATTTCGGAGCGTATCGTCAATTGATAAATAAAAAAATATTGATTTAAAGTTGCAAAATTTTATTAATAATGAAAAATTGTCGCCATTTTGATAAGTTAGTTTAGAAGGTTTAGAATTGATTAGAACTTTACCAAAATACATAGATGGCGAAACAAAATATAGTATTTTTCTGTGGTATTTTGGTATATTCTGTGATTTTGGTCGTTTATTTTATCGAATATTTAAACCATTCTATATTTTTTAATTTGACATTCTATTTACTACTAGATGTCACTCTATGTCATAGAGTGAAAAGATGGCAAAATATGTATGTGAATGGTATGTAATGTATCTCATGTTGTACATACGTGTTCTTTTTTAGGTGTCAATGTGCTGATTTTTTAAAGGGTGTTAATATATTCTGTCTGTTTTTTTATAGATGTCAACAAATTATAAAACAAAACATTAATAAATCAAAATTTTTGGGTTATATTTTCTTAAAAACATATTCATTGGATTAAAAAAACTTGGTTTCATGCTTATTAAGAAAAAAAACGGGTGTTTTATTCATTTATTAATTTTTGTAAGCAAGTTTGATGAAATACCTAAAAATAGTGTTCCACAATCGGGGCTTTTACCCTATAAGTAAATATGTATATTTGTATTAAAGTTATTAGAAATAGAAAATGATAATAATTAATACATAACTATCTAAATATGTAAATACATAACGGAATAATTGCTCGTATTAAATGCATTCAAATTCACATTCAAATAAATAATTTAATATTAATTTATAACTCTTATAACTGAACTACAAATATCGCGCATAAATTTAAAATTGTTTAGCGTAATTATAAATAGGGGAATTTAAGGCATCAAAAAAGATATTCTGGTAATTTAGATAAATTTTTGTTATCGTGTTGGTTATACTGAACGTTTACTGTCGCTTGGTTTTCGGCGATTGTGTGAAATATTTTCGGTTTTGACAAATACTTGTCAATTTTCATGAGAGTGGAAAAATGTATGTGTATTTTAAGTAAAATATACGTATTTTTACGATAACTGTATTAAGAATATATATATTTATATAAAGGAATCAGTATATTGTATAATAATAAAATATTATTTTTGTAAATAATCAGATACATTTTCAGTTTTTGTAGTTATAATTTTGCATAGTATACGGAATATAATTTTGTTTAAAATTTTTTTTTTTGTTAATATATTTCAAGCATTTTTATTTGATTTAATATAAATATTATAAGCATTTATTATTTATACAATAAATATACTCTAAATTGGAAAAGAATCAACGAATTTTTTATGAATATAAAAGTTTCGTGAAAAACGAAATATGTTAAAATATTCATAAGGACTATGAAGATTTTTATTAAAATGCTATTAGAGACGTGTTTATGTAATGTGCATCAACATTCAAAATATTTTTAAATATGTCAACTGGTCAAAGTATGAATAATGCTGGGAATAGTAAAATTCGAGGTCCTGGCCGACCTCCGAAGAAAGCCGCTTCATGCACTTGGTGTGGCGAAGGAAAGGGACGGTTGAAATATGTACTACCGACCCAAAATGGTGAAAAGGAATTTTGCTCAGAAACTTGTTTAAGTGAATTTCGTAAGGCATACGTTAAAGGTGCTTGTTTACATTGTGATAATGTTATTCGAGGAAATACAGGTAATAAAATGATGTTTTGATTAAGATTTTATAAGAAACTAATATTTGATTTATTTTATTCGAATAGGATGTAGCAATAAGGATTTTTGTTCAAATTTTTGTATGAATAAGTATCAAAAGAAGAATGAAGCTTCGTCGAAAGTGACACCAGTGTCATCTACACCATCAAGTAGCATAACATTAGAGAATAATAATACAAGTTCTGGACCGTTCCAATATGAAACATTTCAACCGTTTGATTGGGAGGAATATTTAAAGGAGACAGGAAGCGTGGCAGCGCCAGCAGAATGTTTTAAACAGGCATTAGTTCCACCTCAAAATGATTTTAAATGTGGTATGAAATTGGAGGCTTTAGATCCCAGAAATTTGACGTCAACATGTATTGGAACTGTCGTTGGAGTGTTAGGACCACGATTACGTTTACGTTTGGATGGTAGTGATAATAAAAACGATTTTTGGAGATTGGTAGATTCCAGTGAAATTCATCCGATTGGTCACTGTGAAAAATCTGGCGGAATGTTACAACCTCCACTTGGGTAAGACTATTTTTTATTTCATTAGGTCATTAGGTAAAGTAATCTCCATAATTTTTACCGTTTTTTTCGGATATCAACTAGTACTTTTGTAGTATCATTTTAACCCATTATACACCGCATTTAAATCCCCAAGAAAAATCCTGATATCTTAACCCGGCGTGTGTACACTAAATTTTCTAGAGCACGGAGTGTACACTGGGTCTTTTAAGGAACGGTCGTTTTTTCAAAGTTTTCTAGGCTTACAAAAAATCTCAAAAAATTCTGGGTTATTTTTTGAAGTGTCTACTACATGGCCCAGCAGTTGCCATAGTCAAAAGTTTAAAACCGTTGTTAATAAAAATTGAACAATAATTCAAAAAGTATGAAAAACGAAATTTTATTAAAAAATTCCTAACTCTATAATGAACGACTATTAAAAAAAAAACGGTCTTAGGCTTTTGAAGCTTATACTATGAGCTTTCAAAAGAATATAATCTTTTTGGCATCGGCTCCAAAAGGTTGAATTATTTAAGTACCCGAAAATGGGGAATATTTACAGGCAAATCATAATAAACGGAACAGTAATTATTTAGCACAAAGTAAGTTTTTATTATTGAAAATACAAAAAAAAAAAAAAAAAATTAAATATTAATAGAAAAAAACCCAAAAAGCAAGAAAGTAAAGAAAACAAAAAAAATGGAGCAAAACTTTGTTTTATAAAAAAAAAATGATAAAGTAAAGCCGCGATTCCACTGCTGTGCACTATCCACGTCATCTAACGTGGATCCATCAGTGAATTATAACGGTATACAATAATTTATTTTAGCCTTGAAAAACTGAAAAACTACGAGAAAGATAAAAATAACACCATTCACTTACCTTCGAAAATACTGACGCCGTGTGTACACTGACCCTTTTAGGGAACGGATGCAACTTTCACTCGCTCGCGTCTGCAAGTCAACCGCCAGACCCGGGCATCCATTGGACCTTGAGTCCCCACTACTAACTAGATTTTTTAGGGAGGGTAGCCAAAGCCCGCGCTTTATTCATCAGAGAGAAATTTGAGTCTTAAATTCGACTGTTCCTTTAAAGACCCAGTATACACACGCCGGGTTAATATATATATTACTCAGAATCTTGGTAAAATCCTTCTTTGTTTTAAAATTATTTAATTTTATTTTGGATATTTTCCAAATATTTTTTTTCGCCAAAATTTGTATTTAGTTTGCTAAAAATACATAATACCAAGTTCGTAAATAAGCGCGATGAGCACTCAAAGTTCATTCTTTCTTTGTTTTACTAATAAGTCTTTTCCGTTTATAATTTTTTTTTTTTTTTATCTGACGATTTAAGTTTCGGTATTTTTTTGTGGACTGTTTGTCAAATTAACCATTAACTGTCAATGGTTTCCAATAATATATATTACAACACAAACAATGCTGACACTTAAGTCATGCGCATAAAAAAAATTAAAATAAAAAGACTTATAACATCCAAACATTTTTCTCTTTCATCCACAAACTTTAAATACATGAAGTTCATATTGGGAGGTTACAAAAACTGATTGTAGAATAAATTCGACTGGCATGGTATACTTAGTCTAGAATATTTTTTAAAATACATATTAATTCTTTGCCAAAATTTTTAATTTTAATATTCATTTGATCAATGATTTCATATTTAATGTTCCAAAAATATATTTTACTTACATTTCATAAAGGTACTTTAAGTTCAAATTTAGGTATATTTAACCCTTTCGGTATTGGTCAAATTATTTTTAAGACTGATGTCATTAACAAATGAAATAAAATTAGGCGTACAATTTTATATTACTACAGTTACTCTAATACAAACATAACAAAAAGGAAAAGAGACAGAAAATTTTGGTATGTCTAATTTTGATGAATTTGTTGCATTTGTTTAATGACGTCAGTCCAAGTTTAGATAATTTCACCTATACCAGCGTTCCTAGGGGTTTTTATCAGTAACATTAATGTTAGTTTCATATACTACCGGAAGATGGTGATAGGTGACTTTCATATGTCTAAAAACAGGCTGTTTTAATAGGAAGGTTAAACTGTAAAGACCCAATGTTGTACTTGAACAACAATTTATAATGAATTATTTAATTAATTATAAATTACTTAAATTGCCTTTTCCGTATTAAGAATGGACAATATACCTATATGGAAAAAATCGAAAAATTATTTTTCAAATATCATTTTCATAATTTGGTATTGAAAGGGTTAAAAAATCAGTGCAAATCATAGACCAACGAACATTATTATATTATACTCCTAGACGGAGCGTAAAACCAATTTATAGGCAATTTCCCTAACACTGATAACGGGGTGAAACGGGCAATATATGAGGAACATAATGTGTTATAGTTTATTTATTTTGTTTGGAATATGAGCACCATATTACCTTCTCTGTTTTGCAAAATAGAAAAAAATGTGCAAAACAGAGAAAGAAATATGGCGTTCATACTCCAAACAAATAAACAAATTATACCTATTTTTCAGTAAACAGGATTATATTTATTACAGAACATAATTTGTATACGTACATATTTTGAAAGTATAACTAATACAGCTTTTTTTCTTTCAAAATTTTGCAGTTTTTCTCAAAAAATTAAATTTTATTATCACTATTTTATTTTGACAATAATTCTTTGAAAAGGTTACTACGGATACCACGGTTATTGCATTGATTACACTATTACAAAATAGCAGTTGGTCGTATTTTGAGCATATGTGGATCCTTCATTTATTCATTGATACAGTCAGTCTATAAACATATATAATATGTTTATTGGTCTGTGGTGCAAATATCCATGGTAACCTGTATTGTCTTTAGGCCTTTTTTCAAGTATTTATTAAAATACAGAAACGTTTTAATGTTTATACAGGGAGGAAGTGCTCTTTAAAGAAGGATTTTTCATTGTTATTTTATATTTTTAAATTCCTTTAATAATAAAAAAAAACTGTCCAGAGGCGGTCTGCACACGATCATTAGTACTGTTGGTATTTTGTGATACAAACATTCTTACTGATCGTATACAGACAGCCTTAAAGATAACTTTCGCACGATATTACATGTAATATCTTGGTTAAGTATTTTTGTTCTTAGTAAAACGGTGAATCGAATAAATTGAATCACAATTTATATTTAAAATCTTACTTAATATTTACAGATTCAGAATGAATGCTAGTTCATGGCCAATGTTTTTGTTGAAAACGTTAAATGGCGCGGAAATGGCTCCGGCGAAAATATTTCAACGCGAGCCACCTAGTCCAAGAGCAAATTTGTTTCAAGTGGGTCAAAAATTAGAGGCTGTAGATAAGAAAAATCCACAACTGATATGTTGTGCAACTGTTGGTGCTGTTAAAAATGATCAAATACATGTTACATTTGATGGGTGGAGGGGTGCATTCGATTACTGGTGTAGATATGACAGTAGAGATATATTTCCGGCTGGCTGGTGTGCCAAGTCAGGACATCCATTACAACCACCTGGTCAAAAATCTCATCCAGGTGCTGGAAAGTAAGTTTATATTTGTATTTGGGTACACAAAGTTACAAGTCTGACAGTTGATTGACATTTATTTTATTCCTGAAATATTTATCCAGTCGAAAAAAGTTCCACTATAGGAGAAATCTATAAAAAATCTGTTACCAAACTTCTGGGATTTATTGTCTTCTTGGTGTAATTTTTTTTTAAATGGAAAAGATAACGTACGCCTCTAGTGGTAAAATTGGAAGTTACGTTAGGCCAAACATTTACATAGTGGTGTAACGAAATAAGAACACGATCGGGACCAAAGAGGAGAAGTGTGGTTATTTCATTACATCAGTGGCGGCTCAAAAAAAAAAAAATTAAAGCTGCTGTGCATTACTTAAGTATTTACAAGACATATTATCGTATACCTGCAACAAGGTGTATTTAAATATCTAGAGTACGGACATTGGTCCGAATAAAAAGGTTAGCCAATTTTGTATAATTTATGTATATAATATATACGTGTACATATGTGCATGTATCTTATCAGATTATAGCTTCCAAATAGTTTTGAAAGTATATACATACTAGCATTTACCCGCGGCTTTATTCGCGTGGCAGTAGTAGTGATGCTGATGAGTGGATTAGTAGGTTCTGATACACACTACGTCGTCAAAAGTATGGGAACACCTTGGTCGGGGGTTTGGGTGCCCATACTTTTGACACGGTACTGTACTTAACGTTGTGGTGTGATACTGTACTTAACTGCCGTGTTAAAAGTGTGGGCACCCCCTTGAGTCAAGGTGTCCCCATATGTCTGACGACGTAGTGTGTGTCAGAACCTACTAATCTACTCATCACTGCTACTGTCACGCGGGCAAAGCCGTGGGTAAATGCTAGTATGTATATAAATTCTTTCAAAATTATTTGGACGCTATAATCTTATAAATTACTTACACATATGCACACGTATATCGTATATATTATATACCTACATACATCCATAAAGATAATATACCTATAAAAATTTATTTTAATTCATACTTTAGAAAATTTTAAAAACAAAGTAAGTAAAACGAGAATAATTTATTTTAATAAATCTTTAATGTTTACTTGCTGCATACATATATACATGAGTATTACATCCGCCACAGTATATTAATTGGTATGTTACACTAACACATTGAACAAGTAACTCACTATCCATGTGAGGGTATCCCTTCCAAAACACGTTGAGTGTGGTTATTACGTGTGTGCTTATATCGTTACAGTACTGTATACGTCAAATTGACGAACGAAGTACATTTTGTAATCCAATTCAAATAGTTATTTTCCATTTTTTATTTTAAATATGTCTAACAAAACTATTTTCCATTTTGTATTTTAAATGCGTTTCTAGAAATAATTTTCTATTTTAAATGGTTTCTATGAATCATTTTTCTCAGCCCTGTACAATATTTAAAAAATTTTGATAAAGTCAGCTAATACGTGAATCAGTGTATATATAACTTATGAATTAAGTAATTGAAAAATGCAAATAATTTTCAATGAATTAATGAGTATGTGTTAAACTATTAGAGTAGCAATTATTTTGAAAACTAATCTTTTATACTTATTTGATTTTATTATACAAAAAATTAGGAGTGTGCGACATAGACTACCACCTACCAAATTATTAAAGTGTGGAATTCTTGGATAGAAACCTTAAAAATATCTTTGTTTGAACCTAGTCCATAGAGATAAAGTCAAATTTATGTTAAATGAAAGTGACTCATACCAAAAATAAAATTTTGTCACAAATAAAAGTTATTATAATTTCTACTATCCTTTTTCAATATATTAGATAGTAGATCTTGTGAGAGATAGCTATATTACGAGCTTGTCTGATAAATTTATGTGAATGAGTCATTTTCAGTTCATATAAATTAGAGTATATATGATTTTTTATCGCGAAATAATTAAAAAGATTATTTACTTTAATTTATATTTTATATTGATTTACTGAATGAGTTTTACTAACAAATTAATATGTGGAGCCATTAAAAAAAATATTGTTTATAGCAGTGGGTTGCCTCGACTAGTAACTGTTTTTTAAACAATTCCTTGATTGTCATTGGTTTGATAAAAATTGCAACTTTCAAATTATTCACTCTGTATACTTTCAAACCATGTCTCTGCCACTCTCCATAAACCTTTTATGGGAAAATATACTGCTTACTGTCGCCGCTGTACAACAATCCACGAGATGGCGTTGATGGTACGTTTAGGCTTGAGTGTCTATACTGTCTGAAGAGCCCCATACACGGTGAGATCTGTATCGATACCTTGTATTGATACAAATAGCGATACATATATCTGAGATTTGTATCATGTTTACTTAGCACACACACGCTGAGACTGAATCGTAAAACCTCAGTACAGATAAAAAATTTTATTAATAAAGAAATGTGCGATCTACGACCTGTGGCACCTGTGCTATTAGCAATTGCAATACAAACATCTTTACATTTTGAATCCCGTAGACATGGGTATAATTTATACATATTAATAAAATCTTCCCAAAAATCTCTATCTGCAGACATTATTATTCAAATAAATAACAATTATTTACTTTATTAACTGTCAAAATAAAAATGCAACCATAGTTACCACTATACTTGAGACAAGCACGATACCAGCTGATACTTGCTGATACTGATACAGTGATACCGAGACAGTCACATACACGACAAGATCTGTATCATGATTAGTGATGCGACTCGAGTGATGTTTACTCGAGTGACTCGAGTGAATTTGTCAAACTCGTATTCGAGTGAAAAAAAATTTTTTACTCGAGTCCAATTGCACTCGAGTTTCCGAGTCAACTCGGCACACCGAGTAGACTCGGTTAGGGCCAGATGTTACTTCACTAGTTACAAAGAGACGGGTTGAAACTTGCACTTGATACGATAACAATAAATTAATAGGTATTAGGTTGATTTGATTGAACTATTGAATAATTATTTTATGAAAGTGGGACATACGTGTGATTTTTCTAAATTCTTTTTCTAAATAGTTACTTTTCTTAATAATTTTTTTTTATTCAAAATTTTATTTTTAACAACACAATATATACCTATATATACATTATGTCATGTTAAGCATATTGTTGATTTGTCTTGCAGAAATTTATTTTTATTTGTTTTGAATAGAAGTTTAAATAACTTTATTTTATTTACATATCTGTTTTCTAAAAACTAATATTTTATGATTTTCTTCATAATAGTTTCTTTATTCATTATTATTAAATAACATTTAATTGTAAGGTGTAAACAAAAGTCTGATACAGTTTGATTTTATAATTATAATGATTGATAATTGAAACTAATTATAAAATAACTAAGTTTAATTTTTATTTGCAATCAAAATTGTATAAATGTTATTTATGGTCATTAATTGGTCATCCTTACATGGAAATTTTATTATTCTTAAAAAGTCATTTTACTTTTATTTGTTGATTACATAAATAAATAATATGTATTTTATTTCATATTACCTCATATTACTAATTCAATAAAGGTATTTAAAAATGCTTAAAAAAATCTTACTCGAGTTGGAGGGAGTGAAATAGTTAACTCGGTTGACTCGAGTGACTCGAAAACTCGAGTACAATTCGAGTGACGTAGCAAAATTACTCGAGTGACTCGAGTCGCATCACTAATCATGATACTGATACCTGTAACATGTAGCGATACAGATCTCATCGTGTATGGGGCCCTTAAAATAGAGTCGGGACTATGGAGGGTAGAATTATAGGAGAAGTATCTCATATGGGACTTGAATCGAATAAGTGGTCCCTGAATTTGATGAAATAATAGTTCAATAATTACCCAGAACGGCGCTGATAAGCAACCAGGGTTCGATCTGAACTTAGCGATTATAAGTGAAGTGAAGTATGCCATAGGGAAATACTAACTGTTAAAAACTGTTAAAATCAATAAAAATTGAATTAAATATAAAAACAATAAAAATTGAATTAAATATAACAATTAAAACTGTTCAAAACAATAAAAACTGTTGTTTCAGTTTTAAAATTTTCAGCGCTTAATTTTAAATTTAAGAATTTTAGTACACTAGTGCCATTTTAATTTCATCTACTTTTGGGACCACTTTTTATATATGGAGATACTTCTCCTGATACTCTACCCTCTATAGTCGGGACACGAGTTTTGATAGTCCGCCATTTTTCATCAAAGGTTCATCTAAAGTAAATTGGAAATAAATACTGTATTTTTCGGCGTAGAACGCGCAACTTCAACACCTAAAATATTGTCCAAATTTCGTAATGCGCATTATACGTCGGATATATAACTAAGTTCTGTAAAAATTATGACGGTTTTTATTTTAATATTATAATATATTCTTCTGTAAGTCGGTTATCAAATAAATAAAAAAATAAAAGGAAATTTAACAATAATACAAATTTAATAAGGTACAATAAAAAAAATATACTAAAACAAAAATAATATATAAGATTTTTAAAAGTAAATAAGGCATCAATAAAAATTTAATTTTGATTTCATTTAAAAAACATTTCATAAAAAAAATTCATTATATTAATTTTCAGATATCAAAATTGGGGTGCGCGTTATACGGCGAACATACAAAAAAACGAAAAAATTACTCAAAATTTTGGGGTGCGCGTTTAGCGCTGGAAAATACGGTATTTTAAAAAAATCATTTAATTCAACCGAGAAAAAATGTTTAAATTAAAAAATTTATTTGATGATTAATTTATTAACACATAATTTACTAACAATAATTATGTACTCAAACATATGATAATTAATTTTGATATTTATTTGACGAAAAATGGCTGACATGTCCCTACTTTATTTAGTATTGGGACTCTAGCCTACAAATACCATTAAATCCACATAGCGGACTGTGACAATAAAAATTCGTCCTTGAATACAAATGGCAGGGACATGTTTGAGACTAAATAACGATCTAAATAATTGTTATAGATTCAAACCTCGAATATCTACACACATAAGTACAATAGCAAGTAGTACAACCAATAGTGAAGCTTCAGCGACTCCAGAGGTGACCGCATCAACATCCCCTGTCACAATTTACGTTGATACTAAGTGTTCGGGTGGCAGTTCAATCGATGCTTCACGATTACCTAATAGTATAACAGCTTTGTCATTTGATGCAACAGCTCGAAAATTAATTCAAGAACTGTTAACGGCTAGTACTAAGACGGATACGTTGGTCTCCAATCTGTATGCACTTCGTGGCGATGATACACAGTTTACACTACTAGATTCTACTTATACCATCAAAATGCCAAATATGCAAAAACGTGATGATCTTATTAATTTTATGAAAACGGTGACAAATGCCATTGGTGCTTGCAACAATTTTATAAGTAAGTATGGTCCATTTTACTTAAATTTAACCATACTTCATCATTTTGAATTTAAATAATTTCCGTTTTCTTGGCTTAATCTCTTTCATTATTGCATTTACGTAAATTTTAAATTTGCAGTTTGTTTTTAGAAAAGAATAGAAGATTGGTTTGTTTCGAATATAAGAATTATTTAATTTTTTAACGAAAACTCATGATCAGTTGTATTTGAAATGAGGTATAGTAGAAAATTCTATACGCAGCAAAATTAAACTATATTAAAAATTATACATAGACAGTAAAGAAAAGTTTTATACGAATTAGGCAGCGTGCGAAGTATATGGTGGGGACAATTAAGTCGATTGCAGCGTGAGTAGTGGAGAAAACAAGCATTAATACGGGCTCATATGTGTTTATAGTATAATAAAAAATATTAAATAAAAATATTTACATTGATTCACTTTGATTATAAACGCAGTTGCAACTAATATGTCATTCCTTATTTATCTGTCAACAGTATTAACGTCTACACGTCAATCCATAAATACAGAATTAAAAATATTTGATGTATTTTAACTCACATAGTCACATGAAATAATGTTTCATAAGGAGTTAAAGTTATTGATGTTTGTCTTATGACTCTACATTAAACTAAATGACTTATGCCAGCATTTCTTAATTCTCGAATTTCCCTGACGTACTTCACCGGCACCAGCAACTTTTTCCTCTGCATAGTCCGAGGTTGGAAGGAAATACTGTCCTAATAATTATATCCATATTAACGTCGAAAATTGTTTAATTACTTTTTTAATATAACTGTTATACTTCATCCAGTATTTCATTGTTCAAACTGAACAAATCAAATTGTTCAAATTTATAAAAAAAATTAATTGCAAATAGCAAACATTTGTATTCAGATTTTACGGTTTGTTTAAAAATATTTTAAATTTATATTTATTTCCAGGGTTACCATTATTTATATTCGTTAATGAGCCCGGAAAAATGTATATTATAGATGTTGTTGCCATCACGCACCCAGCCTATAGGTAACCCCCGAAGAACACGAATACCTTCCACCGAATTGCACGGTTTCAAACAACACGATTTTTGAGTAATTCTTTTGAAAAAGAATAAAATACATATATATTTGATATAAAGTTACACCGGTTTTTAATGTACGCTAATGTATCCGTTTCATGTGGACTTGAATTACACGAATAAAAATCGTGTAAATTGAATCTGTTATTTTAAAAGGAAAAATACTGGAAAAAAAAACTATTAAAAATTTTAGAGAATTTTATAATAGAAGTGATAACGAATTTGTAAAAATTTACATATTTAAATTTTTAAAATATCGTTATTTTCGACTTCGATAATTTTCGATAACGAAAAGTAGGTTTTGACAGTCCCAATATGTTTGGAATACTCACAATTTGCTTCGCTTAAGCCTTTAAAAACTTCGTTATTTTTTCGCTACGGCGCACCATTTACCAGATATATACGATCAAAAGTTTACGTTTACGAAACGTAACGAAAACTAATTTTTTTGAAAATATTCTATTAGTGACTAAATCAGTGGGACTAATGAGCCTGAATTAATAAATTATAATTAGTTTATGATGAGTAACTCGGTATCGATAATTTTCGATAACGAAAAGTAGGTTTTAACAGTCGCAATACTTTTGTGACTTACTTCGCTTAAGATTTCAAAGATTTCGTTATTTTTGAGCTATGATGCACCGTTTACGAGATATTTACGATCAAAGTTTTCAATAACGTAAAGCATCATTTATAAACAAACATAATAAAAAAACAGGTACATTTTATGATAGACTGATTTCAGGGCTTATGAAATCTCAATTCCATTCCATTTTAATTGAAATAAATACACATTATTTACAAAAATATATACATATATGAAATGATATCCTATCTTTTGTAATCTCGAATAACACGGTTTCAATGAACACGGAACCAATTAATCGTGGTCTTCGGGGGATTGCTGTACTAATTTTAGTTTTTTACAACAAAATTACATTGTGTTCTAATTACTTCCATTCCATTATTTAAATCAATGATGGCGCACGCTTAAAATTTCATTATTTTAAAATCCTTTTAAGAAAATTTACAAATTAGATGATTTTTATCGTCACCATTATTAAATTTCTAATTTCTGAGTTGCTGTAACAATAAGAATTAATTTTATTTATCATCAAAATATCCTATAATTTATTTGTAAAATATAAAAATTTAAATTATATTGTAAAATCATTTCAGGTCTTGAACGAAACACAAATGAATGTACTAAATGTTCCTCGGTAAGCGAACCATTACCATCAGCGGAAATACCGCCGCCAAAGAGACCTCGTACTGTAGAAGTGAAACCGGAACTAGAAGCGGCCACTTCTACAACATTAGAAACACCATCGAGTAGCGCTACAACACCTTCATCCACAAGTACCAACACTGTCACTAACAATAACAATAATACAACAAATAATAGTGTAACCGCTAGTGGGCCATGCACAACAATTCCAAGAGCACCAACTCAAGAATGGGGAATCGAAGAAGTTATTCAATATATTGAGTCAGCCGATCCAAGTTTAGGAGTTTATGCAGATTTGTTTAGGAAACACGTAATTTTTCCATCTACTAAATTAGTGTTTGATGAATTTCCGTATCTGAATATATATTTTTTTGCAGGAGATTGATGGCAAAGCGTTACTTTTATTAAACTCCGATATGATGATGAAATATATGGGCCTGAAACTTGGTCCAGCTTTAAAAATTTGCAATCTCGTTACTAAGATAAAAGGAAGAAGATATGTACTGCACTAAAACTATCATTTTACAAAAATATCCTATAAATGTATGAAAAAAAAAAAAATGAAATAAAATATATTTTTGCTTAGTGGAAGAATGAGTATTTTATGGTTTACAAAACTTTATTATTTGTAATTAAAAATTTTAGATCATAAATAAGACATTTAATATTTGTTATAAATATTTGCGTTATTTTTATTAAGTGTCTCCTATTATTCTGATCGAATCAAATGTTTCAATTGTAAATTTTTATGTTCCTTTGAATATCCACTTTATTTTAAAAATAAATTTCATAAATGAATTATTATATATTTTGATTTGAGGAAAGACAAAGAAACACCGTTGTGATCCTCTTTCACAAATCATCCTGCTTCTTCAAAAAATATACTTGTTTTCAATATCTACCGCTATTCTAGATTAACCAGTGAAACACCGCATTGAAAGTTAGGACTTTCAAACTTTTTTGATCCATGGCTTCCTTAGTATACAGATTGTTTTCGGTGGCGCCTTTAACACGAATTAATATGAGACTATGAATTTTTTTCCCCAAAATATAGGCTATGAGCAAAAAAAACCTTACTACTACGCAGGTCATCAACTCTTGATAGATTGTATGCAGTGGCGTAGCGAGGGGGGTGCAAGGGGTACTATCATGACCCGGGCGCCAAAAGCTAATAGGGGGACGCTATTAATTTAAAATTTTTTGTTGTGTTTGCCATTAGAATTTCGCTACGTGGAAGTGTAGGAAAATTATAAAATTACTTCCAGGTTATGACTTCAAATATAAAAATATACAAACAAATCACTGGCAAAAAAGGTCGTTAAGGTAACTTTTAGGGAAAAATTTAATCCGAAATTTTAAATACACTCTTCCACTACCTAAAATTTTTAAAATTTTAGAAGTTAAAGGGGCGCAAATAAAGTGTCACGCACCGGGCGCCAGTTATGTTGGCTACGCCTCTGATTGTATGACATTAAATTATAAAACTTCGCTCCTTGGGTAACTATCTACCCTAGACTCGCCCAAAATTTCAGATTTTCTACGGAAAATAAAACTGGAAAACTTGCTTTAGATTGAGTATTAGAATTAATTGAAGTAAAATAAATACAAAAGTAGTAATTGTAAATTATGAAGGTTTTAATATTTTTTTTCGGTAAAAAAAAAATACAAATAAATTTTAATTAGTGGATAAATTTATTTTATTTACGACTACCATGAAAAACTATTTCGGGGGGCTATGTTTTATATACAACTGTACAGAAAATTGAACTTTACGCGTCTATGCGTAAAGGAATACAGCACTACACTTTTATTAATTACGTACGTACGCAATTCCGTTGTAAACCATATTACACAAACGAAAAAGTTACGCAAGAGCCACGCAGCGACGAGTGCGTAATATTTTCGCTCGTGTGTAAGGCCGTCCATTGGTTGCGGAAAACTGCGAAATTCGATTCAGACGATTACGCACATTTGTAGTTTGTCCGCAATGATGTCTGCTGTCCGTCCATTAGCCCAATATCCGTCAGTATTTTTTTTTCTCAAGCTATAGATGCTATAAAAATACGTAAAAAACAATTTATGGCACGTAATATGTAAAGGTACTCAGTTATAATTGTAATTTACCTTCAATTTCATCTCAATAAAAATAAAAATTTCATGAAATGGACTTCTTCGCGCGAAAAAATCCAAACAAAATTGGATTTGTTCGCACGTTGCAATTAAACGCACGAAAACGGACGAACGAGACCCTTTCAATGCACGAGGATTTGTAGCTTCACAGCTGTTCTACACAGCTTCACAATTAAATTTCGCACCTTTCCACATCCAATGGACGACCAGCCTAAAGGTGTCTGACGCTCAAAGACAGCTTTTAAACTATATGAAATAATTTGTTTGCCTCAAAATGCCGGACTTTTTACTGCCAATGATAAGTGCAATAGATAGGTTACAAAAAAAGAAAAAGAAAAAAAATCAAAGATCCCAACATCAAAAACTATGTTGATAAAATTGAACATTATTTAGAATTATACCGTATTTCGGCAAATCTATCACAGATAGCTGCACCTGTCCTGTACCAGTGAATATATACATATCACAGCATTTTGAGCCGCCATATTGCAGGACGAGTTAACTCGTCTTAATCATTTAAAGAGTTAATTTTACCAACAGAGGCGCACATGTAGTGTAGTTTTTCGTCACCAATATACTTATCGTTACCATGCTTACTTTATGTCTAGCATGAAACTTCTAATAATAAATTGAGAATTTAATGTACCTACAAAAGCAGGAAAATTAGGAAGATATTTATGTACATACTTAATATCTTTAATTTTATTTATTTAGTCGAAACTATATACATAATTTAATAATTAAAACAGATATTAGAATTCATTTCAAATAACTTGACCACTTTTCTTATGTAAATTCAGTAGTAAAACAGTGGTCAACCCATTTGAAATGAACTCTACATCGGTACTTCGAAAGTTATTCGCACTACATATATCTAAATAATTTTGTAACTTCATCGACGGCCACGCCCCCGTATCCGGACCACTTTCGCAGCCCAGGAGTGTTGATTGATTGGTTGTACCTTTTTCAATGTTCTGCAAGATCCACTTCAACAATTCACCGTCTTCTTCTACGCACTTTGGATTAAAATACAATCGAGGAATACCATGTTTTTCCACAAGTTTCAATATACGATCCAGCAGTTCCGGACGAGCATATGTTATCTTTTTTCGCATACACAACGTAAGAAAATATGTCAACATGTCAAATCCATCTAGACGGTCTTCTCCAATATTAGATTCATCAAAAGTAGGTGTGAATAGGGGATCAAAAGTTTCCACAGACGAACCCCATTCAATAGCCGATGTTATTTTTTCAGGATAAAAAATATCACGATCTCTTGATGCTATGCATCGGATCATCTCCAAATCAGATAACCAAATGGCTTTATTCAACATCTTATTCAACAATCGAGTAGCTCTAATGTAAATTTACACACATAAGCAAAATTTAAATACATATGTGTATACAAATGGCACAAATGGTTTAAAATTATCCAGCTTTATCTATATTTTAGCACAATAAAATTAAGTGAGATAAGTCATGTCATCATAATGTGTCACATAATCTTACCTACACATACGTATTAGGACATGTGTATGATATGGATAGATGGCATAGATGAAATATATAGGTGATATAGGTGTACTGTCGCATTAAATCAAAAGATCATATTCAATTGCAGTGTTCAGTAAATCTTTAAAAATCAATTTAATTTACTCATAAAAATACTCGTATTAAAGAAGAAAGATATATATGATATATATATCTTAATAATTGTTGTTAATTACATATATGTTGCTTTATGTTGGAAAAGTTTATGGAGACATTCTTGTAGTTTCTTTTCTTTATTTAGTATTCTTTTTCTAGTTATCTTTATTTCTGATACCGTCATTATGTTTTGCTAAATTCGTTTAAAAATTATTTTTGTTTTCACGAACATAAATTAAAAACAATTAAAGATACCAGGGATAGGACAGTTAGCATACTTAGATCTTTAAAATATTATCTACAAGATTCAGTTTTCTTAATATTTAAATTTTCTTACTATTTCTTCTGGATTAACAATAATCTGCTTATATGTTTTAAACATCCCCATAAAATAATGCCTTATTGGTATCAGGCTAAAAAAAATCTGCATTGTATAACATTAGAGCAATTTCCAGATTTACTAGGTGTAAAAGTTAAGACATTTGATGGTAAACTATATTTAGTGATTTAGACAATTTATTAATATGTTCTCTCTAATTAATATTTATGGTGGAATCACTCCTAAAATAACAAATGCAAGATACTTATCCTCTTTATTTTTAATGATTTTCTGAATTGAGATAAACTACTTCTGAATAGGTTTATCTTCTGTATACAAAAATTTCGCATGTACACAACAACTATTGTGATGTTTCTCCTATCTCGAAGTAGATTCTACATCTATCATCCCTTGATAGTTCAATAATATCCATATAATTATGCTCATCAAGCGGGCATACGTTGTCCTGCTAGGATCTTTACATATTTCATTTCTTCCAGCGAATCCAAGGATCAGTCATCCTCCACTCGGTGTATAGTCAGAGGTCAGCTTATAACCACTAACAAGTAACACTACCCAACTGACACTCTCCGATTTGAATGAAATTTAGCATACTTATTAAGCATCGAAAAATATTAAATACGTGTTTTTTGTTTCGGCTGAACACGCTGTTTAGGGGTAGAAAACACCCCTCAACCCCCGACGGTGGAAACAATTTTGGTTAATTATTTCTGAAATTAGACATTTTCTGAAAAAAGTGCTTAGGACCAAAGTTGTAGAGTTCAAAATGATGCACTTAATGGTGACCTTGAAGTCGACCTTGAGGTAATTTTCAAGGTCAATTAAATTTGGAAGTAATTACCCGTTGTCAGACTTTATTCATATCCGGTATCTATTATCACTAGAGTGAGAATATTAGTCCGCACAAACAGGAGGACCAATTTTTTATAGCGGGTTCTAGCATACACTACGTCGTCAAAATTATGGGGACATCTTAACCCAGAGTCGGGGGTCCACAATTTTGACACAACAGTGTACCACAACATTAACTACAGTACCGCGTCAAAAGCATAGGCACCGGCCTGAAGTCAATTTTCAAGGTCAATTAAATTTGGAAGTAATTGATCGTTGTCGGACTTTATTCATATCCTGTATCTGTATTCACTAGAGTAAGGACATTGGTCCGCACAAACGGGATGACCAATTTTTTATAGCGGATTCGAGCACACACCCTACGTCGTCAAAAGTATGGGGACATCTTAACCCAAGGAGGGGGGCGGGGATGCCCCCGCTTTTGACGCGGTACTGTACTTAATGTTGTGGTACACTTTCGTATCAAAAGTGTGGACCCCCCTTGTTAAGGTATCCCCATACTTTTGACGACGCAGTGTGTGCTCGAACCCGTTATTAAAAACTGGTCATCCCGTTTGTGCGGACCAATGTTCTTACTCTAGTGAATATACATAGATACAAGATATGAATAAAGTCCGACAACAGTTAATTACCTCCAAATTTAATTGACCTTGAAAATTGACCTCAAGGTCGACTTCAAGGTCACCATCAAGTGCATCATTTTAAACTCTACAACTTTGGTCCTAAGCACTTTTTTCAGAAAATGTATCATTTCAGAAATAATTAGCCATAATTGTTTCCACCGTCGGGGGTTGAGGGGTGTTTTCTACCCCTAAACAGCGTGTTCAGCCGAAACAAAAAAAAACAAGTATTTAATATTTTTCGATGCTTAATAAGTATGCTAAGTTTCATTCAAATCGGAGAGTGTCAGTTGGGTAGTGTTACTTGTAAGTACGTGATCAAGTTCGCCTAGTATTATGTTTCAAAATTCAGATCTAATTTTCCTTAAGACATTTTTATAAGAGGTAGTTTTTTTTTATTAAATTCAGTTTGAGTTCAGTTAATTAATTCCCTTTACTTGACACAATTTTACTGAGATATACTCTTTTGGCTTATCATGATGCATACGTTTTTATGTATATTTATATGTTATTACATCCTACAGGTGGCAAGCAAAAGGTGTGATTGGATCAGGTGTAAAACTATCGAAATATGTAAAAAAAAGTTTATTTTAATAAATTACTTCATTTTGTTTTTTTTATAACTATTAGTTAATGTAATTCAATAATCATCGGATAACTGCCTTAAAAAAATATTGTCGTTTTATTAATTATATTTATGTTAGATTCACTTGATTTACTTAATTCTTAAAAGCAAATAAAAGTTTAGTTTGTTACGGTAAGTGTGCTACTTAATCTTTTGTATCTTAGTAAAAACTTATTATCAATAATTTATAAAAAAAATTAATACTAATAATTAAATTAGTTTTAATACTTAATTTAGTAAGTTTTTATGTTTGTCCTGATAGGTATTTAATGAGGTTTCTTAGGAAAAAAATACAGAGCAACTGAAATTAAGTTTGTTTTAATTTTAACAAGTTCAAAAACTTTTCTTCTTTTCTTTATATTAGGTAAATACCGTAAATACTTTGATCCCCCCCCACCCAAAAAAAAATTCAATATTCTTAATAATACCTAAGTAATTATAATAAAAATTAAAACATTTATGTGCAAACAACAGGTGATATTTGGCCTATTGCGGTCATATTTATCTAAAACTTGATTATGATGGTGTTTTTATACAAAAAATATTTCTTTTGAAAGTTTAAGATAAAATTTTATTGCCATTAAAGTGTCGTCAGATTGATATATTATATTGGTCATATTGGTATTATTTTTTCAGATGCTCGGAGTATTCGTTATTTGTGTATTTACATTAATAAATATTCAGTTTGGAAATTCTGAAAACAACTTATTTTGTACGAATAAATCATTACGAAGATGTTACTGCGGCTATACGATGTACGATTACATCCGACAATACGTTGTTAATTGTACGGACACCAACTTTAAAACCACAGAACCGTTAGAAATATTACCGCCCGAAACGCAAGTTCTTATTTTCACTGGAAATAACATACCTGAACTACCATGGAACGTATTTGGTACGTTAAGTAAAGTTGAGAAACTTCGAGTAATCGATATGAGTAATAATGAGATACAAGATATTCCGGGAAAATCGTACCATCACGTTACAAACGTTGAATTATTGATTTTAAATCACAATAAATTAAGTATCGCCGACGATAGTCACCACCCGCGAATGTTTTCAAATTTCATCAATCTCCAGGAACTCCATTTAACCAATGCGTTCGAAGATAACACCGACGAAGGACTCTCAAACGATTTGCACGACATCTTCGTAAACAGCAATTTAACAAAATTGAAAAAGTTACACTTGGAACAAAACGAAATTCACCATTTTCGTGACAGACAAGTATTTTGCGATTTACCACAATTGATGGATCTGCATCTTGGAGATAATTTACTAGAGGAGATTAATTTTAATATAAGTTGTTTGAAAAAATTACGATTTTTAGATTTAGAACGTAACAAATTCACCTCGTTAAAGCAAAGTGATTTCGATTTGCTCGATCAAGTTGTATCAACAGCTCGAAAAGAACCATTAGTTATTGATATCACTAAAAATCCATTCATTTGTTCTGAAACACGTTCACTAATTGACTGGATGAATAGAACAAAAGTAATTGTACGACATAAAGAGTCGCTAACGTGTAAAATAAACGATCGCGATAATCCAATTTTATTGTTGGAAAGAGTTTTAAAAATGGAAAATGTTACAAATAATCCAATTGCTCTTATATTAATTGTTAGTTTATTGTTCCTTACACTCATCTGTGCCATACTGTACACTTACTGGCCTCAAATTAGCGGCAAAAGTCGTCCTTTATTTAATTCGTTAAGTCGAAAAGTCCATTATACAACAATTGAATCTCAAGTTGACTATGTCTAACTATTTAATAAACTAATTTAGCTAGCTAATTTTATATTAACACTGCCAACATTTATTGCAAAAAACAAAATTAACTTAGTTAATTTATAAATTAAAAAATTTATACATCATTTTTTTTTTAACAGATGCAATGCAAAGTTTCTCACTCGTGCCTCTAATGACGAAATTTTAAAGCTGCCTAAGGTTGATATTAATTTAACTATATTAATATGGTTAGCGGTTATTAAGTTTTTTTTTTTTTTTTTTTTAAATAGGAAGGTATCCTTAGCACAGTATTGGTTACGCAAAGATTACGTTCCCAATTTTTATGGGCTAGTCCATAAAAATTGGTAACTTCGGTTTAAAAAAAGTTTTTTTCTACTGAAAGCACTCTACGTGATTATTCACACAAAAATAGAATATGGCAAAAGAAAGTATGGTTGAATATAACGTTATAAGTGTTATAACAATATACAATCAAACTAATCTCGGCACCTCTATTTTTGCTACTTCAATTTATCTCGTTGCCACAATAAAGGGCCGATTCGTATCGGCGTAAGCCCAAGCCGCTTGCGCTCATTTTGAATCACTTTGTGCTTGAAAAGAATCACATTTGGCTTGCTTTTGATATGTTTGTATATTCCTATTTCACTTTCCATGTTCTTTTGTATATTCCTGTCTTACTTTCCAGACCAGGGGTGGCCAACCCAAATGATCTTGCGGGCCATTTTGGAAGCGCATCATAACTTCGCGGGCCGCATCTAAATTATGTGTTTCATATATATATTATGTATTTTTTTTTAATACATTGGTTTTCACTACCTTGGTCATTATAAAATAAATATATTTTGTATAAGTGTGATGAATCTCGCGGGCCACAAAAAGTTCATGGCGGGCCGCGGGTTGGCCACCCCTGTTCTAGAGAGAAGGTTGAGGGTATGTATACGATGTATACCGAACACTAATACTTGACTATAAAGTTTATTGTCGTTCGGTATATATGGTACACATACCCTCAACCTTCTCTCTAGAACATGGAAAGTGAGACAGGAATATACAAACACATCAAAAGCAAGCCAAATGTGATTCTTTTCAAGCACAAAGTGAAGCAAAATGAGCGCAAGCGGCTTGGGCTTACGCCGATACGAATCGGCCCTTTGTTTTTGTATGAATAATCACATAATTAGTCTTATCTTTTCAAGATTCTAACTATAGGGACCTGTGTAGACATTCTATTTCAAGGGTTAAAAATTATTTTAAAAAAAGTATTAGTTGGCATAGGTATTATGGGCACAAGCGAAAAAGAACTTTTTTGCCTACATCTGCATTTATCTTTGTCTATCTTATTAATAAATAGAAGTTTACTCACTCACTCATATAAAAACATAGTTACTTGGTTTGGTTGGTAACTATGGAAATAATACAATTTGTGTTCCCCTCACCTCAGTTTCTGGTGGTATTTTGAGCTTGCGCTCATAATATATACATATGAATTTTTAATATGTATATATTTTTTAGAGCTATAATAACAGACTGCAGCTTTTAGAGTATTATTAATACAACTTATATTAGTATTTAAGTTTGTTCTTTTTTAATTAAGTTGTACTTACTATATACGGAAAATAAAAGAAAACGCAATGCGGTACAAAAATTATAAGTAGTATTATTTATCGTAAACATTGACTGAATATATTTTTTTTTTTTATTAATTTGTGAATACGAGTGTATTACTACACAATATATTATCTGAAATTCCGAATGTTTATAATAATTAACGGTGTCTCCCATTTTGAAACAGCGGTTATGTCATTTTTAATTCCTTATTTATGTAACTATGTAAGTTTTACATTATTGTACTGTGATTTAGAAAAAATAATATAAAAATGTAAATAAATTAATTTTTTTTAATTTAATAAAAAATTATAAATAGAATTGTGTTTTTGTTTCTTTTACACGACTGGTCAAAAAGAGGAGTGTAATATTCTTGTTTTTAGGGTTCTTATATGACTGTACAGCTGATCCTTTTTTTGTACGGTGGATAGGAGCCGCATAAAAAAAATTTATTCAAAAATATCATAAATAGCTATAAAAAGATTAGTTCGGTCTAGATTGTAAAAAAAACTTTTTTTATGCGGTGGATCGGGACCGCATAAAAGTTTCATCGAAAATACATAACTCAAAACGCTCAAAATCTCACAATTTTAATAGAAGTTGCTTTTCTCAACAAGATAAAACCTTAATTTACACGTACGAACATTTTATTTCATTTTTATATTATGAAAATTTTGAAAAATACATCTATAAAAAAATTAAATGATGCAGGCAGAGTGCGAAGTATATGGTGGGGACAATTAAATCGATTGCAGCGTGAGTAGTGGAGAAAACAAGCATTAATACGGGCTCATATGTGTTTATAGTATAATAAAAAAAATATTCAATAAAAATATTTACATTGATTCACTTTGATTATAAACGCGATAAACGCAGTTGCAACTAATATGTCATTCTTTATTTATCTGTCAACAGTATTAACGTCTACACGTCAATCCATAAATACAGAATTAAAAATATTTGATGTATTTTAACTCACATAGTCACATGCAATAATGTTTCATAAGGAGTTAAAGTTATTGATGTTTGTCTTATGACTCTACATTCAACTAAATGACTTATGCCAGCATTTCTCAATTCTCGAATTTCCCTGACGTGCTTCACCGGCACCAGCAACTTTTTCCTCTGCATAGTCCGAGGTTGGAAGGAAATACTGTCTTGATAATTATATCCATATTAACGTCGAAAATTGTTTAATTACTTTATTTTAATATAACTGTTATACTTCATCCAGTATTTTATTGTTCAAACTGAACAAATCAAATTGTTCAAATTTATTTATAAAAAAAATTAATTGTAAATAGTAAATATTTGTATTCAGATTTTAAGGTTTGTTTAAAAATATTTTAAATCCCACCAAAAAACATTTCATGTTAAAAATTTAGCCAAGACTCGCAACTATTTTACTCTTAAAAAGTTATGAGATTTAATGTTGCGCCAAGCCCTAAATATGTCGGCATCATGGTCAAATCAAGTTATAAGGCTTGGCCGATTCCCGGAAGTATGGTTTCCCGGATTCCCGGAATAGCTAATGGTCAATAGCACAATAATCTGCTATGGACTGTTAATGTTTGATTTTATTTACCATAGTTTCGCGAAACGGCCAAGCCTTTATAACTTGATTTGACCATGATGCCGACTTATTTAGGGCTTGGCGCAACATTAGATCTCATAACTTTTTAAGAGTAAAATAGCTGCGAGTCTTGGCTAAATTTTTAACATGAAATATTTTTTGGCGGGATTTCAGTTCTTTTTGTAAGTTGTTCGTGTTTTTTTGCATTTTACAGGGACTACTTCCTGGACATCAGAAGCTCCTATCTTCATTGCCCACTCCCTATCTTTCCCTCTTTTTTTGTGGGACTATTGATGGTAATTGGCAACAAGTCTGAGGTACTGAGCCCTTAGCTAACACACATCATGGATCTCGTTATTTGTACGCTCAATCCGCCCTGTATACCAACACCAAATCTGGGGGCACGGCAGTGCCCCCGCCTAGACGAGCAAAACAAAACAAACAGTGCACTGCTGTATCTTTTCTCGAAGCAGTTCAGCCTACTTTTGGACCCTGATAACTTCGGTCTGGATAATACTTAAGAGCTCAAATTATCAGGATAGAATGTAGTCACGAGCCTAATGGCATATACCAAATTTCAATTTTATAGCTTTACTACTTTATGTTTTATTAATACGCAAATTTCATTAAATTCGTCACTCACTCATTCACTGATGATCATCAAAATTATTGAGTACTTCCCGAAGTCTTAGAAAGTTGAAATTTGGTATGTAGGCTGGGTTTAGCATACAACTAACGAGAGTGGTTAACTAGTGTCTAACTAATTGTTAACTAATATTTCTTAAAATTTTACATTAATAGTAGTAAAATACATGTTTGTATATGTTATTATTAATTTTAATTTTTGAAAACGACAAAATATTTCAATTTCGTAATAAATTCAGTCTCCGAAAATTTAGTACAGTCATGGGGAGTAATTTGAGTCCAATTATTTACGCCTATGCGCTTTTACAACGCTTTTATTAACTTGATATGTGATATCGTAAGGAAATCAGCAGTGCACTGTTTGTTTTGTTTTGCTCGTCTTGGTTTGGGCACTGCCGTGCCCCCAGATTTATTTATTTCCGCGGTTACCATTATTTACATTCGTTAATGAGCCCGGAAAAATGTATATTATAGATGTCGTTGCCATCACGCACCCAGCCTTTATGCAATGTATTGATTAAATGCTTAAAAGCCGTTAAAAAGTATTTTTATTAAAGAAAGTTATTATAGTAAATGTTTAGGTTTCTTATTGTCTCTTGATTTTGATTCATATTATGCATTTTAATGGCCATTTTTTACAAATCGCATCGCATAAAAAAAGGTTCAGCTGTATATGAATGAGTTTCTTTTTTCCACCATAACTTATGTCGTTTCAACCGATTCAGATTTGTATAGTCTCGTTAGATTCCTTATATTTCTCCAAATAACACAAGTTACGTGTTACGTGGCGACTTTAAAAAGTTAATGGGCTGGGCATACAAACATTATCACCAAAAGGAATAAAAAAAATGCCTGAACCGATTTAGATGTGTGTGATGTCGTTAGAATCGTTAATAAATAAAAGTAAATAATTCGAAAATCAACAAATATAACTACCAACAAAAAATTAATTAAAAAGTTAAAAACAAGCTATTGCTAAATCGGGTAACAGTTTTAATTCTTTAAATGGCGACTCAAAATGCTTTGATATGTATATATTCCATGATATATCAGGATTTCGTGAGTGTCAGAAACAGGTGAGTGTCGTGACCATATAGACGACCGGTTAGGTCTGGGAACATAAAAAAATTATAAATTTTGCAAACACTGTATGTATATTTGTTAACTAAATTCACTTTCCAAACGATTGTATCTAGAAAAGTATATTAAGAAAGGAATCCGTCAACCTTTTTTTTAATTAACTCTTTTTATGATTTTTTATTAAAATATTTATTTACTTAATGCTTAACAAAGTGTCGATGTTTATCTGTATTACATGGTTGGCCAAGTGGTCGGAAAGTGACATTTCATATTATACGATCTAATGTTACTCCAATTAATGACGGAAATGATTCCAGGTTACAATAAATCTATTCAGAGTTAAAGAATTGCTTTTAAATATTTCTTTAATGTTTAAAAAGTGTTAATATTTATCTAAATTATATGGTAGACAAAGTGGTCGGAAAACGACATTTCATATTACACGACCTAATACTATTCAAATGACGAAAATGACTTCGGGCTACAAGAATTCGATCTACAATTAAAAAATTTGGGGGACAGGTCTACCCACAGTGTCAACTTCCCATTGGGTGTCCTTAAAGACTAGAGATTACTGTACATAAATAATTCTTTTTTCATTTCAGGCGACTCCTCCCCTGGGCCCCCGATAGAGGCTTTGCACCTTGCACCATACAAGGGGCTTCGCCTCCTGTACCTAAGGGTGGGGGCTCCACCATTATCAAACAAATGATAACATCATTTGTTCTCAAGATATGCGAGATAAAATATATTTTGGCAAAAACTAATTTTTCAAGTTTCTTATTTTTTTTTCCATTTTTTTTTTTTTTAATTTTGTAATAAAATACTGGCGTTTTTAACATCAAGGAAGGTTCTTAGGCCATTATATAATAATGCTATGGTAAAAAATCCATATAATCTATGTTATCTTAATAAAGTTAATTCCGTTTTTTTTACCACAAAAAACAAACCGCTTATCCGAATTTGCTGAAAACTTTATCCGGTCTTCATTTTTTGATTACGCATCTAATGAAATTAGTCCGGAGTTGATATCATCATTTGTTCTCGAGATATGCGAGACGAAAAAAAATTCACGAACGAACGAACGAACTAACGAACGCACACACAGACGTCCCAGTGAACATTTTTCTGTAAATTTTATGTCAAAGTGACAGAACTGAAAGTCACCTGTTACATAAAATATGAGTCACATATGACTCACATGTAACTTACAATTTCCCACTTATAAACGTAACAATGTGACGTAACATTGTTATGTTCTTGTTACGTTTCAGGAAAATATAACTTTGATGTTACCTTATAGATAAAAATACGCCTTACGCCTTCTTTTGCAATAAGCAAATTCAAAATTCCCCTTTTTTGTTTCTTATTAACATTACATCACATATTACCAACTTTGTTCATATACATACACCTAAATTATTATTGTTTTTTTTTCTTTTTTTTTGTTGACTGTTACAGGATTCGAACCGTTATCCAAGCTGAAGCATCATTTAAATTATCGACAGTCTTAACCACTAGACCAAACTGACTTATTTATTCTCATCGTTATATATTAATATATATCACAAAATAGTAAATAAAGCCTTACAAGAATTTTCATAAGAGTTTAATTTTTAAATTAATAACAAAATTAACTGTTTTAACGACGTATTAACGTTTTTTTAATGAAATGTCACAATCATGACTCTTTTGTTATGTTTTTGTGACGTGTCAATATTAATAAAACATTTCACTTGTCACTTTTGTGAAATGTTTTGTTACCATATTAATTTTAAATGTATCAATTCGCGAGGAGTTATCAATTTAAAGATACCTGTAGTTAATACGTCACAAAAACATAACATAAGAGTACTGTTGTGACGTTTTGTTCAAAGTAACATTGTTAGGTCATCGGGACATAACAAAAGAGTTATGATTGTGACATTTCAATAAAATAACGTTGATACGTCACAAAAACATAACATAAGAGTCAGTTCTGTGAGGTTTTATTAGAGTAACATTGTTAGGTTGCGAAGACATAACATAAAAGTCACACTGTGACGTTTTATCGAAGCAACCTTAATACATCATCTAAACGTAACATAGCAGTCACAAATGTGACATTTTATTACAGTCACAATGGCACGTAACTGTTACGTAACATACAGGTACCAATTAGGGATATAACGTAAAACTCTAATTTTATATAATTGTTATGTCACCCATAAGTCAAAAAAGTTGCGTAACTTGTTATTTCCTTGTTACATCACATTTACATTCTATGTTCACTGGGGTCACGCTAAAAACGATGGATTCGGATTCTAGTGACCTTAAAACGTGGAGATATGTCAAAATTAGCGATTCGTAAAATCGGACCCATTACAATAACTTCCTATGGGAAGTTAATAATTGCTTTTAAACATTTCTCTAATGCTCAAAAAAGTTTTGATGTTTATCTGCATTACATGATCGACCAAGTGGTCGGAAAACGGCACTTCATATTACACGATCTAATATTATTCCAGTTAATGCGGGAAGTGATCCCAGCCTACAGGAATGACCCAGTCCATGACACCGAAAAGACTGATAGGCTTGATGACAATATCAAATGAACAAGAATTAACGCAAACCATCGTCTTTAATGAACTATTTCTTATATTTTCTAAGCTTAAGACTAGGAAAAATAAAATATAATCTTCATATTAAAATTACCATATTAGAACACGAATCACTATAGCAAATTTTTACAACTGCAAATGTGTACAATCTTAACAAAAACTATGCGGAAGAATGTTCCGAATGGTATGGGGATCCAGTTCCAACTTGGTTTTATTCAAATAGTTCAGTGTTTTTCAACCTGTGGGTCGCGACCCCCTGGGAGGTCGCGAAGCCTTTTTAGGAGGGTTGCAGTTACTTTAAAAATAAATACCCTGTCGCAGCATCCTGCATAACATACCGAATTTCCGTTTATAAAAATTAGTTTTCTTGGAAACTAATTGACATAGAATAATAGTTTGAAGCCATTTTTTATGTGATTTTTTCTCGTCTTTCCAATGATGTACAAAAATCTTTGAATAAGGGGAAATTTTGGCAAAAAATTAATTTTTTCCACAAAAATTGCCCCAAAAACCATGTTCCGGGCATCGGACGTGTCTGGCTAACGAACTTGTCCAACGGTTCGGGACTTCCAACATTTTCACCAAATTTTGTAAAAGTAGGACATTTCGTTCGAGAGTTATTGTCGTGCGGACACACACACACACACACATATATATATATATATATATATATATATATATATATATATATATATATATATATATATAAATTTTAGTGAATATTATTTTCGGTTTCTAAGGACCTCAAAACAAAGAGTCTGGAACCATTACCATAGGTGAATTTGCCCAAGAAATGAAATTCAACGATATGCATGCGATTGTGTAGCTTAGTGAAAGAGTAAACCATACGTATGGATTTTTCTCAATATCTTTACATTTCGCGGAGTTATAATACCAAATACCAAAAAATAGTGGTCTTATTCAAACTTTTTTTTCTCGTAAACTATTATAGATAAAACGATGAAACAAAATCCATATTGTTTGCTATGTCCAGTACTTTATTATATATTTTTTTCATTTAAAATGGACATTAAATACCCTTTATAAAATATGAAAAAAAAATTCATTAAATTTTTTTAGCTACTTGTACAAGAGTGACCACTTTCTTATTACTACCAAAAGAAAGCTCGCAAGCACTTACCTCATCTCCCTGAATTTTATTTTTGTCAAAAGGGTGGAACATATTGAAAAAAAATAAGAACATATATATTTGGTGATGTTCATGGTATGTGTATGTGCAGGTACAGGTCAACAAATCTGACTTTACCTCTTCAAGGTCATTAAAAATGCATTCTTAAAGAAGTGAGATAGTACTTAATATAAAGAAAAAATAACCTTGAAGCGGCAAAGTCAGATTTGTTGAACTGTACCTACTTGTTTTTGAATTATGTTTTTAAGAAATATTTTGAATGAATAAATGAATCATTGAATTTTTTTTTTATTACATGAGAATCCGATGCCTGCTCTACACTCTCGATCGAAGTTCCTCGACGAAGTAATCACTAAAGTTGGCTGAAGTCGGAATACCGTTATAAAACCAGCCACGAAGAACCATGAAATGACCTTCTACACTCTCGTACTCGGTCCATTTTGCGAGAATTGAGAGTAGGCATAAGGAATCTAATATGTTTTATGTTCAAAATGTAGACTTATTCCACATAGGAGTTTTAAAAAATAATCAGCTACGAATCAAGAACCAATTTTTTTCATTGTTTTTAACATACTTCAAAAGTCTACAATTTTAAATTCACTGATGAAGTTAAATACATCACTAATTGATCAAGTAAACAGTTTTAGTTTACCTAACGGGTAAGTAAAAATGTTAATTGGATTTACTTGCGAAATAATTGTAGAACTGAGTAATACGTTAAAAACAATGAGATAAGTTAGTTCTTTTTTCGTAACTAATTGTTTTTTAGAACTCCGATATGAAAAAAGTCTACATTTTGAAGATAAAACATATTAGATTCCTTATGCCTACTCTCAATTCTCGCAAAGTGGACCGAGTACGAGAGTGTAAAAGGTCATTTCAGGGTTCTTTCTGGCTGGTGTTATAACGGTATTCCGACTTCAGCCAACTTTAGCGATTACTTCGTCGAGGAACTTCGATCGAGAGTGTAGAGCAGGCATCAGATTCTCATGTAATAAAAAAAAAAACATTCAATGATTCATTTATTCATTCAAAATATTTCTTAAAAACATAATTCAAAAACAAGTAGGTACAGTTCAACAAATCTGACTTTGCCGCTTCAAGGTCATTTTTTCTTTATATTAAGTACTATCTCACTTCTTTAAGAATGCATTTTTAATGACCTTGAAGAGGTAAAGTCAGATTTGTTGACCTGTACCTGCACATACACATACCATGAACATCACCAAATATATATGTTCTTATTTTTTTCCAATATGTTCCACCCTTTTAACAAAAATAAAATTCAGGGAGATGAGGGAAGTGCTTGCGAGCTTTCTTTTGGTAGTAATAAGAAAGTGGTCACTCTTGAACAAGTAGCTAAAAAAATTTAATGAATTTTTTTTTCATATTTTATAAAGGGTATTTAATGTCCATTTTAAATGAAAAAAATATATAATAAAGTACTGGACATAGCAAACAATATGGATTTTGTTTCACGGTTTTATCTATAATAGTTTCCGAGAAAAAAAAGTTTGAATAAGACCACTACTTTTTGGTGTTTGGTATTATAACTCCGCGAAATGTAAAGATATTGAGAAAAATCCATACGTATGGTTTACTCTTTCATTAAGCTACACAATCGCATACATATCGTTGAATTTCATTTCTTGGGCAAATTCACCTATGGTAATGGTTCCAGACTCTTTCTGTCATAGTCCCGGGCTCAAGTCGTGTCATGACAGTGGCTGTAATAGCTGAATTGCATTCTGGAAATTCGCTAAAACACTCTAGTTCAATATATGAGCCGTTTATTTTGAAAGTGGGGCAAGTCCATATTTTGTTGTTGCGAGATATTTAAGGGTTTGCGTTTCAATAAATTTAAAAATATTGGTAAGTGTTAATAGACATGTATTTTGTATTTTGTTATTAGACAATGTAAGTTTATAAGCCAATAGTGTTTATAGTGCTGGCTAAAAAAAATAGTGGTTTTATTATAACTAAATGGACTTGCCTCACTTTCAAAATTAATGAATTATTGTAATCGTTAATTTAAATGGATAATATTTTAGTTTTATCATTTAAAAATAAATATAACAAAAACTTTTCACACGACAGTTCAACTTCAGAAGCACGTACTGTGACCTTATTATCCCCTGCCGGTGCCTTAGTAGTAGAAATGAGCGTATGAAAATAAGTATGTGCTTTAAAAGGGCGACTCATTCCCTTTGCAGTGTTGCTTAAAATGAATTTTAATAATTTATTCTAATTGTTTTAAACTATTTTGCTTGTAGAAGTTTTTAATTACTCAAATAGTACGATTATATCGACACAGTCACCCCCGTAGTTAACTATCCCTGTATTTAATATTAGGAAATTGAGTAAAAACAGGTCGATTATATTTTTTTACGTACATTTGAAATCTGTAAATAAAACTTTATTATATTTTATTTTTACTCTTTTTCGAAAAATTAACCCCCAAATTTTAACCCTAAACTACCCCTGTTGGTGTAATTTAAGCAAATTACATATCAATATATAGCTTTTTAAAAAAAAGCAATATGGCTAATTTAAGCTTTTCTTACCGTTTTCGAGATATTTGAAAAATTACATTTTCACCCCAATTTTTGAAGGACGATTTCACCCCTTCAAACCGCTTTTCTGCAGATAAAAAAAAATACGTGTTACTTATTTATTAGTGTTCTACAACATATCTAAGTTTCATCAAAATTAATAGGTCCAGTCTCGGAAATTTTACTTGTAAGATGGACCTGCACCACTATCAAAATAAACATATTTACAATACTGTTAAGAGATAAAACTTCAATCTTCCAAATATTAGGCTTCTGAATTTTTTTGACTATAAATTGTTGACAGATAAAAAGATCATACTAAGTCTTATCTGTAACTACCATTATCTTCATTTTTTTCAAAAATGGACTTGCCCCACTTTCAAAATAAACGGCTCATATAATATTTAATAATGAGAAAGGTTAATTAATGGTTACATTAGTGTGATAGTTTCATACTTTCGCGCGATAAAGTTTCAAAAATTGCAGCTTATTTTCAATAACAGTAAATCCGAATTTTAAATAATTGTCGTCATATAGACACTTTTCTTTGGTTTTGTTTTATTACTCTCATTAGAACTTGAAGTTGACGGTTGTGTAATTACGTATTTAATCGATACCTAACTATAAAAATAATCAATAATGATGATGAACGGATTCGATATTTATAACATAAAAAAATAAAATTAATAGCGGAGGGTAGGGGGTCGCGAAATATTTTTTCATACTAAGGGAGTCGCGCCATGAAAAAAGTTGAAAAACACTGAAATAGTTTTTAATAATAATCACATTATTACTCTAATTTTTCAAAATTTTGACTATAGATACCAAAGTAAACATTATGTTAGAAGGGTTAAAATCTACAAAAGAGTATTAGTTAGTCTACATACATGTAAAGAATGAAGATGTAAATACACGTCCATTACGTCATAATAGTTTTTGTCAAAAACAAAAAAAATGTTTTTCTCGTGTATTTAGCTACAATTTATTTAAATTTGAAACAGTAATATACAAGGAAGAGTGAATTATTTATAACTTTGAAAAATTAAAAAGTTGAATTTTGTTTTTTAAGAAAAATAAAGAATTACTTAAAAAACTAATATTTACAATACAAGCACCAGTAAAATCATCAATTATCTTAAATATTACATCAGGAATCAAAAGCGTAAGTATTAAAGATTGAAATACAGAGACTTCAATATTAACAAAAAACAATTTTTTTTTATAATATTTTAACAATAATAATATTTCTTAATCATATACATAATGGAAAAGTTTCGTAGTGCGGATAATTTAATATGTAATTATATTTAACTAAAATATAGGTCAAAACTAATATAAATCGCTGAAAAAATTTTTGAAATTCGTCATCTGTGACGTCAAATATTCGCATAACCGGACACCGAGTGTCTTATATAGGTATACAAATGTTTATTTAATAAAGTGTTTAATGTACAGTTCTCTCACTTTAGTACACATATGAATATATTGTAATATTTATGTATTATACGTACATATTTTTATAGTTATCCCTCTTTGTTTCAATTATATTGAACGTGGACACAGAACATAGTCTAGAGCAGTGGTTCTCAAATTTTTTTGCTTGCGACCCCCTTTTAATCTCAAATATTATTTAAAAGGACCCTCCAAATATGCAAATGTGTGGGGGAATTTGTATAAATGTGTAGAAAATGGGCATATGATCTATGATCAATTATTTCTGCGACTCCCAGCTTGACAATTACTGCTCCAGAGGAGCGATATGAAACACAATATTAAAGATTATATGTATTGCTTTCAGAATAGAAAAGGCTCGTCGACCTATTTACAGTTCTGTTGGATAAATGACGTCACACATCTCTATCAAATAAAACTGAACTATTTGTGTAAAGTGCAACTTTAAAGTCCCATAACTTTGTTAATTGTTGTGATATCTTTATTTTTCTTTTACACTTTAATTTTTATTTTTATTCATAAAAAAATGGCGAACTTCACCATTAACCCTCTACACTTCGATTATTTTTCCAAATTATACTTTCTAGTATATTTAAATTATACATATTAAAAAACAGATCATGATATAAATAGAAAAACTACCTCCGTGGAGATGTCTATGGAATTCAAAAGGTTAAATCTTTGAGAATCATTCTTTTTTTTTAAATCTAACAAATAAAAACGTACTTAAGTTCTTATAAATTCATAAAATATCTTTAGATTCGAAGCAAAATACAAGTTTAGGAAATTTATTTTTATTTGTGAATTTATTAAGTAGATATATAAGAATTTAGATTTTGAACTTAGAAACAAATAACAAAATTAGTTATTTATCTCCCTATTAACACTTATAAAAAAATATTTATTAACAATTTGAACAGAATATTTTTTGTAACGTCAACCACATTCAAACGGTAACAGTTTTTGTTTGTTGATTAGTTTTCAAGAACACTGAAAATAATAAAAATCCAAGTGGTAAACTGATGTAATAGCAAATTATTCTAAGATATTTTTTTTATAATTTCTTCTAAAGTTAACTTGCGTACTGGTAAAGATAACTATTAAAGTTCAGTGAAAACAGAAAGTGGACTCTCCGTTCGAACTAGCCACAGAAGGGTAACCACAGCGGACAGATGAGCATTTATAACTTTCTACAAAAAATTCGGGGCAAACTACTGAAGGTAGGCGTATGACTGATAAAATAAAATTAATCCGATTTTTTGAAAATTATGCATTCTTTTTCTGTAATTTTACAAATTATTCTTGAGACACACACCGGCATAATTAGCGGAACATACAAAATATCTCTAAAAATCGAATAAACCATTTAATTTTAAGAAACTATTAGTCTTATTTAATTATCCACTTAAAATTACATGTTCACAAGTCGATATACCTTCATTTTCGTTAGCAAAAGCAATTAACCATATGAAATGTCCAATTTTTGGAATCTTATGTCGTCAAAGAATCATGTAAGTTAAAGATTATTTAACATATAGAAAACGAAACACAGCGTTTTAATACCACGTGCTTCCCCCTTGCTTTTGTCAAAGCTTCCATTTGTCTTGCTATACTCAGAATAATGTTATCTATAGTCTTCTAAGGCAATCTTTGCCCTTCTTTAATTACGGCAGTCTGAAGCTCGACGACATTGAGAAGAAACGGCATTTGAGTTCGAAAGTGACAGACGTCTTAAAAAGATTTGCATCAATAATAAATAAGAACAATTCTATGAAAAGTCAGTTGATTCATTACTTCAATATTATTTTAAGTGAAAATGAAAAAAAAACAGCCAACTTTGTTTAATAAATCGGTTTTTATATTTTTTTTTTATGTTCTGCTAATTATACCGGTGTGTGTATTTGAAAATATGTGAAAAATCAGTCTTAAAATCAACTGAGTTCACAAAACAGTTGCTGAAATTTCTTCTGTCTTTCTTTATTTATTTCATGCACTTGATGAAATGATGTAACAGAACTGCACGAGTTTTAAATTTAATAGATTTTAGCATTACTTTACGGTTTTTCATATTTACTATTAATGAATAAAACAATTTATTTTGCAAGAAGTGTTATTTTTTGTAACGTAGTGTATTTTTTTTAACCGTTTCAATGCCACATTAAAAAAAATAATGTAAGAGACAGCCTATATAAATGTGAAAAGAGAGAGAGATAAATAATTGTTTACGTATCTGATATAGTAATATATTTGTTTTAAAGTTTCTAATTTTTCATTAAAATTTTTTTTAAATACATAGGTAAATATGCACACCTATTCATTAGAAAGTTAATATTAGAGTGACTTTTGAAATTATATCGTATAATTATTAATAATGACCCAATTACTCTCATATGTATTACCGTTTGACCATACCATTAAGGATCTCTTATAATTATTTTCATTTTCTGTTATTATCTCTTTAAGTAAAATAATTTTATATTCGTAATCTTTTATAATTTATAAATTGTTATCACATAAAACTGAATACCATAAAACTGAATGTGAAAAAATTTTCATGTGAATATTTTTATGTAAAACTGAAATTATGACTTTAAAAAAATGGTGCTGTCTTTATCGTTCCAATGGCACTGAATTGGTTAAATAATAATTAAATTAAAAATACGGTGTATTTTATGAAGTTTCTATTAATTTTGACTTTTTATCAATAAATCTGAAGGTTTAACGATTTTTACATTAAAAAAACAATATTGGTAATTTCTCCATTATACAGTTCACATATGTTTGCAACTCAGACTGGTTTGTCTTAACTTGTCCGCTGCCTGTTTCACTGGAACAATCTTTTTTTTAAATTTTAAAAAAAATCCTATGTCGGAAAATAAGTTTTTTTTGAAATTTTATTAAGAACATGTTAACAATTATTTTTAAAGCAATCGTATCTTATAATAATAATTTATCTTAAAAAAATACTTATATTACTCTTTCTTTTTCAAAAAACTTTATGTACAGAAAAATAAATAAATAATCTTTAAGTGAGATAACCAGACAAAATTGATCCTCCGCTGGTAAAACTTAATAAGTGTTACATATACAATCTGGTGTAAATAATTTATTCCGACCATCACTACTATTTGTATGCAACGTTCTAGTATTCGACGATCCATACTGAATTCCGGAACCGGTGCGTTCAGGATCCAATTCACCAGATTCAATTTTTGCTAAAATTGTTTTTGAACATTTTAAAAATGATTCTTCAACATTTTCACCAGTTTTTGCACTAGTTTCAAGGAACATCAATTCTAAAAAAAAAAAAAGTAAAAAAATCACATAAACAAACCGACTATAACGTAAAAGCCCCTATACCGGAACACTATTTTTAGGTGTGTAATTACACTGGCTTATAAAAACTGACAAATAAATTAAACATCCATTTTTTTTTCTTAATAAGCATGAAAGAAAATTTTTTTAATCCAATGAATATGTTTTTAAAAAAATACAACCCAAAAATTTTTATTTATTAATGTTTTTCTTTTACAAAATGTCGACATCTATATTCAAACAGAGAATGACACTAGAAGTTCGGAACTGATATACAAACAGACGTGTAATATGAGTAATATGACACATAAAGTGACATCTAGACGTCAAAGTAGGAAACATAGAATGGTTTAAGTATCAGACGTAAATAAACGATCAAAATACTGTATTCAACAAAAATTGTTATATATATATATATATATATATATATATATATATATATATATATATATATATATATATATATATAGTCTTCCTTCTCAATAGTTCCGCAGAATGAAATGAGGGGAATAGGTTTTCCAGGAAATGTTGTTCTCCCACCAAAGGCCAATCCCTCGCTGGCAAGGTACAAGAATTTTTTTATGTCTAGATTTAAAATTTATAGTTCATTAATTTATGACCCTGTCAAAATTAAAAACTTTTCAGGAGCGTCAAAACAAGTGGGTCTGAATAATATAATTTAAAAATTCAAAAATCTAATGATATCATTTTTATTGTAATCACCTAATTATGCATGTGTTAACAAAATACTGTTTCTTTATTATTCAAAATAGAATTAAAAATTATTGACTATTGTGTAACATTTTTCGTTTACTGATAAAATAAAATATGTATCTCCTCATAAAATTTTGCAAAACTATACGCTCGCTTCTCTAAATGTTTTTTCTTAATTTTTATTTTGTATAAACAAATCAATTTTTTATACCTGCTTAAGATTTATGTTTTAATTGTTTACATAATAACTAATAAGTGTATCAGTGAATTGAATACACTATCAGCGTATGCAGTGGATCAATATAAGCAATGCTGACTAGTTAGTCGAATAATGATGTTACAAATTTAAGTTGTCTTACTATATTTATTTAATTTAGATAATTTTTCTTCCACTTAATATAAACAAAACAAACTTTTTGATTTTTAGCTTTGATGAAATAAATAAATAACAGGTGGTAGAGTGGTGGTAACGCTCGAGTCTCAAACTGGGGAAGCGGAACTACTGAGAGCGGAAATATTCAGAATGTGCACTGTATAGATATATATATATATATATATATATATATATATATATATATATATATATATATATATATATTTCTTTAATTAAGTAAGGAAACATTAAATGCGAGGTGAATTTAAATTGAAAAATAATCATTCTATTAATAATTATTTTTGTTATCAGATGATTCTTTCAGACATAACGTCATTAATATATAAATGTCAAAACTGTTCGGACACATGATCACGTTCCGGTATAGGGGCTTTTACCTTATATCGAGAAAGTTACAACGTAAGTTTACCATTTTCTTGTGCGAATTGAGACGCTTCCAGGAAAGTAACTTGACGCTCGTCATCTAGATCTCGTTTATTACCAACTAATAAAATACAAACACCGGGGCTTGCTAATAAACGTGCATCTCGAAGCCACGTTCCGACAACATTGAAAGAATCTCGAGACGTTATATCGTAAACTAATAAAGCACCAGCTGCACCACGGTAGTAAGATCTAGTGACAGATCGAAATCTTTCTTGACCTGCCGTATCCCATATTTGTAATTTTACCGATTTTCCGCCTACATTGATTATTTTTGATCCGAATTCTACGCCTATTGTGTGACTACTGTCTTCTTTAACTGAAAGTTTAAGAAATATTTACAAATTAATGATTGATAATACAGTAGATCAGAGATCCGCAACCCTATGTCCACGGTCACCATTGCGCTGGTGTCGATCGTTTTAGAGCCAAGACACACGAACCACGCGATGACCACGTGACAGCGACAAAATAGTGGCTGCTCTGTGGCCAGGTATGTACGCATGTAGTTTTCTTATGGATACACAAATTTCAATACACACGGACCACAATTTCGTCGTCATAGTCGAACACTTTCGCAATGGGTCATCTACTGCCGTTGAGTGTCGCTGTTAGTGTCCAAAACTTGCGACTAGTAGGCGACTTATAAGCGACAGGTACATTAGTATGGTTCATTTCACTTAAATTTAACCATGCTTCATCACTTATGAATTTAAATAATTTCCGTTTTCTTGGCTTTATCTCTTTCATTATTGCACTTACGTAAATTTTAAAATTGCAGTTTGTTTTTAAGAAAGAATAGAAGATTGATTTGTTTTGAATATAAGAATTATTTAATTTTTTAACTTTGATTCATGATCAATTGTATTTGAAATAGGGTATACCAGTACTACACTGTACATAACAGACAATATTGGCAGGGTTGATGTTGTCCAACTGTGATTATACGTCACTCGGCCACTAAAAAGTGGCTCTAAGTGGTCGTCAAAAACACACGAACGACAGTGCAACCACACGACGGCAAAACAGTGGTCGTCGCGTGGTACGTGTATCTTGGCTCTTAGGCTAGGCGCATATTGAGCTGCGTCACGCAGTAAACGCAAGGCAGAGCAGAGCAGAGCAGGGCAGGAAAGCACGAGAAATTAACTGTGTGGCCGGGCGCACACTGAGACGCAGTTAACGCAGGCAGGGCAGCGCAGTTTCTATGACTCTTGTTGTAGAACGAGATAGCATGAATTTAAAAGCAGAACAGAGCAGCACTGTTTTTTTTTTTTTCAATTTCTTCAATTGTTTTCATTTTGGCGAAATAAAACCAACTAAAAGTCGAGAACGTGTTAGAATATCGCGCAGTATCGCGCAGTTTCTATGTCACATTCACGAGTGCCACATCGGTCTCGTGTGACGCAGTCCTGTTCTGCTCTGCTCTGCGTTTCAATTCGCGCTGTCCCGTTCTACAACACGAGTCACAGAAACTGCGCTGCCCTGCCTGTGTTAACTACGTCTCAATGTGTGCCGTTGCTTTAGATCTTTGCTTGATACGTAATTGGGCGAGCGAAGCGAGACCACTATATCCGACTGCCAGTACATTTTGTGGTACACTTTACGGAAAAACTATAAGACCTTTGGGTTTGGGCATTAGCATAGTAATTTAAATACATGTCTAGATGTGTTATCTAATATTAAAATCAAATTATAGAGAATAATTAAAAAAATATTAACTTTAAAAATTACATACTACTAACGCCATCTATGATTTAAGATGTACAACTGCAAGAGTAAACCTCTTTGGCATAAACTAAACGAAGTAGTATCTAGAACCGTAAAATTTTATTAAAAAAAGAACTGACACAGTCACAGAATAACCTAGAAAACCGAATGTCACATTTCGTGTACTTGAAAAACGCCAGTTTTAAATTTTTTATTCACTTTGGTGTATTGTACCGCGTCAAGAGTGTATCCCTTATAATTTGTGGTGTATTATTGGTGTAACAAATTGAAGACTTGAAATGATTAGAAATCAACATTCGGTAAGTTTCTATGACAGAAACGTAGGTAATAAAATTTATATTTTATATAGTACTTAGTGAAAAGGACTCATATATGTTAAAATGTAAAAAAAAAAAGAAGAAATGCGTATGAGAAATTTAAAGTGAAATAAAAACACGTTAAAAATGATTTTTTGTGTAAAATAAAATTATTTATAAAAACCCCACCAATATTAATAATATAGGTATTGATCTACAAAAAAAAAAAAATATAAGAAATATTTAACTAGGCTTAAAAAATCTCGCGAGCCCCTATAAAGCTGCGCTTTTTGCTAGTTAATAATTAAAATTTGACACTTATATTAGCAAATGACTGAACTTTCAATTATGCCTAGCACGTCTATTGGCGACGCAAAGATTACGGGAGCACCTCTGGTTTTTCAAAATAGAAACTGTACCAAGTAAAAATTTTTGTATACGTTTAATTGTTAATAGAAATATGTATTATACAAATTATGTGCGGATTACTAGATTTTACATCACCAATTAAACGTATATTATGTATATTGCTTCCGAGACTACTAAAGTAGCGGAAGCATTGTGATCAGTTTTGAAAAATAAAAAATTTTTTCCTTCCAAAATAATATTTTTTTACGCACATTTTACGTTTTTGAGCTTGCTGAATAATTTTGGTTTGGTGTCTGTCCGTCCATCCGTCTGTGCGTTACCAGTTTGCACCAAGTGGCATAACTTCTGAACTATTCGATTGTTTTTAATGAAATTGTCAGAAATTATGCGGTCTAGTTCCTTAATCGTCCCCTACAAATTTCATTGCATTCGAAGCAATAGTCTCCACGGCGCTACCATGAAATCCCATTAAATGCCAATATCTTATTTACTGCTAGTCCCACTTCGTTCAATTTTTTATGAATCCTTTTGTTTATTTACTTTTATTAATTTACATACCTATATTAAATTATACAAAGACTAGCCGTATACTCGATGGGATTTCCCATCGGCAACATCTTTTTATTAGGTACTTAATGCTCACTTTCAATGTTTTTCAAAAGCCTAAATACCAATTTCCACGTTTCTAATTTCAAAGATAACTTTCCATACGAACTTTCATTTCCTGTGTTAACCCCTTTGGAAATGAATTTCCAGAAACGTTTACACAACTGACTTTTATCTGTAAGTAGTAATGCCTAAAGATCAATCTTCATATCTTCTGTGCTGAATTTCGCCCTAAACTCAACAGTTTAGGCTGTGCGTTGTCTGTCAATCAGTGTATAAAATATTTATTTGAATAGTCATAGTAACATATTTTTATATATCTAACTTCCAAAATGACGAATTTCCATAAAAATTTGCTTTCCCTATTTAACTCACTTAGGGGGCGAGTTTTCAAAAATCCTTTCTTAGTGGTCACCTACGTGATATAGAAAACTCCAGTGCAAAATTTCATTCTTCTAAACCCAACGGTTTAGGCTGTGCGTTGTCTGTCAGTCAGTCAGTCAGTCAGTGTTAGAAATTTATTAAGTAGACTAGCCGTATGCCCGATGGGATTTCCCATCGACAACACCTTCTTATTAGGTACTCACTTTCTGCTCACTTTTAATGTTTTTCAAAAGCCTAAATCAATATCCACGTTTCTAACTTCAAAAATGACGAACTTCCCATATGAACTTTCATTTTTTGTTTTAACTCCTTAGAGAATAAATTTCCAGAAACAACTGACTTTTATTTATAAATAGAAGCCTAAACGCCTAAATTTTCATAACTCCCTGTGCTTAATTTCGTCCTTCTAAACCCAACAGTTTAGGTTGTGCGTTGTCTGTCAGTCAAAATTAAAGATTCATTAAATAAGATATTATTTATTTTAATAGCCATAGTAACATATTTTATATACCATTAACTTCAAAAATAACGAATTTACATACAAATTTTTATCCCCTATTAAACCCACTTAGGGGACGAATTTTCAAAAATCCTTTCTTAGTGCCCACCTACGTTATATAGGGAACTCCTATACAAAATTTCATTCTTCTAAACCCAACGGTTTAGGCTGTGCGTTGTCTGTCAGTCAGTCAGTCAATCAGTCAGTGTTAGAAATTTATTAAGTAGATATATTGGGCATTAAATTACCAAGGTGATTTTACAAGTACGAGGAAGCTGTGTGCCACACCCCATTAATAGCGTATTTTTACTTGATACTAGTTCTAATTTTACCACCAAAGGCGCGAGTGATAATCTTTGCGTTGTCAATAGTGACTGCAAATTAAGAGAACCCGCACATTACCAACTTTTAGTCATACGACTGTTTAGCCGTTCACATATATGCGTAGAAGTAAAGGGTCTCGCCGGGTAAGCATATGTGATTTCGACCCAGCGGCTTTTTCGGCTATTCCTTTTAATGAACGTTGCTTATGGTAAGTAATGTTTGAAAATATGGGTATTAGACCTCTACCCTCTATCAAGGGACCATACTAGTAACCAAATTACACTGTTCCACTTGTCGCCAGTGGGTGACGTAAAATTTCCCCACTCTTTTGGTGTAGATACACACTGTTTGCAGTGGTATTGGTTTAATGGTTGCGTCTGTGTGCGTATTTACAAACACTACTACAACACACGTATTACCAGAGAGAGAAATGTGTGCTGTTCAACTAACAATGTCTAACAATGTAATACAATGCACTGTGGGTTCGGTGACGGACGGCGACTGACTACATGACTAAAGCTGTGACAGGCCTACAAAGAGCTCCAAGCAAGCTACACTTCGTTGATGTTAGTTGGCTTCTAGTGTTCTATGCCCTCTATATTGTCAGAGATATGGGGGTAACAACCCTTAAATTTAAAAAAAAAAATTTCTCCAAAACCATTAAAGATAATTAGATGGAATTAACAAAGGATGTTGACATATAGTAGCTTTATATTATACAATTTTTTTACATTCGTATGATGTCATTTACTATATTAAAAAGTAATTGAATTTTTGAGGGTGCGTGTTTTAGACCAACCCCTTGAGTGACACCTACCAAAAAATATATATTATTTGGCTCGAACATAGTTATCATGTGTAGAAATTTCAGCGTGGTCAGATTGGTGGAAGGTGTCTGAAAAAAATATAAATTCAGGTCAAGTAACAATAAGACACCCTTATGAAAAAAACAATGGTCGTGATCTGGATGACTGACTATGGTATTTCTATGCATTTTTCGACGCTGAGTACGAATCTGGGGTCAAAAAATTCTTATACCCCTTAAATTTTTGTATAGAGCCACAAATATCCCTAAATAGGTGTAAAGTTATGAATATCAATATCATTACAGAAAAGAATATGAATGGGCACTTTGCAACTCGCGTGCCTTATATTATTGCCAAGGGGGTAACATTTACCGAAAGGGTTGATTCACCCTTTACAGATCTTTTAAATCTCTCTGAACATAGATTTACGTAATGCCAACTTCTAGTTTACAAGTGCATCTGTAGAGTGCATCTTTCTGGTCTTAAGAGGTTTTCTAATTTGGGGTGATTTCAACCCCTTAGACAAGTACGGTCAAAGCAACTGAGGGTTACTTTTCTCAGTGTGCTGCGACCAATATGGAAAAAAATATAAAAAAATTGCTCTCTTACATCTTCCTCCACTTCTCCCCAGCAAAGGGTGATTTTCACTCCTTTAAGGGGTTAAAACTTCGGCTGTGTTTATCCTATACCATCTTACCCTTGCACTCCTAAGAGCTTGTAAGCAGAAGCTTCCATAACGTAAATCTATTACCAAAGAGGTACAAAAGGGGTATAAGAGGGCGCCAACGCGTTCGGTGGGTGTTACACCCTTGTTGGAGCCCTTGGCAATAATGTAAGGGCACGAGGATTGTAAAATGCCTGTTCATATTCCTTTCTGTAATGATACTGATATTCATAACTTTACACCTATTTAAGGGATATTTGTGGCTCTATACAAAAATTTTAGGGGTATAAGAATTTTTTTGACCCCAGATTCGTACTCAGCGTCGAAAAATGCATAGAAATACCATAGTCAGTCATCCAGATAACGACCTTTGTTTTTTTCATAGGGGTGTCTTATTGTTACTTAACCTGAATTTATATTTTTTTAAGATACCTTCCACCAATCTGACCTTGCTGAAATTTCTACACACGATAAGTATGTTAGAGCCAAATAACATATATTTTTTTGGTAGGTGTCACTCAAGGGGTTGGTCTAAAACACGCACCCTTAACAATTCAATTATTTTTTTAATATAGTAAATGACGTCATACGAATATAAAAAAATTGTATAATATAAAGCTACTATATGTCAACATCGTCTGTTAATTTCATCGAATTATCTTTAATAGTTTTGGAGAAAAAAAATTTTAAAGTTAAGGATTGTTACTCCCATATTTTCGAACATTACTTGCGATAAGCAACGTTCATGAAAAAGAATAGCTGAAAAAGCCGCTGAGCCGAAATCACATATGCGTACCCGGCGAGACCCTTTAGGCGCACATATATGTATAACGATCCAATTCTAAACTGATTAAAAAGTTGGAAAGCACTGTCGATAGCAGTCCAATTGAAAAAATACAATAATAATAAAACTACTTTTTTGAATTGTTAAAAAAAAGGCTTTTTGTTCAGAGGGTTTTATTGTGGTTTTATAACAGGCCCAATAACAAGATATCGTCAAACCTGATTTTATTGCGTTAACAAAAAAAAGTTAGCGACCAATTTCTATAGTAAATCGAGTTCGAGCAGACGGTATAGGTAATCAATATCATTCCTACTTTCGAGCAGTACGGTAAAATTAATAAGTAAATCGATTTCTATATAGGTATACAAATAGATATAAAAATTATTTTCAATACCTATGTACTGAAATAAATTTAAACCTTATGCGATATGCAGCTGATATATATTATGCTAATTTTCAAATAATTAGCTTTAAAAATTACAAAAATACACATTTTCTATTTAAGATATGAAACATATCTATTTAAAAACTGCTAATAATTATTTTAGTTTTGAAATTAATTTTTTCTACTCACACTTATTTTCTATAAATTGATGTAACAAACAGGATTTGCCAGCACCAGCATTTCCAATAACAAGAAATTTAAATAAGTAATCTAGAAAAGAATTGGGATAAATAAGTATTTTATTGTCTTTAATGTCTAAAATATAGTTTTTTTAATCGAAATTTACCGTAAGTTTCGGACATATTTCACTTGATTTAAATGTTGAGAAGTAAACGCATAACTCAATTCTTTGAGACAAATTCTTAAAATATATTATAAATTATTCTACGTGAGTAATATAGAGATACATATTATAATTTAACTGATTGAAATGGAGTAAAATGTCTACTTTATCATGATGTAGAAGATGTTTACCATGTTTACACCGCTACAAAGGCTACAAATGTCAAATGTGACGTACCGCCGGATATGACTAACGTCGCTACAATCGTTAATTTTAGTTTAGGATTCTGTGGATTAGGCTTGTCGTCCAGTGGATGCGGACTAGTGTTGCCAGAACTCCCGTTTTAGCGATAGATCTACTGATCTACCGCTTTTTGAATAAATCTCTCGTTCTACCGTTTTTAGTTCAAATTTACCGCTTTTTGCAGTTACTAAAAATCCTTTCATATAGTCCTAGAGTAATAATGCTGGCGTTCCAGACGAAAATTTTGTTAGCCTAACGTTAGCTAACGGAGCTTTCATCGTTACAATCCAGAGGACTCTGATTTAAAAATTAATGCACGTTAAATATTTTTTCACGGTTTTTCACGGTATAAATACTTAATTTCTGAAGTACAGCGACATTTAAAAATTATGGAATAAAAATAATCAGTCACCATGTTGGCGGTGATAAAAGGGTATAGCTACATAAGCATAGGAAAATGGCCCCCATGGCCAATGTCTGTAATAATATATGTAGTGACATTTGAACCCCAAGTGATTACCAAATACAGGGTCATTGACCCTTAACCTTGGCTTGTCCTTGAGATATTAACCAAAATATGTTTTAGTGCTGTAATTTTTCAAACTCAATTTTCTCGAAAACTATAACACCTAGAAAAACAAAACCGACGCCAAAATTTAGATAATATTTGGGATTATATTATATATTTTTTTGACATTTTTCCCTAAATTTTAAAAGTTTAAAATAATTGCATTAAAAATATTTTTCATTTTTTAGTATGGTTCTGGTAAACTTACACCTTTCAAAAAAATACAGAATATGGCTTACCTTATCTACTTACACCATGCCAAAATTCATTAAAATCGAAGATGCGCTTTTTGAGTAATAAATAATTTATTGAGTATATGTTATGTATTACGTTAACCATATAAGAATGATTAAAATAATTGTATAAAAAATAATTATTGATTTTTTTGTACAGTTCTAGAATACTTACATCGTTCAAAAAAATGTAGTATATAGCTTAATCTTTCTACATATACCATACCAAGGCTCATCAAAGTTGAAGAGGCGCTTTTTAAGAAATAATTAATTTATTGAGTGTATGGTAGGTACTAACCACAAAGGCAACATTTTCTGATTATAGAAACTACATATTTTTATTTTTACCTACTGATGATTTCCATCCATTCATTTAAAAATATTTTTGATAATATTTCAGCTGGTCGTACAATGCGATACAAATATCTCGCAAATATCCTAAATAATATATCACACTTGCAACATGAGCACAGCATCCAACCGTTCGATTACCATTCGGACAATTGTAACAGTACCGGCGAATTTGTAACAGTACCCGATAATATTTATTGTTTATATGCCGTGACCCAACATTTAACTTTATAATATTGGGAGGTTGCATTCTTGTAATATTTTAGATTTTCCCAGAGTAACTGAAGTACAATTAAAAATGTTGTTTACAGATTCCTATCAGTTTTCATTAGCTGTTTCATATCTGGCTGAAATAATGGACGACAAGAATAACGTTTTGCATATATTACAAACGAAGCAAACTCCAAATATTATAAAGTTAAATGTTCGGTTACGGCATATAAACAATAATAATTATCGGATATTTATTGATTATCTTCCTAATTCTAACAATATTGAAGGAATTCGCCGGTACTGTTGCAATTGTCCGAATGGTAATCGAACGGTTGGATGTTGTGCTCATGTTGCAAGTGTGATATATTATTTAGGATATTTGCGAGATACTTGAGCCTTGGTATGGTATATGTAGAAAGAAAGGTTAAGCTATATACTACATTTTTTTGAACGATGTAAGTATTCTAGAACTGTACAAAAAAATCAATAATTATTTTTTATACAATTTATTATTTTAATCATTCTCTTATACGGTTAACGTAATACATAACATATACTCAATAAATTATTTATTACTCAAAAAGCGCATCTTCGATTTTAATGAATTTTGGCACGGTGTAAGTAGATAAGATAAGCCATATTCTGTATTTTTTTGAAAGGTGTAAGTTTACCAGAACCATACTAAAAAATAAAAAATATTTTTAATGCAATTATTTTGAACTTTTAAAATTTAGGGAAAAATGTCAAAAAAATATATAATATAGTCCCAAATATTATCTAAATTTTGGCGTCGGTTTTGTTTTTCTAGGTGTTATAGTTTTCGAGAAAATTGAGTTTGAAAAATTACAGCACTAAAACATATTTTGGTTAATATCTCAAGGACAAGTCAAGGTTAAGGGTCAATGACCCTGCATTTGGTAATCACTTAAGGTACTTAAATCACTTAAAATAAATGTCACTACATATATTTTTACAGACATCGGCCATGGGGGCCATTTTCCTATGCTTATGTAGCTATACCCTTTCCCTGGTGAGCGTTTATGGAACTAGTATATGACATATGATTAATATTATTTAATTGATTTATAAAAATTTTGTGATGATTTCTTTGTTGGAGATTTATGAAAGACTAAAAAAAACTACGAAACCTTTTCGCGAGTGTGAACAATATTTTAAAAATGGAATGTTAATGTGTGTTGGTGTTAAAGAACGAAATTTCAGTAACATAAAATATCTGAGTTTAGCTGCAAACTTTTAGAGTATTAAGTTATCCACATGAAGTGGAATGCAATGTTGACACCTCAAAATGTTCTGAGCAAACACGCATAAACACTGATGAAGTTTTCATTTTAAGAATAGGTTCCCAATGTTTTTTAAGTTTGATACTGGTAGGAAAACGATAAAAACTCAGTCCTTCCCTTTTGTAGTTCCTGCACTGTGTAACACAGCAGTAAGTACTCTCTTTTCTTTTGTGTTTACTAGTGTTGATCTCAACACTTTAAATCACGTAATTATACGCACAATTTATGAGAAAACTTTATTAAATTGCTATTAGAAAATTCAACTGTATGAAATTTATCTGTCATATATTAGTTCCGCGACTTGTCGCTAGGGAATCTTATCATCGCCACTCGTTGGCTAACGTTAGGCTTAAGCCGGTTCTACACGATGCTACGAACACCTTCCAACATTGGACGTTCGATGGTTCATCGCATCGTGTGGCCGTTGTTCGAACCTACGAGTGTCCAATGTCGAGCGTCAAACATTCGTTTTTGGCCATGTCCCGCTCGATGTCGGTATTCTTGCACCGAGTCAAAGGGATGCTTCGAACGTTTGAAGGTCAATGTTGGTTGCGTTGGTTGGTTCGACTCAGCAGCTGCACGACTCGTTCATGTGAAGAGAGACAACATCAGTGTATAACATTAGAGATAACATCAGACAGATAACAGCGTCGTCCACTGAGTACCAACACATAATCATTCGTATTGGATCAAACATTCGATTCACCGTGTAGCAGATACATTCGTCGCACCAACTGTCGAACTTAATTGCTTCAAACGTTCGATCGAACGTTGAAAGGAACGTTCGTAGCATCGTGTAGAACCCGCTTTTGGCTAAGCGCGCACTACGTTTTTTTTTTCCGCTCGGCGTTTTTCCACAAAAGCTGAAAACGCGTCATCAGCGCGCACTACGTTTTTTTTTTTCAGTAGCGGAATTGGCGGGACTTAAAATTATTTCGAAAATGGACGTTCATTGAGCTTGCGGCACTGGTGCTTTACATTAGTAATATGACGTTATAAAATTATAAATAATTTTAAAGTATGTAAAATTCTGAATGTTTTAATTTTAATACTTTTTTACTTTTAAAATATTATTAAGAAATAAAAAATGATTCAATATTAATTATCAAAATATGTCAAACTTATGAACACATTTCCATTTTCTTCCACCATTTACATATTTTAGATAGTACCCACTCTTCTTTTTAAATAATTAAATTTGTAAAAATATTCATTCACCAAGATCTAAATTATCTTTTTTACCTATAATGCAGTCCAATTTATAAAATTAACTATTTTATCAAAATCAGGACGTTCGTTAAGCTTCTTTTACTGGGGCTTTACAATGGCAACAACATTATAAAATCAAAAATACTTTTTGTACGCAAAATTCTGTATAATTTAATGACTAAATAAATAAAAATACAAAACAATAAACATATTAAAACATTTTATTTTCAAAATACATAATTATTATAATTAAATACAAATAATTCAAAATTAATTATTAAAATGTCAAACTTATGAATGGATTCTCATTTTTTCCCACTTTTCCCATTTACATATTTAACAAAGGATTTAACCAATCTTCTTTTCAGATAATTATATTTGTAGAAAGATTTATTTACCAAAACCTAAATTACCTTTTTTATCTGTAATGCAGTCCAATTTATTAGTTATTTTTTAACAAACTTCTCGCCAAAAACATTTACAATATTCTTAAATACCTTAATATTAGAATTTTATCCAATACTGGGGGGCTTTTGTCTATTTCATATATAATTTTCTTCGTCAAATTTTCTATTAAAATTCCAAATCTGGCGATACTTTGACTAAAATTTTATTTTACATACATTTCTGTTGTGTATTAGTGCATCATAATATGATACATAACCACACTAATCAAAAAAACCGCTTGCTTATTTACGCAAGTGCGCGTGTTGTCATATATTTATACGTGTTACAAAAATGACGCGTTTTTTTTCCAGCAAAAAAAAATGTAACTTTTTGCGTTTTTTTTTTCTGCCGCTGAAAAAAAAACGTAGTGCGTTCGCTTATATGGAGTATAATGCTTCACACTTTTTTGCTGAAAAAAAACAGCGGCGGAAAAACGTAGTGCGCGCTTAGCCTTTAGCAGACAGACACAGACAGTAGATACCACGGTACTGTAACTCCGCCATTTTTTTAGTTTCCGCAAACAGTTTTTAGGCCCCAGAGGGGAATTGTACTTTAATTTATTTGCTCCTGCTGAGGGGGAGGCAGGGTATAAAGTCACTTGCCTATATGTAGGAATTTTACCATGGTGTTACGAATGCGTCTACGTGCTACGTACTGATATTGCGTTACGTAAGCATGTAAAGTGTTAGATTTGAATTACCCGACAGGCCAGATGTTTACTTTTCGCGGGAGATTCAAATCTATTTTCGTATATATGCTTATATAAAAATATAGAATTAAAATTAAATGTTACATAAATAAAATACATTTTTTTTAAAAAAAAGTTTTTTTATTTAATATATATTAGGGTAAAAGACCCCATTGTCGATCGGGGTTATAAGTCCGATCAGTTTTGACATTTATATTTTAATGAAGTTATTTCTGAAAGATCCCTTTGATAAAAAAAATTATTGTTAATAGAATGATTATTTTTCAATTTAAATTCACCTCACATTTAATGTCTCCTCACTTAATTTAAGAAATACATATATATATATATATATATATATATATATATATATATATATATATATATATATATATATATATATATATATATATATATATATATAACAATTTTTGTTGAATTCGTGAATTTTTAATATGGTGGTTGATCATTATTCAAAACACATGGGTTATAAATTGTAACATTTTTCACCGAATTTTTAAAGTTATTAGCATAATAAAAGTATACAAATAATTGTTATTAGTCCACTTAAGAGATTAGGATAGCTAAATTAAATTTTATATGTGTTAAATATTATTTGTATGACTGATCCTTCTTGGAATCAAAGTTTTAGAGTTAGGTACGGCATTTTGAGAATTATATATTGCATATCTCTTTTATAAACATTTTTAATTAATTTTTGGGTTTAAAACACTTAACTAACCGTTTTTATAATTTCATTTTAATATTTTATTTATTTCAGAACGTAAAATCAATTGAAAAATAATTAATATTGAATTAAAACTTCGAAATTGAAATAAAGTCAGACATTTAGATTTGAAACGATATATAAATATATACGTCATCTATCGTCAATTTAACTGTTTAAAAATTCACAATGGCGTATAGGTAAGTAAGAATCATGTTAAAATGTACACAATGTTTTTTAAAGCAAAATTAGATGGCGAAAGAAAATACAGTATTTTAGTGGTTTATTTTATCGAATATTTAAACCCTTCTGTCATTGCTGCTATGTTTCACAAGGTGTCATTCTGTGATACTCTATGACACAGACTGACCTCTTGTAGTGGATAGAGTGTCAAAGTGACTGAAAGAGAATGGTTCAAATATTCGATAGTATAAGATTTACTACTGTACTGATTTACTGATTCTTCATAGGGGTCAGTGTATTGATCTTTCAAAGGAGGTTAATATTTTCTATATGCTTTTTAATAGACGTTAACAAATTATAAAACAAAATCATTAATAAATCAAAATTTTTGGGTTATATTTTCTTAAAAACATATCTATTGGATTAAAAAAACTTGGTTTCATACTTATTAAGAAAAAAAAAATGGGTGTTTTGTTTATTTTTTAATTTTTTTAAGCTAATTTAATGATACAGCTAAAAATAGTGATCGGTCATCGGGTCTCTTACCCTAGATTATATTACAAAAAACATTAATAATTAAATAATGTTAATAAATATCACAATAATTACACTCGTCCTCGTCCACTGAATAAACGTTTGTACCAACACATCATCATTCGTATTGGATCAAACAACGATTCACCGTGTAGCAGATACATTCGTCGCACCAACTATCGAACTTAATTGCCTCAAACGTTCGATCGAACGTTGGAAGGAACGTTCGTAGCATCGTGTAGAACGGCTTAACAAAATTTTCGTCTGGAACGCCAGCAATAATATATTCTTAGTTATAGAGAAAAAACCATGAAAAAACCCAATAAGTACTTTAAAATATTCTTCATTTGGGACATATCGCAACTGGCGATACATCCCATTTGAATGTGTTAGTGTGAAACTTAATTAATTTCTTTTAAACTTAAGAAATTTCTTCCCACTAGACAAAATGTTTCCCATTCGTAACCTATTCGTAACATTTTGCTGATATCCCATACCACATATGATATCATTTTCGTCACGTTTTTGATTCCTACGTCAGTACTAAATTTCTGTCAAATGAGATACGCAAAGCTGATTCTTTGATGTTTCTCCTTTGTGTTAAAGAAATGATTCGCCTGGGAGATTCTTGGATACTATTTATTGTTAAGAAAATGATACGTACAGGCATATCTTTTTAGATTCTGCTTGCGAATTCGAAAATGATTCACTGGAGAGTTTCCTTGCCGAATTTCTTCGATAATTCGGAAAGGGTACTCTTATGAGAATCTTTTTTATTACTTTTTAGTAATACTAAAGTAATACCTTCAGGTGATTCTTTTTGGAATCTCCTTGTTGATTCGAAAATGATTCGATATGGTAAATCTTTTTAGATTTTCCTTGTTAATTCGAAATTTATTTGTTGAGGAAATTCCTTATTGAGTCTCCCTTATAATTTTGAGTCCCCCTTATTGGGTCACCCTTTAATTTTAAATTTACAATACTTGTCGATATTGTTTTTTTTTTTAAATAAATTAAAGCCCTTACTTTCATTTTATTTACAATTATTATTTTAAAAAAAAATACATATGTGTACAATATTACAAGTTATTTTTTAAATGAAAATTAAACTAATTAGGTGACACACAGAGTCATAAGTATTACTTTAAGATAAAACCAATTTAGTAAAAAAAGAGGAGCAATTAATTTTCTATTCATTTTTAAACTCTGTCACACTCTTTCATAATGCTGTTATTAAAAAAAAAGATTTATTTTTGTTAGTCATGTTTGTATAGCCAATAGTACTATTTCTTTTTAGACATCAATGTATATTACCTAGATTTTTTTGGTAAAAAATAATTTATGACTGTTTTTATTATAGGATTATTGCTTACATTATGTTTAAAAAAAAAATGGAATTTTTTTCCAAACAAATAATTATTATGTGCATTTGTACGTATATTGTAACAGTTGCGGCGGTTTGCTTATATTTAAAATACTTAAAATTCGCGCCCAAATGCTGTTACTTATTGTCCCACGCAGATTAACGTCATTGGAATGCCTAAAAATGTCCAAAAGTCGGGTTCTGTCGAAGAATTACTCTCCGTTGTGTTTTGCGAAATCACTTTATTAAAATATTTTTTTACAGAAAATTCCGAAAAAACAATTTATATTGTTTAACAAAAGTTAAAAATTTAAAAATAAATCAAATATAAATTAATGATTGAGTTGTATTAATCATTTCCGAAACCAGTTTACATTTCAAGAATTAAAAATGTTTTTACAAAAATCAATTATATCTTTAGTTGGGCTTAAAGCAACAATTACTCGGTTACGGCCTAATTTTAACAAGTCCAAAACTCCATTCTTCCTCTGTAGCTCATCATTTTCCACATATATGATAATTCGCCACTCGTCCCCACCGCTTAACTATTTTTCAATTCATACCAAACAACAAAACAGGGGAATCACAAAATGATATAATATTATAAATTCACTTAGAAGATAATAGTTAAGCTTTACAACGCTAGGTGGCTCATATTTTATACAAACAGAAATCGCTAATTCTCATAGCCGATATCAAAACCTATTTGAAAATTTAGTTCATTAATTCAAAATTTGACCGCTAGGTGTCAGTTCCTGTACCACAATATCCGTCACATACCCCTCGATGAAATAAGTTTTAAAAATGCTGCAAGCATTTTAAAAACTTTTTCGAAACCAAAAAGATTAAAGATAAAGTTCAGCAACCTAACCGTGGAGAAAGAAAGACTCGAATATAATGCAAAAAGATGGCGAACTGTTCGGAAATGGTTAAATACAAAATTTATAATATAAAACAAGAAAGTTTTTCAACATAAAAATACATTATTTAAACGAAACTATTCCCAAACTTGATGTTTCGAGAAAAAAAAATTCAAAATTCAACTATAATCGCAGCCTATAAAACATCAAATTTAAGAACAATTATTAAAATTTAAAAAATACAATCTATATAATGAAATAATTCTATATTTTTCTTAATTGTTTTCATAATCTTATCTTGTTTAATTTTTGTTATAAATTTACTGTTTTAGTTATTGTCACTATGTGCAGGGCCAGCTTAGCCAATAGGCCACCCTGAGATTTTTAGGGGCGGTAAATTTTTAAAATAGGGCGGAAAAATGAGTAATTAACGTTTTTTTTTTTTTTGCTCGTCACTTATTTTTTTTAAGAGAAAGTTTATAAAAAAGGTATGAAAAGGGCGGTAAATTTTTAAAACAGGGTAGAAAAATTTGTGATTGACGTTTTTTTTAAGATTTCCTTTTTTTCAAATAAAAGGGACGGCATTTTTCAAGATGCCTAGGGGCGAACTCAGGGTTAATCCGGCCCTGACTATGTGTATTTATTAATTCTTTAAATACATTAAATTACAAATGAACATTAATTATTATAATAAATGAAATGTTATTCTTAAATAGTTGTAATAGTTTCAACTTGTGTGTTCAGCCATCTTGACCATGGATGTGTTGTGTGTTCCTTGTCGGTCGTAGATGCCTCGGTCCATAGAGAATATGTATCATAGATTCATAGATAATACAACATTTACTTTAAAAAGAAATGAATCCAGTATACCCAAAGATGAGAAAAAATTAAAAAAAATTCCAAAATCCAAATGTAAAATAATTAAAAAAAAAAATTGAAATACAAAAGTATTAATCTTTACCTTTCATAAAAAAAAAAATCCCACAATATTACACTGATAAAAACATTTTGTTATATAAAAAAAATTCTGAGAAAAATGCGCAGTTTAAAATAGTTTGATTCTAAATTTACCCTACGTTTAGACATACGATTTCAATCGAATGTTAATCGAATCGAACGAAAATCGTATAACAATTGGATTTGTAAACCGGTAATCCAATTATGATCATTATGATCGTATTGCCTTCGATTTCAAAACGATTTTTATAAAAATAGATTGTAATCCTATTTTAGTTCGATTTTTTGAAAATCAAAATGGCGCAAACTGAAAATATTAAGAAAGATCATGTACATATTATTATTATTATTATTTTAAAGATAAGTGTGCGTGCAATTTATTTTTTCATTGACATTTGACATTTTAATTTGTTCAATTTTTAATAAGATTAAAAAGTAAAGAAAAATGCAATTGTATGGTTGACATTTTATAATATTTCATATAATTATGTATATTTTATAATTGTCATTTAGGTATAATGCTTAAATACCACCTTTATATATATAAAATCAGAAGTTATGTGAATACTTATAAGCTGATATTTTATGTACGCGCCATTTTCTTTTTTTAAAATCGAAAGTGTGTAAACCCGCAAATATCATTGAACGATTTTTATTTCGATTTTCATTCAATCAAAATCGTGTGTATAAACGCTCCCTAAATAATAACAAGTACAAAGTTTTGCTTAAAGTACAAAACATAGGTATATGAGACACAAAACCTATATGAGAAACACATACTGTAATATCAGCTACATACTAGTGATGTCGAGTCGAGGAACAGTTAGTCGATTAATCGACTGAAATCGTTTTTCAGACAAAATTAGTCATTAGTCGAAAATATCGAGCATATAATAGTCGACCAATCGACTAAATTTTTAGTCGAATTTATAAATAGGATAACCTATATAATTCTTTCAAAAACTATATTTTTTTTTAAATTTAATTATTTATTGACTTTTAACATATTTTTTAAGAAAAGAAAAAATATGGCATGTCACAATGTGTAAATCACATAAAAGTGAAAAATCATAATTTTTTAGTTTTTATTTTTTGAAGTCCAATAAATTATACAGAAAAATTAATAAATTAGTCGTTTTTAGTCATTTAAAAAAAAATTATTAATTTTAGTCATTTAGTCGAAGGTAAAATAGTCGACTAAAAAGTGACTAAATGTAAACAAAATTAGTCGACTAAACCGATTAATCGATTAATCATCCGACATCACTACTACATACCAATGGTTAAAAAACACACTGTCAAGTAACACGACATGGTTTTAAGCTTGCTATGCATGTGTCGAGCATATATGTAGTATACATATATAGCCAAATGGATATGAAAAGAACGTCCCAACATCACGGTGCAGATTTGGAAGTATTTTGTTCGTTTTGCGCAAATGCGACTTTTTTGGTGGTAATATGAACCAATCTGAAGAGTAAACACGGTAAACACTAATTGATGCATCTGCGCAAAACAACTGAAGTTCCTCTACCCGATCAGCGTTGCCAACTCTACGTCTTTTTACGTAGATCTACGTATTTTAGGCCTTTCCTGCAAACCTACGAACTTTAGTACCGGAACCTACGTATTTTCTGTCAAATGGTACGCAAAATAACATAACTCATTAGGCTGAATGACTATAATTTATTTCCGTAACTTTCGCGAAAAAAGTTGATATACATTCCGTTTCATACTAACGGAATTATAAAGAACCAGTCAGACCAAGACGGGTATTTTGCGAACTAAGTGGATGTCATATAATTATATTGTACTACTTGACTTATACCCAAAAATTCAAGTAGGAAATAATTTCTGAACACAATTAAAGTCAAGTGGATTCGGATTTTCGACAAAGAAAAAGTAATACGTGTTTTGTTCAGTTTGTCACATTTTAGCTCTAATGTCAAGTATGCAATATAGTTTCTTAACACTATGAGGCCCGAGCACTTTCATAGTAAATTTCCCCAGAAGCCGGAAATATTTAAAAAAAAAACTTTATATAAACAAACACATAAAATAAATTGATTCAGTCACTGAATAGATTCAACACAGTTCAGCATATATGTGTAAAACTGTAAACATACGTACGTGATACGTACACACTACATATACACTGACATTCAAATCAATTTTATTTAAAAATATAAATTATATTTTTTATGTATTTTTTGTTTATTTTAATTTTTTTTTATACATCGAAACCAAAAGAGTAGTGTGTGTTGGCATGTATTTGTGTGAATAGGGACACATCCGTGTAATGAATGACGATAAACATCGCACACATAATGCGCAACTAACTAATCAATTAATCATTGGTCGCGGTCGGCCTCTGGGGATGTTTTGTTTGGTTTCGGATGCCGAAGCCATGGGACTGAAAGTGTTAATTACCGTTCCGGGAAGCCATACCGGGCTGTCCTCACACTTAGACCGGGAATGGAGGACTCTAAGAAACACAATTATTCCATTTCAAGAGGATGAGATAATCAAAACAGACGAGTTTTGGCGTGATATTTCAAAAATAAGAAAAGGCGATTCGTCTCAAATGTTTCCTTTACTGGCCCAATTTGCATAAAATTTATTAACATTGCCACACAGTAGCGCAAATGTCGAGCGTCTATTTTTTGCGATCAGTTTAATGGAAACCAACGTTAGAAATAGACTTTCCACAGAAAGGCTAACAGGCTTACTTTTTTCGAAATGTGGCTTTAAAAAAATCCGCGAGCCTTCGCGCGAACATATTCAACATTTTAATAAACATATGTATAAATTTAATTTGCGTGAAAATGATAATGAAAATTAATAATTTAAATAAATTTTATAACGAACCACTCGATTTATTCAGTTTTACTTACATTTTACCTCTTCGTTTCACTCAGAAAAAAAGTACGTAGATCTACGAACTTTTCATACGCAAATTTTACTAATTCTACGTAATTTTCTAATATGGCCTACGTCTTTTTCAAAATCCGAGTTGGCAACGCTGTACCCGATGTCCATCCGTCTCACTTTATCGGAACCACTGCCTCTTATAGGGATTGGCAATATAGTTATAATTATAGACCGGATGAAATAATTTTTCACAGGACCGGCTTAACGATTTCAGTGAAATACTGTTAGACTGTTTGTATTTATGTATGAGTCTGCTACAACAGAAATAACAGAATCATGAAAATTTATTGAAATTCAACATAGACAAGCAAAAACTTTTTAGAAAAATTTTATTATGTGAGATTTATATCAAAAATAAAAAGGGGCCCCAAATTTTGTTGAATTAAAGTTTTGCAATATTTATTTGTCTAACTAGCTTGCAGGTACATATAAAACAAAATTTATTGTCTTCTTTCCCACTGGCGGCTGTCTTTCAGTATCAATTGATAAACAAACTCCTTATCTCTTTTTAACTTTTCAAAATTTAATATATGTACCTTGTTTACAATTTTTTAAAATTTTTAGTTTTCTACATAGGTACATACACATGCAATGTAAATCAAGCAATATTTAATCTAGTTGTCCATTTCATTCAAACACATAAACAAAACATCATTTTGATGACATCGTACGTGTCGTACGTATAAATATGTACGTATGTATTATTTGTATTTAACCACAGATACTATTGATATTAGAATATATGTATGGACCATACAATAGAAGTTTTTTAGATATTATTTTTTTGAAGCAAAATCGTTATATTGATTAATACCTTTTATAATCTACAAACACAGAATACCTACAAACTATCGATGGTAATGAATATTTTTTTAATTTTTATGTGATTTTTGTTGTAATTTGAGAGCATTTATTAATAAATGTTCTAAAAATATTTATACTAACAAATATAACATCAGTTAATCTAGAAAAATTTTAAATCCCCTCTTGTTTAACCATCCATATTCGTCAACACTTTAGTCACTTTTCATTTTCATATAGATTGTGTATATAAGTGTATTCCCACTATTTATTCAATGCTCAAAAGTATATACAAAAAAAATATTAGTTAGCAAAAATGAAATAAATACCTACATAATATTTTGTTAGATAACACATTATTAACGTTACATTTTTTTTTCTTAATATGTATACTTTTATTTGTGTATAGTTTGTTGGCAAGATATACTAGTTTTGTATGAACATTTTTGAAGGAAAAATTCGTAATATTTTCTAAAACATATTATGTTAATTCGATTTAATTTAATCAGTTTATGTATGTATGTATGTAAAGGAACATTATTTGCTCTAGCAGACTCATACATAAATACAAACAGTCTAACAGTATTACACTGAAATCGTTAAGCCGGTCCTGTGAAAAATTATTTTATCCGGACTATAGTTATAATACATATATGCCAAAAACTTTAAAACATGTGGCCACCTTGGCTTGACCTTGGCCACCTGTAATTGTTTTACATATGTATGTATATTTTTTTATAACGCAAGCGCGCATATTTTGTTTAAGTTAATTTTGAATAGATAGCGCTAAATTTAGATCTTACAATTAGAGATCTTATTGACGTTGCGGGGGTCAGCTGCCAAGGGGAAAAGGACGAAGATGGACATATAGTGGACCATCTCAACAAGAAACATCTCTCTCTCTATATATATACATATTATATATATATATATATATATACATAGAGAAAGAGGGAGATGTTTCTTGTTGAGGTGGTCCACTGTACATACGATACATATACATACGTTCTAATTTTAGTGAACTCCCCATGTCGCATATGTCGCATATATTTGTTATTGCGACTAGAAGAAAAGTTTTGGCGGTTTATATTTTGTGTATTTTATTTGAGCTAATATTCTAATAATTTTATACAAATATACAAATTAAAAATGTTGATGAAAATTTTAAACGTGTGTATTTTTAATTTTAAATTAAATAAGTAATTAAAATTGATAATGCCTTTTTCTAGAACTCTGTTTTAAGTTTACGTCAATTAAATAAATGTAACCATGTCGAAAATAAACGATACTTTTTTGAGTGGTTGAATATTATTTTCAATGCTGTAAGTATTATTAAAGCTATTTAACTATCTTGCATATTTCTATAGTATAATTAAAAAAAGTATAATCAGTTAACTATCAAAAAACGGCTAATTGGTTTGAAACTTTGTGTATTGTTAACAGAAGAGACGAAAAAGGACCTTACTATTTACTATTTACGCTGGAAAAATATTTTAATCCCGTGGGAAATTTCACTCCTAAGGAAAATATATATTTTAAATGAAACAAATATGTACTTATCTTAAATATTTTATATAATCTACGTTGAATTATAATACTGTTGCATAGTTTTTTTTTAATAACTAATACCTACCTATTCCCTACAATGTAAAATTTAAAAAATTCGTTTTTGAGTTAGGAATACTGGAAATATGCATAATATAATAATAATATTGATGAAACTTTAGATTGATAAAAATCGTCTCAATCTTGTTGGTCCGGATCGAATGTGTGCGGAATGGCTAGTAAGAAATGGCGCAGCGGTTAAATGGAATGGTTTAAGGGAATTGACAAAGAATTATGATATTTTAGCGGAGATGAAAGATGAAGACCGAATAGAATTGGTTGAAGTAGATGCATCCAATTCTTCAATAAAACACAACGGCTTTATTCATTTTAGTAAGAATGTTTATCGTGTTAAAATTTTAAATTACAATGGAAGCTCTAAATAATGCCTTTGTTCAGAAGGGGAGTAATGCTACTCAAAGTGTGTCTTAATCCTGTTTATTCATGTGCGTTTAGATTCACAACATTTTTGATTTTTTCATTTGGTGCATGCACAAATAAATTAGAAAGCTTTTCGACGCGCGAGTAGGCCACATACAACTGCTTATGTGAGAAGCATGGATTTTCCAAATTTAGTCTAGAAATTCCATATGGTTTAATGCAAACGTTTCATTGAAATAAACCATATGGGAGTCCCTATAATAAATAGAGTCGTGACATGTCATCCATATTCTCTAGGTTAAACTAAATGATTTTTGTTAATATTTAATTTATTTCCAGTGTATTTTACGCAAACTTTGTACAGAAAATGCCGGAACCAATCAGCGTTCACCACACATGTCACTATTTACATATTATAGGGACTTGACGTCATACGTCACAATATACTATCAGTCTTAAGCTACTGTTCTACCTAACATCTAGATTTTATAAAATTATAATTTTATGGTAAAATTATTTTTTACGAGGTGTTCCACCTAACATCTAGGTTTTATAAGCCGATTATGCCGACTATAACCGACTGAAAAAACGACTACTTAGTATAATAAAAAAATGGCGCCAAATGTCATTTTAAAGAATAAAACTTATTTCTTGCATACTATTAATACATTGAATTAAAAAAATAAAAAGGCAGTTTTTAAAAAACATTCGTGGTCATTGTACAATTTAACATGGCACTAAATTTCAAGTTAGAATTTATTTTTTCATCAATAATGGTAGTAATTTTCATCAATACTGTTATATAGTAATTTTTTTCATCAGTAATGTTCATTAAAAATAGATTTGCTACATCTGTCCCTTTTGTACATGAAAATTTTTAGTTTTCGCCATTTTGATTTTTAGGTGGGGGTTAATTTCAATTGAAAAAGTAGAAAAATTTTTACTACTAAAATTATAATTTTATAACATCTAGATTTTAAGTATGTTAAACCTACGATTACACTAAAATTTAAGCCACGCCCCCCGTAAAATTATAATTTTATAAAATCTAAATGTTAGGTGAAACAGTAACTTTATGGTAAAGAATTTGACACTAAATTAACAAGACTAATTGTAAGACTCGGCCACACACAAATAACACATTCGCCTCTAATAACCAAAAGAAATCCGACCACAATGTGCAATTTGTATCAAAATTTTATCCTTCAGTTATATTATGTATAATTGTATAATATTAATAAAATGTCCTATTCATTAAAAACTAATAATAAGAACTCGCCGTTTCCGACAATTGATCCAATTGTTTAAGTCCAGAACAAGGTCTAAAAACCTGGTCAAATACCTTCAGAAATAAATTTAATTAATAAAATATAAAAAAATAAACAAGCTTTAATGCAAATACTCACCTGTTAATTAATTTAGGGAAAACAACATCTTGGTATAAGTAAACCAAATAATTAATTTTTATTGTCTGGTTGAGAAAAACATTTTATACTGACAAGGAAAGGGCAAGAAGTCGAAAATTCAAAAAAATCTGAAACTTTGTCAGTATGTAGAGAGTGGCTATCTAATAACATAAAAAATATCAGTTGCTGCTAAAAAACGTTTTTAAGGGGTGAAACATCCCCTCCAAGTTCGAACTCAAAAATTTAAAAATCGATGAAATTTTGTTTATACGTACCTTAAAAAGTTCTAGTAACAAATATAACATTATTTTTTGCATCTACAAATTTTTAGGGGTTGAAACCACCCCTTCATATGTGTACTTAAAAATTTAAAAATTGATGATATTTCGTTTATAGATCCTATACAGAGCTCTAATGATAGATATAACATTATTTTTATCTACAAATTTTTAGGGGTTGAAACCACCCCTTCTTATGTGTGCATAAAAATTTAAAAATTGATGATACTTCGTTTATAGATACTATACAGAGCTCTAATAATAAATATAACATTATTTTTTGCATCTACAAATTTTTAGGGGTTGAAACCACCCTTACATATGTGTACTAAAAAATTTAAAAATTGATGATACTTTGTTTTTACACATTATACGAAATTCTAATAATAAATATAACATTATTTTTTGTGTCCACACATTTTTAAGGAGTGAAACCACCCCTTCAAATGTGTGCTAAGAAAATTTAAAATTGACGAAATTTTATTTATATATACTATAAAGAATTTTAGTAATAAATATAATATTATTTTTTATACCTAGACATTTTTAAGGGGGTGAAAACACCCCTTCAGCTGTCGAAAGTTTAAAAATTTCGAGATTTTATTCACATAATATCGTCACATAAAAATAGATTAATAATTTTTTTTTGCTACCATACATTTATAGTGGTTATCCTTTCCAAAGTGGAAATTAGAAGCAAAAATTGACGAAATTTTGTTTACATGTACTACACTGTAGTCTAATATACACTATTTAAAATCTATCTCTATTGCCGATTTTACACATTGTTATTATATTTATTGTAAAATTGTTGTGTTTGTTGTGTATATGTAAACAAAATTTTGTCAGTCTTGAAATTTTTAGTTTACAACTTCGAGGGGGTGTTTCACTCCCTAGAACTGTGTGAAAGAATATATTTATAATATATTTATCGTTAGGTCTCTATGTAATATATGTAAACACAATATCGCCAATTTTCAAATTTTTAGGTACGCACTTGAAGGGGTGGTTTCAAAATTTGTGGATGCAAAAAATAATGTTATATTTATTACTAGAGTTCTGTATAGTACATGTAAGCAAAATATCATAAATTTATAAATTTTTAAGTACACATATTAAGGGGTAATTTCAACCCCTTAAAATTTATAGATGCAAAAAATAATGTTATATTTATTACTAGAGCGCTATATAGTATATATAAACAAAATATCACCAATTTTTAAATTTTTAAGTACACAGTTGAGGGGTGGTCTCAACCCTTAAAAATGTGTAAATGCAAAGAATAATGTTATATTTGTTACTAGAACTTTTTAAGGTACCTATAAACAACATTTCATCGATTTTTAAATTTTTGAGTTCCAACTTTGAGGGGATGTTTCACCCCTTAAAAACGTTTTTTAGCAGCAATTGATATTTTTTATGTTATTAGGTAGTTACCCTCTATATACTGACAAAGTTTCAGATTTTTTTGAATTTTCGACTTCTTGCCCTTTCCTTGTGAGCCATATTATTTAGCTGAAATTCGCATGTTTTAGTTTTGTTGGTTATTTATATGTAGTTTATGAAGCCATTGAAAATTTTGTTTAGAACGAAATTTTGTGGTGGAGCATCCCTTACCGAGATGTAAACGGCATTATTGAGAGAGGACAGACTTGGAGCAGCTATATATACGAATAAAATTTGAATAGTTATAGAGTGTCACTTTAAAAGAAATTGTCATATACATTTTTCTTACGCTTTTATATCCCATTGACGTAGAAATAGTAATGTAATAATCTCTGTAAACTATGTATTAATCACTTTAACAATAATATTTGGGTCCATTTTAATTTTAGGAGGATGTAAGCATATTCGAAAAATAATATTTCATAATTGTCATTTACTGGAAGATAAAGCATTTCCGTATTTGATTAACTTAAGGGATTCTTTGGAATATTTACAAGTATCAAGTTGCTCCAGTGTAACCGACAAAGGAATTCTTGCATGTAAAAACTTAACGTAAGTAACTTTTTTAATTCATAAAAAAGATAACGGCAAACTTATGTTTTCTTATTTGATAATTATCTGCCCTAGAATTTAAGTATTTTATACATTTAATAATTTTTGGTCCTGGTTAGTACCGCAACACGGACTGGAACGGGACAGTTTTGAACTTTATATTCGACTTTCATATTTTATTATTCAGATATTTTATAAATTAGACCTACCAACGTTTTTGTCTGTGTTACATTTTGCTATTTTTATAATATTAGAGTAATTCTAGTACCTTAAGGTTGTACATCCAGATTTGCTTCATTTGTTGATAACGTAGTTGAAGTTAACTTCTCTGTTGCTCGTACTTTAACACTTTATCATCAAGTAAAATCTTAGTCATATATCACGTCGTACGACGTCAATAATTCCATCTAAAGTGTCTTAGCTGTCAAAATAGTGTATCAGTTAGGTGTTTTGTCATTGTAGGTTATGACCATGTCCCTGCCACTTGTTTTCAAGGACGAATTTTTAATGTCACAGTTCGCTACGTGACGCTAATGGTATTTGAGGTATACTAAATAGAGTTGGGACATGTGAGCATTTTTCATCAAATAATGTCAAAATTAATTATCATATGGTTGAGTACAAAGGTATCACAGCCAAGTTATGTGTTAACGAAGAATTAAAATTTTTTAATTTAATTAATCTTTCTAGGTTGAATTAAAGTATTTTTTTAAATATTTAATTTATTTCCAATTTATTTTAGATGAATCTTTGATGAAAAATAGCGAACTATCAAAACTCATGTCCCGGCTCTATTTTATTCAAGTACCATCAACGCCATCTGGTATATTAGTTATAGCGGCGTCAGTAAAAGGTATATTTTTTTTTATAATGGATTATATAGAGAGTGGCAGGGACATAGTTATGACAGTCGTAGTGTTAAAAGACAAATCAAAAAGAGTAGTTATTGAATAAAAATAGCTCCTTTGATGGTTAAAACGAGTTAACTCGTCCTGCATATAGGCTATTTAACAATGAATAAATAGAAATGAAATTACATTTCTTTCCCCTTTTAACTAAAAATTTTAAAATATATGTGTATGATAACTTGGACTTGCGAATTCTATGTGTATATGTATAATACAAATAGTATCTATGTTTGCAATACATTTTAATGTCAAATATTTGTCAGATAAAAAACGAAAAATATTTTTTTTCTATTTATTATTTTGTAATAAATAGTGCATTACTTACATATATATATGAATCACGCCAGAGAACAAAGAGAACGAACATTGCTATGTCTATACTAGGGAAACGAGCGTAACCACAAAGGATAGAAAATAACCCACCACTATGTTATATATGTGCACGCGGAGTTGTGTGTGTTAGTCCGCTGGATGATGTGTGTATTGGTGTCTTGTATACATACATATATAATATGTACGTGGTGGTGGAACGTATGATGTACGTATACCACGTACATATACCGTGTTAATACGAGAAGTAACAATATAACAACAATTGAAACATACCCATTGAGTGGTGGCGACTGAATGAGGACTAAGCAGCCTAAGATGCACATAAAAGCACATAAGTAATTGCAGAAAAGAGATAGATGTATTCGTTCTATTTGTTCTGTGAATCACGCTGTTCACTAAATGATGTGTTTCTAGCATTACTTTAATAAAAATTGTTTCTTTCTAAATACAACAAAATATATTTCTTTCTTCTTAAAAAGGCTACGAAATATATTTTTTTCTTTCTCGCACCTGTATTAGCAAACGAATAGCCAGTGTATTTATACCTTAACGTGTCATGAAAACTGACAGCTTGAATAAATTTTTTATTGTGCAGCATCAAAGGGTTAGGCTTTACATCATTGAATACGAGATAGCCTAGAGCAGTGCTTCTTAAACTTTTTTTGTATTCATGAACGAATTTTTCATCACGAAATTTTTCGCAACCTTAACAATTCCGCACTTAACCACTTTTCAATAATCAGTGTCGAACTTTGCGCAGTTTAATACACGGTGTCATTTTTTAAAAACTATTATTGATTAAAATTAAACTTATATAGTAAATAAAAGACAATCATTTTACTCATCTAGTACGCACTTGCCAATTTTTTTTTTTTTTTTTTGTTTTTTGAGCATGTTTGAAAGTAATTTTCTCGATTCCATTTGAAATCGTGACCTGTAATTTAAGAAGCGCTGATCTACAACGGACATTTTTTTAAATTTTTGAAAATAATTGGTAATCATCCATAATTTTACATTAATTAATTAATTTTATTTATTATTAATTTTCTTTCAGGAATTTAAAAACGTTTATTATTAAAAATATTGCTTTAAAAGATAAACAAAATACTGAGAAGGAATTAAAATTAGCTTTACATCGTTGTCAGATTGAAATCTCGTAAGTTGGGACATACGTCATTGAAAAAAATAAATACTATTGTAAAAAAATTTATTAATAAAACGAATATACATAATAATACGTGACATTTTTGTAGCTTTATTTATATGGTTGGAGCAATTGTTTCTCCTCCACGAATTTGTCCCCATCCAATCAAACTGAAACAGAAAATAAATTGCTAACTATCATTACAATAAACTTCGGTATAATACATTCCAATTAAATTATAATTTAATAGCAACAAATCCCATCATAATCATAATCGAAAGATGGAGGGTTTCCATACTAAACAATATTGAACGATTTCAGTGTGATGAGAAATTACTAGTTTGCATCCGACATTATCTCTGAATTAGATTAATTATTACAGCTGACTCTCGTTATTAGTTCGCTCGTTATGAGTCCGCTGATTTATATTTCTATTGTTTCCCCTTCCATGACCGAAAAAAGTCATTTCAATCTCTCGTTATAAGACCGGAACATTAGTGTTGATGTTTAATAGTGTAACTCATAAATCACCCTGTCAGAATCTTTTTATTCACTAAAATAATTTTTTAATAGGTCCGTGTTTACATAATACATGTGTAGTTGACCAAAACAAGTTTTGTTCGTTCATCGCGCGGATTATATTACAAACTTTGACTAACAATATTATTTTCAATTTCTACAAAAGATTTAAAAAATTCTTTAAAGAAAATATGTGTTGACAGTATCGTTTAAACTCCTGTCACACAAACTAAACAACGCATTTAGAAAATATTAGTTAATGTATTTATTAAAAATAGGTAGATTTTGTGCCGCTTCTAATGAAGCTAAATAAGTGTGCTATTCGCTGTGAATTTTTGCCTTGAAATTCAACTACAGCCCTCAAGGTGGACAAACATATATCAGTTTATCCAGACGCAGTTTGTATATAATTTTACTATTTTTTTTTTATTTTTTATTTTTTTAAGAATATGTATTTAAAAGCTGATCTACCAGATTTTACAAATAATAAAAAAATTATTTGGAACCGTACTATCAAACGTCAGTTGGTTTTGGAATTTTTAAAAAAATATATAAATTACTTCTTATGCTTTTTCTTGGTTAATTATTGAAAACTATCCCATTTTAAGGTAAAATGAGCAGATATATAGCTTTTATTCAAATTTCAGGTTTTTAAGGTATCATCTAGTGTGATCGGCCGAAAAATAGTCAATTTCCGCGATTTTTTTCGGATGGATAGGATGGGGGATGGGGATGAATTTTTACGATTAATACCACGATTTAACAAGACAAAAATATTTTTTTTTATTTATTTTTTATAATTATTATAATTTTTTGAAAAAAGTGTCTTTAAAAAAGGACGGTAATTGGTGCCCACGATTGCGGCCGCAGTTTTAATTTGGAAAAAAAAATCATAAATCTGAAGGTAAGCCGCTATGTACCTATGGGAGTTTTTTTTTGAACTCTTCCTATTTTTGCACACGGAAAACTATAACAAATTTTGTACTTTTTATTCAAATCGCCGCCATTTTTTCAAATTTCAAAATAAAGAAAAAAGCTCCCATAGATACATAGCGGCTTACTTACAGATTGATAATCTTTTTTTTTTTTTTTTTTTTCAAATGAAAACTGCGGCCGTAATCGTGGGCACCAATTTTTCCCCCTTTTTTAAAGACACTTTCAAAAAATTATAATAATTATAAAAAATAAATAAAAATGAATAAAAAAAAAATTTATATTGTTAATTAATAGTGGTATTAATCGTAAAAAAAAATTCATCCCCATTCTTATCCACCCGAAAAAAATCGCTAAAATTGACTATTTTTCGGCCGGTCACACTGTAATGGTACCTCAATGTATTTTTCATTCATTTATACTGGGTGGGCCAAATAAGACCTACCAATGTTAAACACAAATAACTTTTTTATTTTTTGATATAATTATTTTTTTCTTTTTGTAGGTTATAACTGAATTCTTGGAAATTTATTATGGAACCATACAGTACAAGACAACGGGTTAAAATTATCGATTTTTTCTATTCTTGTCAACGATCAATTGTTAAGACGGAGCGTAAATATCGACAATATTTTAATTCAATATCGTCCCAATCTTTAAATATCGTAGTCGTTGTTGGTGGTCTTGCGGTAGCAGTGTTTGCACAATAGGGTATTTTCAAAATTTTTGAAAACTACTTATATTTAAAGATTGGGACGATCTTGAATTAAAATATTGTCGATATTTACGCTCCGTCTTAACAATTGATCGTTGACAAGAATAGAAAAAATCGATAATTTTAACCCGTTGTCTTGTACTGTATGGTTCCATAATAAATTTCCAAGAATTCAGTTATAACCTACAAAAAGAAAAATATAATTATATCAAAAAATAAAAAAGTTATTTGTGTTTAACATTGGTAGGTCTTATTTGACCCACCCAGTATATGTTATTATAGTAAGGCGTTGTTACGCATGGTAGGGTAAAACAAGAATCCTAGTAGCGATAGCGTGGACCCCGAGCGGATGGGTCCGAACTCTTGGTTCTGATTGAACCATGATGGCTGCATGGTAAGGTAAAACAAGAATAGTCCATAGGTTTGTTATAAAAGTATAAAAGTATATTTACAAAGAAATAGACTGGAAATTATAAACTGAACTTAACCTAAGTCTAAAATTTAATATATTCCCATGATCTAATATATCCCCATGATTTAGGAAGAGCTTACCCGTAACTATTGTAACCCGGGAATGATGATTACAATGGTCGTGAGACCATTGGATCATCCGACCAGCTAATGCCAATCGTCTGATGATTGTACTGACAAACAGCTGTCCATTTATACCTATGTGCTGACCTGCTTATACATATTAGCTGTGGTCAGCGATTTTGCATATAAATCGGTGCTTGTCAATATAATGTGTTTGTTATTATTTATTAATATTACATAAATATGTATTTCATTACTGTTTATTATTAATACAATAATAAACAAAATATTTTACTATAATAATAACCAAAACACCGGTTCGTAACAGCGTCCTGACAGATTAATGTCAAATAAGCACTTAATTAATATAGATGACTATAATTTCGGCTCGGAGCGAATAATAAAATCACAAAAAATGTTTATTTTTTCCTTCTTTGTGTTACATTGTGCTAAACCAAAACCCAAATATAATTTTCTGAATATTTTTTTAATTTTATGCAATGTAATTCAGATGAAAAAATTGAGATAGTTACTGTCACAAAATAAAAATATAAAATATAATTACCGCCAATGTTTCTCTACACGACGACTTAATGCAATTTTTTCCCCGATTTCTGTACAAACTGGATTTGTTAATGAGATTTTAACTAAATCGGCCTTCTGAGCTATAACACGACCACCGGTACTCAATGAGCCAATGTTTACCAACAGAACCTAAATAACATTTTAATATTAACATTTTTATTTTTTAAATTTTAATGCATTTTTTAACAAACCTCATTTTTCGAAAGTTTCTGTACTTTAGCAGCTTTCTTATCACCTTCTGTACGGACTCCAAGCAATCGTTTCAATAAATAATACGATACTTCTAATTCAATAAATATATCGGGAAGCGCCCCAACAGCCCCTAATACTTGACCCACTAAACGATCAGCACGACACAATGTCGGTTCAATTTTAGTACCAACGCCAATTAAACCTCCAGGTACAGCAAACTGAAGTTCATTTTGTTCAGTGTATAATGACACAATGCGAGAAAAGATTGGTCGGCAAGTTAATTTTCCTTCAGCGTCTTTACTCACTAATCCTGGACGTACCTGAAATCACAATTATGCATGAGATTTATTTCAATACTTTAAGGTGTAAACTAAAAAAGAAAGAAATTACTTCAATTTCTTGACCGACTCTTAATACACCACGCAATATCGAACCACCAGCAACTCCCCCCTTCAAATCGTCTACTTCACATCCCGGTTTGTTTACGTCAAAAGATCTAATTACAATAAGTCGTGGCTCGGATGTAAAATCGCGCATTGGTACAGGTATTTTTTTCGTGATATATTCGCAAAGTACTTCAATGTTGTATTTTAATTGAGCTGAGATAGGTATTATTGGAGCACCTTCAGCTACAGTTCCTTGCACAAACTTGGTGATTTGTTCATGCTGTTCTTTCGCCTGGCCTTCTTTAACTAAATCAATTTTATTTTGTAAAATTAAGATATGTTTTAACTTCATTATTTCAATCGCAGCTAAATGTTCACTGGTTTGCGGTTGCGGGCATGATTCATTTCCAGCGATTAAAAGTAACGCAGCGTCCATCACAGCAGCACCTACAAATTTAGTTTAAAATTTTTGATATTTGACGAATTTTATTTATTTAAAAATTTTTAAGTCGCAACAATAGAAAGAATTTTAAATTCCAGTAAAGGTAAGTAGAATTTGAATATGTGATTGTTATCACATATCAAATGGTATTTTGTAAAGTGAAGTATTTTTTTTTATTAGAGACAAAGGTAAGTAGACGTTATTTTAAAATATTCCTTTTTTCGATTTTTTTTGTCAAATATAATTATATAACTTATTCAGAAATAATTTTTCGTTTACATAATATTATCTAAGTTATATAATGGGTCTCTAGAATAAAAAAAAGAAAACCTTATTAAGTAGTTACTTATGAAGAGAAGTGAATACTTTTAAGTATTCATGAAGTAATACTTCCAGTAATACTTCATTTTACTTGAATAAAAGATACTTTTTACTTAAAAGTAAATACTGGAAAAAAATTTAAACATTTTAAGTATTTACTTATAGTGTTAACTTTTACTTGCAAGTAAACACTTGACTTTGGAGAATTACAACAAACGCTAAATTACTTATTGATTTTAGTCATTAGGTACTTGTTTTTATTCAACTTAAAAAAAAATACTTAACTGGAATTATATCAGTAAATACTGGAAATTATTTGAGTTTACTTATTCCCTGTAAGTACACTCTTTTTTTAAGTAATCACTTATGTTTTTATTTAAGTAAGAACTTAGGAAGTAAAAGTGAATACTTCTTTTTATTCAATAGACCCAATATAAGTAATCTGAGCGTTACTTTATGGTATTCTATTTTATAAATTCAAAGTTATTTATTTTGTAAATATCATTTATTTTTAAAATTCCTGTGGCATGTTTCGATTTATACAACCATTAGCGAACAGTAAATTTATATTATAAAGCTACTTATACTAATTTCAAAGTAGTATACAGGCGTAACTCGAACTTACAGTTACTGACCAAGGTCCGTATAGAGATCCCTATACTTATTTTACCTTATTTTTCCGACCTTGGTTACTGACACTGCTTGCAGTTTAACCATACATATGTACGCACTTTTACAGTACCACAGAGCACGTATGACTTTGGGTACATATGTGTATGATTTACTGTAAGGGAGTTATTTACAGGCACTTATTGTTAGTACCAATTATTAAGGCCAAAATAATCCTAAGAATTTTAAAAATAAAAATGGTATCTACAAAGTGTTCAACTGTGCTTTAATTTAAATATTATTTGCGAGAAATTAAATCTGTTTTCACAAATACAAAAAACTATGGAAAATGAAGACTTTTGGGACACCTCATAAAATACGTCACGCAAGAATCATGCATTTTTACCCTTCTCTCCCCCCTTTTTCACGCTACATCGTATTTTCTTCAATTCCGTACCTAATAATACGTCACAAACTCTGGGTTTCCCCCCAAAAAGAATAAATAATTATTTTTATAATTATATTAAAAACATACAAAATTTGTCTAAAAAATTTCATTTATTCATAAAATTTTAGTGTAATACTAGATTATTTTTATTCTTTGACGATTTACTGCACTAGTTGTTAGAATAAAAAGTGACGTAGCTATTTCAAATGTCGACCCCCGCCCCTTCTTTTTGCGTACGTATTTTATATATTGTATATTATGACACAAACAGAAGCTCTTTTATGGGCTTGAAACGTTCTCAACCAATACTCCGAACGTGGTAAATACAGAATTAAAAATAACGTGCAATGTTGTTTTATCCTTCTAATAATATACTTAATTAAACTTACCGTTCAACATGGTAGCCATAAGAATGTCGTGACCAGGGCAGTCGACAAAACTGACATGACGAACTAACTGAAAACGACCTGAACATGCTGGTCGTTGACATGGGAAAGAGTCATCTTTACTTGAACCCCCACTTATGTAACATCCTGGTCTTGGACATTTTGGGTTGTCACATTTATATATTTTCGCGTTAGCGTACCCTTTGTAATAATAGAAAAAACAATTTTATTATCGTTCTTATATTTTAACCAAATAATATTGAGTTTTTTAATATAAGAGTACCCCACAGACCAATGAACCTATTATATAGACTAATTATATAAATATATAATTAAGGCAGCCAGTTACGACCAAGTTCCGACCTTAATAGTATTCTATAATATAGTAATCAATGTAATAACCAATGGTATCCGTAGTAACATTTTCAAATAATTATTGTCAAAATATCACTGAGTATGAAATTGAACATATTAACATATGTTTCCTAGAGATACCACAGGCATTAAATTGTGAAGTATCACTCCATTTTATTACACTCAACTTGTAACCAGAGACTTGTTTATAAATATTAGATATTAAACCATTAAATTAATGGTTTGACCGCCATTAAAGTAATCATATCAGTCAATTTTTTTGCTTCAATTTCTTAATGTATTTGTAATACACAGTATTCTCTCTAGTCGATTCTCTCCTCAATGCAAAATATAATATTGATAATACAATTTTACTTTTTTTTTAGAAGAAACTACAAAATTTTGAAAGTAAGAAAGTGGTATTTGCTTTATTTTCAAAATACCCACGTATACAAATTATGTCCTTCAATAATTATAGTCACATTTGCTCAAAAATTATATACATTATATTATATTCCTTAAATCTCACCCTGTTACCTGCTTCAAGAAAAATGCCTACAAACTGGCTTTACGCTTTGTCTAGTAGTATAATAATTATAATAGTGTTCATTGGTCTGTGGAGTACCCGCACACTAGTTTAATTGAAGTTGGCTAAAGTCGACGATTACTGACTGACCAACTAAATTAATTTTTGTGTTTATCTGAACAACTAAAAAGTTGTTAGTATGCGAGTACTTCAAATTAATAAAACAAATTTTTAAAAACTAAATTTTGTTCCTATTGTATAAGAGTGACTCCAGACATTTTAGGAAGGTAATAAAAATTACATATAGCCAATATGAACAAGCCCTTTTTCTCCTCAGCAAAACTGAGGCATTGGTTGAAGTAGTAAAATATTTGTTAAATACGATGTCTTATTTGTAATACTAAAAAAATTTCAATAAACGAATTGACAATACAGCTGAACCTTTTTTTTATGCGGTTTTTAAAAAATAACCATTAAAATGCATAATATGAATAAAAAGCAAAAGAAAGTAAGAAATTTAAACATTAATTATAATAATTTTCTTTGATAAAATAACTTATTGGCTGTTTTTAAGATTTAATCAGTACATTGCATAAAAATATAAGTTACTGCATCATTAAGTTTTTTTTTATAAATGTATTTATCCCATTTTTTATAATATTATAAAAATAAAATGTTCTCATGTGTAAATTAATACTTTATCTCGTTTAGAAAAACAAACTCTAAGCAAATCGTGAGATTTTGAGTGTTTTGAATCATGCAGTTCCGATCCACCGCATAAAAAGTATTTTTTTACAATCTGGACTGAACTGTACTTTTTATAGCTATTTATGAAGTTTTTGAATATTTTTTTGTGCGATTCCTGTCCACCGCATTAAAAAAAGGTTCAGCTGTATCTTTAAAAAATAGAAGTAGTTATATAGATTAATTAATAATAAAAGCACAATTAATAATAAAGGGCCCGTGATATCACAAAACTTATGTCGCGTATATTATAATGTAGTTGTGAGAGTACCATGACATTTAGGTACCTATAAATAATATGTACGTCAATATAATGAGTAATGCTCCCGGCATCTATAAACATTGGATCGAATTTTTACAATTACAAATACTTGCGATAACAATTAAAGTGTGACACTAACGTCTACTTCGAATGCAACAATTAGCACTGAACGTGTTAATTAAATTTTATTTTTAAAAATCTATAGGTATCGGACATTATTCGGATCAAACAGCATTCGTGTTTTGTGTATGTAGGTATATCGCACTTGATGGGGTTAATGTGAATAAAAACGAATAGATATTTTGATAATATATATATATATATATATATATATATATATATATATATATATATATATATATATATATATATATATATATATATATATATATATATATATATACAGTGGTGGCCACATAAATAGCACATTTGTTAAAAATTCTGAATATACACGTGTAAATTAATAAAACTATTCAATAAACTTATTCAGTATACTTGATTACATTTAGATACTCATAAATTAATAAAAAATATACATTGTCGGAAATAAATGTAATCAGCTTTCATCGGAGTAAGACATTTTTTCAAGTAGTTGTATATTCATGTGGTCATATAAATAGCACACATCATTATTTTCATTGGAACAGTGAACCAGATAACATCTCTCAAAGATTAAAATTAATATTAATCATATTAATTTGTTTTAAAAAGTATTTTTGGTTTATATTTTGTAAATATAATGGGGAGGAGAAAGCACTGCACTCCCGAAAAGAGGAAAAATTATTGAATTAACAAATCAAAAAATGAATATTTCTGATATAGCAAAAATTTTAATGTGCTCAAGAAAAGTTATATATAATGCAATAAAAGCATACAAGGAAACTAAATCATACGAAAATATAAATAGGAAACTCAGAAAAAGGAAGACAACTCCACAAGTAGACCGAATTATATACCGCGCCAGCACTTCTAAGCCTTTTAAGACACTGAACAACTGAAATTAAAAAGGGATTAGAAGAAAACCATGGTGTCGTGGTATCAGCCAGAACTGTCCGTCGCCGTTTAAATGAACATAATTTACAAGGATGTATTAACCAGAAGAAACCACTTATTTCTAGTGCAAATAAAAAAAAAAGACTTGCATTCGCAAAAGAACATTTAAAAAAAGACGTGTCGTTTTGGAAAAGAGTGTTGTGGAGCGATGAAACTAAAATAAATCGATTCGGTTCTGATGGGAAAGTGTATGTGCGACGTTCTCCAAACCAGTCTCACAATCCATTGTACACAGTAAAAACTATTAAGTATGATGGTGGAAGTGTCATGGTTTGGGAAGCCATGTCTTGGCATGGTGTAGACCCCATTGTAAAAATTGATAGAAAAATGGACCACAAAGTATATATACATATTTTAAAAAACGATATGGAACCTTTTGCAGACAAACATTTGCCCGTTAATTGGATATTTATGGAGGGCAATGATCGAAAGCATACAGCAGGGGAAATAAACCAATGGCTAAGAAATAAATTAATATAAGTTTTGGACTGGCCAACGCAAAGTCCAGATTTAAATCCAATAGAAAATCTTTGGAAAAATCTTAAAAACAAATTATCAAAGAAAAATCCAAGGAATTTAGAAGATTTGTGGAAGATTGTGCAGGAAATTTGGTATAGCATTCCTATTGAACGTTACCGTTCATTAGTGGAAAGTATGCCTATGAGATGTGCAAAAGTAATTGAATGTAAAAGTTTTCCAACGAAATATTAAACAATTAAACTTCATATAAACCGCATAGTTCATGTTAGAGTGCTATATCGCTTTTGAAAAATCTTTTAATATTAAATTTATTAAAGTGTGCTATTTTAATGTCCAGATATATTTCCTGCTTTTTCTGTTTTTCTTTTTAAAACTGTAAGTAATATAGTAATATAATATTTAATTTTAATATATTTTTTACTAAATAACTATAGTAATTTATTTATGCTAGTTTTCGTTTATTATATTTATTTGTATCCCAAAAATTTTATATTATCCTTATTTTCTACAAGGTGTGCTATTTTTGTGGCCACCACTGTATATATATATATATATATATATATATATATATATATATATATATATATATATATATATATATATATATATATATATATAACGTAAAAACCCCCATTATGGAACGGTATCTAATACTGGAACAGTTTTGAACAGTTATTTCAACAGAAAGAAACGTCTGATAACAAAAATTATTATTAATAGAATGATTGTTTTTCAATTTCAATTCACCTCGGATTTAATGTTTCCTTAATGTAAATGTCAAAACTGTTCCAGTATTAGATACCGTTCCGTAATGGAGGCTTTTACGTTATATATATATATATATATATATATATATATATATATATATATATATATATATATACAACTCACACATATCTGTCTATTTGCCTGCATATACAAAACACGATGTTGATTGATCCGAAGAATGTCCGATACTTAATTATTAAGTAGTCATCATTCATTAAATATATAAGGTCATTACATTATAGATTGCGACTTACTCTACTTGTCCTCCATGCTTTGTGTCTTGTCATTCTTAGGCTGCCTGTACACGATCAGTAATACTGTCAGTATTTAATGACAAAAATAATGAATCATTATTTTTATAATATAAATTATATACAGAGCGTTCATAAAGTTGCGGAACAACTGAAAATCTCAGTTAATATTGACTTTATCGAAAAATAACCCGGACAAAAGTTTCATGGGAAGAAATGAGGAACTAAAAAATGACCTCGAATTTGACCTTGAACATGGCCTTGACCAAAATTTGGAGGTCAACTTTGTTTTTTAAATGGAAACCCCTATTTTTGGATTCGGATTGGACCCCTCGGATTCGGAAAGAGCGGGAAATTCTACGTTGAAAACCATATTCATACTTCATATCCCAAAGTCGTGTGAAGGTCATAAAAACGCAAAAAATACGATACTGGTTGGTTAAGGTCATATTCCAGGTCATTTCCTAGTTCCTCATTTCTTTCCATAAAACTTTTGTCCGGGTTATTTTTCGATAAAGTCAATATTAACTGAGATTTTCAACTTTTCCGCAACTTTATGAACGCTCTGTATACGAATACTTCAGTATTATCAACACACGATCAGTAATAATGTCAGTGTTTCTAAATACTGACAGTACTACTGATCGTGTACAGGCAGCCTTAGATTGTGAAGTGATAAACAAACGGTTCTTGCCATTCATGCCTTGCTTTCCATCAAAAACTAAAATTCTTTAATAGGATGTATTATCATCAATCATCATATAAAAATGGTAGCAAAATACGATAAAAAATAAAAATAAAAATTGTGTTCCAACTGACGTATTGAACCTATGTAACGGACGTATTTAACAAATATTCTGTGACATGACTGCAACCTTGAATTTTCATGAAGATGAAAGAGGTCTGTGCATTTTAGCTTTGTTTATGGAGCCACTTTACACAAAAAATTAACATTTAAAAATTTATTTAAATAAAAGAGATGTTATCCTAAAATCATAAATATTCTTTATTGGTTAAAATAAAATATTACAAAAATTTAAAAATTGCTGCCAAATAAGACATGCAAAACGTAATTACTATAATTATCTACGTTTGTACTTAAAGTTTGTAAAAATACAATTAACAATATTTTTATTTTTAAAATTGGCAACAATACATGAATAAAAATAATATTGTAAAAATTTTAAGTATTCGCTGTGTGTCGAAATTAGAACCACTTATATTAAGTGATTATTTGTCAATTTATCAGAACAGTATTATTACAAATAAACGAAAGGTTTAAAGCAATTAACCACGATAAAAATAAATAATTTTTATAGCCCTTTACTGAAAATTTCAAGTGACATTTATTTCAACAATAAATTACAATTTAACACTTTACGGTCCGAGTACATAGCATCTGTGTAATAGACAGAACAACCGTAGAGGATGATCACGATCAATTATCATACATGTGTGCGATGTTACGGCAAACAGGTATCGACCAGTAACAAACACTTCCTCTATGTGATGATTTCTGTAAACATTTATAGACGGATAACACATAAAAATATAATAACATTTATTTTTTTATTTTTTGTAATTATATTGAAATGTGTAAATGTAATTGTAATAAAAGTATCTGATTGTATTTTTTTAAAAATATTTTTTTATCAGTTTATCGTTATTATATTTCCTGTTACTGTTTTCTATTAAAAATGTGTAAGTTTACATATGCTAAATTATTTCATAAATTTATATATATATATATATATATATATATATATATATATATATATATATATATATATATATATATATATATATATATATATAATTTTTTTTTTAATTCAGTTCTTTAAAAATATTGTCTGCATCTAGAGAAATTTACTGCGTAGAAGCCCGGACCGTATTGTATTAACTTGAAAATATAAAATTTTAACTTTCTTACAAAAACTAGCAAATGTTCATAATAAGTGCTGACTTTGGAAAAAACAAAAATAATAAAAAATCTGTACAAGCAGTATCCTGATAAACTGACATGTTTGTCCACTGTGAATGCTTTAGTCGAACTATACATCCTCTCCAAGCAAAAGCTTATAGCGAATAATTTCAAGTTTAAGGCACTTTAAAATTGTTTTTAATTTATTGGTTAAAACTAGACGGAAAGTTCTAATAAAACTGGATTTATAATTAAAAAATCAACAAAAATTAAGTAAACTGTATTGTGGAGCACGATCATTTTAATAAAAGTGGTAGTACTTCAAAAAATTGATCGTGCCAAAATTCCCAGCAATAATGCGTATTATTAAGAACTTTCCGATTAATCGAGTAAAATACATTCACAATCTTATGTTCTCTAAACCAAATTTAGGGCACATTTCAAGTTTTATATTAAAAAAAAATACCGATCTTAATCGCGTAAGTTAAAACGCATCTTCACTTTAAACTTTTTCATAAATTTAAATTTCACTTTGTTAATGCTAATTTACTTTGAGCAGTAAAATATCTTTGTATTTTTTTAAGATTATATATATCATCAAGGCAGTAACACGTTATAAATGTAAATTTAAAAAATTTTTTGTTATTTTTTACTACAGCAAAAAAATAAAACAACTTGTATAACATTTCCTTTGCAACACTTATGGTTGGTAAAGAAGAAAACCAATTATTGATAAAAAAAAATTTTTTTGGTCCCGATATTAAAACAGCCTAGAGTGAATTTAAAACTGCTCTTAAAAAATTGAAGTCGAAAAAGATAATAAAATTATTGATAATTTTAAATATTAGCAACGATTAAATTTCCCTGGTGGGCGTTTCGCAACTAACGTATGACAGATACTTCCAGTAATTATGTGATCACTGATATTAGAATATGTATGTAACTATTGGGATCTGTCGAATGACGGTAGGACATCTGGTGTTGAAAAATCAGACTATTCATTTCATGACGTTTGCTATTTAAATTTGCCGTTTTAATATTCACTAACTTATTCACGTATTTTTTCATATTTTTACCACACTTTAACTGTTTTACAGATGTAAAAATTTTCTCCTTCAGCAAAATTCCTTTGCTGCTTTGGACTTGTGTCAACCCAAATACAAACAGTTCTAATATTTATCATTTTTTTAAATATAGCACTGTTTACTATATATATAAAACTAATGTTAATGCATTTTTTCGTCAGCCATTTTCCTTAAGCTCCGCTTATTTGACAAATCCCAGTATACCATACTAGATGGAGTACATATTAACTTTTCTGAAACAAAATCGCCATATTGGTTAACACTTTTTATAACCTACAAAGTGTCCGTCGTAATAAATATTTATTAATTTTTATGTGATTTTTGACTATTTATTAATAAATATTCTAATAATAATTATAACAACAAACCATCAGGGTAAACAGTATTTTTTCAAAATGTTTATGTGTTGGTACCCAAGAACGAAATTTTAGTAATGTAAAATGTCAACACTTTAAATCACGTAATTATACACACAATTTATAAAAACTTAATAAAATTGTTATTAGAAAATTATCTGTCATACGTTAGTTTCGCGATTCGTCGCTAGGGAATCTTATTATAATTGCCAGTATAATATAAATAATTTTTCTAACTTCGAGAAAAGTGGCATCACATAGACCAATGAACACTTTTATATTATAGAACTACAGACGGAGCGGCAGTTTCCCTGATGCAAATAACGAGGTGAGATATGAAGAATATAATGAGTTGTCTATTATTCAATGAACAGGACCCTATTTATTACAGGACATAATTTGTATACGTACGTATTTCAAAAATAAAACCAATACCACTTCTTTCAAAATTTTGCAGTTTTTTCTCAAAAAAAGTTAAATTTTATTATTAATATTATATTTTAACAACAATTATTTAAAAAGATTACTATGGATACCATGGTTATTGCATTGATTAAAGTATTACGAAGTAGTAATTGGTCGTACTTTGAGCGTATCTGGAGGCTTCATTTATTCATTGATACAGTGAGTCTATAGAGTATAATGGTCATTGGTCTATGTGGCATCAACAATTTTATCACTCTAACATCAGAAGTTTTTACAACATATCAATTGGTTTCTTCTATTACCCCTCAAAATAACACTAATGAGCTTTTATATGTATAATTTAATAAATTTTATTTTTGAAAAACAAACAAACTAGTAATATTAAGTCAAAGAAAACTTAAAATCAGTCAAAATCAATTAAACGATATACAACAGCTAATAAATTAATTTTTATAAATAATAATAAAAAATTATTATACGTATCTTTATATATATATATAAAACAATAGTGTTAAAATATTTCAGCCTTTATAAAGCTGAATTGTAGTACTAAAAAATCAATTTTTTAAAAACGCAATTTGAAGGCTAATATCATCTTGTGTTTACAAGCCTCCCAGTCATTTTTGTATATCAAAAAAATACAAAATTTAAAATTCAAGAAAATTTTTACATAATTTTTAAAAACAAAATCGCGACACAGCGGTTCTTGCGAAACAATCTCTTGTGTCACTAATTCCTTAAATTCTTATCCGACTGACTTCAAATTTTAACTGCATATTAATAACACAGGTCAACATTTGATCTACGCAGGAATGATTTTTTTCAGATTTTTTAAAAGGTTTTTTCTCTATTTGACCTTCAAATGACCTTGAACCTGACCTGATGGAGGTTAGCCAACCCCTTCATCGTAATCAGCGACCCCAAAAACCCTAGGAGCAACTGATCGCTTCCGGCGTTCCTGCGTAGATCAAATGTTGACCTGTGTAATGAGTTCCTTTAGTGAACATCCTAGAATTTATTTGATTAACTGATTTGTCACAAAGTGGCGTTATTTTTGAAAAATTTGTCATAAAACTGGAAAATTTTAATTAATCAAAAAATCCTACCATGTTCACTAAAAAAACTCATTATCAAACTCTAGTTAAAATTTGAAGTCCATCGGATAATAACTGAAGGAGTAAAAGGTACGGAAAAGCGTTAAAAAGTAATTGTTATACGAGATACTGTGCCGTCATTTTGTTTTTAAAAAAAAATATATAAATTTTTTCGTACTTTAAGAAGATTTTGTGATTTAAGAATTTGTGAATTTGTGAACACAAAGTGATATTAGGTACTACTTGAGTATAAATTATTAAAAATTAAATAATTTTTGAAAACTAGTACATACAAATGAAATATTTTTGTAATGATCTTAAAATTTTAAATAAAATGGCAGTACTTAAAACTATTAGAAAAGGTATTGTCTACAATTTGATGCCCCACATTTGCACTTAGATCTTGGAGCTAAAGAATCTCGTAGAGTTGAAGGGGAATCTAATTTTGGTCGTAATTTACGCGGTGAATCAAGTCGCGGTGTTTGTTCATCCGATAATGACTGAATTTTATTTTCCAAATTGATCTGATCCGAATTTCGGGCCATGTAATCAAAAGTAAGTTCTTCACCTTTTTCAATATCGCGTAAAGAAAACAATGCAAGATTCGGTAAATTTGGATCTAAACAATTACCCCACACCGCCCAAACTCCAAGATTTGGATCACATGAATGATTTATAAAATGTGAAATATTTCCAAATTTCATCGCATCAACTGCATACAGGGAATCGGAGGAATTAAAATCTAAATCAAATAAATAAGTACGGCCCATAGCATCATACTTCTGTCCTCGTTTTTCGGCTTCGTCGCTAGTTATTACCTCTCCGACATACTTGCACACAAATTTCCCAAATGGAATTCTAGCTAGTGTTTTGACACCCCATCCACGATCGTTATCAGTGCGAAAAATAGATACCGGATAAATTCGGCCTCGTTCAACAACACGATTCGGACATGAATTATCACATTTACATCGTTTATTGCATTCATAAACAGGACTTCCTTGAGTGACACGAATTCTCCCTTTAGTATTATAACAATAGCCACCACCTTGGTGAAAGCAACAATTCTGAGCTCGGGTATCACATCTAGTACATTCACAGCCTATTGGTGGATCCTCTGGAATAACAATACCTTTTCCAGGTATATAATTATTCACATAGATAAAATTTTCTGGTGGACCTTCCAGGTCAACGTTGTTCTCGACAGATATAAAAGCTTGCTCTGAAGCGGAACAGTTTATTTCCGTCTCCCACTCTTTGAGCGCAGCCAACTGTTGAGCGCGCACTTTGTGTAGTTCTGTCACGCGGATTGCACGTGCAGTGCTTGCTACAAGAGCTTCGTCACGTTTGTCCGGTTCTTGTGATACTAATGTTAACAAATTTTGATGTAGTTCTATTTCCGATGGCGGATCTAACGTTTCTGGCTCCTTCATTAATTTTTCAAGAGCTGATTTTGTTAATGTGGATGGTGGTGCAAGTTCTTTACGTAAACATCCTAATTCGCCGGCGTGCCGTTCATATTCAGCTTTCAAAAAATTTGATAATATTAATGAACAATTTTGTAGGTGTGATACTGGTTCCCATGTATTGAATCTATTATCCCAATTACGCCATTTTACTAAAAACATCAGTTTGCCATTTCGTATTTTTTGTGCGATTATTTTTTCAACTTCATATTCCTTTCGGCGTGAATTATTTTGGCCGGGTCTTGTTGTAAAAGTTTTTACTTTTTTGTTTACAACACTATTTTCATTGTTTTGTTCTTCTCTTCTTTTTTTTGTGTACATATCTACCAGGTAGTCACACCTCTCTGTAATTGAGTATTTTAGAACATAGTGAGTGAAAATATTCAATATATAAGATAGCTAGAGTTATAATTTCGTGTTTTAAAATACTCAATCAAAAATACCAGGTATCCCGTTTGCATGTATACATACGGTTTACATGTTAATTGATAACACTGAATTTCCATAAGGAAAAAGTTATGTCACAAGTGTGCTTTGAATAAAATAATAATACCAATTTAATATTCTAACTACTGTTACTATCGCTTTAACAACAATAATGCAGTAAAATAAAGAAATGAATGTCGCAATTTTCAAGCAATTCACATTTTTTTTCATTTTTACATAATAAATATTTGTGTCATTTTCTGTAAATTGAAAAGGCATTTTTTTATATTCTTGGAAATAACTATTAAAATAATAAAAATACTGAAAGAATAATTCTATTGAAAGAGTAGTGCAAATAATTTGCTGGAAAAAAAATTATTTTATAAAGGAAAATTACTAAAAATATAAAAATGTTTATCCAAAGCACTCTTGTGACATAACTTTTTCGTTATGGGAATCCAATGTTATCAGTTAACGTGTAAATCGTACGTATACATCCGAATGGGACACCCGGTATACAGTGCGTTCACGGATCGATCAAGTTACGAAATGTTTAAACCGCCAATATAAGCATTTACACTTCCATGTCGAAATGGTTGGTCTAAACATACTCGTCGAGGATTTGTGTGACTATAAATAAAATATCCTTTGGTGGAAGTGTCGTTTTATCCACTTTTATTATAAAATATATTTAAAATTAAATATTTAATGATGAATTGATGATAACCTTTTGTCCCAAATACGGTACACTTTTGAATCTGGACTGGTATTATTTCTTTTTATGTATAAAGAGTATTTTTATTATTTTTCACACACGCACAATTATTTTAGCATAGAATTCAAATTAAATAAATAATCAAATTTAAAAAAAAATGCTTTTAATTTTCTAATATCCTTAGTCTATATTTTGTTGATTTAACTGTTTTATCAGATATATGATAGATCAGATATACAAAATGTGCTTACATTAGTTTGTTTTCATATTATACTTTGCACACACTTGGAACAAAATAAATAATTATAAATTCAAATGGACGTTATTACCCGCAAGTATCTTATATATCTCGTTTTAATATTTTAAAAAAAAAAATAAAAAATAGGAAAATCGATCAAGGGGGGTTTTAATACTTATAATTTACAATAATTAAAAGATTGCATTTATTTCAACTTTTAAGTACGTACTAATTTAAAAGTATATTCACGAAAGAAAGTAACTTGCAGTTAGAGTCCCTATAGGTGTTATCAATAAGAGTTTTAAATATCACCAACAGATGCCAATGCCAGACTACTGCAAGTAGAGTCCCTATAATAAATAGAGTCCTGACATGTCATCCATTTTGTATCCAAAACAGAGCGGGAAACTTCAAAATTAATTATCACTTATTTGAGTAAATATTTTTGAGTACATAATAGGGTTCTTGACTGAAGTTACGAAAATATTCTAAAAGCATTATTTTTCCATGTCAGTTAAGTGATCTTTTTATTTTCGACAGATTCTGTAAAAAATCATTAAAAAAAGTAACCCTACAATTTTAAATGAGAAAAAGGTGGGAAAAACACCTCGCTATAGTGACGTCACAGTTTGAAGTAACTAAACGTCAATGTCAATATTTATAACCTCAAAACTTTGATTATATTCTTAAAAAGTGAAAGTAAAAGCAAGTATTTATTTGAATTCTGGTCGATTATTATTACTATATATATAAGCTAATAGAAATATTCAAAAGAAAACACAATTTTATCTCATCGATGAAAATTATCAAAATCGACATATCTAGCTACAAAATGTTACGTCATTTTCAAGAAATGGCGCGTTTTCACTAATTTGAATATTTGTTGAAAAATGGCGATTTTCAAAATAAAATTTCTAAATAGTTATCAAATCTTTTTATGTTTCATCATTAAAATTGGACATATGTAATGATAATGCATAGAATTATTTAACATTTGACACAAATTTTAAATACAGTCAAGTACCGTATTATTGTTAATAAGTTATGAATTAATGAAAAATTAAAAATTTTTAATTTAATTATTCTTTCTAAGTTAAACTAAATGGTTTTTATTAACATTTAATTTATTTCCAATGTATTTTACGCAAACTTTGGATAGAAAATGCCGGAACCAATCAGCGTTCAGCACACATGTCACCACCCTATTTATTATAGGCACTCTAACTGCAAGTAGAGTCCCTATAATAAATATGGTCGTGACATGTCATCCATTTTCTGTCCAAAACAGAGCAGGAAGCTTCAAAATTAATTATCATATGTTTGAGTAAATATTTTTTAGTACATAATTATTGTCAATTGGCGACGTAAAGATTACGCGAGCGCTTCTGGTTTTTTAAATTAGAAGCTGTATCAAGTAAAAGTTTTTGTGTACGTTAAATTGTCGATAGAAAAATGTACTATACAAATTATGCCCGGATTAGTAGATTTTATATCACCCATTAATCGTATACGTATATTTTTACTTGATGCTAGTTATAATTTTCCCACCAGAGACGCAAGTGAGAATCTTTGCGTCGCCAATAAGTTATGAGTTAATGAACAATTAAAAAGTTTTAATTTTTATTATTCTTAAACTAAATGACTTTTGTTAATATTTATCTTCAATGTATTTTACACAAACTTTGGACAGAAAATGTCGGAGCCAATCAACGTTCAATACACGTGTCACGACTCTATTATAGGGACTATACTTGCAGTTAGAGTCCCTATAATAAATAGAGTCGTGATATGTGTGCTGAACACTGATTGGTTCCGGAATTTTCTGTCTACAGTTTCCGTAAAATACATTAGAAATAAATTAAATATTAACAAAAATCATTTAGTTTTAGATTAACCTAGAAAGAATAATTAAATTAAAAATTTTTAATTGTTCATTAATTCATAACTTATTAACAATAATTATGTACGCAAAACTATTTACTCAAACATGTGATAATTAATTTTGAAGCTTCTCGCTGTTTTGGAGAGAAAATGGATCACATGTCACGACTCTATTTACTATAGGGACTTTACTTGCAGTAGCCTGGCATTGGCATCTGTTGGTGATATTTTAAACTCTTATTGATAACACCATTTATTTAATAATTTTATAAAAACAAAGAAATGGATTATTACCGAAACTGAATTACTTTTAAAATTAATTTGAGTATCTATATTAAAACTTTACAGTCCACGTTTTCAACATCTGAAGATAGCCTGAACAACCGTAGAGGCCAATCGCGACCAATGATCACACATTTGTGCGCAAACAGGTATTGACTTACAACAAACACAATCTCTGTGTGTTGGTTTTTGCAAACATTTATAGAAGAATAATATAAATATAACACTTAAAAATATAATTTTATATTATCATTTATTTTTTTAATTTTATTTGTTTATGATTGTATTAAAATGCGTACATTTCAATACAATCACAAAAATCGGTGTGTTTGTCTGCTATTGATATTGCTTTTATAAAAAAAAGTGTATGTTTACACATGTTGAATCATTTCGTGACTTTATTTATATAGTTTATTTTATTTAATTCTTTAAAAATATTGCCGACTTCTGGGGAAGTTTACTGAGAAAGTGCGCGGACTGTATAGTATTAATATGTCTATTTTCGAGACATTAGAGTCGTTTGACGAGTGGAACGGAGCGAATGTTGAAGTGCCTGATTTAAAAGTAATTCTACCCACAATTAAGATAATTCTACGCGGGTGAAATCACAGCGCACAGCTAGTTAATTAATAAATTCGAAAGAGTGCAAACCAACTGTGGGTTGAGTGAATTAGAAGTAGAGTCTACGCAAGAGAGTCTATTGTCAATCAGTTTCTATTTTATTAATTAGAAAAAAAAGAAATTTTTCGCTATTTTGAGGAACTTTTTGTATTAAAACTTAAGGGCAGTGTCTCAAAGTGTGTTCTGAGAGCAATCGTCAGGTGTACCACGAAAAAATTTTTAAAAATGGCGTCCGTGGAAATTTACGGCGAATGGAGAAAAGAACAATATGGTGTGGTTTCGGCTGCAATTTTTTTTCCTGGTCAAATTCTTTTGGTTGTGGTCTGTCTACACGACAACCACTTATCTGCGCGTTCAGTTTATGCAATTAACAGGAAATACGGTACAATGACCACACACTAGCAGCATATCTGTGCAAACCTCAGTTTGTTTGCAATAGTACTTAGAGTACTTACACCACCTACAGTATGATTTGTATATGACTGTAACTAAAGTGCGGCTTGAGCACTGTCCACACGCACAAGTAAAATTGTGCAAACTTGGTTTGCGCAAGTAAATTTTTCAACAGTGCGACGTTTACGCAAGCCGCACCAATGGATTTTATACGAAATACAGTTTTGCCGTCCATACGTACAATCATGTTTATTTGCACAAACTGGTTTGTACAAGTAAGTTGGTGATAAAGTTTGAGCGTATGGGCGGCTTTTTTATGTCTTAAGGTCACGAGGCTTGAGGTTTGTAATCCACGGCAACAGGCGTATCTTCTTTTTTTGTGGTTTACCGTATAAGTTACAAAACTGAAAGTATTCCGCGATGGAAAAAGTTTGGGAAACACTGATACAGGGTACGGGTAGTTTTTTTAAAAATGAAATGTCTTTTGACCATTTTTCATTATTGTTTGCGAAATATTAAACTTCTAAGTGACATTTTACGTATCCCTGTCCCTCTTTTATATGTATGGTTAATTTTTAAAGTGGCATAATTAACTATTTAAAAAAAATTTAGATGAAAAAAAAATCAGTAAATATATACCTACATATTTATTGATTATAGCAACGGTTTCCAAACTTTGTGCACTAACGCCCCCTATAAAAAATCTTACCTCTGTCGCCCCGCTCTTGAAAAAATTTATAAACAATTCGTAAATTATTTTTTTACTGAAAAAATTCTTGGCGGACGACGGGTCTATACGACACTTGAGAAGAAACCGTTGATCAGAAACGTATTCGATACTTACGCGCTAACATGACTGACCGCTTGAGAATTGTTATTGTGAAACAATTACGTACAGTAGCGAGCAGAAAAATCAGTGTTAGGGGGTTACATGGCTTTTTTTTAGGAAAAAATCTAATTTATTCCAACTGTTGGCAATTTTTTTTCTACTTGAACAAAGGGATTTAAAAAACAATGAAATTTCAACTTTTGACAGTGTTTTAAACAAAAAAATTTGATTTTTGGTAAAAATTTTCGTATTTTTCGTTGATTTTCTATTTGAAAAATGAGATGTAATGAACGGAAACAGTAATTTTTCGTTCAAGTACAAGTCGTAAGCATCTACTAATAAGAAAAATTTTTTTATTTTAGGTAAGAACTTCACAAGTTACTCTGTCTACGGTAAAAAATCAGCGATTTTGGAAAACTAACTGCCAATGGCCTAATAGTTTATTTATTTTTTTCATAAAAATTTTTTTACAGTGTCTCAAAATAATATAATATGCCAAAAGTTGAAATAAATTATATTTTCTTATATTGTAAAAAAAAATCGAAAAAATAGTGTTTTTTTTGCTAAAAAAAGACCCATGTAACTCCTTAATATAAAATGCCCATTATTTGGTAATTATGTTTGAGAGCTTATTCTTAAAACCATGATTTTATCAAAACGACAACGATATTTGCAACTAACCTGCGCCCCCTGGTGAACATTGCCCCCCTAGGGGGGGGGGACTCCCAGTTTAGAAACCGCTGGATTATATCATAAACTTTCTTTGAAATAGTCAATTATGCCACTTTCAAAATTAACCATACATATGTATATAAGAAAAGTTAGCGTTTGAATAACTTAATATAGAAAAGTAGCTCGCACAGAAAAAAAAAAGTTGAACACCATTGACATACAGCGTCAATAAAATGTTTTTATGTAGGTAATTTGAATATTTTAAACAATATTTAAATAGAATTGAAGATGGGAAAACTGTGAATCAAGATTTAGATCGAAAGACTTAAACTTTAGGTTCTATCGTAAATAACAAAATAATTACTTTGCATTCAAGAAAACACTTATTTAATGTTAAATTATGTTTACATAATTTTTTTTATTATTATTAATTGAACTGTTTTAATTATATATATTCCAAAATTATTCGCTTCTACAAGACATTTTACTATACACTACTGTACATAGTACATTAGTACACTGGTAAGATTTGATCTTTAAATTGAAACATAATATCAAATTAAAATTAAATAATTTGAAGTTTAATATGTGGGACAAAAGTATTTGAAATTGTAATTATTAACTCGATCTGTGCACTCTGTATACGTGTAACAATTTAATTTCAGTTCGAATTATTTTTTAACACGAACCTTAAGCGCAATATATGGGGCCATCAAAAAAGAAAAATTTAATACTAGCATGCAGTTAAACGTAACGACAATAAACAAAAATATCATACCCAGTTTAATAGTAATATTTCGCTCCAATTCATTTTTAAATCTAACAGTTTGGACACCAGATATAGCTTTTACCACCGTCGACTTTCCATGGGCTACATGTCCGATTGTTCCAATATTTATGGTGGCTTGTCTGCTTATTACTTCAGGAGACAAAGCCGTTAATTTTGTTACATCCTAACAAAAAAAATTGTATTTTTAAATAAAAAATATGCTAATTCGCATATTAATAAGGTTAGGTTCGTAAGTACTATCAAATAAAATATTTAATATTAAATTTATTAATAAAATTTTATGTTATTGTAAAAGTCAACAAGTTTTCACTTACAAGCTTTGATAAATCTTGCTGATGTAAATTTCCATGACTTGATACACCGGTACTCTCTGAAGTAGCCATGACTCGTGGCGCAAAAAAGGAACGCCACTTCAATTTAACGGAGATGATGAAATATCAAAAATTAGTGAAATTGTAAAAGTTCCTAAAACTATTACTAGAGGGAGCTAAACAGCTAAACTTATAGCCTCTCAATCATATTCTCAATACTGTTATAATAATTATATGTAGTTTATTTTAAAATTAATTAAAAAGTAATTTACTTTTTTATTTTTAAATTAATTTTATTTAATCAGTAATTACATTTTATCCATTTATTTATAATTTCAAAATTATAGATATTTTATTAACATTTTTAAACAATTAGGTATTTAAGCAGTAGAACTGTCAGTACAATTCAAATTTTCAAATTAAATACATATAAAGGCCATTCAAATCTACAGACACTGAACATCACAGACACGTATCGTGGCAGACACGACATTTTCAAAAGTATTCATATACACAGACAATTAGCAGACAGACACAGAGAGTTGATACGGTAGATTAATCAAAATTTTTATACAAATTTTCAATTTTATGAAAATAAAAAAATCCCTTAGATGTTAATTGGATAATTTCAATTTTTTGTTTTCATCTTCTATTAAATTAAGATTTCTGAATAAACTTAGATTTCTAAATAAATTAAGATTTTTAGGTAAACTAACTGTTCAATTTTACATGTAAAATTTAAAATATAATTAATGTGTTGAACTTTGCTGTGGCAACTTTTAGAGAATTTATGAGAATTTGTTTTTAATTTGTGGATGACTTTCCATAAACATTTTTAATGCCTTCATCATTACTTTATACACAAGTTTTAACAGAATAGAAGATTACATTGTAAGAAATTATAATATAGCAAATAACGTAAGTTATAATGGCTTGCAATCATTACAATATCTTAATGAAAAAATAAAACATATCTACATTATTCATGCAATATAAGAGACCTTGTTATGGGATATGGAACACACCAATACTAAAATTTTTTAAAATCTAAAATTTAAGTATAGTTTTGTTCTATGTGCCACAAAAAATGTGAGTTAGTACAATCTAATAATAAATTTTTGTGAAATCGGTGGAGATAGTACAAAATAATACTAGAAAAAACATATTTACAAACGTAATATTGGCATTTTGAAACTAGAAATTGGTAGAGAAAAAATTGCTGAGTTCAAAAATGTATCAAACTCAATTTTTTTGAAAAGTGGAGATAGAACAAATCAATACTAGAGCAGCAGATATAGATAGATAGATAGATAGATAAATTTTAATGAATATCATTTTCGCATTCTAGGGACCTCAAAACAAATTTCTGCCATAGTCCCGGGCTCAGGTTCTATGACACCGGGCGTAACAGCTGAATTTAGAGTTTTCGAAATTCGCTAAAAGTTCAAAAGTTTTCACCCTCTTACGGTTAGTCAACACAAAATTCAAAATGTTAAAATTTTAACTTTTCTTATATGTCAATCGTTTATGAATTATTCGTGAATGTTTGTGACACTTTTAAATTTGTTTGTGACTAATTAGTTTATTAGTTATTAATTTGTTAATTATGAGCTTACGATTAGCCAACACTTTTTAAAAATTGATTGTAATATAATTGACTTCCAGGTACTCAATCGATCGGAAATTGTTTGTGAATTTTAAATATGTTCATAAAACGTTTGTGGCGGTCTAGTTTTTAAAAAAATTAAAATATTCTGCTAAACCTTACATAGAGATGGGCGATAGTAATCGATGTTTCTTTGAAGAAACATCGATGTTTTTGTTCGATTTTTGTTAAAGTCGAAACATCGATGATCGATGGAACTTACTGACCCATCGACATTGTCGAGCCGGAGTAAATTAAATTTTTGTTTCATTTCATTTTGTTTCAGTAAATTTCATTATTAAAATTAATTATTTTAATTATTTAAGTATAGAATAAATTGAAAATTTTGAATTATTGCTATTGTTTGTTTATTTTAACCTCGTCACTACCGATGTACAATATATTGTACATCAAATTTTGGTTATGTTAACATGATTTTTTAATTGAGAAATAATTAAAAACTTAATATCGTTTAAAATTACTAAATTAGGCTTATTTAAAGACGTAAGATTAAAAATTTTAATTAAAATAAACGCTTGTTTAAATCTTTGTCCGGTATGCTGGACAAAAATATACTCATTGACGAAAAAAATCTTAAAAAATCAGTAGTGAAGAAGTTAAATATAACTTTTTCAAATTTTCGCGCTTATGGTTACATTAGAGGGCATTGATGTATAGGAAGAGTTATATTTATTTTTCATTTTCTTTTGGAAAAGAAGCGGTCACAAACGTTTTTATTAACATATTTAGAATTCACAAAAAATTTCCGATCGATTGAGTACCTGGAAGACTACATTACAATCAATTTTTAAAAAGTGTTGGCTAATCGTAAGCTTATAATTAACCATAGATAAAGTACACCAGGATTTTATTTCTGGAAGATAGCCAACTTCAGTACTTTTTTTGATTCTATGGAATTACCTCTCTATAGCCTGTATTACACTTGGCGAGTTTGCTCGCTATTCGCTGGCGAATTTGCTCGCTGCTAGTAAACTCGCTTAGTGTAATATTCTTGACTAGTTACTCGCTAGATACTCGCTACTCGCTTTTCTAAAGCGAGTAAAGTTGAAGACCAGTCTACTTTACTCGCTACTCGCTTCGTATTTTTACCCGCTGGCTAGTGAAATCGCTTTGTGTAATATATTTAACAAGTAAAATCGCTGTATTTGACAGTTCTTTCAAAATGTCAACAGAGACTATTTGTGCAGGATTTGTAATTCCATCGTTATTATTATTATTTTTACGTAAAAATTTGCAGAAAAAAAAATTGGGTGATAAGACCGGAAAAATTTGGGTGATAAGACAGGAAAAATTTGGTGTTTTATGTTCCACAGCGTAGTGGAAAAAAAGTTCATAAATTAAAAAAAAATTAAAATGTGCGTTTTATTTCCACTTCAAATTTTTAATATAAGTTAAAGGAAATAAAAACATAGTAAATTATATAACATATAAATACTACAGTAATTAAAATTTTTTAATAAAAATAAGTTTGTAGTAATAATAACAAGCAAGAGAGGGAAAAAAAGCAAAACATGAAATATTTACTCAGTTAAATATTAATAACAACAACACATGTTAGCAAATTTACTAGCTATGTGTGTAATCGGTATTCATTGAGCGAGTCGATACGTTTGCACTCGCTAGCGAATTTACTCGCTATTCACTAGCGAGTAAACTCGCCAAGTGTAATCCAGGCTTATGGAACTGATAACGGGGGCAGCGGGTATAGATGTCATCGTTGTCGTTATCATCATGTGTAGTACACTTGAAAAGATAGAGATGTCGCTATAATAACTTTAAATTATCTTTAGTCTTATCCGCTAACGTGGGTTACTGCTAGTACGATAATCCACTAAAATTCTCCTAATTTCATTTTATTTTGATCAGTTTTTCAAGTTTAAAACTCATACAATAATTATAAACTCATATATTTGTTAAAAAAAAGTAAATTTATTTTTATTAAAAATTATACATTAATCAAATATTTCGTAAGTGAATATCACTATTACTGATTCTAATTTCTGACAAGTGTGCTCCTATTTTTCTGCAACAAATAAAATGTATTCTAATTTTCTAATTAATTTATTGTGATAATAAGATAAGCAATTATTTTCAAATAAAAATAAACTAATAAATGTTAATTATACATACCTCCAATAATAATTAAGTAAAATTATTAAATATTAAAATAATTCGAAAAAAATGAAAATTTCCTGATAGAATTTTTTTTGTAATTATTATTGTAGAAATATTACAAATTATAAACTTCTAAAATAGTAGAATAAGTTCTATGAACAGTAAATTCGACAGATATCGGCTAGTAGCACCGTCTGTAAATATGTTGTGCAGTGCTACCGCACTGCCCTCTGAACTCAACGCCAAAATAACCACTTGCTAAGAAAAAATCCTATTATTCAAGTGAGTGCTCTTCTAGATGTATACAGTGTTATTCTCTTTGTAATTAACAAATTAATAACTAATAAACTAATTAATCACAAACAAATTAAAAAGTGTCACAAACATTCACAAACGATTGGCATAGAAGAAAAGTTAAAATTTTAACTTTTTTAATTTAGTGTTGGCTAATCGTAAGAGGGTAAAGTTTTCATTGTTCTAAATATGGTGATTAGACTGATTAGACAAGGTGTCTAACTCAATGTATTCAAAAAAGGGTCTAAATAAAAGAGGGCATTCGTGTGACTTAGATACGAATGCGGTACAGTACTTATTCTCAAATGGAACACTCTCAAATGGAAACGCGAGCTTCTGTATTATCTTTATTAGCTTTTGAATAGAATCTTCTGGAATCTTTTTCAATGTTCAACTCAGTTATAAAGTGGGTTTTTCGATCGTTTTTAAAATAAACTTAACAATTTTTATTTTGAGTTGCATCATTTACATTGTATATTATATAATTCGCTGACGTCACTATGTAAAATCGGAGTCAGTACCACTGGATATCCGCCATATAAAGTAATTTAAACTATAAGAGTTTATTTCATACATATGTAGTTTCTATGTATTTCCTTATTATTTAATATCATCAACCGACATTGGTGATTCTTAAATGGAAACACTCACTTCCCCAGTCCCGACGTATTTCCATTTGAGAATAAGTACTGTATTTACATTCTGTTTTATCCATTTTACAGTCGGACTCATGTATTTTCAACTCATGTATTTTCAACACCATCTATTTTCAACTGATTTTACTCACGTATTTTCAAGTTTTTGGTCCCCACTTCTCACGCAATACTTTAATACAGAAAAATAACTGTCAGATTAACTGATCGACCACTAGTGGTTTTATCCTATAATCCTACAATATATGATTTTATTTCATTTGCAATTCCTAAAAAAATGATTTTACTACAAGTTTATTACACTTTTTTCATGTTTGACTTTTTTGTTTATCATAATATGTTACTTGACATTCTGTCATTTTAAGGTTATTCACTGGGGAAGTACACGTGACTACTGTTATTGTGTAAAGATTTACGCGGGCTTTTTGTGATTGGTTCTATGTCTGTCAAGTGGTTCTATGATTGCCACGAAGTGAGGATGAAGGAGAAGTTGAAAATACATGAGCGGATTAGTCCCGACAGGTTGAAAATACATGAGTTTGACTGTATGTTACATACTATATTCGCTATATTCACATCAGTATTTTGAGAATATTACCGCCACGAGTGGTAAAAAAAGAAAGCCTTATGTGTGCCATTTCGTGACCAATTTTGTCAATTCCTCCCATATAATATGTACGTAAGATGTCCATCTTATAATAGTCCATTGTTCTAAACTTTAAATATTTAAAAATTGCCTCAATTTTTATAACAGAAAATCTGAATTGATTTCTTGGAATTGATTCCTACAATCAATAAATGAAAGATCGATTCTTTAATGGATAATTAAGAATCAATAGTATCGTCTTTTTTTTTTAATTTTAAATTTCAAAGTTTTTCCTAATTTAATTAAAGTGATCAGTTGACCGTGATCAATCCGTATTTTTTATTAATCTTTTGATTGGTGCTAATATGTATGTAGATAGCCAATAACCGTTATCGCGATATATGTAGCTGTTTGTTTGACATTTGGTGTTTGGTGTTGAGGTTTCACACGATTTGAGATATTTGCACTTATCTTAAAAAAGGATTATACAGGTTTATTTGTGATTAAACTTGCAGGAATTAGTAAACAGTTTTTGTTATATAATTGTTATAGTTCTAATTTTTTTAAAAATAATATATTTCTGTTAATTTTGTATTAAAAAATTTAATTAAAAATGACAACATTTAAGGTAATGTTATAATTAATTGTTAATAATATAGTATTCAATTAATTATAATTTATCTTCCTTTTTAAAGCCAACTGATACAAAACGTGAAGAATTTCGAAAATATCTAGAACGTACCGGTGTAATGGACACGTTAACAAAAATTTTAGTCAGTCTTTACGAAGAAAATGAAAAACCACCAGATGCATTGGAGTATCCTTTCCTTATTTTTATTTTTTTTTTTTAGCGAATTTTCAGAATGGAAGTTCTGCTATTTGAAAATGTATGCGTATGAATTGATGTCAAGTGAACCTAAATTGTAAATGTCAGCGGATTTTTGTAATCGCTTACTTCCGAAAATCTGAATGTATTTTTCCTTAATCGAATCTTTAATAGATATTTACGTAAAAAATTAAACGAATCAATAGGAACAAAAGGTGAATCGGTAGAGGAATTAAAAGAAAAATTAGAACAATGTACCCAACGTATACAACAATTGGAAATGGAAAATTGTCAATTGAAAGGTGTTCCATATGTTCCTGGCGAGAGTCCTGAAAAACCTTAATTATTGTATATAAATATCCGTCCATTATTACTTTGTTGAGTAAATTACAAACAAAATTTGCAATCAATAGTTTTCAAAGAGTATCATGATTATTTTCTTTTTTGTTATTTTTATTTATTAACTATTTATATATTAGTAATAAGTTACGAGCAAAATTTTCAGCTCAGTATTTTTATTTACTGAACGTTTATAATTTGATAAATTATAGAAACCATCAAATAAATATTGAAATTAAATAATATTGACACTACTGAAATTATAAATTTGTCTTCAATAATGAAAGTTTTATACAAAAAAAAAAAAAAAAATATATACTAAGAGCTACGACCGATTTACTGTTTGTTGATTTTTAGATAATCATAAAAACTAATAGATAGTTTCATAGGCGGCCTGTACATGATCGGTAATACTGTCAGTATTTTGAAATACTGACATTACTGATTGTGTATTGATAATACTGAAGTATTCGTATATAAAATTTATATTATAAAAATAATGATTCATTATTTCTGTCAGTAAATACTGACAATATTACTGATCGTGTACAGGCCGCCATACACTATCATATTTATATTGGCGACAAAAAGACTTCTCGTGCGCCTCTAGTAGTGAAATTAGAAGTTATCTTTAAACACACATTTAAGATACATATCTACGTAATTGACGATCCAGATACATAACAAGCATATAAGTTATATACACCAGCAGAGCAAACGTGCGATTGAGAATTGCGACGCCAATAAAATTGTTGTAGTGGAATACAATCAACGTTTACTGATAACAAAAAATTATATTTCTTTATGTTAAATTATTAGATTTTACTATAAAATAATTAGGTAAAAATACATATAATTTGACGTAACAATTTTGTTATAGTAAATATCACCAGTAGGTGCTGATTAGATTAGTAGGTGTAGATCGCTATTATAGACGGGCGACTAACCCTTAAAAAGACGTTTAAAAATTGAAAAAGCGACCACGACCGTTCTAGTGGCTGTTTTTTTTTTTTTTTTTTTTTTTTTTTTTTTTATCACTAGAATTTAAAATAAAAAAAAAATTCAAATACTATTTTGTGATTAAATCACGGCTTTATTGCTAAAAATTGATTAACATAAATAATTAGACAAATATTCTTATAAATATTTGATTTAAATCTACGTATACATTTTAAAATAATATATTTTCAATAGTTTTCCCTTTCTCTAAAAAAATGTTATAAATATTTTTTTATATATCAATTACGTTTATAGAATACTACTAATACAAAATTTATACATGTATCTTAGCTATTATTTTCATTAATTCTACATTTCACAGTGATGCCGGCATTTGCTGAAAAAATAGTATTGGATTTTTTTATTCCTTTTTAAATTTTGAATCGATTAAAAGAAAAACCAGCCACTAGATGTGGTCGCTTTTTGTTAAAAATTAGGGTTAAGTCCTTCGCCTATTAAAATACTAACAATAGGTCGGTCGTTATTCTTCGATTGTTGAATTTTATATTGAACTATAAAGACACACAAAATTTAAAAATTGGACTCGATCACTTTCATAATCATCGGCACAAATATTAAATATGACAATCATTTAAAAACGAGTCATGATATTTTTGAAGTGGATGGGAAAATTTTCTAAGACAGATTTAATACAGTATAAAAATTCCTAAAACGGTCCGTCACTTTACCTGACTTTTCAGTAATTTAGTTTTAAAATTAAGTGATTAGTCGTTACTGTGTATCTACCTGAATGGATTTTGCCTAGTTATGTCTGAAAATGTACCAAAATCTAGTTTGTGACCAAAAATGGACTTTGATCTCAATTTTTTTTAATGAGTTCCTACAATACTTTAAGTGGGACTCTAACAAATTTTTTTGTCTAGGGTCTACTGTTCGTCTTAAAAAAAAAAATAGTTGGCTCGTTTTTAAATAATTACTTTGATTAGCAGACAAAGTACTTAATACGTTTCCTTATAAAAATTTACGAGTGAGTAATAAAAAAGTGTATTTCGATATAAATAAGAAAAACTTTTTTAAAAGCTTTAAAATCATAAAAAAAACGTATTCTAGTGTAAAAATAGTACAATTGTTGTAATATCTTAAATTTTAAGTAGAATTATTTTTTTAGTTTCATTTTCTTTTCGTTTGAAGGTGTAAATCTAACGCGTATTTTATATGCTTTATAAAATGGCGACTTTTGATGTTTTGTTTACGTAGTTTGATAGTTAAAAAAATTTCTAGTGACATTTATACGTATTATACATACATAATTATAAATTGTATAAGTTATGTAGAGTTGTGCCTTGATATCTCTACTTTAATTATAATATAGAGAATACACTTTTTTGTTTATTTAAATTAAATCAGTGTGTTCGGATTAACAAAACGTTTAATAACATGATGTAAGTAAACACGTTATGGAAGTTATAGGTATAATATTTTAGTCAAACACCAAATATATGAATGTATTTTATATTTTTACATATTTCAAATTACGGTTAGAAACTACAAAAATATAAGAAATGACACCAATTATGCAATTTTCAGCCTCGATCCACACTGTAGTGTCGCTCTCGAAACGCTCCCGTTCCAGTCTCGCTCCGGTAAAATCTTGTTGTGTTCATTTATATTTGTGATTAATGTCACATAAGCTATTACTTACAATTAGACTACAATTTAATTAAAAATTTTCAGTCCGCCAGACAGACTATTTTAGGGTCATTCTTTGCCGTAGTCACAAGCCTATTAAATCATATTTTTATATTACGAAACGTTTTGTCGAACCGAACATGCTGAATGTAATTTTGATTTATATGATTTTTGAATATGTTCTGTTGCAATATTTATTTAACTGAATTAGTTATTATTTAAAAAATAATTTAAATGTTCCTGACAATAATTTTAACATTTACTAGTTTAAAAAAATTGAATATTTTTTTATAAAGTATATGTTCCAAAAAAGTTTCTAATTGCTTATAATCTGTCTATTACAAAATGGGTTTTCTTAGTTACTATTTACTTGGCCGGGAGGAGTTGAGAAATAGAAATGTCATCTAAAAAGTGTCTTTATTTTTCGTAAGATGGCGCCTTTGTCACTTGATTCAGTTCTGACATGTATAATCATCAGAATGAACCTGCCAGATGAGTTAAATATTTAGGATTGTAGAAAATTGTTGAAATAGAGGATAGTATGAATTTGTTCGTCATGGTTATAATTAGTTCCTTAATTTTTCAGTACAATAATTACTCCTCCATAGTGATAAACCCAAAGACGATATTCCAACAAAAAATTTCAAAGTACTTAAATGTGCAGTTAGTCACTTTTTAAATTAAAATTTTGCAATATTTTTTGTTTCGTACAAATTTATTGGAAAATCAAATATTAAAATGATATGTAAAACATTTATTTAAAAAAAAATTATTAAATTAATTCAAATTAGACTTGGTTTTTATTTTTCTGCCATCTACCTGACTTCCTTATGGACACTTCTATATACAGAGCGTTCATAAAGTTCCGGAACAGCTGAAAATCTCAGTTAATATTGACTTTATTGAAAAATCAACCTGGACAAGTTTCATGGGAAAAAATGACTAACTAGAAAATGACCTCGAATTTGACCTTGAACAAAATTTGGAGGTCAACTTTATTTTTTTAAATGGAAACCCCTATTTTTGACCTCGGATTCGGAAAGAGCGGAAAATTCTACGTTGAAAACCATATTCATACTTCATATCTCAAAGTAGTGTGAAGGTCATAAAAACGAAAAAAATATGATACTGGTTGGTCAAGGTCATGTTCAGAGTCAATTCGAGGTCATTTTCTAGTTCCTCGTTTCTTCCCATGAAACTTTTGCCAGGGTTATATTTCGATAAAGTCAATATTAACTGAAATTTTGCGGAGCTGTTCGGCAACTTGATGAACGCTCTGTATAATGGATTAACTTGGATTTATATTAATTACGGATTTATTTTTGCACTACTTTCATGCCAGTACAAGTGCCATTGCAATATTAGATAACGGAAAAGTTTACCATTTTTTTTTTTGTATAGGTGGGAATAAAAATTTAAATGAAACAAAAGTGTAAAAGAAAATGTAAGGTATCTCAACTACTAACAAAGTTAAGGACTTTAAAGTTACACTTTACACAGATAGTTCTGTTTCATCTGATACAGATATGTGACGTCATCTTTGCTACGGCATTGCAAATAGAGCGAAGTCTTTTTTAATGAATTTTAATAAAGCTAGTATAGGTGAAATTATCTAAACTTGAACTGACGTCATTAAACAAATGCAACAAATTCATCAAAATTAGACGTACCAAAACTGTCTGTTTCTTTTCGTTATTTTTGTATCAGTGATATATATGGATGGCCAACTATGTACCTATTTTTGAAGCAAGTATGTTGTACACGACTGGGATCTATGACAACAAAAATTCGTTAAGTGCGTGTTTTTGACACGCACTTAAGTAATGTCACCACAGTGAAAGTGTTAATTTATGATTTTTTGTTAACTCTATAGTTGTTAACTCTACAGCCCTCTTGCGTTTATTCAATATGGATGTACAACTCTATAATTATTCAAAATGGATGTACAACTCTATAATAATGTTTCCCCCACAATGATCACATAACGATATTAATATGTCATTCTTCGATGACATAAAAACCCCAATATAAACAATTGATAAGAGTGTGACAACAAGACATTAAAGGTCACAGAGCACTGAATCAAACATATTAACATATGTTTCCTAGAGATAACACAGGCATTAAATTTTGAAGCATGACTCCATTTTAGTAAGCCCAAATTGTAACCACGGAGACTTGTTTATAAATATTAGATAAACCAATTAAACCATTAAATTAATGGTTTGATCGCCATTAAAGTAATCCCATCAGTCAATTTTTTTGCTCACATCAATTTTTTTGCTTCAATTTCCTAATGTATTTGTAATACACAGCATTCTCTCTAGTCGATTCTCTCCTCAATGTTAAAGGTTTAGTGTATCTTTGTTTATTCCTGACTCAGAATTAGCATTTCTTTAACAAATGTATTTTGTCATTCATTAGATAAAGACAAAATATAATTTAGAAATACAAATGACTGCTGTCATCTTTTTCTTTAATGACTAATTTTTTAAACGATTTTTTAAGTTGTCTCTCTATGTTTGTATTTAGAGTAACTATGGTAACATATGCCTTTCATTTGTTAATGACGTCACTCCAAGTTTAGATCCACAGAACAAATAGAACGAATATAACTGTCTCTTTTCTGCAATCACTTATGTGCTTTTATGTGCATCTTAGGCTGCTTAGTGTCATTTGCTCAGTACCCGTCGCTGAGTGTAAGTCAGTCAAGCAACAATGCATTTGATTGTTGTTAGCATTGTAGAACCCGCACAAGTATCACACATATGTATGAGAACTAGGGTCACGTGCACCACATATCACTCACACTAACAGAGTTTACCGCACAAATACAAAGTAAACACCCTGCACGTATACAACATATTTTCTATCTCAAGTGGTTACACTGGTTCCAGTAGTATAGAGATAGATATTTTTTCTCTATTGCTCTATGTTTAGATCATTTCACCTATAAATACGTTAATTACTACCACGGATCCGGCAATTTTGAAATTTTTCTTTTTTTAAAATTCAATATCTTGATGTTTTAAAATGTCATTTTTTAAACTTTATATGTATAATATGTATAATATAAAAGATTATTTTTTTTTAAATATTAAATCCATGGACATAATTATTAAATTAAAAAACTATTCTATAAAAGACACTCGGTGTCCGATTGTGCGGATGTTTTACGTCACAAGTGAATTAGAAATTTATCATTCTGCTATAAATTTTGATCTATTTCTCTATTATTTATTAACGGATTTCAAAAATTTTTTCACCAGTTTATTAGTTTTGGTCTATACTTTAGTTAATTGTAACTATATACTGTATACGATGTATACCGAACGCTAATACTTGACCCTTGTCTCTAGAACATGGAAAGTGAGACAGGAATATACAAAAATGTCAAAAGCAAGCCAAATGTGATTCAAAAAAGTACAAAGCGGCTTTGGCTTACGCTGATACGAATCTGACCCACACCTAATTTTTATAATATAGTACTAGTTGATCTGCGCGAATATTTCGCACAATATCATATACAAGTAACATTCTCGATAAAAAAATTTTAAGTAAAAAAAAAAAAACATTAAACTTTACCGTCACAAATTCAAAACATCGATTCAAGTTGGGCAAGATATCGAATTTTATTATCTATATAACAGATCATAGATAACATAATTTAAAATATTAAGATAAAGATAACAGATAATTTAACCGTTATCTAGATAAAATTTTAGATAACAGATAATATTTACAGAAATAATACACTGGATCAGTGTTTCTCAACCGTCGGTCCACATACCGGTGCCGGGCTGAGGAAGTACCTCACTCGTCCACAGAAAATATGTGAATTACAATAAATTAAAAAAATGTTAAAAAATCGCATGTTTTGCAATTTAGTCTTTTTTCTTTTTTCTTATTTTTTTTTATTTATGGCCCGTTATGGAACGTTTAGGACAATATAGCGCAACCATTTTGTTTGAAAAAAGAAAATGGCGGGGTAACTTGGTGGAGACATATTTATGGTCGACCAAATTAATGGTCGGACCTTTCATATAACACAGCCTAATGTCCTTCCAATTAATAGTAGAAATGATTCCAAACTAAATTAATTCTATTTAAAATTAAAGAATTGCTTTTAAACATTTCTCTAATACCCTTGTATATTTATATGGTAATGCTTAAGAAAATGCCAAAATTCTAAATAATGGCGGGAATGATTCCAAGTTATAAGAATTATATTTAAAATTAAAGAATTGCTTTTAAACATTCTCCTAATGATTAAAAAAGTGTCGACATTTACCTGAATCACATGGTTGACCAAGTGAAGGGCCAGGGCGAAAAAGGGGTTAAGTCACTTTAACCAATTTTTTCGAGAGATCAATAAAACTTAAAGAAACGTTATAAACATTGTGTTGTTTATTTGAGAAACAGCTGTAAGCCAAGTCAGCAACAGTACACAAAAGTTGTGGACTTGACTCCTTATTCCCTCTACGCGCTCGACTTGACCCCTTGTTTCCTCTACGCGCTCGACCTGACCCGTTGTTCCCTCTTTGCCTCTAGTTTCGAACCCGTTTTTTTTAGGTGACTTGACTCGTTTTTCCCATAAATTGTTATAAGACGTGATAATACTCTTGAAGAACTACAACAATCAATCAATAACTCATTTTTCAAAAAAATGTGACTTAGCTCCTTTTTCCCCCTGGCCCTTCAAGTGGTCGGAAAACAACATTTCATATTACATATGACCAAATGTTATTTCAACTAATGATCGAAATGATTGCAAGCTACAAGAATTTTTTTTTAAACTAAAGAATTGCTTCTAGACATTTCTCTAATACTTAAAAAATTGTCGATATTTATCTGAATTACATGGTCGACCAAGTGATCGGAAAACAACATTTCATATTACAAGACTTAATGATATTCCAATTAGTGGTGGAAATTATTCCAGGCAACAAAAATTCTGTTTAAAATAAAATAATTGCTTTTAAGCACTTCTCTAATGCTTAAGAAAGTGCCAAAATTTATCTGAATTGATATGGTTGGTCAATTGCTCGGAAAATGACATTCCATATTAAAAAATACATATAAATGTAATTCATGTATCATAAATTAACACCTTGACGGTCATGGACGTCGTACGATGTCAAGTGAAACATTGCTAATTCACACACTACGTTGTACGACGTCAACATTACCATAAATGTGTATTAACTACCAAAAGTGTATCAGTTGCGCGTTTTGTCATTACAAGTTATGACAATTTACATGTTAATATTAAAATTCCATGAAAAAAGCTGAAACTTACGTTGCACTTACGTAATACAAATGGATAGGGGATTTTGATGAACTAAATACTAAACAATTATTGGAAAAAACCTTTTAGATAAGACAAGTAGGAATTTTTATACTTTATTAAAAACACGGAAGTTCTTACTTTTATTTTATTAATCTAATTTTTAATAACTATTACATTAAATACTTAATAAATTTTATATAAATTTTTTCGCAGAAATTATAAATAATTTACTCCATTATTAGTGCGACAATATTTTGCTTAGTTGTAGAGTAAGACCAATTAGTTTTGACTGATTGAAGTCAAATTTTACCGGTCGTATTTTATCTTTTCAATACAACAAAATAAACATTATTAATATCTTTTTCCTTTTGTTGGACTTGAATCAGTCAACACTAGCGTGTTTTGCTATATGTACTTTTAATTAAATGCAAGATAATAGTTTTGTTACTTTTTCAAATATTTTTGAGGGGTAATGATCCGTATAAATGAGTGATGGAACTCGAATTATACAACCGAGAAATTTTTTTCAATTCTTAAGTCAATTAGTCACTCGAGTCAATTTCTTTTTCTCAAGTTTTTCAATTATTCTTGAAGCCCTATTTAACTGAATGTGTTAAATAATTAGTTGAGATAACTTATGTTACTATTATATCTTCAATTTTTTCATATTTTTTTAATCAGTGATTGAATAGCTGGAGACACCACTTCGAAACTTTTTCTCTAGTTCAATCTGTCTAGAAATCCAACATTACCTAATTATGGTATTTTATTTAAGAAATGAAATGAATTTATAAAATTGGCAGTGTATTTTTTATTTATTTATTTATTATTTTTTGATAAAATTACTATAATTTAGTAGTAGTATTGGACGATGTTGGTTCCATTCTGTCCAATTTAAAGGTTAATATATTTAAATTCAATTAAAAATAACTGATAAATGACGTAAAATGAAATTTTAGTTTTTATTTACTGTAAATAAATACAATGTTTGATATATATTTAAATATGAATAATGGCAGATTAGTCTTTCATCAATATACGTACTTAATGAATAGTCGTTATTGTTAATGCGTGCAAAATTTTTATTGAGTATAAAAGTTTTGTGAAGTTTTAAAAAACGAGTTTCAACAAACAATTTTTCAGTACATGATAAGCAATATAATTAATATGAAAATGTATTAACAAAATTTGAAATTAAGAACTAACGCGACTAGCCTGTCTTCTTTTAACATCCCAATTGAAAACTCGAGCCATATTTACTTCGGTTGTTGTAAACTGATCCCTGAAATTTAAAATTTTTGTTTAAATATCTCATGCCTTAAAATAAATATTTAATTCGAAATAAGTTTCTATTTTTGACCAGTAACACAACATAATTGTAATATTTTGTATTTTGCAATCTTTACAATCTTATATCCAAAGATACAGAGCGAGTTTTATGGAAGTTGACATTTTATTCAGGGCTAAGTTACTGACTTAATTAAAAATTATATAGAAAAGTATAACTACTGGACTGGTGGGAACCATCGGTTGCAATTTTCGAAATATGTATAACGTCTTACTTTTTAATATAAAATGTTCCATGAAATTAAACTGAGAAGTGCTGCCGCCTACAACTCATATTCATTGTCAGTCTCTTGAACAATTTTTGACCGTATAAAAAAGAAGACTATTTTGGGTAAATGAATTATTCATGAACATTAAAGAAGTATAATGCTACTATTTGCCAGACAAGGGGAATATTAATCATTTTTTCTTATACGGTTATAACCCTTAAGTTTCTTTATACATTTGCTTTTGTGTAAAGTCAAGTAGATTTAAGAATAGTTAATTCTTTTGATGACGCTTATGAAAAATTTTTTTCAATTTAAACTGTCACATTTTTTATGACAGATATATGTGTAGTATACAGCTTTGGTTTATGTGTTCAAGGACGAATTTTTATTGTCACAGTCCGCTATGTGGCTCCGATGGTACAGTCTAGTCTAGGTTTTTAAAAAAAATACCTATACTACATAAACAGAGTTGAGACATGTCAGCCATTTTTCATCAAAGAAATGTCAAAATTAATTATCATATGTTTGAGTACATAATTATTGTTACCAAGTTATATGTTAATAATAGTATATTATTCAACGAGCTAGTAATGATAGCTATTACTCACGAAGATGAAATTGCGACACGACCCGAGCTTGTGAGGCGAGTGTCGTAATGCATCTGAGTGAGTAATAGCCACTGCAAGCGAGTAGAATACGATATTTTTTCTACGACTTTTTTCCTTTTTGATTTAAATAAAATTGAATATAAATTTTAAATCAAATTTTTAATCTATTTCTAATTTCATTAAAAGTTTGTATAATATTATGTATAAAACGATCAAAACAAAACATAAACTACTTTATTTACTTGAACGTTACTACGCAACAAATATTAAATTAAAACATGATACATACATATATACACAAAACAAAAGCAAACCCATGGAATAATGATTAATACTGTGATTTCATTGGTCAAGAGGGTATTGAGTAATGAACATTCCTCCACACCTTTGAATAATGCCTAACTTTCTCAACAATTAACGGATATATAATGAGTGTGTTCTTCAACAGGAGTAGAAAAACAATTAAAATTTTTTAATTAATTCTTTCTAGGTTGAATTAAATTATGTTTTTAAATATTTAATTTATTTCCAATTTAATTTAGATGAACCTTTGATAAAAAAACAGCAAACTATCAAAACTCATGTCCCGACTCTATTTTAGACAATATAGGGCACAAATACCGTCAAAGCCATCTCGTATATTAGTTACAGCGGCGCAAGGCCGGCGAGAGAAATGACAGGCCCCCGGGCACAACAAAAAATTTTCAAACATTTTTTTCCCAAAAATACAATTGATGAGCAAAGAAAATAAGAAAAGAGGTCTTAAAGGGGATCCGCAGCCCTCTTTTAAGACCCGGATCCTCGGGCAATTGCCCCACCTTCTCGCCGGCCCTGCAGCGGTGACAGTAAACAGTATATATATATATATATATATATATATATATATATATATATATATATATATATATATATATATGTATATATATACATACATACATGCATATATATATATATATATATATATATATATATATATATATATATATATATATATATATATATATATATATATATATATATATATATATTTATAAAAGATGCTTAATGTAGGAGATCATTTTTGTCAACAATTTATGGGACACTTGAAAAAACATTTTCAAATTGGAAAAAATCATTGGCGTGCCTTTTTTTCTTCAAAAATATGTTATAACATGGCCGTACGGACGCCACTGGTTTAGTGGAAATATTCTGTCTACTTCAGAATATATCGCTCATTTGCGAGAAGCTTGACATAACTCAAAAAGAGCTGTTTTTCAGTACGATGGTTTAAAGTTTTAAAAATAAAAAGAGTACTTATGGCAGTCAATTGAAAAGTGCGATAGAGAATAAAGTCATAACCTCTCTCGTTCTCTCATTTATGTATCTAGCGTGATGTCGTTTTGTTAGCAAAAAGAATCACATTTTCCGTGACCGCCTGTACCCTTAACTCAATAAGGGTGATTTTTGAGTTATGTCACGCTTCTCGCAAATGAGCGATATATATTTTTCTTGTCATAGCGTGTCCCAAATTTTGTGTCAATATCTCAAAACGTTTTTGAAATATTTAAAAAAAATATTAAAAAAGACGAGAAACTGAACACCCTGTATCTTGGAAACTAAGCGTTTTTGGACCTGGGTTTATATGAACTTTTTTACATAAAAGAACCTCAGCAATCACCTGTTAAAATCTTTCGCACTTATTCACTAACACCCTGTATACATATAAGGAAACCCCATAGACATAAGAAATGAAAAGACCAGTAATTTATATTACGTACGAAAGATATTACGTACACGTTAAAAAGAGACAACTATTATAAAATAGCATGTAAATTGCCAATATATATTTCTCTTTCTACGATACCCTAGATTTTAAAATTAAAATTGAAACAAGGAATAACATTTGACCGATAAGATTTTTTTGACATATTTTTAACATATATTAGCCGTCTCTTTGAAAAAATATTTGCGTATATAAATTATATGTTAAATAATAATTCAATATTACATATCAAGTATGCAAAGGATGTAAAGCATGATAAAGTTCACTTAAGATAAACTGACCACTTATGTGAATTCAATAGTAAATGTAGTCAACTTATTTAAAATGAATTTCTACATACATATATAAACATTTAATTTTGTTGCCGCCACTATCTAGGATTAGCACAACTTTTGCTTCAATAAAACAATGTTGCTACAGGTCCTTTTATAATAGGTACATAATACATTATATTCTTTCGTCATTGGGAAACCCCGCCTAAAATAAAAGTCTATTGCACTATATTGCTAGGCATAATACCTTAAGAAGTCGAGATCGTGTTCTACATAAGCTAAATTACGTGTCGCGGCTGCCATATTACTTGACAATAATTTTTCAGCATCTTCTAATGTGTATTCTAACATAACATTAGCACCAAGCCATAGACAAACTGTTTTTGTTGGTGGTATCCGCGCTTTAATGAATACTTGTTCGCTGAGTAAGAATTCTGTTTCAACGTCATCTTGTTGATTTTTTAATTTATTTATCATATCCAGTGATCGAGCTAAATCGGGAATTTGTGCACGTAAACGTTTCCTCTTCGAAATTAAATTGTATTCCATAAATTTGTATTTAGAATGTTGTTCATCTAATTTCTTTAGGACTTTATCAACATTTCCGTCATTTTCCGGCCTCGCCATAAAAGCATCTACATCATCCTAAAAATTTTCGTTTATTAAAAATTTGTGTTTCCATATATAGAATAGAATATAATCGGCATGCTTCAACTTGTAACTTACAACAAATTCGGCTTCGGGAATTCCGGCATAAGATTTTTTATCACCTAAAACTAGTTCATTATCACCGGCAGACATTGGTGTATTGCCTTTATCAGTTGCCATTTTAACTATTTAAAGAATTGTAATTTTAAATTTGATAAGGTTAGAAACGTCAGTTTAGTTTCTAAAAAGAATGATGTATGTATATTGAATGAAGTTAGAAAATCATGGTAATTATGTTGCATGAATGGCACATATCGTAGCTATATTCTCATTAATGACTATTAAGGAAAGTTTACATGGTTCACATTTATATCTTAATTTCAAAATAATAGAGTTAATATGTAGTCAATAATACAAGAGAATTGGCGATGATAAGATTCCCTAGCGACAAATCGCGGAACTAAGATATGACAGATAATTTTCATACAGTTGAATTTTCTAATAGCAATTTAATAAAGTTTTCACGTAAATTGTGCGTATAATTACGTGATTTAATGTGTTGAGATGAACACTAGTAAACACAAAAGA